>OY998183.1:80080075-80721863 GCA_963921935.1 Galeruca laticollis
TACTCCAGGGTACCGTTCTAGGTCTTATATTATTTAACCTTTACATAAATAGCTTACTTACCATGCAAACAATCGGTGAAATTATCAGCTTTGCTGATGATACAGCTGTCCTATATTCATCAGACTCTTGGTAGAACCTAGAAAATGCCGTTTAAAATGACTTAAAGAACATAGCGGACTGGTTTAAATCCAAATTATTTTCCATAAATATTGATAAAACACATTTTTTACCCTTGTCTAGCTACAATAGAGGACTACCCGAATTTGATAAATTACTGATATCTAACCAAATTGAAATCAATATAACTGATAAAATTAAGTACCTTGATGTTATAATCGATTCGCATCTAAGGTGAGATCACGTCGCTAACATATGCAAAATTATTAGATGTCTATTGCCAAAATTCAAACGTCTACGTACCATTATGAGTTGCACTCACCTGAGAAATATTCACTACTCATTAGTACAGTCACGGCTACAATATGGTATCTTGAGCTGGGGTGAAGTAACTTATAGTCATCAAACAACTGGAAGTTCTTTAAAAAAATATTGAAAGTAATGACCTTCAAAAAATGTACTTACCCGTCAGATCAATTATTTGTAGAGATACGCGTTATGGATATGAGATAGATGTATATGTATAATATAATATTATATCTATACAAAAACAGGAAAATATTTGATCACGTTGATCACAATCGTCCGACGCGTAACAAACTGAAAGATAATCTCAAAATACCGCCAGCCAACAAAACCATAGGCCAGAAATATTATCTATATTTGTCATCAAGAGTATTTAATGTATTGCCTGATATGGGTATACAAAATGTACCTGAAAACCATAAACTGGGATGATCTATTGAGAATAAACGGTTTTAAAGACTAAAACGAACTTTTCCACATCTGTGAGGTGCCCTGGATAATATTCTATCATAAAATCGTCACGTATCATGCTAACAAATAAAAATTTCTCCAAAAGTAACCAAAAATGCAGTATATCTGGATTTATAGGACCCGCTGTACTCGCTATAGTCAGCTGAAAATCAATAGGGTACATTTGGAAGACACCTTGAATGAGCGACCTTGAAATATATCCAATTATAAAATGGCCCACTTGTATTCGCTCCGGAGGCTGTATCGTACTAACAACCCGAAAATTCTTCAAAAAGGATGAAAAATGTGACAATTTAGGTACCATAGCACCCGTTGTACTAGCTCTGGTGAGCTAAAAATCACTAAGGTTAATCTATAAAACGCCCTGAACAATATACAAACATAAAATGGGTCACTTGTATACACATTGGAGGCTGTATCGTGCTAACAAACTGAAAATTCTCCAAAAATGACAAAAATTTGGTTCCTCAAGTACCATAGCACTCGTTGTACTGGCTTTAGTGAGCTAAAAATCAATAGGTTTCATCTTTGAGACGCCCTGTATAATATACAATCACAAAATTGGTCACTTGTATATACTCCAGAGGCTGTATTGTGCTAACAAACAGAAATTCCTCCAAAAATGACAAAAATGTCGTACTTAAAATACTATAGCACCTGTTGTACTGGCTGTGATGACCTAAAAATCAATAGGGTTCATCTGTGACATGTTCTGAATAATATTCAATTATAAAATAATTGACTTTTGGCACTCCAGAGGCTGTTCCGTGCAAACAAACTGAAAATTCTCAAAAAATCACAAAAATGTCGTACTTCAAGTACCATAGCACTCGTTGTATTGGCTATGGTGAGCTGAAAATCCACAGGGTTGATCTGTGAGATGTCCTGAACAATATTCAATAATAAAATTGGTGACTTGTTGCACTCCGGAGGCTGTATAGTGCTAACAAGACTTGTAACGAAAAGTGGCCGACGACGACGACATACACACAGGATTTTTTCCTACAAACCGTTTTTCCGTCTCTTTCTCGATGAAAAACGTAAAAATAACTCAAATTTTTTTTTTCAGAATTCCAACTTTTTTGTGGGTAAACCAATACTTTTCCCGCATATTAGATAGGCTCGGGGGAAAAGTAAAAATATTTAAAATGTATGTCCTAGATCTACTTAGATCCGACGTTAGAAAACTTGTTGAGTGAAATATCTTTGCTTGGAGTTTGGACTAAGTAAAATGGAATAAGGTTGATGGATTGGTACCTAATCCACAACGATTCACCTAGTAAATTCAGTGTTGTTGTTACTATTTTGATTGTTTGTGTGTCATGAACAGAATAGTTCTTACTTTTCACTTTTCCGCCCAACCTATGTAATATGCGACAAAAGTATTGGTATACCCAAAAAAAAGTTGGAATTTTTTAACTTTTTTTCGAGTTATTTTAACGTTTTCCATCAACAACAGCACGAAAAAACGGTTTTTAGAAAAAAAATCCTATGTGTACGACGTCGTTGTCGTCGGCCACTTTTCGTTACATGTCTTTTTAACACGATACAGCCTCCGGAGTGCAACAAGTCACCCATTTTATGATTGCATATTGTTAAAGACA
Source organism: Galeruca laticollis (assembly GCA_963921935.1). Taxonomy (NCBI): domain Eukaryota; kingdom Metazoa; phylum Arthropoda; class Insecta; order Coleoptera; family Chrysomelidae; genus Galeruca; species Galeruca laticollis. Next base: position 80,082,575 of record OY998183.1, read on the forward strand.
TGTCACGGATGAAGCCTATTGATATTCAGCTCACCAGAGTCAGCACAACGGGTGCTATAGTACTTGAACTGCGACATTTTGTCATTTTTTGAGAAATTTCATGTTGTTAGCACGATACAGCCTCCGGAGTTCAACAATTCACCAATTTTATTATTGAAAATTATTCAGGACATCACACATATGAGCCCTATTGATATTCAGCTCACCAGATCCAGTACAACAGGTGTTATAGTACTTTTAGTGCGATATTTTTGTAATTTTTGGGGAAATTACAGTTTGTTAACACGATTCAGCCTCCGGAGTATATACAAGTGACCAATTTTATGATTGGATATTATTCAGAGTGTCTCAAAGATGAAGCCTATTGATATTCAGCTCACCAAAGCCAGTACAACAGGTTCTATAATAGTTTAAGTACCAAATTTTTGTAATTTTTGGAGAATTTTCAGTTTATTAGCACGATACAGCCTCCATAGTGTATAAAACTGACCAATTTTATGATTGAATCTTGTTCAAGATGTCTTACATATGTACTCTGTGACTTGAACGAGTACAGCAGATCCTATAAATCGAGATATACTACATTTTTGGTTACTTTTGGGGAAATTTCGGTTTGTTGGCACGATACATCCCTAGAAGTGTACAAGTGGTCTACAAGTGACGATTTTATGATAGAATATTGTTCAGGGCCACAGATGCTGAAAAGTTAGTTTTAATCTTCAAAACCGTTCATTTCATAATTGTTTTTCTCCAAATCAATAGGTAATTGATTTTATTTCCATCTCAACCATTGTTGACCACTATGCATGACTACCGCATTTATTGTTGTCACTAACACCACAGTTTGTTTATATTATATAACTGTTCATATATATTATATTGTTGCTATTGAGCAGAAAATGTATAACAATGTATTCCACACCTGAACATGGACATGGATAGTTGTAAATAATAATGTGAAAGGGTCCCATGTACGAGGTTCCAATGGGCTTACTCTAAATGTTTGTTTACAAGTCTCACTAACCATTTTACCATAATATGATATTACCATCTGTTGTTATCATAATCTGTTATATTTGTAAATAAACATATATGTATTATATAATAGGGTGGTTATATGTCGATTTTATATGTTTATGGTGTTTTGTAAGGTGATTTTTAAGTATGTGAAAATATCACGTACAAGCGTCTTTGGCACTTCAGTGATTCTTTGTTTTGTTTATTCATGTATTTTTAACAATAATGACTTTTTTAAATTATTTATTATATTGAATACATCTTTTATGTATTATTGTATCTATCTTTCATTGAATAAATTATTATTATTATTATTATTTCTATATTTTTTTCCTCTCGCCTTACTATAGATTTGGCGGTAAAATGGGTGGATACAGTTCTCAACTAGAGATCAAAGTCATTCACCCTAGCACCTTTCTTATTATGTGAGCAGTTCCCATGAGTGCAATTTTTTGCACTTCATACATGGATGGTTTACCTGGGATCATCTCTAAGTATGTTTTCAAACTATCCCGCATCATTCCCAATGCTCCTACAATAACGGGTACTACTTTAGTTTTTGTATTCTACATCCGACTTATCTCGATTTCTAGATCTTTATACTTGCTTATTTTTTCGTTTTCTTTGTTCGCTATATTGCTATCATCTGGGACAGATATTTCGATCAAAAGACATGTATTTATGTTCTTGTCATATAGTACTATGTCCGGTCTATTTGACAGGATTGTTCTATCAGTAATTACAGCCATATCCCACATAACATCGATGTTGTTGTTGCTTACGACTTTTTCTGGGACATGATTATAATACTTTTCTGCTATACGCAATCCTATTGCGTTGCATATAGACCAATGGATGAATGAAGCAACCTTATTATGTCTGTTAGTGAATTCTGTTGGGGCAAGACTCGTACATCCGGCTATTAAGTGGCTAATGTGTTCATCTGATTTGCCACAGAGCCTACATTTACTGTCTACCGATTGTTTCAAGATGTTTTTTTGATAGTATCTAGTACCTAGTACCTGATCTTGAGCTGCAATAATGATACTTTCAGTTTCTCCTTTAAGTCCAGAACTACCTAACCAGGCTACACTTCCCATCTCATTAACTGTTGGTTTGCTTAGATTCCTGAAAAATTGTCCATAAAGTGGCTTTTGTTGTAATGTCTGGATCTTGTGCCTTTGAATTACATCTTTAATCGCATTTGCATTTCTCAGAGCATTATCTGTTATAAGATACTTTTCTCTTATTTGTGCTGACTCTTTTTGGATGGAATATTTTGACTTGTCTGGATCGTATATTTTAATTGCTTTGCAGAATTTATCGTGTGACCTATAATAGCCTATTCATAAGCTGCGTGCAACTCGATTAAGCCTCGTCCGCCGTTTCGCCTTTTAATGTATAGTCTGGCAACATCTGCTTTAGGGTGATGCATACTCTCCATTGTGAGAAGTTTCCTCGTTTTCCTGTCAATCTTCTCTATTTCTGATCTTAGCCAGTCGACAATACCAAAGCTATATGTGACCACTGGAACTGCGAGGGTATTAATGGCTATGATTTTATTCTTCGAATTTAGTTCGGTGCTAGGATTTGGCGGATACGGCGATAATATTTTGTTGATACCATAGTTTTCATTTTAGTGTTGTCTATGCCGTCCCTTTATTCGACGCCGTGATATTCATAAGATTCGTCCATCTCCACGTTTCTTATTGAGGTTCCGTTATCAAGTTAAATGTTGTGACTTTTGACTAGTTTGCCTCTTTTGTAAATAGCTGTCGCACATTTGTCTAATCCAAACTTCATATTGATATCGTTACTAAATCCTTTCACGACAGTCAGTGCTCGATGTAGTTGAGTCTCATCCCTACTGAATAATTTCAGGTCATCCATATAAAGCAAGTGATTGATTTTAATATTGATGGTGATAAAGAGTCCCCTTGAAATATTCCTCTTTTGATAGATATAAGTTCTGTTTCAATGTTTCCTTTGTTATGGATCAGCCTCATTTTTGTTTTCCAGGTCTGCATTGACTCTTTCACGAATCTGCAAATTATTGGATTTATTTTATATATGTCTAACACCGTGGCTATCCACGAATGTGGGATGGAGTCAAATGCCTTTTTATAGTCAATCCACGCTAGACCTAGATTTCTTTTGCATTTTTTTGTAATTGAGATCACCATCTTACTCATGAGTAGTTGGTCTTTGCATCCTATAGTGGCTCTTCGACATCCTTTTTGTTTTGCTGGAAATATTTCTTTGTTAACAATATGCGAATATATACGATTTGTCACTGCATTTGTAATAATTTTATAGATGGTAGATAAACATGTAATTGGTCGATAGTTTTTTGGGTCCTTGGTATCTTTACCCTTAGGGAGGAGGTATGTATGTCCCTGTGTTAACCATCGTGGCATATTTTTAGGGTCTATAAACGTTGAGTTAATGGCAGTTGTGAGTATTTCATGTACAGCTGTCAATTGTTTTAGCCAGAAATTTGGTAACATGTCTGGTCCGGGGGCTTTCCAATTCTGAGTATGTTTTATAGCGTCTACTATTTCTTTAACTGTGGAATTATGCCATTGATCTGCTTCTAAATGTTCAAAGTTATTCCTTTCTTCTTTTATCCAAGAGGCTTCTTCATTATTATTATTATCATTATTATTTTTATTATTATTATTATTATTATTATTATTATTATTATTATTATCATTATTATTAATATTATTATTATTGAATTGAAGTACATGAATTTTACATCATTATAAAGGAAGTTGAAAGACCCCCCTTTCCATTTAAAATTTAAGGCATGGTGCCACCATGCCTTGGGAGCTGCATGTGTTAACGTGATTGTTTGCCAATTTTGTGTCCCCCTCGAAAACAAAATGGAGGGATCTGAGCGTTCTTCCAAAAAAGAACTGAGCTGCCAGTACATGTCTCTGTTTCGGTTTCGATGCGCCACCCTCTATATTGACGTGTTTGATATTAAGATAATACGTATACAACTTGACAGCGGCTTGTGGTGTATATTGAAGCTGATAATAATATATTAATTGTAGGATTAATTATATAAACATCAAGGTGTTTCTAATTGTAGTTGAGCTGCACCTCTGTATATTTTAAAATAGTATCAAGCAAACAAACTGACCATTTTCCGAAGGAAAAGGCCATTAATTTCTTGGCTTTCGCGGCATATTGCCAGAGAAGAAGTTGTTTTTCCGAAAAACGGCCAGAAATTGCTTCTTCTATAATATTTTCAAACATATAGAGATGTTAATAGTATTCACTCATCTACAACTGAGTAATTGTTTACTTTACATAGCGTTAGTACCGTACTAGCTGTGGCTACCTCCAGGGCCGAGACCAAGGGAGGTGCAGGGGGGGAGCCACCCCCTCCAAATCCCAGGCAGTTGGTTCCAAATCCAAACACATTTGGCTACAAATAATATTTTTTCCGTTAATTTCTTTTCACATTTAAATACCGTAAAATGGGGCTACTTGAAAACACCGGGGTGGATTGAAAAATTTTGCTATTTCTAGTTGAAACCGATGCTGCGCTCTGGCGGTCTAAATTTTAATCTCAAATTCAGTCTGCTTCTATGCCTACCATGCTTCTTAGTTGAGTTTATGTTGTGGTACTGGTTATTTACTCACTGTTATTGTGTTGTGCATCTCCAAAAAAAAAGGTAAGAAGCTTGATTTTTTTTAACCTGCAAACTTCCTATTGTACTGAGATTCCTAAAAATACTGGAATATCGCCGTATTTGTTTCAAGAGTAGTTATATATCAGGCAATCGTTCTCTAACCTAAAAGCCTTACTTTTCCTTCTTACTTGCCAGTGGCGTATCATTTTATTTTTTCATGTAATTTCAGGGACGACTTGAAAAATGGTGCGTATATACAAAAGGAAACCGGGAAGTCGGAAATATCTGGATAATAGCGGAGACACGCTCCAGCGAGAACTACATCTACACAAACAAGGTAGAAAATTTAAAGATTTAAGTGAAGAATATGAAATTCCTTTCATAACTTTATATAGAAAAGCTAAAGGACTACACACAAAATCAATTGGAGGTTAAACTGCAATGTCGATCGAAGAGGAAAACTATCTGGTTCGGTCTATATCTATTGCAGCGGACTGGGGTTATCCCTGTGATTTAAACGATATAAAAGATATAGTAAAATCCTACTTGGACAGAAGTGGAAAAAAATTGCCACAATTTCGAGACAACAGACCTGGTAACACCTTGCTGCAAAAATTTTTAAAGCGACATAAGGAGGAGCTGACTAAAAGAATGTCTCAATGAATAAAATGAAGTAGAGCCAAAGCTGGCCCTGATAGTATCAATACATATTTCCACCACTCATCAGAAAGTCTAAAAGATGTTCCATCCAACGCAATAGTAAATTACGATGAGATTAATTTCACGGACGATCCTGGCCGCGTGAAAGTCATCGTTCGTAGGACTTCTAAAAGAGCGGAGAAGGTAATGGATACATCTAAAACAGCTACTTCCGTCATGTTTGCTTGTGCAGCTCCAGGTCTACAGAGTCCATAAGGCAGACTACTTATGGAGCAGTTGGACGGAATTTGGACCAACCGGAGCCAGATATAATCGCTCTCGTTCTGGATAGTTTGATACAAATATTATTAAAGATTGGTTTAATAACATAGTATTGCCATATTTTCGATCTTTGCCACCGGGTCCTAAAGTTCTTATTGGAGATAATTTGGCAAGCCACATTTCGGCCAATGTTACTTCGAAATGTACGGAGAATGACATTCGTTTTGTGCTTTTGCCTCCTAACAGTACGCATCTTACGCAGCCATTAGATGTTAGAATTTTTCGTCGAACTAAGATCGCTTGGAGAAAGATACTTCAAGAATGGAAAAGACATAATAAAGGAACTGTAAGAAAAGAAGTATTCCCACGCTTATTAACATAGGAATTAAATAGTCAGAGAGTATGGAAAAATATTCAATCAGGCTTTGAAGCGACCGGTCTATTACCACTGAATAGAAATAAAATTTTATGCAAGCTACCAAAAACAGACAAGCAAAGAACGCAAGAATAAGATGCAATTGTCGATTTACCAAAAGAAGGGTTTGAAAAATCTAGGTTTGAAGCACCAACCTCTGGTACCGTCCCGACTTGGAAAAAGTCCTTCAATATTGTTTTCCTAGGGAGTGGAGGATGGTACAACTTTTTTAAGCGTTGTTTCCAATAGCCATCACCGCAAAGTAATCTAAAATAAATGATATTTTAATTATAACGGTAAATAAACGGCAGTAGGGTATCGAATATTCCAAAAATGGTATCAAGTCGCCCCGTTTCACGGTATATATAATTTTGAACTGTTTTCGTTTATTTTTCTTGAGTAAGGTGTTTTTGTTCCTATCTTTCAAACAGGTATATTTCGTAAGTATTATAATCTAATAGTTTAAATTTGGATTTTTAATATTTTGCTAGTAGGTTGCATTTTTAATATGTTAAAGCCTATACGTGTTTATATTAATACATATACAAAAATTTGGTTGGTTTTTTATCTTTTACCTCCCCCCCCCCAAAAAAGTGTGCTTTGGTACGGCCCTGGATACCTCGTATATTTTTTCCAGTGGAATCACCTAATTCAATTGAAATTCAAGTAATTATAATTATGTGCTTTTGTTCATCTAAATTCATTGGAGATCACCAATACAGTAACCTCAAACAGATTATTCGGCCTCTATTAGAATCACAGCTATTTATTGGTTAATTCCAATAATCAATTTCAGATTTAAAATTAATTTATTCAAATTCAGTGAACTCAATGCAATTTCAAATGTTATTATCCGTTATCAGAATTACGCATTAAATAGTAAAATAATCCAGAATTCATATTTAACTGGTTACTATGACATTAGTTTAAATTGGAATACTTAAATAAAACTGGGTAGGATAAAAACGAACGATACGTCTGTGGGAAAAATTTACAATAACTCTTGTAATCCTTACTTTGCGACATTAATAGTAAAACATTTATTCAATTAGGATTCATAAAAATGGAACAATTGTTTTAAATGAAATTTATTATTTGAAGAAGTTTTTTTCTAAGGAACTCACAATGTGCGTTGTCAGGAATACTACTCCGGTAATGCAGTGTCAGCGCCATTAGATGAACTGAATACGGGTAATTGTTCCTAATTAGTAATCAACGTAGAAACTTCTCTGATTAAACTGTAAAGAAACAAAAAATGCTAGCATGGTATCAAGGTGGCTTAGAAATTCGGGAATTACAATTGTTGTATTATTAACCACATTTATTTTATTGTAAATTTGTACATTAAATTTACTACTGCTTTGTTTTTCCATCTAGTAGTTTGCCAAGAGGCTATTTCGCCTAGTAAAACTACATAATCATATTCCTTAACAAAATATGTTTCATATAATCTCAATTCATAATTTCTTCCATGTTGTCAACAAGTTCACTACTCGAATTTAGTGTTTAATTGCATTTTCTTAACAGACATTTCAGTTACGACCATAGTCATTCGATCAAATTAATTACACAATAATATGCACATAAGTGAACCAGCGGGTTACACTATAATATATTTTTATCATATTGATAGCACAATTTCAGGTAAGAATCCCTAAAACCGCAATAAACCATAGGCGGACATTGGAATTTAGGCAGGATAAAATAAATCAATTGTATCCCAATTCTCCAAAAGCGAATAAATATGGACAATAAGTAGGATATTTTAACGTGGAAACCTAAATCCTAAACATAAAAATTACGCGCACATACCACGTACTTATACTAGAAAATAGTACTCTCATAGGCTCCGCCCAATTGCATCATCATCATGCGCCTTAATTGTATGACAACTTACTTGATTTAATGAGCGGAGGCTACGAGAATACTACTTTCTAGTATAAATAGAAGTCGTTTTCATCTAATGGTTTCCTCCTACATTCTCAAAATATACAAATACTATCTATCACCGACACTCTCTTAAAAAAGTCCCCTCGCTTTTCTGGCTACACCACATTCCACTTAGACAGGAACTTCTACTGTCACGGCAACGGACTTCTCGTCCGAAACAAACTCTCCGTTTCCCCACACCCGCTTCCAGCATTTCTGTCTCAGCGGAATCTGGATTGCATAGCCATCGACATATCGTGGAATAATACCGCTACCACCTTCATTTCTTACTATAAACATCCCAACCAAGTATTATCAATCGACCTCCTCGAATGTGCATCCACCCTATCGCGAGCCGTTATAAAGAGCGACTTAAATTCACGAAATACTCTCTTTGGTGATACACACACCAAACCAAGCGGCAGGTCACTCGCCGACCAATTACCCTCCCTTCTCATCTCTCGGATTAAAAACAATAACCCAACCCTAATAAATCGCCTCGACTCCTCCATAGTCGACCACATAATCTGCACTGACTGATTAATCACCCGCATTGACAACGAATGCTCTATAGGCGACCTCATCACCTCAGACCATGTTCCACAACTGGTCAACACCTCTTTACACAACCCAATACCACCACCGTCAACAACTTTCACATATCACGATTTCAAAAAAGCCGATTGGGATTCCTTCGCAAACCACGTCTCCCCTAACTTACCACAACCCATCATTCATCAGACGACTGGTGACCTAGATAATCACGCAGAGGAATTCCAATACCCCCTAATATATGCTCAAGACATCGCCGTACCTCTCACCACCATAAATACCAACTATTATGCACTTCTTCTTCTCAAAATACGTCAGAAAAGACAGTTATACAGGTTATACGTCCGCACTCGAGATTCTGCTGTCAAGACACAATGGAACCGTCTAAACGCCCGGGTTCGGTACGAAATCATTGCTGAAAAGCAGAAAAAATGGAAGGCCGATACAGCCGAACTGGACTTCAGACAAGGGCGCGTGTTTTGGCTTCTCCTCGCCGGCCTCAAGAGAAAGGCGGAATCACATCTCGAAGTGCAAGGACAGAAGATCTACAGCCCTGAAGACAAAGCCAACTCCTTCAAAAATAACCTGCAAACTGTCTTTACACCAGCTGACAATCCAAGATTTCTCAGGGGCTTTGCCATCGAAACAGACCTCCTGGCCCACAACATAACTCGAAGCTCACACGTCCATATTCCACTAAATGAGAACTCTCCACTTCTTACACCCTTTACAATCGAAGGACTTTAGCAGGTATGCCAAGCGGGAAGAAACCGTGCCCACGGGCACGACGGAATCTCGAGACAGACACCTGCTAGAAGAGATTTTCTCTCCGCTCTGCACCCTGTTGAAAGCCTGCTTGGCGTACTCTTACTTCCCTCGTTGTTGGAAATCATCCAGCGTAGTTCTCATCCCCGAACCTGGCAAAGACCCCACAAAGCCTGAATCCTACCGCCCAATTTCATTATTCAGCGTCCTAGGTAATATCTTTGAACGTTTGTTAAAAGAGAGAATCTGGGACTTCTGTACCGAAAATAATATCATTCCGGCATTTCAACTCGGATTCAGGCCAGGCTACTCCTGTCAGACTACCACCAACTTTCCAACCAAGGGCCTTAAACCAACAACGCAGTTCATCCGCCATTTTCATGGACGTTCAAAAAGCTTACGATCAAGTCTGTCATGCCGGACTAGTGAGAAAGCTACTGAGCACTCGATTGCCAAACCAAATCGTAAAAATATTATATTCCTACCTCACAGACCGATCGATCAGCGTCAAAGTTGATTACAGCCTATCCGATTCATTTACACCCCAGACGGCGTTCCGCAAGGCTCGATACCCGCTCCACTATTATACATAATTTATACGTACCCTTACCACGTCATCCCCAGGACAATATCCAACTATATGCGGACGACTACTGACTCAATTTTCTAATTGGTGCAGGAGATGGCGGGTGACTCTCAACACCCAAAAAACCCAAGCCATCATGTTTTCATGTTTAAACAACCTTCCACTCAGCGAACAACCCACAAAATCAATTAGTTAACACTTCTGATAAACCCTTTCCAACCGACCCCCCCCCCCCCCCCGTCGGCGTTGCAGGTTCTCTGCGGATTCCCTGTACATGGTGAATTCATTCTACAGGTTGAATTTATTCAACAGGTTGAATTTATTCACTAGCCAAATGGACCAACGAATCAATCAATCAATCGACGTAGGGAACAAATGCAGCCGAAGTTGTATCTGACCCCCCCCCCATTTGATGGTGAGGATGATTATTCCCCAAAAAAATAAAAAATAAACAAAAAAAATCCACAAAAATTACCAAAAAAAAACAAAACCAAAATATCAAAAAGCCAAACAGAGAATGCTTCTCCTCCGGAACACTTTTTAGCGAAAAGCCCACTCTAAAACCTCAATTCCACACCTTTTAATTTCTTCTAGTTACTTTCTCAATTCTTCCAGACTTTTTCAACCAGCCCAATTTTCAACCAACCCCCTTCTCACACCAGACTCAGATACAAACGCGCACAAAAAACCCCAATACACCCCCAACCCAGCCCTGCAGAGGAAACTAATCCTATGTCGGGGTCAACAACCAAAACAAACCTCCTTACTTCTCGACAAACCCATTTCAACACAAACTTTGTTCGAATTTCTCTCTCTCATTTAATGGTTTATTTTGCAAGTGTATATAATAGATACTTATCTGATTTATTGTTAATGTATTGACGATTTATAAAGAAAGTTTGTGGAATCATCACTCCAAGTATATTGTAATTTAAAAGAACGTCAACAAGTTTTGCCTTTACACCGGCTAAGCCTGTTAGTAAGGTTCATTTCACGTTAAGAGAAAAAACTATAATACTGAATGCCCACGATTCACTTGTGCACTAAGTAATGTTGGGTAAATAATTAGCTCTTGTTCCAACATGACGGGATTTGGAGAAGCAAGCGTTTATAGATTTTTGAAAGAACGAAAAATCGGAACTGTCAGTTCGTTCAAGATGACAGGGGGCAGTAAGCCATTGGACATTGAAGAATTCCAAAGAAATGTTATTAGGACACAGGTCCACTCGTTATATTTTAATAATGAAATTCCAACATTAGACAAAATTATGTCCTGAATTAGGCAAAATGATGACTTACCATCAATAAGCAGAAGTAAATTATGGAAACAATTACGAGAAATTGGATTTCGCTGGGAGAAACATAGTCGGAAGTCACTGTTAATTGATAGAAAAGACATTGTATGTTGGAGAAGGGATTATCTTACAGCCATTAAAAGGTACCGGGAGGAAGGGAGAAATATTTATTATTTGAACGAGACTTGGCTAAACAAAGGACATACAGTATCAAAAGTATGGGTAGATACGACTATAAACAGCTCTCGCCAAGCGTTCATCGAAGGTGTATCAACCGGGTTAAATGTTATTCCTTTTGGAAAAAGACGTAGACTTATTATAACCCATATGGGAAATAAAAACGATTTTATCCATGGTGGACTATTAAGTTTTGTGTCCAAATCAACTGAAGATTACCACAAAGAAATGACCGCTGACGTTTTTTAAGAGTATTTTATGCAGATGTAGGATTTAATTCCAGAACATTCTTTAATTATTCTAGATAATGCTAGCTATCATTAAAGACTTGTACAAAAATTGTCAAGAACTGCTTGGAAGAAAGCTGGGATAATCATTTGGTTGGATAACCACAACATCATATACAAGGAGCATTCCGTAAAACACGAATTATTACGAAGACTGCACAAATCGAAATTAAAAAAATAATAAATTGACGAAATGGCGTCAGAACGTAGAATAACTGTGCTACGATTACCACTATACCACTGCGAACTCAATGCTATTGAACTTATATGGGCGCCAGTAAAGGATGACAGTACGAAACAATAAAACTAATAAATTGGGAGACTCACATCAATTACTGCAAAACTCTTTGTCAAAATTGTTTGCAGAGAACTGGAAAAAAGCTGTGAGTCATACGCATAAAGAAGACCAGAAGATGTGGCAACTAGACAATATCATAGATAAAACCGTTGAATCTATAATAATTATTGTTGGAGTATAAGATTCGTCATATTCTGATAAAATGGAATTTTCATTATGTACATCAACTGCAAGTTTTTAACAAATCAGGGATACAAATCATTCTTATATGTAGAACTTACTAATTAATTAATTAAATAATGCCAGATAATACCAATTTACCTTATTCTTCTTACCGATATTAACATATCCAAACAGATAGGAAAAACTGAAATAAAATAAAAAATGAACGGTTTTAAAGATTAAAACTTACTTTTCCGCATCTATGAGATGCCCTGATTAACATTCTATCATAAAATTGTCACTTGTATACACTTCGGGGTGTGTGTCGTGTTAACAAACCGAAATTTCTCCAAAAGTAACCAAAAATGCAGTATATCTGGATTTATAGAACCCGATGTACTCGCTATAGTCAGCTGAAAATCGATAGGGTACATCTGTGAGACACCTTGAACAATATTCAATCATAAAATTGATCAATCGTATACTCTCTGGAGGCTGTATCGTGCTAACAAACTGAAAATACTCCTAAAATGACAAACATTTGGTACTTCAAGTACCATAGCACCCTTTGTACTGGCTTTAGTGAGCTGAATATCAATAGGTTTTATATTTGAGACGCTCTGAATAATATCCAATCATAAAATTGGTCACTTGTATATACTCTGGAGGCTGTATCGTGCAAACAAACTGAAACTTCTCCAAAAATGACAAAAATATCGTACTTAAAGTACTGTAGCACTTGCTGTATTGGCTCTGGTGAGCTGAAAATCAATATGATTCATCTGTGAGATGTCCTGAATAATATTCAATCATAAAATTTATTACTTATTGAACTCCGGAGGCTGTATCGTGCTAACAAACTGAAATTTCTCAGAACATGACAAAATGTACTTCAAGTACCATAGCACCCGTTGTACTGGCCCTGGTGAGCTGGAAATCGATACGGTTCATTTGTGACATGTCATTAACAATATTCAATCATAAAATTGGTGACTTATTGCACTCCAGAGGCTGTATTGTGCTAACAAGACATGTAAGAAAAAGTGGCCGACGACAACGACGACGACGACATACACACAGGATTTTTTTTCTAAAAACGTTTTTTTCGTGTTGTTGAAAAACGTGGAAATAACTCAAAATTTTTTTTCAAAATTTCACTCTTTTCTTGGGCAAACCAATACTTTTCTCGCATATAGATAGGTTGGCCGGAAAAGTAATATTGTAAAATTTATACAAAGGTAAAGTAATTAGGTATACCAATATCAAATATGATCTTACTCATACCTAACCGCGCGATACTGTCACAACAGCACATTAATTGCTTTTGAATGGATTTTGAATAATCTAGGATTTCCGTTTCTATTGTTATCACCACCTGGAGTTCACTAAATTGCGTAAATACGTCGAAAGTTATTAATTAAATATATGTGATACTTATATAAATGGAATAAATATTGTAATAATATACATCTATAATAAAATACCTAATAAGATCTTATTCTCACCTAACTATACTTCACTGTCACGGCAAATTTATAACTTATATATTTGAATCGTAATGGTATTCTGGTGCTATTGTCTTCGCTGCCTGCGGTGTACTATACAGGAGCAATCTAGCGAAAGTTGCTAAGTGAACACTTATTTACATGAAGAAGCGCTTACAATTCTGTTCAATTCTTTGAATCAATCAATATGATAAAAATACAATATATTGGTAACAAATATTCTTACTTGAAATTTTTGTTTTTACTAAAGTTTAATAACATTTCTCTTGTTGCTTTTCCATGAAGAATTGGAGTGTTGTCACCAATTATTCCTAAAATATCTACTTTTTCTCTCTTTTCACAGACTAGAATGGTAAGGTGGATTGTCCTATATCTATTACTGAATTGATTCGAACATTCAACGACAATTAATTCTCCAACCAAGTGTGCTGTCAAATCCTTATGATGATCGACGGCACAGTTTTTTCATTAGTTTTACTGATAACTACGAATATTCGTATCATTAACCCAACACGTGATGAGTTTCGAACTGTCGAATTAAAATTACCTATTTTGTCTCTTCTATTCTCGATATTCTTTAATTTGACTCAACTTGTGTTGTCTCAATTAAAATGTTTTACTGATAGTAATTTTTTTGTAAATTTTTATATACAGTTCTCCATATTCTCCAGGTATTTTGCTAGGACTTTGTACTGATTTACATTATTTACGGGGTTTTCAGCTTTCATCTTCCACACTGACCAGTATCATGGGGAGTTTTGAATAATTTCATAAGTTGGAACTTTTCAGTTACTGTACATTTCTAAGCCTAATAAAAATGCTCCTGGGAGGAACTAGATATACATATTATACGGAAAATACAAGATACCACGTTGCCTTATTTGATTATTTTGAGATGCCCTGTCCTACGTACTTTCTGATATTCACAGAAACATATTTGATGGATTCAAGCAAAATACCTTCGCAGGCTGTGAATAATTCGGTTGTTTTTGGAACCATAATAGTATTAGTTTTGTGAGATTCCATATTTTCTTTGGATGCTTCATGTTTGTTGAGTTATTAAATCGATGGAAAAATTACAATTTTCAACGCTGTACACATTTAAAATTGTTTTTACAGAAAATATTTTCGTATTTCGATCTATTTATATTGGATACATTTTATTATTACTCTGGCAATAACAGGATTAACATCTGGTATGTGCAATATATATATAGGAATTTGTGATAATTTAGTTAGATGCAAATCAAACGTTATTACGAAGCTTTTGTGGAAATAATCAAAATTGTTTCAGTCAACCTCAATATGATCCTGTATTTGTTTCCGATAAACTATCAATATATTTGAAAAACACATTGAATGAAATGAAGCCTATAAGGTACAGATAGATGAGTTTCGATTTTCTTTGTTGTTATTTCTGAAGTACAGAAGCGGATATATTTTTCATAACGTTTTATTATCTTTGCCACCACCTATAGAGATTTTTCTGATTTCTGATTCTCATGCTATGGTATCCACGAAGACGATGCAATATATTTAAATTGATATGTTCTGTTCCATTGACCGATCTCTGGTAGTTTTTTACCATACTAGTACTAGTAATTGCCAATTTACCGCCAAATAGTTTAGAAATCAGATATGTTTTTATCATGTCTGCATTCAATAACTCCTTGACTTCCTATAACGTTAGGAACAAATAAAAACTGGAGTTTGATAAGTTTTCTTTTGGCAAGAAGTAAACCGCAAAGTGTCAAAAATAAAAGATGATTTAGTAAAACTACAAACTACATAATTATAAGGTTTTAGTGAGCTGGTAATTGAAAATTTCTTTCTAAATATCCTATTTAAGTTGTTTCAAGTTTAGCGACAATATATATTCAATTGATTCCAATATAATACCAGAAAATTGAAAAATTTGGTCAAGTTCATCCACCGAAGGTTCTATAGGTTAAATTAAGTTATAAATCCAGCTTTTTATTTTTCCGCAATTTTCCAAGATTAAATCGCATAAAGAGTGTCTTATGCTGTCGCATTCTGGTTATATTATTGTTTTTATTATTCGCTGACAGCAGACCAGAATGGAAACGTTGCAGAAACGTAATTGCACGACACCCACAAACGTCTAATAATTGAATAGTTATTGTCGCAATAATGAAGTTCTAACCACAAGACTGGCAATATTCCAAAAACCATTGACTTCTTGCGCCCGTTGTGAAAGTACACTAGGAATTATATGGTGGTTTTAATTATATTAATATGGTTTTAAAGAAATTTGGAAACTTTGTATACCCTTCTAGACATGAGAATATTTGAAGGACTTAACATTTAATCATTTTGTTGTACTATGTCATTTTATCACGGAAAAGTGCAGACGAATTGCTAGGAAACGTATGCCACTTGATTCTAGTGGTGTGGAAAGATGGAATATATATAATAGATTTAGTATTCTCTTCGGAGAATAATGTACATAATTGTACAGTTAATAGAGATTTTGTGCCATTTGTTAAAGAAGATGAATATCATCCTACTCTTGAAATTTGTATTAAATGTATAACAATTGGGGGATGGGTAAAACCATAAATAATATTGCTGAAGATTTTGTAAGATACAACTATATATAAAAAAGCAAATTTCTTACCTTAACGGAGCGTATCAGGGACGCGAGTTGGGATATGGTACTGAACGAAAATCTAGATGTGAACCGAGCTTTGAATAATTTTGATATGTTCATTACAAAAAATCTAAAATATATCCCATTTGATCCACCAGCGATATAAAAAGTAATTTAAAAGAAAAAGAGGGGTATCGAAAACTAAAAAATATTTCCAGTTATTTTAATGATAAATACATAGAAGTGAGACAAGGAGTAACAGCTTATAATAATTGAAAAAAAGGAATATATTATTAAATTAGAGCAGGAAGTAACTTCTGATATAAATAATTTTTGGAATCATATTAAGAATAATAGGAAAAATTTTAATAGTAGTAAATTTATATATAACGGGGTAGAGGTAACGAAGGAAAAAACTGCAGAATCATTTGCAACATTTTTCGCGTCAGTGTATATGCTGACAAAAAAGCCTCTTACAACTTGCTCTTGAATTCTGACTTGGACGTAACAAATAATATATTCGTATTGAATTCGGTTAGTGAGTTAGAGTTCGATGTGGCAGTAAAAAAGCTGAAACCCAAAAAGTCGGAGGGAACTGATGGAATACCACCATATATACGAAAGGCCTGTGGTGAGTGGGAAAGTCAGCATCTGATACATATTTATAACCTAATTTTAAAAACTAATATAATTCCCTTAGTCTGGAAAACAGGATTAGTATATTCCATATTTGAGTCCGGTGATAAAATGAACATCAAAAACTATCGACCTTTTTCAATTATGTGTGCTCCTGCCAAGCTTTTTGAACAGATATTATATTATAAATTGTATAACTCATATTGAAAAGTATATAGTACCTCATCAACATGGATTTGTGTCAAAAATCATCTAATACAAACCTGTTTCTTTTTAGTAATCATGTATTTGAGTCATTGGAATGTAAATCTCAGCTTGATATTTTATATACGGATTTCAGCAAGGCATTCGATAAAGTTGACCACGACATATTGCTAGAGAAATTGGGTGGTTTCGGATTATCATATAACCTACTTCGTCTATTTAAAAGTTATCTAGCAAACCGATATATAGTTA
The DNA here is from genome assembly GCA_963921935.1 of Galeruca laticollis. Taxonomy (NCBI): domain Eukaryota; kingdom Metazoa; phylum Arthropoda; class Insecta; order Coleoptera; family Chrysomelidae; genus Galeruca; species Galeruca laticollis. Next base: position 80,099,831 of record OY998183.1, read on the forward strand.
CTAAATACTACGTAAATGCATCGGGGCAATTTGAGGCAAATTCTGGAGTGCCTTAAGGTTCCAACCTTGGGCCGCTTCTTTTTGTACTTCTTATTAATGATTTGCGTGATGTACTAGTATCTTCAAATGGCTTTATATTCGCAGATGACTTCAAAGTGTTCAAAAAGATATAAACAGTGAGAGATTGCGTTATGTTACAGAAGGACATTAATAGGGCGTTTGAATTGAGTTATAAAAATAAAATAAATTTCAACCTACGCAAATGTTCTGTTTTAACTATACCTAACGCATATTAAGCAGCCGTGTCTCTTTAATTATTTAATGGGGGTCAAAGCTTGCAACGCTGCACTGAAATCAAAGATTTAGGCATGAGTTACAACAGTACATTCTCATTTACCAGACACATTGAAAATATTGTGAAGTCGGCTAATAAAATGTTGGGTTTTATAATAAGAGAATCTCATATTCTTACTAATTTTAATACACTTAAACTTTTATACTATAGTTTGGTTAGGAGCAAGTTGGAGTTTGGCTCATTTATTTGGTTCACGGAACCTCGAAGTAATTTGAATAAATTAGAAAAAATTCAAAATCAATTTTCAAGGTTACTTTATTTTAAAAAGCATCACGTGTACCCCGACTACCAGATAATTAGAAGTACAACTCTCAGAAATGAGTTTGAAATATTATCCCTAGAAAATAGACGACAACTCGCAGTATTGATATTCTTATATAATATTATAAATAATAGAGTTAACTCCCCTGAGCTTTTGTCTTTGATTAGATTCAACGTGCCACCTATACGAATGCGCCAGGTTACAATGTTTAATATCCCTTCATCATTCAACATCTCGAGATCACCTATGGTAAACATGTTTCGATTTGCGAATCGATTCAATACAATGATAGATCTAGAATGGACAGTGTCTACCATAATTTTTCGCAAAACAATCTTCGAGCAGTTAATCTTTATATCTCTATGAAGAACTTCAAAAGTTGTGTCAATCCTCATACAATTCGATTAATCTAGGATAAACTATACGAATACAATTACATGTTTGTCTACATTTTCTGAATCTTATAAATTATGTAAATTTATTTTATTGCGTAAAATGTATTATTCTGCACAATGTATCTTATTACATATTTATTCATCTAATAAAACCGTAAGGTTTGTATGAATATTAAATAAATAAATAAATTAATAAATAAATACTGCCAAGAAAATGGTGAAATGAATTTATTTACCCGATATATGAGAAAAGGAATGAAAACCACACAGAAATCGCACTGCTAAGAGTAATATATCAGATTAATGCTGAATTTATCAGAAGAAGAAGAAATTATGTTGAGTATCGAATGGTGGGAGAATACCAAGGAGATTTCAAATGGCGAAGAACGAATAAAGACCAAATTTTTACATTAAAAGTAATACAAAATCAAATTTACGTAGGAAATGTTACCAATAAATGCTCTCTCTCGATTTTAAGAAGGCTTATGATGCAGAGAAAATATATACTGTATAAATTAATTATCTTGAAAGCATTCATAAGCCTGATATATACTATTTTGTCGTAGACATGAATTACAATTTTGCTAGTTGATAATTTCTTGCAACAGTTCGGAGTTAGAAAGATCTGATGGAAGTCGTTGTTAAAGACTTTATAAAATATAGTACTGGAAATGATGACAATAGAAAGCAGAATTCAGAGAATTGGATCGATTTAACCTGGGCTGACTACCCAAATCGTAATAAAAACTAGAGATCAATTTTTGGAAAATTTAAAAAAGAATAATAAATGAAGCTCATCATTTGGAAAAATCACCATGAACAGAATTAAAAGGTGACAACAAAAATACTAACCTTGGTGCAGGCGAAGAATGAAAACAATTTGAAAGAGTGAACAAATTCAAGTATCTATCTAGCCAAACAGCAAAAATCGAGAGCAATTTGAAAACTAAAGAGAGTAGCCGAAGAAAATTGAACAACAGGATTGCTTGTGATATTGCTTTAAGCCAAAAATTTGTCATTATTAGAGATTACGAAACAAAAATAGTAGAAATAAACGCAATCTAAGATGATGACAAAGAAGGATGAGAAACGCGAGATGCCTGCGAAAGAAAAATATTAAGAAGGATGATAGGAGGGAAATAAAATACGGAAGAAAGTAATGGCCTATAAATAAAGGAATAATGCCATGAGCCCGAAAAAATTAGAGCAGGAGCAGAGAGAGGTAGCTAAGTCATATCTCCAGCATGTCAATGGGAAGACTAGTGAGAATAGCATTAGATGGAAAAGAAGAAGCAAGAATATGAAGAGAAATATCAAATAAAAAGCGGATTTAAGAATTAAGAATAAATTCGTTTAAGAAAGTTATTGCTAATCACAAGGCTATAGCCAGAGATGCGAAAAAAGTGCAACTTCAAGGCTATGTCAAATATTTAGGCATATTTAATAAAGTGGAATTGATAAAATTAAATACAAGTATGTCAAAAAATTGACAGGAATTGGTTAATAAAACAAAACCTAGAGCACTTCTGGAAAAAACATGAACGCCTACGAATTATTCATTCATTAAAACTCTTTTTTTCAAAATTATTTTCAGGAATCTACTTCACTACTTGCCGTGAAAGTTGATTCCACGGACATTCTTGATATGAAACTAAATCGTCGTGCTGAATTTCATTAGTATATTAGTTTTTAAACAAATTATTGATGTGGTTAGGTAAGATGGAACCTTAAGTCGGTGAATATGATGGATCTGGGACCATATTTTATCCCTTATTGGCAATGTATTCAAAGACACAATGCTCAGCATATAATCGTGCATTATGAATATGGAAAATGATATGATTCTTTTTGAGCAGTCTTTTTGAATTAAATTCTGCTAGTAGATGTTCTAATTGAGCTAGATATATGAAGTTAATGAACTGTCTCCCCTTCTATCCGAAATCCATCTCTGTTGATTTTCCACCAATACCAAACGACATTCGAGATAATTTTCTAGACAATTATTCCGATTCTGTTCCACCGTATGCACACAGCCTTTTTATAGTGAACAATTTTCCCGGTTTTCGCCAGGCGAACATTTTCGAAAAGCTCACTGTATTTACTTCTTGCGTAGCAATTCGATTGAATTTCGGATACGATTGACTCTGTTGTTGAAGTTGTTGGAGAGCTCATCTAGCTAATTTCGATAACCTTTGTTTTTAGTTTCGGTTCCTATTCTCCTTGTTTTAATCCTGAATCTTTCCGTTCCTTAAATATGCGGCAACCATCCATACACTATAACGTATAAGATGTGGCATACCTTCATCACCAGACGAACTGTTCCGATAATTGACAATTGAAGAGAGCTAACTTTTCGTTCTATGAAGCATATATCGCGATATAACTACGGCCTAAATTCCTAAAAACGGTCCGCTTTTATGTATGTTTCCACGATGAAACCATGGTGACTTTCTTTCAACTTTTAATCCGGTCATTTGCCACCAAGCCCTAACATCCTTGTTCCTTCCATAGCCAAATTTGAATGGTTTATGGAAATATATTCCAACCTAACCGTCAAACCCACATGCTGTTGAATAATTGTCCATAACTATCAACCTGCCGTTAGTAATCTATTACGTTGCCCGTTTAGTTTCCTCCCCAAATACCTTTAGTTCATCTTTAAAAAAATATTTGTGTTATACAGGGACTATCCTAATACCTCTAGTGTATCCTTAAAAAGTATATTTGTTTATACAGGGACTATCCATATAATGTCCTCCTGATCTACCTTTAGTTCACCTTTAAAGTTTTATGCCAAGTTGTGACGGACTATCCGCATAGTTCCTTTTGAACACTCAAGTTCATCCACGGTTATCTGTAACTGATAGATAATTATTAACATTCTTTTATTATTTGCTTGATAACTGTTTTATTCAAAGTTAATCTTTTAACTTATAGTCTCTTTCTTATTATCTGACAGCACGCGAAAAGGTCACAGATGCTAGTCAGGTAGTAAATGATAGTAAACCATAAGCGTCCCCATTCATCTAAGGAATTTATTTACTATTTAATTTTATACCCGATCTGATATATAAAGGTAATATAAATGTAAATCCGGTTAGTTGAAATAACTGACCTTCATACATTTGTAGAGTACATACAGTTAAAACAACCGACTTGTAACGCAACTATTATGACTGAGTATTTCATTAATTATCTTGAGAATTTGAAGCAGGTCAATTCTTGGGAGACATACTCGTATTAACAAACCATTTATCAATTCATTCTCCAGATAATTACTTTCTGATTTTCGAAATGTCGATAATAACATTTCCAAGAAACATTACAATAGGGTCCTACTAGGGATTGTCCCAATAACTACTTAGAAATTTTGCAGGTATATACGGTGAAACTTGGTCTCGCCAAAATTTGTATAATTTGTTTTGCTTAGAGTCGCTTATGTTCCATAATTGTTAACTGTGTTGTGAAAAATGTCTTCAAGTTTCACCCCATTAAAGTGTAAGAGCGTGCTTAGCTTACAGACGAAGACTGTAGTGTTAAATGTGCATGATGCTGTTGTACATCAAATGCCGGCTGCTGCTGTTAGAAATATAGTTTCGACATGTTCCAATATGACAGGAGTTCGTGAATCTACTATTTACATGCTCCTAAGAAAGAGGAAAAATGGAAATATATCGCCACCTAAAACGTCAACTGGAAGAAAACCATTTGACCGTGATGAACATATGCAAAATACAATAATACGAAAAGTACATGAATTGTATTTTAAAAAAGAGATCCCAACCCTTGGCATAATTCTAAGAATGGTGAAGGAGGACGAGAATTTGCCTGACATAGGGCGAAAAACTTTGTGGAAAATATTTCACAAATTAAATTTTACTTGGGAGAAGAAAAGTCGCAAATTAGTGCTAATCGACAACGAAGAAATAATATGTTGGAGACGCCAGTATTTACGAGATATACGAAAATACAGACAGGAGGGAAGACTATTATCTAGATGAGACATGGCTCAATGAAGGACATTCGGTAAAAAAAATATGGCAGGACAAAAGTATTCAATCCAGTCGTCAAGTTTTCATAGAAGGTTTATCTACCGGACTGAAAACTCGTATCGGTAAAGGTCGCCGACTAATAATAACGCATATTGGATGCAATCAAGGGTTCGTTGAAGGTATTTTACTGGAGTTTGAGTAAACATCAACCAAAGACTATCATGAAGAATTGACTGCAGATGTTTTTGAAGAGTATTCTACACAAATGGTCCAATTAATTCCAAATAATGCTGTAATCGTTATGGACAATGCCACTTATCATTCGCGATTAACAGAAAATCTTCCATCAACCTCTTGGAGAAAAGCTGATATTAGAAACTGGTTAATCGTAAGAGATATACCATTTGAAGATGATATGTTGAAAAAAGAACTTTTAAAGGTTGCTTCAGATCACAAGCCAAGAATCGTGAGATAACAGTGCTTCGTTTGCCGCCATATCATTGTGAATTAAATGCTATAGAGTTAATATGGGCCCAAATGAAAGGTTATGTAGCTAGACATAATAAAACATTTGAAATGAAAGATGTTCGTGAACTCATGAAGTACTCATTGACAACAATAACTGAAGAGAACTGGAGAGATGCTGTGAATCATGTAATTAAAGAGGAAGAGAAAATGTGGGTTTTAGATATCCTCATAGAACAAACTATAGAACCGATAGTGATCTCTCTCGACGAGTTTTCGGATGATTTTTGTATGGCCAGCGAAGAGGATGATACTATAGATTGAATTTTATATTTCCTATAAATGGTATGTTTACTTTACTTCATATACATTAATTAATTGTCAATAAATTTGAATTATGAAAATTAAACTATATTTTCCTTAATTAATTTAATTTAATAAAAATGAAAATGTAACTTGTTAATAGGCCTAAACGAATGAATTTTATTTCAACTGTAATGTTGACCGAATCTAATTAAATAAGCAAAATGAACTAATATCGTAATCTCCGCCACTGCCGCACTGTTTATCGTTTAGCTGGCATTGTTCAGTTTTATTAACATATTGTATTTTGAGCTGAAACAGGGATGTACAGATAACCAATACAGACACCTTTGTTTTGCATTAGAATTTTACTGTTTACTTGTAAAATTCTTAAGATCACTCTGTAAGTGATAATTTTCTATTTGAATATTTAATGAGGCTACTATGCTGTCAGACATTAAGAAATAGACTATAGTGATAAATACATTTAATATATGAACATGGTTCATAAAAAACACTTGATCGTTACCAGAAAAGTTGCTATCCCTGGAATGCAAGAAACTTTTGATTTAACAGAGTTGACTGAAGTTTATATTTCCAAACTACCACTTCTTGAAATTGAAATCCAACAGTTACATACAATCTATGGTGATCCTACAGCTTCCCACCTAGAATTGCTTGTTGTGACCACCGAGGAAGAATATATGAGTGAGGATCTCATTCGTAAAACGATTGTTGAATAATATTGATATATTTGGTGTAAATACAATTCAATAATTTCAGCTCCTTCTAATGCCACTCCGAGCCAATCAGATGTTAAAAAATATGTCAAGTCATACTTCCAAAGTAAGAACTTTTAAAATTTCCTCAATGGCAGTCGTTTTTTGATGTATTTAACAATGCTGTGCATAGCCGTAAGGATATAAGTTCAGTGCATAAATTCCAATATCTGCGGTCCTCATTAACCGATGAGGCCTTTAAATTGATATCATCTATTCCTTTGTATGATGCAAATTATCCTGCAACAAGACATTAGTTGATCGATTTTCCAACAAGCGTTTGATAACATTGACCCATTGGCGTGCCATAAAAATAACCCCGGGTGAAATAATCATGATTCAAAAAAACTTCGTTTTCTCCTGAACATATTTACTGAAAACGTTTCCTTACTACAAAATTTGGGATTCGATGTAGATGCTTGCGATTTTCCAGTAACAGACATGCTGTTGGATAAGCTTGATCTTGAAACTAGAGAACAGTTCGACTTGACTTCTGACCCTTCTACAATTCCTAAATACAAGGAGTTGTACGAATTTCTAAGTAAACAGTGTATTGCCTTAGAGGCAGTAAACTTTTCCAACATTTTTCTCTCCCGGGTACGTCAAAACCGTCCAAACCAGATATGAATAAACCCAAACTAATTGTGGTGCATACAGCAAATGTTTCCGCTTCCACGTCATCCGACGAGAATTGTGTTATTACTTTTCCGCCCAACCTATCTATATGCGAGAAAAGTATTGGTTTACCCCAAAAAAAGTTGGAATTCTGTTGGTGTGAATGGCATGAGGAACTTAAAATGACATGATCTGTTTGTGTAGGTTCCCTGTATGTACTGTAAGACAATTTTTTGGAGTAGATATTTGTAAATTGTGATGTCTAAATAATTCAATATATTGTCACTCTCAAGACCAGACAATCATCCACATATCTAAACCAATATAGGATTTCACTATTGTTGTCCGAAAGAATAAATTTAATTTGCAAATTGTACATGAAAATATCAGCTAGAAAAGGTGAAAGACAACTTCCCATGGCAAGCCCATCAGGTTGTTGACAGTATTTATTAATGAATACAAAAAAAATCCTGTGAGAGGGAAAAATTAAGAATAGTCAAAATAAAATTGGTGCGAACCTCATTCACCTGAGTTGATAGTAAGGCCTATTTTACAAGAGGTTAAAATTTCCAATTTGGGAACAAATGTGAACAAGTTGCTAACATCGAAAGATCCCATCAAGCAATTAGAATCGGAACGAAAATCTAAACTGTTGAATTCATTGACCAAATCCAAGGTATTAGTAACCGAATGTGCAGGTCTGAAATTAGTTAAATATCTTATGAGTTTATGTATAAATGGAGACTGGAGTGTTCAAGAAACTCCCCACTGTTGTGATAGGGATGTCGGCTTTGTGAATTTTTAAAAGACTATATAAGCGAGGCATGACCGGATTACTAGATATAAGAGAACGTGGGGCTGAATGTTGAATGAATAATTCCGTCCCCTTATTAAAAAATGCCTTCCTCCCAGCAATGAAAGATGTAATTGAATTTGTTCGCAAAACTTTGAAATTAGGTTCCAAATGAAAGGACTCTACCTTATCAACATAATCCCACCTATTGAGGATGACCAAACAATTACCTTTATCAGCTTTAGAAACAACAAGATCATTAACCGATATCTTCAACTCAATGCATTTGACAGCTCAATTCAAATGTCTCTGGCTATGATCTAGAAACTTTTGTTTACTACGTTCAAATTCATACAGACAGTTCTGAACGTCATTCCTAATCATCTCCTTGACCCAACAATCCTCCGATAATTGCTCGATAACAACGTCCAGCTCATCAGCAAATTTCAAAAGATCACTCTCAAAAACCCGACTACCCAATGAAAACTGAAGTCCCCGCCCCAACAAATACATCTCATCCTCATCAATCAAAATGTCAGGAAGATTCTTTAGGCTGTCGTGAAAAGCAGAATCAGAAAATTTCTTTGTGTTTCTCTTTCTGTTCTTATGAAATTCGTGCTTTTGTGTAATTAACACATTGCTTCTTCTACTAATCTCACCAAATTTACGTTATACCTCCATACCCTCTACCAAAGAGGAAAATGGACTATGAAACATAGTCGTAGTGCTCAACAGCTTGTCTCAATGGTTGTGAGTACAGAATATTCCACCCCTCCGCTTCATTGGCGGTTCGGACTTATTTCCGAACTGTATTATCGCCTTACCACAGGGCGACAGTGCGAACTCTCAATGGCGTTCTTACACGTCCGCTCTTCTTTCGGAAGACGAGCGACCCCGTGTTGAATGCTAAGTTAATTTTAGTAGCGCCTCTTCCCTACCTTAAGAGGCGGGTTAATCTTTCAAGTAGTGTTAAGTTTAATTTCCTGAATACTTATCTTTTATTTTCCTTGTTGACTGTAAAATAATCCTATGTTACTTTGGTGCGCGGAATGTTTGGTTTTCGTTCCTATTTCCCTTGTTTTAATTCTGAATATTTCCGTTCCTAAATGTGCAGCAACGTATAATATGTTGCATACCTTCATATCCTGGCTTCGGTTGAGTGCATCCACTTGTTGGGGTTTGACGAACTGATCCGAGAATTGACAACTGAAGAGAGACCTAACTTTTCATTCACGAAGCATGTGTAATACTGCGGTATAACTACAGCCGATATTCCTAAAACCGATTTAATGTGTGTGTCCACAATGGTGAGTTCCTTTGAAGCTTTAATTCGGCCATTTGTTTGCTTTTATTGTAAAGGTGCGAAATGACTGATACTAACCCGCCTTATAATTTGGACCGTTACCTATGATTTAACCTGTATAAATAATTAATTGATCTTATGGAATATGTGAAACTTTTTCCTATTTAGTGCTAATATATATATATATATATATATATATATATATATATATATATACAATTGTTCGTTTTATATCAGTATCTAGGGATTGTCGAGTCCGGTCCTTGCAAATTCAATGTAGCAATAGGAGAAGTGACAGACACTTATTCACGCATACCGAATATGTAACACTAATTATATTCGAACGCCGAACTAGGTAATCCAAGTTATATTCCACGAAATTGCCGCGGGATTCTATGATTATTACATTCATTATTTATTAGTTCCGAGTCAAGTTGTTTGCATATTCTGAAATTAGTGTTCTGTGCAGTTTGGAGAGTGGAGCTATATGGGTGTACTCTGTACGCCCTTTCTTACTGTGGTTACTTCACTTCTATGATATATTCATGTAATTACGCTGACGGTATTTTGAAAATATCATTCTGTGTTCACGTGTGTAATTGTCTGCGAAACTGCTTTGTTAACAACATAGATACAAGGGAAAAGGGACTTCTAATTACCTACCGCTAAATTGTTTTTCAAACACATCCTGAGGTACAAATCCATTTCTCAAAAAAAGGTGGCAAAACAATGTTTTTTTCTAGATACTTGTTCTAATTTTAAGTATACCTAATGGAATACATTCTATATGAAATAGATGGTTACGAGCGTAAAACAATGCTTTGACACGTCGATTGGTATTTCAAACTATGCATTTTTATAACAAAATATTTTTATACAAGTTGTGCCGTAAAATAATACCATCTTCCTCTTTGTAAATATGGCATTCTGTATACCATTCAATTCTTTGATTTTCAAAATATTCGAGACATATTTTAATAAAGTGTATTCTGATTTATTACACACATTTAAATCATTTAATTATAGAAACTCCGGATAATATTCTCCAAAATTTAATAAGGACATAACAGGGCATCTCGTTAACTATTCCCTCTATACTCCTCATAGCTATCCACCGATTTGGAAATATTCGTTCAAGGAATTGTCGAGTATTTCTTCTTATTTCTTTATTTCCTGGCCCTACAACTCTGTGTGAGTCTTGGCCGCATCCACCATCGCCCTCCATCTTCCTCGATCTAGTGCTTCCATTTCCCACTGTTGAACTCCCGTTCTAGACACATACACATCTGCTGCGACGGCATCTTTCCATCTTTTCCTGGGTTGGCCTATTGATCTTCTACCATTTGGTCTCTCAAAGGAATACTATTTTTAACACTGTGTGGTCCTCTGATCTCAATACATGCCCTGTCCATCTTATTCGATTAGCCTTTATGTGTCTGACAATGTTCTCACTGCCATACAGCACTGACAACTCAACATTGTGGCGTCTTCTCCAGTGTCCTGTTACATCATCTTGTTGTGGTGCAAATATCATTCTAAGAACCTTCCTTTCAAAGACTAGAAACTTATTTATTTCCCCTTGTTTAAGGGTCCAGGTTTCGCTGCCATTTGTAACCATCGGGCGAATAATTGACTGTATTTTTAATTTGGATTGTCTTCTTAACAGCTTAGATCTCAAGAGTGTTGTAAGAGAATATATCCCCCTATTTCCTGCCATTATTTTTGCTGAGACATCTCTTTCCACTCGATTATCATCTGTAATTATAGCTCCTAGGTACTTAAACTCCTTAACCACTTCAAAGTTGTACAAAATAATGGAAATATTCTGTCTGATTCTAGGTCTTGGGTTCTGGATTACTACCCTGTATTTCGTTTTTTCTTCATTTACTCGTAGACCCAGGTAACCTGCTTCCTCCTCGAGTTGAGAGAAAACTTCTGTCATATCTCCCGTTGAATAAGCCACCGTATCTATATCATCAGCAAAAGCCAACAATAGTTTTGAACCCTGCTTAGCAAAACCTTCAGTTAGTTCCGACGTTATTTTACCAACCGCAAACTCCAAGTCCAAACTGAATAGCAACGGTGAGAGGGGATCTCCTTGTCTGAATCCTGATGTGACCCTAAATGTAGTTGATATTCTGCTTCCTATCCTCACCTAACCTAACCACACACATTTGTGCTAGGTACACCAATTTTCTTGGGATGCCCATTTCTAGCATTGCCACCCACAACCTGCTTCTTTTTATAGAGGCATATGCTTGCTGGAAATCAACAAAGATTTGGTGAACATCCCGGTTGAATTCCCAGTTCTTTTCTTATATTTGTCTGATTGTGAATATTTGATCTATCGTTGACCTTCCAGCACGAAACCTGCATTGATAATCGCCGATAACGTCTTCCACATAAGGGGTCAACCTTCTCAGTAGTATGGTTGCCAATACTTTGTAAGTTGTGTTGATAAGTGATATTCCTCTATTATTTCTAAATTCTTCTTTGTCTCCTTTCTTATATATAGGTATTATGATACTTCCGCTCCAATCTTTGGGCATTTTCTGTTATACCCATATATCCAGGATCATTTCATATATTTTTCGGTGTAAAACATTTCCTCCCTTTTTTAACAACTCTGCATGTATAACATCATTGCCTGGTGCTTTATGATCTTCGATATATGTTATCGCATTTTTTACTTCTTGGAGTGTTGGTGGTGGTATTATTATATCCGCTGAGTGGAAGGTAATGTCTTCTTCTTCCTCTGTCTCCCTTTCAATATCTAGTAATTGTTTAAAGTACTCCTTCCATCGTTCAACAATTTCCGTTTTCGTCATTATCAGTTCTCACTCTCTAACTTCCTTGTCTGATTCATGACTCTTTCCCTGTCTATTTCCCGTATTTGGTGTTCTAGGTAGTTCTTCTTTTTAGTCCTGAGTAATCTCCTTGTATGTGCTCTTGTTCTGTGAAATTCTACTTTGTTCTCATTTCAATTCCAGCACTTCTTCACATTCTCTGTCAAACCACCTTCTTTTGGGACGCTTCATCTTTTTCCAACGGTTTGTGTCGCTGCTTCGTCTATGACTGTTACCACTTGCTGCCATGTTTCCTCTAGTTCTTTATTATCTTCCTCGTGTCTTAGGCATTTGAATTTGTTGTTCAAGGCCATTTGGTACTCACCTTCCTTTTTGGATTCTTGAAAAGCTTCTACGTCCCATCCTTCTCTTGATTTTTTTTCAGGTTTCTGTGTTGTAATTCTCGTTCTCAGCAAGGATTAAACTAGGAAGTGATCAGTAACGCTATTAGAGTGTCTTGCATCTATGAGAATGTGGTCTATTTGGTTTTGCGATGTTTTGTCACTTGAAACCCATGTGTCTTCCTCATCCTCCTCTGCGTCCTCTGTCGGGGCATGAATCGAAAATATCGTGAGATTGAACCATTCACCATTAAGTCTTATATAACAAATTCTTTCGCTGACTTGCTTAAAGTCTATTACTGCTGTTTTTAGCCTCTTTGCTATGACAAACCCGCATCCGTTTTCATGTCTGTCCTCACTACCTGACCAGAACACTATATCGTTATCAATCTCAATATTTCCCGTTCCTATCCATCTAACTTCCTGTATTGCAGTTATATCCATATTATATTTTTGAAGTTCTTTAACCGCTCTAGTTGTTATACCAGGCCTGTACCAACTCAGCACATTCCATGTTCCCCAAGGAATATCCTTTTTTCGTTGCTTACGTCGTTTATTCCGTGTATCCGTCCGATTCCGAGGCAATAGTTTCTGTTTCGTAGCTTCAGTTCTTTAAAAGTATCGATTGCTGGTCGATAGCATAACCCCCTTTTCGGTGGACCATTTCTCCCGCTATCGTTAGCCCTGACCCTTTTTTCCACTGGTATTGGTTACCACAGTCTTCCACAAGGTTACTCAGGTTACCAGGGTTCACCCCGCGGAGGTGAGCGTCAGAATTGAGTAGGAGAGGTTACTTGACGCTAGCTGGATACGGCGTCATATGTTGAGCTTCACTACCCCATTGAGCCCCTTGTCGAGTATTTATTTGGTAATATGGCAGTGGTCTATCTTTCTGAAACTCTATTTTTTTCTGGAACTTGTGGGTTTGTTGAATCAATAGGTGAGTTTTGTAGCATGATAAAAATACAATGCTTTTTTGTATTGTATTATACGAGTAACTCACATAGGTGCATTAATTCGGTTAAGTCACCCACTGAGTATGCAACTTTATACACACTTCTGTATAGTTGGTTGCATAAGGGAATTAACTATGGGTTTTAAAATTATTTAAGCATATCCTGGAATAACGGGATGTGAATAAATAAATGGGTGTTTAGAGCAATACTTTTATTAATATTCTTCATGTGATTTAACCAATCCATGAGTATTTTATTATTTTATGTGGGGATTTTATTTGACTGCCATTGGTAACACTGTTTGCTGATGTCAATTGTAAAGTAAAGGGAAGCTGTTGAAATCACTTGTCTGATACTTGTCGAATGGTTAAGTTGGGGTATCGATGAGGACAAGTCGTGAGTATATAAAATGGCCGGTGGCACATGGTTTAATCCATATATTTTGGGAACTATAGTGGTGAAAAACCCTTGGTAACAAGGTAAGCTTTTATCTTGTATATATTTTTACGGCTATAACCCCCAATTTCTTTTTAGGGTTTTTTTCTATACTGCATAGTTTTTTTACAAGCAGTTTTTACAATATTTTTTTGCCAATTGATGGTTTGATAGTTTTTATGGGTGATGGTGATCAATGATAGGATGATCAAGAACAGATTTTAAGAAGCTTCAATTTCGGATGATTCCTGTATGGTATATATTCTCGTAGGGATAGCTGACAGACTAATGTTCTCCGTCCAGGGTTGTAGAGACGTTTCGTACATCGGATTGCGATTAACGTTATAGAGCGACAAGAGCTTCTAACGGCGTTTCCAGTTCAAAGGACGAAGCTGGACTTATGTTTGTTGGTGACAACTGCCGAATAATTTCATCCATTATTAACCGCATGGCTGAATCTAGTTCCATAAGTCAGATGTTGCTTGTCAATTAAGCCAATTGACGTCTAATAGGTTGGACACTAACCGCAAGTAACATTTAAAGTTTTATTTGTTTTTATCTGAACTTTGAGCAAATTATTCATTTTATAACTTCATTTTTTAACGTTTCATGACACATTTTATTAAGACGTCTATCAAATTCACAATTTTAACATTACATTCTTTCAATTCTTTAGAGTTGAAATATCAACTTTCTTATTGTATATCGCACTGAAATTATATTTCAGTTTAATCTTATTATATTAGAGAAACTTTTGACCTACTTGTATGTATATGGTTAATTATTACTGTTGTAAAACGGTAACTGGTATACCATTTACGGGTTGCTAAAGATTTAGTGTATTGTATATTTTGATTTCAGTTAGTTGATAATATTAGAAATTGTTATACATTTTAAATTAACTAATCATTGATAACTGATTATCAGTTCATAAATAGAGTTGATCACCTCATATTTTTGAGAAAAGTTATTACAAAATATGTTCAAGGTACCATCCATTTAATTAAACTGTTTTATTGGCAACAAAGTGTTTTATTTGATTCACAAACGTAAAAGCAAAACGACATAAATAACATATTTGAAAGCTACAATAGCTAATTGTTTTCATTATTGGTTTCTTGGTTAATCAGTAAATTTATTGAATGTCCTACTAATCAAGTGGCGCCTTAAAAAATAATAGAGGACAAGCTTTCAAATATTCCTCACTAACTCATGACCTTATGCTCTCCGGCGAAAAGCGAACCTTTGGCAATGTAACTTCATTTCTTGGAGTAACAACAACAAGGTAAGGTTACAGTTTGTTGCAGCTGGCACAAAATGATTCTGCAACAGTGTTCTAAGTACCTATATATTTCCGTTCAAATTATCATGCATTGAAAGCAGAACTTTTCAGGATAATGAATGATGCAATGATTACTTTTTCTAGACCAATAGCACCAGTTTTGACGACTAGCATGAACGTGGGGTGTCAAGGTGAATTTATCAGAAAATAAGACATGTTCTAATTGGATCACTTTCTTATGATCTAATATTGCTTTCAAACTTGTCTTCCAGTGTATGGAAAAAAATTAATACAATGGTGCACAAATCACATTCAAATTCTTGGGAGAATTGTAAAAGTTTGTGTCGACTTTGGAAATATTTTCTCAGTTCTCATGCTACTGATTAAAATGACTGTGATGAGTGCATGCATATCGTATCGTTTTTTTGAGGTCGCTGTTTATATTTCCGAAATAAAAACTGTAAGTAAATTTCCATAAAAAAATGAAAATTAAAATGAACTATGCTACCAATAACTTAATAATTAACTTTTACCTAAATTCTCACTTGTGAGTATTGAATTCGAGTCAACATGAGAAAAGTGTTGTATATGAGTTTATACTGAATCCGTTTCTGTTTGCACTTCACGATTAATTTCCTGGGCGAATACGAGCTCGTTAGGATCATTGCGGTGCCATTGTATACCTTCAACCGCCTTGTGTACTTATATTCATCCGGATTGTATGTGTGGGTTGCGTTCCTTGCGACTAAAGGTCTCGGCTTAACTTCACTTATATATATATATATATATATATATATATATATATATATATATACGTATATATACCGAGTGGTGCATAGGATTTTAACATCGGAAATAAAAAATTACAAATATTTCCTACCCAGCAAAAGAGAACATAATGAAATTTTGTTGGACGTGAAGTACATTAGTTCTGTCAATTTTGCCATAAAATAATCATTGTTCAATGGAAAATGAGTTGGAAATTTCAGAAAACAAATAAAAAACAGCATGTCATTCATGAAATTGTATTTGAAAATTTAAGCCCGAGTCGGTTATAGCGCAGTGGTACGAGTGCTTGGTTTTGACGCTGTGGTTCGAAACCAGCGAAAATGCATTATTTTCATCAGTCTTAATATGATTTTTTTCTTTAGTTCCTTATAAATAAAATTTTATCTGTTATTAACACTTGAAAACAATAAAATAGATTAAGTTTAAGTAAAAGAATAATAACAAAGAAAATTATGCGTCTAGAGTAAATGTTCAAAGAATTCATCTTTATTCGCTAATCAAAAACCAAATCTATCGTAAAAATTTCACCGCACATTGCACTAATTGTTTATCCGAGATCTTCGTACATTCTTCAATAATTTTCCGCTTAAGAGAATCAAAATTGGGGTGTCTTGTTTTGTAACGAGTGGGTCGTCGACGCCGTGGTCGATCTGGATATCTTGTAGCAGAAAGCACATATTCCAATAAGAACTCTGTCAGTCTGAATTAAATGTAAATTTAGATAATCTTCATTGTTTAATTCCAAACGATCTATTTCTATCACTGTACTATACGATTGATTTCATTATGACAGGTTAATACGCAGCCTACTAAAATAAAAGAATAAAATTAACTCGGCATACGCCTACGCAATAGTAAGGCTGTCAAATATAATATTTTAATTATATGTTAATATATAAAAAACGCTTATGATTGGGTATAGGGAAGTGGACGTAAACCTGCCCTTATTTTAGTATGCCATTCGGTTTAAACAACACTCCTGCGACGTGGCAACATCTTATAGGTCAAGTTTTAGGACCCGAACTAGTTCCTAACGTCTTCACGTATTTGAATGATGTAATTATTGTCAGTAAAACTTTTGAAGAACACATATCTATTTTGGAAGAAGTATTTAGAAGACGTCGTGAAGTTGATTTGACTGTCAGTTGGGATAAAGGTTGTTTGTGTAGATCGAAAATTAAGTATTTATGATTTTTCGTAGATGAAAACGGTTTTCATGTTGATCCGGATAAGGTCAAAGCGATGCTAATGTTTCCTGCTCCTAAGTGTATTAAAGACGTTCGTGGTATCATTGGAACCTTCTCTTGGTAACGACGTTTTATACGTGATTTTTCATTTCTTATATCTCCCAGAACGGTTTTGTTGCGCAAAGGTAAGAAGTTTAATTGGTCAAATTGTGAGGAGTTGTTTCAACGTATAAAGTAATTTTTAGTAAGAGCTCTTGTATTATGTTGTCCAGATTATGATTTACCATTTGTAGTACAATGTGATGCTTCAAGTTTTGGGTTAAGTGTGGTACTATTACAACCACATCCTGAGGGTGATGGAGTTATTAGTTATTTTAGTAGAAGTCTGACTTAGAATTAGCGAAACTTTTCGACAACTGAACGAGAATATTTGGCAGTGTTATGGGCCGAAAAGAAATTGAAATCTTATTTAGTAGGAGCCGTTTTCGTGACAGATCATTACTCTTTTGATTTGGCTTCAGGATTTAAAAGACCCTACTGGTCGATTTCTTCGTTGAAGTATTCGCCTCCAACAATATGAATTTAAAATAGTTCATCGGAAAGGACAAGATCATGTTATACCGTACACTTTGTCTAGAATTGTACTTGTAATAGTTAGTTGTGAGATTTCAGTCTTTAAGGATAAGTGGTATAAGTCTATCTTAAAACCAATTTTGAAATGTTAGGAGACGGATTAAACAATTGGGAAGATGTAGTTTCTAACGGCGACAGACGTAAGATTTTGGAGCAGTCGCATGAGTCACCTCTTCATTGTCAGTTCATAGATTCATTTTAGTTGTAGTAGAAACATTTACTTTGCCTCTGAGGTCTCTGACAGCTCAGTTAGTTGCCAAGAAGATTGATGAGGGTAAGTTTCTAATGTTGCAGCACCGAGATTATTATTGCGTGATAATAGGCCTCAGTATACTTCAAGAATATTTTCTTACCTACTTAAGAAATATAATGTGTCAGTTCAGTTTAATGCTTTTTACCATCCTCAAACCTATCCCAAGGAAATATATGATAGGACTTTGAAAATCATGTTGTCGATGTACCTATGTTTTAGATTACGACCGTAAGTGGGATACTAACTTGGCCAAGATTACTTGTGCTTTACGTGCGGCGTTTAATGACCAAACAAACACCGTATTTTCTTAGTTTTGGTAGTAATATTATTTTTATCGGCAAAGATTTTGTTGTTAAAGAAGGTTTACGGAATACTAGCGAGGGCGCTGATATAGTTTTAAGTGACAGGCAGAAGGAATTTGCTGTTTTATTTTAGTATGTGCATATGCGTTTAGATAAGGCATCTCATGCTTCGTCGTAGGCACGAGGAATTCTTTCCTAATCAATTACATTGGTGGAAGAACTTTGTTTCTTCAGATACTGCTGAGTATTACACCAGTAAACTAGCACCTCGATGGGTAGAGCCATTTTTGGTTAAGAAACGGAAATCTCCTTGGACTTATGTTTTGATAGATAAGAACGAAGTAGATAAGGGCACGTGGAATATTAAAGATTTGATGTTGGCTAGCGCTATTGAAAAATTCACTGATGGAATTTTTCTTGAAGTAAGTGGGGAGTGAAACTGTCAGA
Organism: Galeruca laticollis; assembly: GCA_963921935.1. Classification (NCBI taxonomy): domain Eukaryota; kingdom Metazoa; phylum Arthropoda; class Insecta; order Coleoptera; family Chrysomelidae; genus Galeruca; species Galeruca laticollis. The sequence continues at coordinate 80,118,564 of OY998183.1, forward strand.
GTCCGACCCTGCTTTATATCATGATATTGGTAATCATTTCTGTCAGCCCAGATTTTTAGTGATTACCCTGCCATCATGTCACCGGCGAATTGGTGCTGGCTGTAACCAAAATGTCATTACATCTTGACAGCGATTTTATATTTGTCACTATTATCGCTAGGTAAGTTGTTAATATAACATTTTTGTTATCCTATAATACAGGGTGTCCGAAATAGGAGTGACTGATTTTAAACATAAATGCCCAGCTTATTAATTGCTCCATAGAGATGGGGTTTTCACTAGTTTCACTAGTTTATCAACGAGCTTTATTTGTGCTTGGCTGGCATTTCATCTCATCAACACAGGGTGTTTTACTAATGCTGGTCAAATTCGAAGAGGGCAATACGTATTATTTTAAATGGAAAACCCTATAATTTTTGATCTCATTCGAAAGAGCAATCATTCTCCTTTCCAAAAATGTATAGTTTCCTATCTTTTGTTCCTTTAACAACAAAGATATTCGAGGTTTCATGTGGTAGTACATTTTTAATTAGTAGTTTTAAATGAACGTATTTTGATACCTAAAATCAACTCATTCTGTGACTGTTTGACGCATAACAAAATCATTTAAGTCGGTTTCATCTACTATGCATTTTTAATCACGTAAATAATTGCCAACAAATCTGACAAACAGTTTATTTAGCATTCAATACTTATAAAGAACGAAGAACAAAAAAATTACAATAAACACTGCATATGCCTACCTTCTTCGTTTATGCATAATTGTAAGCGAAATTTTAAATTTTCAAATGATTTTTCTAACATTTCTTGAGGAATGTTTTCAATAATATTTCTGATATTGCTAAATTGTTAGGCTTAGAATTGTAGCACCTATCCTTCTCATATCAGCAGAGAAACAAAATCTGGGACAGTTAATTCAGGAGACCGCGGTGCCCATTCAATCGGTCCAGCTCGACCTATCCACTTATCATTAAAAAACGTTTTAATGAATCTCGTGCTATTAACGAATAATGTGGTGATGCACCGACTTGTTGAAAGTAAACGTCGTCGCTAATTCCATCTTGAACTAGTTGCGGATAAAAAAATGTTTCCAACAAATTTTTCCAACATATCAGTGTAATTAGTACCCGTCACTATTGGGTCCGAAAAGAAAAAAGGACCATAGATTTTTCGCCGATATAATGCACACCAAACGTTTACTGGACTATCTCTCTGAAATTCATTAAAAGAAATGGGTTTTTGAGAACCCCATATTCTACAATTATGTTTGTTACACATGTCATTAATTTGAAACGTTCCTTCATCAGACATAATTAATAATGAATTGGGTTCGTTTCTTAATAAGTCAAGTAGAGTCTCACATACCATTAGTCGTTTTTCATAATCTGACTCGTACAATTTTTGATAAGTATGAATTTTGTATGGAGTTAGTTTTAAAATTTTTAGACATCTTTGAACGTCACTCTCGCTAAGCTCTAAAATTCCAGCAACTTTTCTAATTGAAATTTTATGATCGTTATCATGTAGCACTTCATTAATTGACATCAGCTTGTTTAAGTCATCATCATTCCTTGGTTTTTTTAAGTGTGCAATGCAACCAGCTTCGATAACTTGTACATACAATTTTTTAATTATATTCACTGACGGCGGATTTTTCATGAATTTCCTTCTGAATATCCTCCTTGTTTGAATTATTGATTTCGTTTCCTCATAAATTATCACAGTTTGAGCTTTTTCACTCACTGTATAGATCATTTCGAAACCGACTCATATGACTTAACAAAATTACCTTTGTCAAAATTGCTGATTTTGTTGTTATGCGTCAAACGGTCACAGCATGAGTTGATTTTAGGCATCAAAATACGTTCATATAAAACTACTAATTAAAAATGTACTACTACATGAAACTCGTATATCTTTGTTGTTAATGAAACAAAAGATAGAAAACTATACATTTTTGGAAAGGAGAATGATTGCTCTTTCGAATTATAGGGTGTTCCTTTCAAAATAATACATAGTTTCCCCTTTGAATTTGAACAACTTTAGAAAAACACCCTGTGTTGAGGAGATGAAATGCCAGCCAAGTCTAAAACATATCTTTGATAAACTAGTGGAACCAGTGAAAACCCCATCTCTTTAGAGCAATGAGCAATTAATAAGCTGAGCATTTATGTTTAAAATCAGTCACTCTTATTTGGGACACCCTGTACAAAACGAATGCCTACCTTTTGAAAAGTCCTGTAAATAGGTTCTTGTTAATTGGTTTACTATATAATTCATGAGTTTTAAGGGGTTTCCTTTCTCTCTTTCTCTTGTGGTTTTTACAGTTGATATAAGTGAACAATTCGGGTGGTTACAGAATGATAGAACATATTTTATGTTTCATTAGACGATAATCAGTAGTAATTGAGTTTGCTTAACCCATTTTCTACCACGAATAGAAGAAACGTAACAAATAAGTTTTTGAATGTTTATTGGGAGTATTTTCACAATATTTAAGGCATATATATGGAGAAACAAAACTAAAAATTATGTATTTTTGAAATAATCATTGGTGCGTTCTCGCACCATTGGCAAAAAGTGTTGAGTATTATTTTGTATGATAGGCATGGAAACACTCAGTATGTAAGTGAACATTACACATTTTGCGGATGAAAATAGTATGATAATGACAAATTTAACATCTGCGTCCTGTTTTATTGTCAGGCTTTATAATAATATGATCATTGTTAGTGAACCGAATTTCTTCTGGCACTGAAGAATTTAAAGGTTTTGCACTACTATAAGCGAGCTTGAGCAATCTAAGTGCTATGAACGATTTATAATCCAGTTGTGACATTTTTTTTGGAATTGACCAGGTTATATACTTTCCATGAATTAACAGCAACACTGTTTATAGCGTTGACTAGTAATGTCCACCACCATTTTTTGCCGTAACTCCTATCCGATAATTAGCAATCCCATTATCATGCAGGTGAACACCACCCATATTTTTATTGTACTGTTTGATAATGTTTGGTTGCTCAATGGTGATATCCTTGTTTTCTTCGCGATTATATCGTTTTGCAGTAGAGAGTGGCTGGGAATTTAGGTGGTTACTGATAACAGTAACGACAGAATTGTCATTCCACCTAACTAAAGATATTTTTGTTGTTTCATCAAAAATGTGATCATACGTTCCCCGGGATTTTTTTCTATAGACTTCAAGGGCTCTAAAGGACAATTATTTTTCTATTTTCACGAATGGTTCCTGTGTAAAAAAATCCTTTATCACGTAACAAAGCAAGAAGTTTGTACGAAGAAAAAAAAGTATCGAAGTACACTTCATGATTTTTTGGATACTCAATTATTGATAGCAAATTGCATACTACTTACTTGCTCTCCCAACTCCAGATCATTGTTTTGTTTTTTTGTTTTGATTTGCTCCTTCGTACGGTATAAATTTGTGAAGATATCCATTAGCTGAACACAAGCACCATGGTTTGAAACCAAATCTCACGAGTTCGCCTTTCATATACATTTTGCATGAATGTTGCCCAAAATATGGCACCATTTGTTCATCTATAGATAGTTCATACGAGAAAACTCCACACTGAAGATTTTTATTATATCGCATCAAAAAAAGACCGCAGAGTCGTGAATGTATCGTTTTTATCTAAGTTAGTATTGTCTGAAAGATGCACATTTCTTTTGATACTATAGAATCTGTTTCTACTCATGCATTTCCGGACAATATCTTTGCTTTTATCCTCGTCTGTTGACCAGTATATTTGAGTTTGGGGTGAAGTATCATAGCCGGATAAAAGCAAAATTCCTATAAACTTTAGTAAATCAGTTCGGTCAAATTGAAAATCATGTCGATTATTGTCCTGAGCATACTTCAAAGAATATTGTACAATCATATCTAATAATTCGTTATCGAAATATAAAAAAAAATGTCCACGGGTGATTTTCCTTGTAGTTGGTTTTCAATTCTTCCAACCTCCTTGCTTCTGCAGATATAGGTTGAGAATTTAACTCACAATGCCCTTTTACCCAGATTGGATTATCCTCAGTTGATTTTTTAGTTTTCCTTCTTTTGGCTATTAGAGGTTCAATATTAGATTCGTTTTCAGCTTGGCCATCTGCGGCGTTTCCATCATGTGTAGCTCAAAAGTTCCGGCAATATCAACCTTTTGTATGTTCACATTTATCAAATCGTCATCAATATTTTCCTCGTCAGTCAGCTCATCGACTTCAAGTGGAATATAAATCGCATCAAATTGAGCTAAAAAAACAGCAACGTTCGCGAAAACATTTCTGAGATAGAAGCAGCACTTATCATTTTCATATTCAATTTCTTCTACGTATTCTTCAACAGCCCTCTCTAATTCTTTTTGAGTAAGAAACCTTTTCATATTGATATTATTTACTGGAAAGTCGTGATTTCACTAAAACAACTGAATATGTCAAATTAGCAACACACACACATGATGAATCTATAAATAGACATGCTGAGACTATAGAATTGAAAGACCGGGAGAGGGAGACGACATATATTTCACCAGTGGTGCGTTTTCGCACCAAGCAAAGATTACTAATGTTTTTCTCAAATAAAATAGAATTTGTAAACCAACATATACAAATATGTGATTACTGATATTGGAAAACAAAAATGAATTACAATAGTCTCGTTTCTTTAAAAAAAATAATTACATACATAAGAAATAACAATTTTTTTCCGGTAAAATTTAGGCACGATATTTAACAGTAATATTGTTACTGTCATGTTTACAAAAAAGACATGGAACAAAACTTCGTATCGTAACTCCGTCGCGCAACAATTGTTTGTTACGCATCGAAGATACGGCGTGTCAACAAATATAGCGTATCAATACATCGTCGCGTATCTTATAAACGGGACATTTTGCCGTTCCGTCTTTACTAAAACAGAACAATTAAATTAGTCTTTTTCTTGTGTGCAATGGAGGTTGTTGCAGCAGCTTATATATACATGCATTACTTAGTTTAAAAAAATAAAAAAAGACGCGTAGAAAGACGCTGGTGGTAGACCCGGTTGTATACTAATAGAAGTGTGTACAGCGGAAATCATTTACTGTTGGATTTAAAATTTCAGACAACTAGTGGCCTTTACAAAAATTTCACTAGAATGTCTCCAACAGACTTCGATTACTTGATTAATTTAATTGGACCCAAAATAGCACGAAAAGATATTAGATGGAGAGCGGCAATTTCTGTTCAAGAAAGGTTGGCAGTAACAATTCTTTCACCAGTCTACAATACCTTCCCAAAATTTCTAAATAATCGATAAGTGCTATAGTTCCTGAAGTGTGAGAAGCCATTATAGAAGGATTAAAAGAAAATATACAGGTAAGAAACTGTTTTATTAAAGAAGTATATTAAACACACATTAAACAAAGCAAATGTTTATCTGAAATTCTCTAATTCAATATCGAGCATATCCAATAGTTGGCGTCGTAAAGAATTGACTGGAGTACTGCGACTTGAATGATCCGAAATACTAGAATTAGCATAATTATATGCTGGAGATGGTACCTGTGAATGCTGTTGAGTAAAACTGGAAGCTTGGCTATCCTGATACTGTTCAAATTGAGAATGTTGTGGCACAGATTTTGCAAAGAATGACTGAAGAGTATGAGTACGGTATGATTGCGAATGATAAAAATTGGTTGAACTTTGTTCGATATGGGTCTTGTTTGCTTTAAACAAAATTAACATAATATCTTGTTGTACAGTACTTTGTAATTCAAGAGAATATTTGGCCAGTTTTTTAGTCACAAGATTTCCAAATATTTGACATTCGTTTTGCTCCTGTGGGTTTCTACCGTTTGCTGATGCTTCTGACAGTATTTTAAAAGCTTTATCTAATTTCTCAGAATCTTCAATCTTTCTTTTGGCGTTTCCTACTAGGTGTCGCTTCATCGCTTTTCTTTTCGGTACTAGGTGTTGTTTTTCTTTTCGGTACATTTTCTATACTTCTCCGATTCTCTTGTACAGCAGAATTTTTATCGTTATCTGCTAATGTTCCTTCATCACCCGATATTTCCTTTTCATCATTATCTTCTTCTTCGTGTACAATCGAAAATTAAAAATAATTTAAAATAAGTATTTAATAAACAAACGTATTTAGAAAATAAAAATATGCCCTATTTTTGGCGCACTGAATAATTTGTTTTAACGAAATTTGTTTTAATTTTTACAGATACCTTCAACACCAGAAAGATGGTTAGAAGTGGCAAAACAGTTTGAGGACACCTGGAACTTTCCACATTGTCTGGGTGCTTCAGATGGGAAGCATGTTGTTCTACAAGCTCCAATTAACACCGGAAGCGAGTTCTTTAATTACAAATCAACTTTTAGTGTAGTTCTTTTTGTCCTAGTGGATGCTAATTATAACTTTTTGTATGTTGACGCTGGAGGCCAAGGAAGAATTTCAGATGGTGGTATCTTTAAAAACTGCTCGCTTCACAAAAAATTAGAGCGATATGACTCAAATTTACCTGAACCAGAAGCTTTAAATGGTAGGCAACAGAAAATTCACTATTTTTTTATTGGAGACGAGGCATTGGCCTTAACTGAGTCGTTAATAAAACCGTTTTCGGGAATACACCTTAAATGATAGGATCATTGCAAAGAGTGTTTAACTACAGATTATCTCGCGCACGAAGAACTGTAGAGAATGTATTTGGCATCGCCTCAGCCGTTTTAAGAGTACTTCGTAAACCGATGTTACTTGAGCCCAGAAAAGCTGAATTAGTTATAATGGCAGTAGCTCATCTACATAATTTTTTAAGAGAAAGTTCCACATCTTGTTCTTTGTATACGCCACATGGAACCTTCGATACAGAAATTGATGGAAAGCTTGTAGAAGGAAAGTATAAAACTATAACTAATGAACCAATGTCTTCTTTATTTCCAATTAGAAATATTCCCAGAAGACCAACCGAAAATGCAACACGAATTAGAGACGAATTGTCATCGTACTTTCAAAACGAAAATCGACTTTTGTGGCAAGATTATTATACGTAATTCGTTTTATACTTACGGTGCTTTGTGTTTCCCGAACCTTGTTTTTGTCCCAAAGGAATAGCAAACGTTTAAAGGCAAACCAACTACTTTCATAGATATCTGAAAGCCCTGTAATAAATAAAAATTAAATTTGTAACTGAAAAGTAAATGAACAAGAAAGAAAAGAAATTATTTTTCAATTATTTAAACTTACCTTCACCCGTACCGTGGCTCTTTTTAATTTTTGCTTTCTCTTGCCTAAGTCCCGACAGAAGAACATTCATTTTTTTTGCATTCATCTACTGGTGTTACGGTGTTACGCAGTGCCATCCACACTTGTTACGCGACGGCGTTACGATACGAAGTTTTGTTATATGTCTGTACGCACCTCTAGGTTACTCTTCATCATATTTAAGCAGAAATTAATTGTTCATTGTAAATGTAGCATGATTAAAAAATGTAAACAAACTGGTGCGTTTTCGCACCAGTGGTAAAAAATGGGTTATTCATGCTACAGGTTTGTTGATAATTTCTCGTGTCTTTTCATTAACAAGGATAATATAATTTGTAAAATCTGATAAAAAAATACTTTTCACACAGGTGTAATTTTTTTCACAAATCTACAGTATTGTTGTACAATATAGGCTCTGTTCCTACACACTTTCTGTTCCCTCCAATATTTGGGACATAATGATTTCACAAACTGGTTATTTTCAATGTTGTACCTTGTGTAAACTTGCATTTCAGTCAACGTGAAAAGTATAATATATGCTAATCTAAAGGTCTTGACGTAAAATTTGAAGTTTGTATTTTAATAAAATTTAGACACGTTTTATTGAACAGTATTTATATAGTAATTTGATGCTCTTATACGGTCATTTTTTTCAAATTATCTTTCCGAAACGAAATTGTGTCGCAACCCTCGTAAGCCGATTGCATAAACTTTCCTTGTACCTTTCCAACGCTCAATCACTCTTTTCCCAGTGCATTGTTCCCTAGTTTTCCGGAACTGGAGTTTTCTATGGAGAAACGCCGGTAGAAGTCGGGCGGACCAGCTGCTCCATCTTTATTACATTTTGTAATCAGAGCAGGCGGTGTTTTATTAGGGCCAGTAATTCGCATTGTAACGGCTGTGGCCCTTTAAGAGCGCCGCTGATATATCGCCTTTATTGACTACAATGTTAAATTTTGGGAGAACGTGGTAAAATTCACAAATAATGGTATATTTGGGAGACATATTTTCTATTTGGGAATGTTTTGTGTATTGAGTACAAACGAACAAGGAAATAATAGAGATACGTGTGAAAGAGATATAGGTTCCCACACACATAAGATTTTCTAATAAATAGTTTCAAGAGAAATAGAAAATGGAAAAATAAAAATATATATTCACATTTATAAAAGATTTCCTTTTATCAAAATATTATCTGGGAATGAAACATTCTGAATTTAAATAAAAACACATTTCAATTCACAATGTTTTCAAAACATATCTACGTAAGTCAATTTTGACTTCAAAATTATCCAAATAATTTGATTCTTTCAAGCTGCAAATATTCCATGATTATCACTTAGTCTGCTGTGGATATTATCCAGAATTTGCAGCTTCATTTTTATTGCTGTTTATCACGGATTTTTTTCTTCATGAAAGTTGTGCATGTAATCCCCACTTTTTTCATCTTTTGGTCTCATATTTTTTTGGCTACTTCTAAAATTCAGTAAGTTCATCAAAATTTTATGTTTTCTGATAAACTGTTGACATTAAGCTAACTTAACTGCTTCTTTTGTTCCAGAATTTTCCCATTTTCTACGAGAAATAGAATTTAAATCGTCGATTATTTAGGACCAGCTAGTACCTTCTTCTTCTTTGTGTGTTAGGTCCATTTACTGTATTCCTATGGCCATCTAGCATGTGATCTTCATCGTGATCTTTTCGCTTCTGGTCTACTATTATTCACAATATTCACCAGTCTCCGCTTTTCCTTTTTCCTCACATATTAATTACAGTTTTTTTTCATTTTTTTTGTCTTCTTAGTACATTTGAGATATTATATTTGTGCTGGATATCTTCATTTCTTCCTTAATTCCGTCTAGACTTTTCTACTATTTATCCTTAAGTTCTCTTTTCTACCGTTACTAATTCATGTTATTTTTCTCGTTATTTGTTCTGATCTCCAATCCAGTGTTGGTCTTATGCAAGTTTTATGCAGTATTCAGGATTTCGTACTTAATCAAGGTGTCTATCTTATCATAATCTTCCAATATGGCTGCAGTGGTTTATGATTCCGTTATTTGCTTCGTTTTTTCCACATATGTTATGATGCCCCTCTATTAATTTAGTCTCAAATATTTTGTTGATATCACTTCGTGATGATCTACTTTTTGGTCTCTAGTTCGCACAATATCGGATCCGTAAGTTCAGTTAGGTATTTTCTTTTTGTATTCACTTTTTTACCTGCCAGTTGCCATCTCTCACTTCTCGCCGTGCACAAATCTCTCTTCCACTAATCTCCTTTACTCAAAACATGGTTTTCCATCGCCTCTTTCACGTCTCTGTTTCAGATATGTGGTGGTCTGCCATGTTTCCTTCTTTCTGAGAGAATCAATTGCGAGATCTTCATCGCCCAGCTATTTTCTTCTTTTATCCGATCATATGGCCATACCATATGAATCACTCATATTCTATTCCGTTTATGATAATACCGTTGAGGCCCAAAATATGATGAACTTGATTTGTCTCACATGATCTTATTTTCAGAATTGGCTATTTCTGCTCCATATGTGCAGATAGTTTCAACTATTGTGTAGTAGATGGTACTTTTGTTTGTCTTGGTGATGTGCTTGTTCCAGAGAATTGAATTGAACTGCTGGATTCTGGTGATTAAGGAACTTTTAGTAAAGTTTGTAGCTTCTTTCCATCCAAGACCACCACCACATTTCTGCAATTGTGTTACGGAATTGTCAACAAGCGTATACAATTTTCTACGTATCCTGAACCCTAAGTAGATTCAGTGTAGTGAAGTTTTTCATCGTGAACGTATCATTTTACTGTCGATATGTGATCAATTTATTTGGAGACTGACAACGAAAGTGTTCGTCCAGTGTATACTGATAGACGGAGAATATGTGAAAAGGTTCAGACTCAATCGAAAACAGTGTGAAACTCTCCTTCAAGATTTAGACGCAGCAATTGCGAATCAAACGATTTGATGCTATGACTTGCCACCATTACAGAAACTGCTGATTGCTCTGCCTTGGTTAGGAAACGGAGAGCAATACAATGGGATATGTGACATGTATGAGTAACAAAAATGATCGCCTGCAGATGTTTTGACGAAGTGTTTGCTGCCGTAAATGAAGTAAAATTTGATGAATTAATTCGATGGCCCGACAATAGAGCAAACGTAAGAGAACGATTTCATAATTTGGCTTTCCAGAAGTTTGTAGGTTATAGATGGAATCCTCATAAACATCGATGCCTCCAAAAATAACGAAAATGTTTACATGTGCAAATTCGGAAGTGTGCACGACTGCTTCGTAACATTTCTCTGTTTCGTAAGATGGAAAAGGGTTGGAGACCTCATGCAAATGCTTTCATTCTTGGAGGTTCCGCTTATCCATTACGCGAATGGTTAATTCCTCCAACCTACGACGATCCGATGAATCCAGCGTCGACCGCTTTCAACAGAGCTCATAAATGAACTCGGCGCATTATAGAAAACGCTTTTGGTCTTTCGAAGGAAAAATTTGTATGTTTGTAACTACGAGTTGATACAGTCTTCGGAGTAAACATTTTCAAATTTTGTGCAACGTTGTCCAATATTACAAAAAACGATGAAGGCGATGTGAAATTAAATGGTGATGATGGTTATGAAGCTGACGACAGCAATCTCAGAGATAACAAACCACCTACAATTGTAGCTCGAGCTAGAGTTCAATAGTCAATTGATTATTTTAAAATAAATAAGTGTCCAAAAAGAAAATCAACCTTATTGAGACTTTATTAACAGATTACCAAAAAGTGTTACAAAATAAGTCATTGACAGAATACCAAAAAATTGAATATTAAGCTATGTGGTACGCTGGTCTTGCGCATAAGAAATGTTTGCAACAGCAAAAGATTGGGTAAATTCTGATCTTGGAAGGTTTAATGCCGTTTCCAATTGTAACATTTCTAATATCGACTTGTAATTTTGAAGTTTGAGGTGTTCTATTTGCAAATTAAGCTTTTCTTTCTTCTTGTCATTAGAAAGTTCCTCTCCTGTATGTTACAGGAGAGGAGACTCATGCTACTCTTTAGTGTCCTTGAAAAATTGTTTGACAAATATCACCATAATACTTCCGTATGTGAGAAGTGCAAAAAATGCATTGTTTTTACATGGGACTGAAGGGCGAATTTGACAAAACGTACCTAAGTGTAAAAAATGACTTTATGCATGTATTGTTCAAACTATTTTTTATACGATCGCTTTAACAACCATTATATATATGCTACTTGGTTTGCAGTACAAGTACTTCAAATATATTTTTCTACGATCGTGCAAAAAGTGACTATTTTATAAACTATGTACTGTGCCATAAGTTTAACTTTTATGCATTAGTGCAAAAAGCAACTTACTATGTTGCACTAGTGCAAAAACACTTCGAATTGTCAATGAATGAACAGAAATAGCTGCTCAAATTCTAAAAGGTGAACCAAGTACCAGTACCGGCAGCTTCACAATCCGAAAAAGAGCTGGGCATCGAGAAACTTCTATGATGCTTGGCTGGGCATCCATGATGGACTTCTAAGATGATTGGCTGGGCATTGAGGACGGACTTTTATGATGAGACATCCACAAGCAAAACACAAAAAATTAGTGAAAATGAACTTTGTCCATCACTAATAATCGCTAATTACCATATCAAGATTGAAATTATTTCAACAAAGTATTACCTGTTGTAAAATAGTCTAACAAAATTTGAAAAACATATTTATTTCGATCGTAGACATAATGTTGTGTGTAACATGTGCAAAAAGCGTATTTGTTGCACTCAGCATGGTTGCATGCTCTCGACTTCGTCTCGAGCTGCAAACTTCATGCATCCTGCAACAAATATGCACTTTTTGCACTAGTTACACAAATAACTATGAAAGATACTTCATTATAACATTGTTTACAGTGTCACAATGTAGTCTCTTTGAACACTTTTTTAGTAATCTTTAGTGTCATACAGTTGGTTATTGTGTGTAGTATGTATTTTTATTTGACATTTGACTTTAACCTTGAAACAAATTATAAAATGGCCTAGCGTTGTTCTAGCTAGTAATTATTATATTAAATGGGATTAAAAGTAAATTTGAATAAATTTTATTTTAAAAATATTAATAAATAAAGGACGCTTACATTTATTCATCAACCATTTGTCAATTTTTTATTCTTAGGTAAATTGTATAAGATCAATATATAGGTATACATGACATTCGATTTTTCGGATAAACTACCAGATATCTATCTGAAGATATATTATAGAAATAAGTCTGTTCATGTTATAATATGAATAGATTGCATACATATACGAAGAACCTCTTTTTTAAACAAATACTCATCCTCTATTTGCTTAGATGAAAGTTTGTTTACAATTTATACAATTGTTCAATCATAATATGTCAAAAGTGCTAAATAAAACCATCTGTGATCTGGCCAATCAGGAATCTACAGAGTTGCCAACTTAAATTCTAACCACTCCCCCTAGTTTAAAACCAGGGATTAAATAATTCTATTTTATTTAAAAAATTCTATTATATTTAAAAACTCGAATAAATGCGAATTATAAGAGATATTATGTAAAACATGAGTCACAATGACTTTCTGTAGTACTCGTACTACAAAACGAGTCATTGTGTCACTTGTTTTAGAAATAACTATTGATAAACTCATGCAAGTCTTTTTTGCAATGGTGTCTCAAAGTGTATTTTGCACTAAAAACTACTTTCATTCATGAGACCGAAGGGCGAATTTGACAATACGTAAGTGTAAAAAATATCTTTTTGCACGAGTTGCTTAAAACATTTTTTATGCGACCGCTTTAATAACCGGTGAACGCATGTTACTTGATTTGCAGTACATCCAATATCTTTGATAAACTCGTACAAGTTTTTTTGCACTGGTGTATCAAAGTGTGTTTTGTGCTAAAAACCACTTTCATGCACTAATGATGAAATAGTAACTTTTTGCGCTACAAAACCGAGTGCCATTTTTTGCACGATAATTGAAAATGTTTATAAACTCACCTATTCGGCTAGTTAGACTAGTGTCCTGCGTCACTAATGTTGGCTGATCTATTGATGTAGATTCTTGAGGTAGTGGTTCCGCGTGTCAATATATACTGAGATACAGCGTGCAACTTAAGATATGTACTTAGGTGCCGCCAAAATCGTACTAATATGTCAGTCATTTAGAAAAACAGAGTTTAGTGAAATTACTAATAATACGTTCTTACTTACCATTGTAGGTTTCTTCATAATTTGCCAAAGTGAGTCTCCGGCTTATGTCCAGTCTAAATCTGCAAGCATTAAACAAACGCTCTTTGCTAAATTCTCTCTCTCTCTCTCTCTCTCTTTCAATTTCACTACTTTGTTTTTTTCAATCTGTCGGAAAAGCCACCGAACCGATTTTCTTAATTTTCTTCAACGTTTCTTGAAAAATGCATATTTCTCTCAAGTATCACATGTCCGCTGGCCATATCTACCAATATTATTTTTCTTTAACTTCATCACAGATGTTGAACAAAATACGTTACGACACATTACACAATGCGCATTAACAATAAGAGCACGAAAATCACTGAATTTTCTAGTAGCCACAACATGTATAAGTGTAGAATATCTCAATGGTAGCTGCAAGTGTATGAAATAATCTTGTTACAGGAAATCAGGCTATCTACCATATATGTCTACTATCAGATCACTATAGATGATAATATTTTGAAAGTGACAAAAGTTATTTATGAGTCTCATTGTGCTTCATTCAAAAGTTAAAACAGCTTATTATTCAATGTGCACTGAGTGGAATTCCTTATCAAAACCAAGACGTCTTTCTTTCGAGTAGTATATTTTAGATCAATTATTTTCAAGGGCATTAAGGTGGAGCAGTATTTAACAAAATATGAAATTTCTGACTAGCCGTAAAAACTTTCTTGTGCAAACCTGTTTCGATTTCGATAGTTCTGTTTTTTCGTTTATCTCAAATATGTTCCCTATGTTACACTAATCCTTATTGAGCTGTCAGCCATTAGTGGTATTATTTCACGTAACTAGATATTTGTACAATTGCTTTTAATAATTTCAGTTCCCGTACAGCTTTGCCAACATTTTAATTTTCCACAGTAATTTTCTCGTAAGGCTTTTTTCAAGAACACCAGTCTATTATTATGTCATTATCTTGTTATTATTCTGAAAAGTGTCTCGTAACCGCAGGAGTTTTTGATAGATTATCACTTTGGGAAAACTACTTTATATTAGAAACAGCGCTCAAAGGTCTCCTTTTGAAACCATATTTGCTTTCTAACACATTACCTTTATTCTAAACACAATAAATTACTAAATTCAATACCCCAAGGGTAAATAACAATAACACACAGTTCCTAGAATCTGGGGTACAACAAGAAACCAAAATTTTATTGTCTCAATTATTTGCATAAATTCTCCCTCTGTGACCATGAATCCTTGACCCATGAATCTTCGTTGGGTGTAATAAGTGTATCCCTTAGATCCTCCCTTAACATGTTTTGGCTTAATCTAAATAATGAGGGAGTCTCTATTCCTATTTTCCCATTGCTTCTTTCCGTTCTCGAGAGAAAAAATTTGCATTCTGATTCCTAAATTGCTTTTGTAAAACCGCTATTAGCCCCTTAAAATGTATACCATAACAGAAAATGTGGACAGCTGGATTAGGAAAAATCTCAGGGAAACTCTGGTAGCAGGAGATTTAAGAACTTCAAAACAGAATAATTTATAATCAATTTCGTCATTCGATTCAAGCAATTCCCTAAATGTTTGACAGTTGTTTATTCATAATATTATAGTGATTATTTTTTGACGTTTCTTAAAACCAATGAAATGCTTCTTTATTTGACACAAGGGTAAGTTTCAACCAATCATGTCATTATTATAGTGGGAATAAAGCTCTTGTGATTATTCTCGGGAATAATCACTGTTGCTTTTATTTGTCTAGCAAGTGTCAGATAGTTGTCAAAATAATTATCTAATTGTGTCAACGTTATATATAAAATGAGTGAACATCATCGGTTTAGTACCTTTTCTGATGAAGAAATAACGAATAAGATTATAGAAACTACTTCGAAAAATATTTTAATAAGTAATCAGTCTATATGGAGACAATTTAAGACCTTCACCAATTTGTGAATCAAAAAATAATCTAGTCAAATATAACTCGAGAGTTCCATAAATTAGAAAGTAATTAGACAGATTTTGTTCAAACTTGTTGCCATTTGGCAATAGCCACTCGAGCCCTGCGGGCTCTCGTGACTATTGCCTGGCAACAAGTTTTCAAAAAATCTGTCAAATTATTTTCAATTTATTCTCACTCTCTTGTTATATTACTACTGATAATACAGTGGTATTTAGTGGGAGTCTATAAATTATGTTGATGAAATTCTATGTTGCAATCAGTTTGACATCCTTCGGGATGTGAATGAAATCAATGAATGTAGAAAATTGGAACTACTTCTTTACAGTGTTGACATATGGTAGTATTAGCCTGCCTGCTAAAAGTACATACAAAATGTACCTATTAGAGTTTTGTGAAACATTTTCAAATACCCACGACAAGGATGTGTGCTATAAACTTTGAAAGCGAGATTCTGCTCTAAACGAAAGACGTGTATTGATGCTTCCCACTTCGCATCGTTGATTGTGATTTGATGGTTAGAGCAACTGCATTGAGTTTCAGGAAGATGACAAAAATGGATCTTTGTATTCCAGTGTCAATATACAGGGTGTAGCGTGAAGAGTTTTGATTAAAAGTGATGGCAAAAAGTTATGTTAAAAATCTGAAATTAATGTGTTCTTTCTGGATGGCGTTGAAATATCATATTATCTTGCTTATTTTGAATGGAAACTGATATCTATTGTTCTCTTGTCAAATTCTGCATAACATTTTAGATAAATTTTGTTGTTGTGCAATACCTAAAATGACGATTTTTTTCTTAAATTCAAAAAATCCAAGTCCACAACGAAGCAGGTTAATTAATTGTAGCCAATAAACAAAAAGAGCTTACTCCTTAACTCCATATGCCCGAATCTTCAATAATTCATTCATACAGAGTGTTTTTAACTTAACCGCCAACGTGCACGATTTAACTTTAATTAAGCGTAGGTCGTGATTTTCAGTATTTAAGGCGCTATTTCGTTATTTCTGAAAAGTAATAAAAACGGGTATTGGGAATATTAATTTAAATTCATAACTTACAAGAATAAAATATTGTATATAGTCGTAAACAGATAGTTTTATAATAAGTTTCCAAACTTAGCACCGTCTACTTCTTATGAATCGTTCTCATTAGTTCTTGTAAATCTGGAATATGGGTATTAGGAAATTAAGAGAAAATAACATCATAACTTCCCTAGTCATAACAGGCTTGGAAAAAACTTGATTTTTATTGTAACTCCAAATACCAAATTTTAAGGGAGTCTTTTCAAGAGAGCGAGTGAATAACCATATATTATCAAACATGTAAAAATACAGAGCATAAAGCCCAAAGTTATGAAGAGGTGCTTCATACTGCTTGATTGATTACATCACACTATTTAACTTTTTTTTTGCAAAGTTTCATCCCCTTGAATTTTCATTAAAATATCACAGAATTCTACACTTCCAGGAAGCAATTGTGGGTGATGCACCAAATGATATAAAAATGATTTCCAATTGTATTTTATTAAAAAACCATGAATTGTTCTTCTGGAGGCAATACAAGAGGCCGTAAAATAATATGAATTCACAGCTAGTTGGACTTATGGCGTTAAGAGGGGCCTCCTCACAGGTATATAAACCTAAAAACCTACACAATACTAGTTGCTAATCTAGTAATTATTTGGTTCAAAATATTTACGATAGATGTCGATAGTACTACTGAATCGGCTTTTACTTATTCAACATATTTTCTCTCTTTGTCTTTCCACTCTTGACGGTTCAAAGAAACGCATCTCTGTTCGTATGTTTGATTTCGAATATTTCAACTGTTTGTGAGCACAGAAACCTTATCTCTGTTTTTTTATGTTGCATCCAAACCGCAGCACAGCTGTGCATAGATAAGAGAATATTATATACACGGATCCAAACAATATTTGTTGACATAATTTCCATTTGATTGTAGATTTTTGATTATTTAAGAGTTTCATAAATGTTTTTGAAAGGATTGAATTGTTAAAAAGTAAGTAATCGTATCGACCCAATATCAAAAATTCTAATTATGATAATGTAAATTATCCTGTAATCCGTATTTTTTAATTTTAAAAGCTATGTTTGAGGTTATGTTTACTGGATTATTTGATTAATGTGAAAATATGAGATAAATAATACTTATTGTTTGTTCTAGTATCATCAAACCATCTTTCAACATTCTCTTGAGACCCTGTTTTAATGATAATATGGGTTTATTAGCGAAAAATGCTCAATTGAAGTGAAGTGACCTTTGAAGTATCTGGATGAAGAAAAATTAAAACCGCTCTCAAATGACAAGAATTACATAATTTAGTTTGATGAAAATATAATAGTGATAATTGAAAAATATAACTATTATCACCCGATACAAGGTGCATTACATATTGCATGAAAGGACATGTGCTATTTAATAATAGGTTTGTTCCAACCATGGTTTTTGTATCATTCGAAAACCATATACTGCATCGTTTAATCAGCTTGTTTTGCGCAAACGCATGTCCTTGGTTGAAAATAAACGAATACGGTTGGAACGGTTTGTGAATCATTTGGGAACCAATTTTAATCTCTATTCTATTATCATAACATAACCAAAAATTACAAGAAGTTTGTGGATAATAAAAATAAGACTGGTAAATATTTTATACAAATTAATAAAAAAATTAATCGATTTAGATGATAGCTCTAAAATTAGTGAAATGTATGAATAACATTATTTTGCTTTAGGTAGAGGACGAAAGTATTTCGAGTATGAAAAAGAAATTGACGAGATATTTGGAAAAAAGAAAAATGTATATCCAGAACTCATATTATCCAATGAAACAATGGATAATAATTTAGTTGACACATGTGATGAAGAATTAGTAAATGAAAACAATGAGCCTGATGTACCACCAACACAAACAAAAGTTAATCGAAAAAAAACATGAGCTGTTAAAAAACAATCAACCCTGCAGTATATAAGATCTGATAGAAATTTATATTATGAAGAAAAACTAAAAATTGACAGAGAACGTTTAGAAGAATTGAAGAAAAGAAACAGGCTAATTGAGGAGAAAAATTTGATAATTAGGGAACTTGTAAAAAAGGATTGTCATTGTAATTCAGATTCTCTCTTGTAATTTTTTATGTTCTATTATATTTATGTAGTCAATTTTTATTTACACTCGACTTTTTATTTCTGTTTTACTGTTTCCAAAGTTATTTCTAATTATATTTATGTAGGTATTTACTTTACACTTAACATTTTATTTCTGTGGTACTTACTGTTTCCAAAGTTATTGATATCAGTATTTATTTTACATTTTATTTCTGTTGTACTGTTTGTAAAGTTATATTCAAATATATATATGTAGGTATTTATTTTACAGTTAACATTTTATCTCTATGGTACTTACTGTTTCCAAAGTTATTTTTAAGTATATTTATATCAGTATTTATTTTACATTTTATTTCTGTTGTACTGTTTGTAAAGTTATTTTTAATTATATTTATGTAGGTATTTATTCTACAGTTAACATTTTATTTCTGTGGTACTTACTGTTTCCAAAGTTATTTTCAAATATATTTATATCAGTATTTATTTTACAGTTTATTTCTGTTGTACTGTTTGTAAAGTTATTTTTAATTTTTGTTTATAACATAAGGGGATATTTTTTTATTTACATATTTGTAATTTTATAATTTATTTAGTACTTGTTACCTACTGTAGTTTTCTATAAAAGATACTGTGATTTTTATTGATATGTTATACAAATATCTTAATTAAAAGTGGTGAATGGTAAATTATTCTATAATGGTAATGCATACGCTATTCTATCTCTAATTATGCCTAATTCAACATTTTTCTCATCTTTATCAACATCTTGATCTTCATGAGGAACGATATTATCGATATGAACTTGGACACTAGCAACAGCTAAGAATATTTGTGGATTATTTCATGTCTAGGCTACACTAAACACAATCTTGTGGAGTAAACATAAATAACATTTACGAAGCACAAATTTACTTATTGAACATGAAAATTAGTTAATTATAATCACTTACAAATACAATACACACTAAACTATATATTTGGGATATTTTTATGAACACAAAACATATGACAACAGCATTTCACCCATAGAGAAAGTTATAATCATATTTATTTATTACGTATATGGTTATAATAATATTGGTCTATGAATTGACCGTCGTCTTCTGTCATTGAGTTCTATACAGCGCCATGCATCAAGACGGTGAGCGGTTGAACTAAAGTAAAAAGATGTTCGTTTGCTAAAATTTGCACACAACAAATCTCAAAAAATACAACGATTTGATATTTCATATTTCCAGAATCGAATTATCTAGGCTTCTTTTTCGGGATCAGGTTTTGGTGTCCAGATTGCTGACCACAAATTGTCAAAACTGTCAAAATCACACCATCACTTAATGGCTTATATCTTTTTTATAACAATATAAAACTCAACCAAAATACCTGATCCCCAAGACAAAGGTCCAAGTTATATTGTGTTAAAATTTCAATACTCAGTTTCCCTGCATTCTTCTTCTTTAGATTTGTTGTGTACAAAATGACCTGAATTTTGTTGCAAATCACGGGTGCCAACTGTTTTCAGGTTCCTAAAACGTGAGGCCCCTCTTAACGACCAACCTCCACGTAATTGGCTACAATTTCAAGTCACCGGCTTTGTTATTAATAAAAATATCGTAATTTATTGTGCACTTGAATTCTTTAAGAATCTCTAATATGCTTCAGCTTTGGTAAAGCAAATCGTATACAGTGTTATGCAGAATTTGAAAATAGAACAAAAAAATAACAGTTTCTACTTGAAATAAACAAAATGGAGCCTACTTCTGGTGTGACCGGAAATGCTTACTACTCAATACATTCAACTTTTTATAAGTTTATTCGTCATGTCTTTTAATCAAAACTCTTCAAACCATTCTCTGACTGTCTTTAGCATTGGTTCATCTTACTTTATGTAGAAGAAATAGTAAGTAGGTAATTGGTGTTGTAATAAGAATAATAACCTCATGCCAAGTATAATCTTGATTCCGTCCTTTATATATGGAGAATTTTTTATAAACGAAAATAAAGTAATATTTCAAAATTGTGTTCCTACACATAGACGTTGTTCAAATTAATGCCATTAGATAAAATATGAATTGTAAAAAAATATTTTCCTCTGTATATCCAACTTTGTTATGTCAAATAAATGATTGCGCTATTGAAAATGCTTTTCTCTTTTTATGACCAAGTGATCATTTGAGATTGGGGCAATGCCTCATTAAGTCACGAAAGTTTATTATTATATTAGATTCATATTTCAATTAATTTACTATGGTGTACTATCACACTATCTTTTATGCACGCATCCCTAAACTTCCAAAATTCTGGAGAAACTAAGGTTTCCGCAATAGTCACTTTGTTAATACATACATAAAAGGCAAGGGACAAAGGACAAATCTAAATTATTCATGCTGTTCATATATGCATTCATACAAAGCAATAGAAAACATATTACAATATTATATTTTTCGTTTGGTGCATTTGAGGAATTTCCATAAAACACCTTTTATGATAAGTTTGCGAGAACTTATGTACAAGAGAGCATCTCTATTATATCCACAGTTAAACATCCAATGATTGAGATAATCGAAGCTCTCGTCACAGCCACATGTATCTGTGGTAGACATTTTATTTTCATAGAGATATGAATTCACGGTAGGATGTCCGAAAAGGCATCTGACATACACAGGTATGTACTTTCCTGGAAGGAAGGCTTTGTTCAGCTAGAGGAGTAAAGGGAAGTATAGAATATAACTTACAGTAACGTATGCATCTAAAGTTTTGGGAATTTTTTCATACATGAATTACAGCTTTATGATGAGCACCAAACAAGTTGCCACTGCTCACAATTATTGGTTGCTAAGCAACCTTTATATGTGATAACCCATTAGTTTCAAATTTCTCCAAAACATTTTATATAAATTGGAAATTCCAAAAAGTGACTACAACCTTGTTGGACGGCTACCGAAACGTGAAATTGCAAATATTTTTCGAAACAAAAATATCTCCAAAACAACGATCTATCGGACAATAGCTGAATATGAACAAGGGACACCTTGTTTATACTTACCAAAACGTGGACAGCCCAATGTTCTATGTGAAATTCGTGGAAATGGAGTGGTTGATAGCGCAAGACATAAAGTGGGTACATCTCATCGAAAACTAGCGAGGAGATTTCATGTATCAAGTTGATTTTATTATTGAATACCACCTTGGAGACGAAAAAATGTTTTGGCCTGACTTGGCATCATGTCATTATGCTCTAATCGTCAGCGATTAGTTAGGAGCACATAACATAGCTTTTATGCCTAACAAAGACAATCGTCCTAACATACCTCAAGCTCGCCCAATTGAAGCTTTTTGGTCCTTACTGAGCAGGAATATCTATCACAAAGGTTGGGAAGCCGCTGACGAACAAATGTTGCGACGAAGAATTTTTCAGAAAATTCGAGAAGTAGATATAGCATCCGTCCAGACGCCGAGTTCGAACAAAACTTCGCCAAATTGAAGACAATGAACTTTTGGCAGTTCGTTAATTGAGGTTATTATTTTCTAATGTTCTTATATTCTTCAAAGTTATTTCTCCAGCGTTTAACTTATTCTCAAAACTTTAGATGCATACGTTAGGAATTGTTACTATTGTTTCTAAAACATGCCCATTCAATTCCCAATTTTTGTTTAGATTTTCTTTTCAAAGTGATATTAACTACACTTGCGTGTATACAAATCGGCCCACTGTAAACTTTTGACTTTAACTATATATTTTTTAAATTATTCATCAGATCAAAAAAAGAAATATGCTGTTTGCAAAACAATTTAATATGCTTTAATGTGAGTATAAATATATGAAAACTTATTTAGACTTCCTATGTGTAACATAGTGAAATTAATGCAATAAGACCCGTTTGCACCAAACACGCTTAGTGCTAAGTGTCCCTTAAAATGAACCCTTAACTTAAATTACGTTGCACCAGCTGCTAAGTGACACTTAAATGGCTAAAGGTAGCCTTAAATTTAAGTGCTCCTGTAATGACCACTTATATATTTAAGGGTGGGATTTTAACCTAAAATAATTTGTTAAATTGTCATTTTCCAATCACTTGGACTAATAATTTTGATAATGGATTTATTTGCGAGTTCTCCATACTGCTCACTTAATTCACTTGAATGGAGCTGCTCAGTAATTGGCCTTCTTCTGATCGTCAAAGATGAAGGAGTATTATTTTGCTTTCTCGTTGCAGTGCTTGTAGGAATCGATGCTTCAGCAGCTGCTGGCACAATAGGAGTTGTTTTGATATTTCTTAATTTTTCATTAACCAGGGTCTGCAGATGCGAAGATGCTACATTAAGTCGATCACATATTTCCTAAAGAAATAAAATTGAGAAATTGTTTCAAAATGGTAAGAGTACTGTGTACCCCTGAAGCTTCATCTTCAGATACGAGTAGAAGCAAAATATTCTCGTAGTCTGTTTTGGACTCTTCATCATCTTCTCACTCCACACAATTTATTTTTTAATCTCTTCACAGTCTTGGGATTTATCATTACTGCTAGAGTCAGATCTGTAAGATCATTTGGTTTAGTACAATCTCTTGGCCTCCCCAAGTTTTACTTGTAGAAGTTTTTTGCTGTGCTTGTTTTGATTTTCGTAAAACTTCTTTAATGATTTCACCATTCTATAAGTTTTCGATGAATTTTGAGAATAGAATGAATTCATTACTGAATAACAAGCCTTTTTTTCCTTCATGGTAATGCCATCAGTCTTTATATTCAATTTTATGTCTTAAATCATATACTAAAGTTAGCAACAAACTTTTTTTCTTCTCTTGAGAAGTTGGGTGCCCTTTGTCGTTTACCGCCACCTGCTTGGCTAACATTTACCGTATTCATACTAACAGCAACATTTTCTTCACATCGCACCAACAAATAATAATAAACATTTTTTCATTGTTATAAATGGAATCCATATAACAATATCAAATTCGTATAAGAAGTAAGTACATACCATACAAAGAAAGTGTTGTATATAACTTACATTTTTTTCGACAATCCTTATCATTATCAATAATAATGCTAAATAATTCACTTAAGACTTAAAGATAGGTTAATTACAACAACCATCGGTTACCGGCCAGCCAATGAAATGGTTTTATTGAACTAGGGTGAATTTAAGTTGCACACAAATGAGAAACTGAAATATCACTAGATAGAAAATTTTAAGGTCCACTTACTTAAGATTCTGGTAAATGTCAGTCATGCAACTGGCAATAAATTTAAGCGTCCATTATCTTTGAGAGACCCTTAGTTAAGTACTCTTTTTAAGGGGTACTGGTGCAAGCGGGTCTAAGCAAACTAAGCTTTTTTATTATTAACATAAATAGGGTTATTGACAATTTAAAACTTAACACTTAATTTTTAAATAATGGGTATGACCTCCTTTTGCCTTAATAACATCTCTCATACGATTAGGCATAGATCTAATTAAGTTTGCTTTTGTTCCTTGTGGGATGTTAAGCCACTCTTCTTCTACTGCAACAATAAGCTCTGGAATCGAGTTTGGGGTATGAAGTCTAGTTCGAATTCTTCGTTTTAACTCATCCCATGAATTTTCTATCGGATTTAGGTCGGGACTGTATGCTGACCACTCCATAACCCGAAAACCAACTAATGCAATGTAATCTTGCACAATTATTGCGGTGTGCGGCCTTGCATTGTCATGCATAAAAGTAAATTCGTCTCCAATGTAGTCGACGTAAGGTACCATGAATTGCTAAAATCTCCTCGATATATCTAGCAGCCGTTAAACCTCTTCTTCCGTGAACACGGTCGCCCCTACGAATGAACACAGGGTCGGTTCGTGCTCCTATAGAAATTGCACCCCAGATTATGCAGAAAACCGCCTCCATAAGCACTCCGCTCTTCAGAGCAGTAATCTGCAAATCGCTCTTTTGGTCTTCGGTACACTTTCCTTCCTCGGTCGCTACCATGGAGGCATATTCTGGTCTCATCTGAGAAGAGAACAGATCCCATTGTTCCAGCGTACAATTCAGATGGTCCCGTGCAAAACGTTAGCGTGTTCGCCGATGAGCTGGAGTATATTTTGAACCAATAGCAGGTGTTTTAGGGGTCAGGTTATTTTCCTGCAGTCTTCGTCTCACTGTCCACTAACTAATAGCCCTTCCTCGCACCTCACGGAGCTGTTGATGCACTTGAACGGCATTAAGGTGACGATTTATTAAGTCTCGTGCCCACTTGCATGTAACTTGCGAAAGTGTTTTCACCAAGTACTTGCCGGCGTCTCTACACTGTAGTCTAATTGTTTTGAAATTTATTGCGGCAAATTACACTTGCAAGTTCGTTCGCTTGAGTAGCGTGTACACACACTTTCCCATAAAAATGTCGTCTCAACAAGTGGCTGCTGCTGTTGTAACATATATTCAGTTAAAAAAAAAACAAGGAAAGGAAAAAAAAATGACAAAAAGCGTAGAGAAATTTGGGTCAGAAAATGGATTCAGTGAAGATCTACGTTAGGCATACAAGAGAAGCTGCTCTCTGGATTGAGAACGGAAGATCCTCAGCAGTTACAAAAATTTTTACGTATGTCTGCGGAAGATTTTGATTTTTTGCTGAATTTGGTGAAAGAAATAATATTTAAAAAAGATACCAAAATGCGAGAAGCCATTCCACCAGGAGAGCGTCTGTCCTTAACACTTCGCTTTTTAGCAACAGGTATATATTATTAGAATAACAACACACCTGTACTGAACATAAAAAAATAGTATTATTGTCATGAACAAATGAAATATTTTACAAAATGAATATTTGTAGTGTCATAAAGCTTAACTTTAACTATATTTATTTGGAATATTTCAGGTGGCTCTTATCATTCTCTCATGTATCTATACCGAATTCCAGTATGTACGATCGCAAGGATTGTTCCTGAATGTTGTGCGGCAATTGTAGAGGCCCTCAAAAATAAATATTTAAAGGTAGATTGAAATATCGACAATTTGGGATTAAATGATATTAGACTAAATTAGAAGTTCATTGTTTTTGAAACATTACAGTTTTCATTAAAATAGAGTGCAAGTTTTAAATTAAAAATTGCCTAAATGGATTTCTTAACACTAAATACTAAAAAATGGGGTACTCATTGTGCTTGCATTGAGGCACAATAGATTGTTAAATATGTTTTGTAGTCAGACAAATTCATTTTTTAAACGAATCACCTTTTTGGATTTGGTTATTTAGTATTAGGAACTCTTCTATGCATGTTATAATGTTAAACCAGCACTCTATTGTTATGAAAACTGTTATGATTCCAAAACAATAAAAATCTAATCTAACTGATTTGGCTGGCTATTATTACTTCACCAGTGTTAGTTCCATGATTTGTGTTGAGAGACTGAATAGTAAATTGTGACGCATTTGAGCTACTTAGTTCGTAAGAAGGAGATAAAAGTGGAACAGAAGCAGGCGTTGACGTCCCAGATTCTTCTTCATCAGCCAGTTCTGAAATTTCCAAAATGGCTTTTTGTATCATTCTTTTTAGCTTTCTCTGGAGCTGCTTGGAACGTAGGGACCCAAGCTCTGATGCAACATAGTCTCCAGATATTTGGAAATTATCTATAGGCCGATCCATAACCTTTATAGCTTTAGCTAAGATAGCATCGTCTTCAGTTGTTCTACAGTTCCTCTTTTTAGTTTTTTTAGAAAAGTCACATTGTGTTTCCTTTTCAAATATTTCTTCCTTATCTTCTGTTGCATTTTGCGTATCTACTTCTAAAATGTCTTCCCTTTGAGCCTGTAGTCAAATTAATTCGGATGTTTATTTTAGATTCCGAATACTTAAGCAGAATGGATAAAAATAGCTGAAGATTTTAAGAATATCTGGAATTTTCCAAATTGTGTGGGAGCCCTAAACGGTAAACATATCGTTATGCAAGCTCCACCTTGCAGTGGGAGCCATTACTTCTACTATAAAGGCACACACAGCATAGTTTTAATGGCTTTGGCTGATGCAAAATATAGATTACTTTATGTGGATATTGACTGCAATGGTAGAGTATCAGATGGTGGTGTATATAATATGTGTTCTCTGTCTAGAGCTTTGGAAGAAAATAGTATGAATTTGCCTGATCCAAGGCCGCTTCCAGGAAGAGAAAACTTATCACCGTTTGTAGTCGTAGCAGACGACGCATTTGCAATGAAACCCTACTTGCTTAGGCCATATCCGTTCAAAAACCAGCCAGGGCCAAATCGGGTATTTAAGTACCGGTTGTCACGAGCAAGAAGGATAATTGAGAACGTATTTGGTATTATAGCAAATCGTTTTAGAATCTTTAGAAAACCTATACAACTTATCACCGAAAAAGCTAGGAAAATTGTTTTGGCAATATGCGTCCTTCATAATTTTTTAATGATAAGAAATTCATCGAAAGCAAATTATGCTCTGGTAGGAATGTTTGATATAGAAAAAGATGGAAGTATTATAAATGGTCAGTGGCACGAAGAAGGTTTTCCAACACAAAATTTATTGCCACTAAATAACAGAAACTCTCACAATTGCTTCCAGAATGCTAAAACAATTCGAGAAGAGTTTAAGGACTATTTCACTTCACCTGGAGGTGAAGTGCAATGGTAATGTAGATATATTTAAGTCTAGGGTATATTACACATTAATATAACTTTGAAATATTACATTACATAAGTTCTCTTTGCGATAAAAATTAAACTTTAAACTTACCAGATTATCTTCTGTAGGGCTATGAGCGTTTGCAGCTAATATGAATTTTAAAGAATCAAAAAATTCCCACGTGCTTTTATACAATTCATTTGTCCCCTGTCCACTCGTTTTCTTTTGAATTTTTCTCCACTCCTGATTCAGTTTTGTTCACAAATTATGTAGCTTGCGCTGAATTTCATGTTCAGATGTGTTGAATAGTTCTGCTAATTTTTGAAATGCTCCTTGTTTTTTCACTCTATTTTCAAAATATTTGCAATGTACATTCCATATTTCTGGGTACAGTTCAAAATTTTCCAATTAGCAGAAGAGTTTCTTCTCTATTCCAAACACGTCGGTCCTCCATTTTTGTGAAAATATCAGAATTTTAATTCAGATTCGAAAAAATAAATAAAACTTTAAAATAGTTCACAAAATCTCACAAATTGCTGCAAATATTTCGGAACAGTCTCGAAATAATAAAGTGCAAACTAATTTGCTTAGATTAGCCGTGTACACTACAAGCTCTAACAAGTCGGCAAGTACTTGGCCCGAGAGTGAACTTTCAGCAAACTTCCTCTAGCGCTGCTGTTTACACGTATTGCAAGTGACTTGTGAGAGTAATCTGGGCAAATTTAATTGCTAGTGGACACGAGTCATTAACGCTGTTGACACAATAAAGCGGTCATCACGAGCGGTTGTAAATCGCCTGCTGCCAGTTCCAGGTCGCCTATGAAAGGATTCAGTCTCCTCATAACGTTGGCATACTTTTCGGACCGCTGCACGGGTCCTATCCAATTGTCTAGCAACAGCTCGCTAACCTAGTCCAATTTCGATTAAAGCAATAACCTTGGCGGCTTTATGTGATGTAGTATGCATTAAACTAACACACTTGAACAATATTGAGATTACGAATAACGCATAATGCAAATTTCAGTTGCAAACGCAATAATTGTAATATTTGACTCACATTAAAGCGTAATAAATTGTCTCTCAAACAGCATATTCTGATAAAAAATTAAAAAAAAAAATATAGTTAAAGTCAAAAGTTTACAGTGGGCCGATTTCTATGCACGAAAGTTTATATTCCATGTTTGAGAAGGAGAGGAAATAGAATAAATATTAGGTCGCAGGTTTCGGAAACCAAACAATGTAAAACTGCTCATCACATAATAGCTTTTAGCAGCTTCGTGTACAAAAGAAGGACCACCTGCATTGCGCTGCAGGAGCTTGTTATCCGTACAAGAGCAGAGGGATAATCTATACATAAATATACATGAAAATAAATAAAAGTATGACAATAGATTATTTACTTTAGTATGTAAAAAATGAGATTACTCACAGAGAGAACTACAACAGTGAAATATCCAGAGGTTGGATAAAAAAACATTCTGCTAAATGTGAATAAACATGCTGCTAATTATGAGTACACACGCCGCTAGATATGAATAGACACGCTGCTAGATATGCAACATTAATGTACGAAACAACGTTTCACTATTAAGTTCACCACCATACGAATATAGGCAATGGCCGATTGAAAAGTCTGAAAATTATACACTAACCTATACATATTTACAATTAAAGCTAAACCCGCACTTAGCTTTCATCAATCCCGTAATAGTTTTATGTGAATACAAGTTCAACAATTTCCATAAAATAGTAACGTAATAAAGCGATAAAGCGTTCATAAATCAGTGGTAAACAATACGATATCAAAAATATAATAGTTCTTGAAATTAGCTACCAAAAGTTCTCCGGCATTATTAAACGCGTGGCAACTATGCAAGGTGAATGATTTTTGACTTAACGAAAGTCGGCGGATATTAAACTGGATATTTTACCCGTTTAATAACGATGAAGGTTCCAATAATAGATTATACTATACTTATCAAGTATTAATAATTAAGCGGTACTATCCCCATTTTATAGAGAAAAAAGACTGCATTTTGCAGAAGCACAAGGAACAAACGTGGATTTTACGATATTTTATCTAGACAAGTTAATTTTTAGCGGTAAAATGAAGCTGGTCCAACAATTGGCTAACGTTTGCCCTCAAAGTATTACACCAGGGGCGGACCGACTATTGTACGAATTTAATTAGAAATTCGTACATGCCGTTTTGATAATTCGTTAATTGCAAGACCAGAAGAGTCAGCATATTTAGCAAGCTCATCCACTTTTCAATTACCATATAAATCCAACAATTTTGAAGTTCTGCAGACGATTTAATTTTTCGAGGAAGCTCACTGTAATGCTGTTACTGTATCTATCTGGTAGTTTCTAAAAGTCGTTAATGCTGATTGTGAATGAAATAAAATTATATACTTTTCAATTTCCAAATTACTGTTTATAATGCATTCCAAGGTTTTGCTGATGGCTACTAATTCAGCTGTAAAGAATGAACAGTTTGGATTTAATTTGTACAGTAGGGAATCTTGTAAGTTTTGGACATATACAGCACTACCGACTCCAACGGGATTTGGAATCGTCGGTATATAGTTTGCATATTGGCCCTGTGATATAAGTTCCTCATTTAGAATAAGATTTGTTATATCAACTGAATTATTGCACTATTGAACATTCATTAGTTCATTTCATAATTCTTTTATTAATATCAGAATGATTTTATGACTAAATAATCAGGTATCACGAAGATATTCTATTTTTTTTAATTTGATACTTAAAGACAACAGGAATTCCGATAATCCTAGCCAGATCTCTCTGTCAAAAATTTTCTATACGTTTCTAACACCGATTCGCCTTCTAATGAGACCTCTAATTCAGCAAAAGTCTAGAAGGAAATTGAGACTGCCCAATTTATTTAGTGTCATTCAATATTTACCATACGGGAATTTTATAATTGCAAGTAGTCGGTTATGCTAAACTGGGAAATAAGAGTAGCAACATCAAAACTAAAAACATATCATTTCAAACCTAAGATTCAGTCATTATAAATGCAATTGCTTAAATACAAAATGATTAGGTATAACAGCTTCAATTGAATTCGATAACGAGAATTACAAAATTATATTCTTTGTTAACATCTCTGAGAATTATTACCATTTTTTCCTTTTTATAAGTATCCCGCATTCAGTTATACCGCCTCTATCCAGTAAAATGGAAACACAGTCTGCTACAAATTTTTCTACCCTGTCCTTTCTCCTCTTCTTGTCGCTCTTTCTGCCGGTACAACGTTAATTAAGTCTAAATCAAATTATCATTTAGATTTCATGCTCCTTAAATTGTAGTCAAGAAATGGGTGGTGCGTAAGGAAGCCGCCATCTTTAACCCTCACTCATTATCCACCAGGGGCGTCAGGATTTTTAGATAAAAAACATTAGAACATTCAAGCGGTGACAGGAAATAGGAATTTCTGAATAAAATTTTTAGCTATGCGTACAAGTGAAAGAATGTACTCTTTCAACGAATGATATTTGAAACTTCACATAGCAAAAACTAGCAAGTTTTGATGTTCACAATAAACACCTTTTCCATACCCATTCAACAGCAGGGTGGAAATAATTTGCTTCTAGTCATGCTTTATCGATGCTACCTCATCCAATTTGCGATCAGCTAATCTTCAATCCACCTTTATTTAGCAAAAATTTAAGTTTTTTGTTGATTAGCAACTTTCCATGGATCAAGATTCAATTATAGAGCAGTCACATTATGAGCTTTAGGTTTCAGTTTTTTATTAACAGGACGAGGATTAACTGGTGTAGTTCTAGCAAATTCCTCAATTGATATTGTTCTACATGATACTTGTTATGTAGTAGCTCATTTTCATTATGTTCTTGCTATAGGAGCTGTATTTGCTATTATAGCAGATTTAGTTCAATCATTCCCATTATTTACAGTATTAACTTTAAATAACTTTAGCAAGGTTTTTATTTCTTCTTATTTGACTTTTTTTGGGTTCAGTCCTTATGGGTTATTTGTCCAGATAGTACTCTTCTTTTTTCTTATTCGCTGTAAAGAGTTACGCTTCCGCGTGTATGGTCGTCAACCATAACTCCTCCCAACCTTGAAATTTAAAATTTGAATCATTTTTTATTACATTTTATATCCTAGTCTTTTAAGGAAGGTACAGATTATTGAGGCACTACTTGCACTAGGATTACTAAGCATGCACTCTAAGTTTAGCACAGATTTAGAAGGTTTTAAGCATTTCAAAGTAGAATTTATCTCGCACAGGTCTGTCAGTATTGCACTCTAATAGTATGTGTTGGAGATTACCAATTTTTCCACATTCACATAAGGGGGACTCACTAACTCCAATTTTGTTTAAATGTTGTTGTGTACAGCACTGTCCTATTCTCATTCTACAAATTGCGGATAATTTTTGTCTGTCCAGATTTATTTCATAGAACCATGATTTAGAAGGTAATTCATTCATTAGAATAAATAATTGTTTTCCTTTTATTTTGCTGATTTCTTTCCATTCCTCTTCCCAAAGTAGCTTGATGTCATTTTTGATGTTTGGTAGTATGTCTTTATATACTACTAGTTTGAATGTGATGTCATCTTTTGTTAAAGTTTCTTTGGCAAGTTTATCAGCAATTTCATTGCCTTTGATGTCTGTGTGGCTTTATATCCATCCTAGTTCGATTATAATATTTTCCTTAGGTGCAGTCCAAATTATTTGTTTTGCCTTTAGTTGTATAGAATCTGCTGCGAACAATAGACCTTTTTTTATTTCCTGAACGGCATTATGGGAGTCTGAAAGAATTACCGCTTTGGGGATTTGTTTTTGTAGAGGAAAGTCGCCTATTATGGGGTACCATTTTAATTTTTTCAGAAATTTCATATTTTTAATCTTTGTTTAGCTTTCATTTTAGCAACATTGATTCTTTTTTATACTAGCAAGATAATCCTGAATAAAAAAACAGTTGATACTTCAGAATTATTTTATAAAAAAAATATTTTGTCTACCCCATATTATGATACCAGGTAGCCTAATATGGGGCCCTGATAAGACTTAATATGGGGTACCTGAACATGATATGACCTAATAAGAGGTACCTGAAAAAACTATGTATAGTAGGTACAAAAAATAGTATATTAAAGTATAAGTGGATAAAGAGGTAATTCAAACACGCGCGAATTTTCGAGCACGACGGCGCAGCCGGAGTGCTCGAAATAGAGCAAGTGTTTGAAAGACCAGTTATCCACGAATACTCTGCGCTATTTTTTTTCATTGAATCACTTTGAAATCATAAAATATTATTATTATATTAGTACTACAAAAAAATGGAAGTCTGTCCTCGATGCCCAGCCAAGTTTCGTGATAGTCCATCCTAAATAGTATTTATTTTTATTTGACGTTACGCGGTACTGCTGTCAGATCAATAATCAAAAAATTTCTTTATTTATATTTAAAAGGATACAATGTATATATGACTATATAAATAAATTTTGCAGAAAAAGCCAATTAACACATTAGTTCACAATGAAAATATACAATTTAAACACTAATAAAAAAAGTTGTCATTGATACTTACGTTTCTCGAGTTGTTGTTATTACCATAGGGACTTTAAATAAATCCCAATGGCACAGGACCAATTGGACAGGCTTATTTCAGTAACATGTTTGCATAAAACCCAAAATAAAAAATTAGATACAAAAGTAATAGAATGTTTTGAGATGTACAAAAAACCAAAGTAACATTCTGGCATCAAATCAAAAACAAAAAAATAGAAAAAATTTCTGGTAAATTTGTGAGTTTTTTCAAATAAATGTTTTAATGTACGATTTAGAGAAAAATGTTGACTACAAAAGTTGTAGAACGTATTAAGGTCTATGAAAAAGCTTAGTAACTTTTTTGCGTCAAATGAAAAACAAAGGAAATACGATTTTTTTTCAACTTTGACAGGCCGCCATTTTGTTTTTACTGTGCCGATTTGGCTCATTAACGCACTCGTCCAAGATTTTGGCCTAACCGATTTTTGTAGCGAGTTTGTTTTCGATTCGTCAAAAAATACGCCCTCTATCGTGCTTACAAATTCCGTTATAACAAATACATACATACGAGTATATATACGTATATATATATATATATATATATATATATATATATATATATATATATATATATATATATAAACGGTTACCACTCTATTTCAGTAGCCCTTTAATTTGCGTGAATTACCCATGAATCTCTTTATTGTTATATATATATATATATATATATATATATATATATATATATATATATATATATATATATGTATGTATATACAGGGTGTTCATTTCAGGACTTCCCACCATAATTTTCTCGAAATGTGAATATTTTAAAAAAAAATACTGGGATACGTCAACAAATATATCGAAGAGGACAAGTTTTTATCATAATGGGAACGCGCCCCCTTTCACCCCCGCCAGGGGGAGTTGCCAACTTCAAAATCTTAAATAGAAATGGGTATCGAGTTATACCTCATTTTAAAGGTCTTTTTAATCTCTACACGTCTGTTCTTGTTTTTTTTTTCAATTGATCGATTAGTTGTTGAGATATTTAGGAAAATCTATTTGCTGCTTCGTACCATTAAAATAAAAACTGCAACTGTTTATTCTCATTCCTTTTATCAAAACTAAATCACAATATTGTACACAGATTTTCAATTTAATAATTGCTCAAAATGTTGCCCATTGTTGGCCAAACAATGGTATAACCGCTGTTCAAATTCGTGACGCACATTTTCAAACACTTCTGTTCGAATTGCTCGACATTCTGCAGTAATCCTTTGTCGAAGGTCTCCTATATTTTGTGGCGGAGGTGTGTAAACAACTGATTTTAAATGTTCCCATAGGAAAAAATCACATGGTGCTAGATCTGGGGACCTAGCTGGCCACTCTATAGGTCCTCTCTGCCCTATCCATTTACCGAGAAATACATTGTTTAACCATTGACGGACCGGAAGCACATAATCCCGAGATCTGCATTTGCGTAATTACTTTTCCAGGATTGCTTATCATCCAGTTGTCGCATTCTCTACTGAACGCCCTTTTCAATGGACCAAAGAAGCCGATGTCCAGTGGTTGCAACTTGTGGCTCGCGTGTGGTGGTAAAGTCAATAGGTCAATATTATTACCCTTGCAGTATTTGATGACGTCTAAATCTGGATGCAAGCTATGTTTATCCATAATCAAAAGCACTGAGTGGTTAGGACTTGGCTTACTATAATTCTCAAAATGGATTATCCATTGGAGAAATAGATCAGTATTTATAAATCCAGATTCGGAAACCATTTTAAGTGTTCCAGGGGATGCTTGCATAAAAAGTTCCCTCCTCATCCGCTTCCTTGGGAATATTAACGCGGGTGGAATATACATTCCGGAGGCGCTCATACGGCAGTAACAAGTTGTCCACGCTCAGCACTTGCTACTTTAACCACGACTTTTTTGCCTTTGGTGGCCAAAACTTTTGGTAATTTGTTAGGTACTGTTGAGAGACCTGTTTCATCCATATTGAAAATTGAATCTGGAGAATAATGCTTTTTTCGTACAAACTTCTCAAATTTTGGAAAAATCGTTTCACTTGAGCTTTATTAAAGCCCATAACCCTACCCATCGAACATTTTTCAGGTTGCCGTAGGCTGATATTATGTCGTTTACTAAAACCACTGACCCAGGATTCTCCAGCAATTTGTTTATCCTTGTTAAAACAGTGTTGGATGCTGTTCGATTCCGCAAATTTGTACGCTGTCATTTGCAAATTCTTTTTTGTGAGCCCATAAAAACGGTCGTCTAGATCGCGCAACTGCTTCGGTAATTCAATTTCCATTTCGGCGGGGAATACGTTGTAAAATCGTCCTAACGATACAGGAATATTCCCACATTTAAGGCGTTTTCTAAGAGTAGATTCACCAATTCCCATTTCGGCAGCTAACCGTCTTTTACTAACACCTTCAGCAATTCTACCTTTTGCTTCGGTGATATTTTCAACCGTAAAGACCAACTTCCTGTTAGTTTTTCTTTCATATCTACTCATTCCGAAAAAGAACGCAGTTATTAGAACTGCAATTTCTATCTTAGTTTCTAATTATCTATCGTTTGACACCAATTTCTGATTTTATCAGAAGTTGCCCTAAGCCGGAAATCTATCGCTTCCTGTTTACCTGGAACTTGGTGTCAGACTATAGATAATTAAGAGTTCATTCCGGAAACTTCAATTCGTTTTACTCTAAGTTCAGCCGTTTGGATTCTCTTTTTGAAAATAGTCTCTGATTCGTCAATATTTGTCGGAAGCAGTTGAATTTGAGAATATTTCATGCAAAATTCAAAAAGGAAATAATAGTGTGTTCCATTTGAAAAACAAAATTGGCATTCAGTTTACTAGTTTAAGACACCATGTATACATTAAAAGAAGTGTGTGTAGCAGCAGATGATTTTAAACAACTTTTATTCGGAATATTTGTTCCTAATTTAAAAAATAATAGAGATAATTTTACTTAAAGGGTTATCTGAATTACCTTGTACAATGCTTGAAAAGCTTTGCACAAGAGTGCTTTGCACAAGAGTACGCACTGCGCACTCTTGTGCATTGTAACGTTCGAGATTATTTCCAGTTATTCTGTTTTTATAGGCACTATTTTGAGGAAATTTCAATGTTGTCAACATTTTATAGACTCTGGAGCATGCGAAAATACCTTAGGAGATATAATTATGGTCGTACATACCTGCTCAATCCCCAAAACTAGCATGAGCGAAAATTTCATCGGCCGGTTGCAAACAATTCACTTGTCATTCTGGAAAAATTGGCGCCAAATATAGAAGAACGCATTGTTGTCAGTGCTATACTTCAGGATCTGTTCCGTAATAGGCATAATTACGTTATTGCAGAAATGCGATATTACTATGAATACATGCATTGCGCACTCTTATACGCATTTACCCTATTGTTAGTCAAAGTGATTTTCTTTTTGAATTTGAGCTAGGTCTCCCTTGAGAGTTGGGTGGATCATGTCCACCCAATTGTTCTGCCATATGGTTTATCGATTTACACTATTTAGCTACTTTTCGTGAAAATAGTGTACTCTACCTGCTTTATTTTAAATTTAGATTAAATATTATTATGATTTATTATTAATTTACAGAAGATGCCTGTTATATTCGGAAATTAACCTATAACACCCGAACACTCTGACAGCTCGGTTTGGAATCGCTTTTATTTCCATATCTTTTCAAAAGTAACTGTAATTGAATGGCTCGTTGACCTGTTGCATAATGCTACATAAGTGCAACTCCAGCTTAAATACAAGCATTCGCTGAACGTCTAGTAGATTGCCAAATACGTTCGGAATGGCCAGGATAAAATTACACCCCCCTCTGATTTCCTTTTGGAGATCAAGATACATGTTGTGTAAACAGGTGATAAGGAATATGGTCATAAACAAAAATATAGAGGATTTTATTCAGTTAACATTGGCAGCCATGGAGTTTCGTCCTATTTAAAATATGCAGAAGTACATCTACGAAAAGAACCGACAGTTGATATTCTAGAAAATAAAGTAATGTCTCACGGGTTAATCGTTTAGAAACTTAAATGATCCTTATGAATATTTGTTGGTTGAAATAGTATTACAGTGGATCAACGTCAGCCCATATGTAAATAATTATAAAAATTTTTAAGCTGGTTCCGTTCATAAACAGGAAAGTGAAGCAAAATTTGAATTCTCCACGATTTTTCCTCAAAATACATTAGCAATACTGCATACGAAGTGGTAGCAAATTCTGAACAAATGATATGGATACAATATATTTTTAGAAGAGTTCAAATAATGTTGTTGCTAATATTTACTTAACAAGGAATTTTTTTGAATATTCGTTGATAATTTGCGAAATCTGGACTTCCGTCATTGAGTTCTTACAGTTCTTGACCGTCCAATAAAATTCGTTTCATCTACAAAAGTTTCTGTGACTTTCAATCTGAGATGTAGCTTAGTGAATGGTTACATGTTAGGCGGTTATTTGAATAAATAGGAGCATACTCTAAGGTATTACCTTTGGCTAATCCATACAAAACCATTCGATGTACCCAGCACATGACTTCACTTATGTAGTTTTCACCCATCATCTGTTTTTGTAATACTCTCCTTTAAAAAAAAATTCATGACACTGAACAAAAAAATGGATACCTCGTATTAAAATGAATGGTACTGCATAATTTTTTCCTGTAAACCAAAATTTACAATAGGTCATTTTTCTAGTACTTCCGATGTTTTAAATTTAAAACTTCTTTCATTCATTTGATTTTTAAATTTATGTAAAATTTTAATCGCCTCGATTTTTGTTGAGAATTTTTTTGACTAACTTTTACTGTTTTCCAGTAACTGCGACGAAATACTTTTAAAATTTTGCTGGGGGTTGCTGACACTATAATGTCAGGGGTTCACAATGTGATTGTATCTTTGAAACTACACTATATAAAAATGTGAAGTTCTGTCAAAGATTTTCATTTCAGACCTTATTTTACTGGACTAAATATTAAAAACTATTCAGAACCCCTATTACTTATTTTTGGAACTTTGAAGTTCACAATATTAACAATGTATATTATTTATTATAAAACGAGTCATCACTCAATTTCCAATCCACAATTAGTTGAGATCACTCCAGATTAAGACCAGATTTTAACAGAATAAATAAAATCTACAATTTCCCACACTTGCGGTGGTAAAAAGTCGGAGAAACAGAAGCATAGCTAGAAAAAAATCGTCCACAAATCTCCACTTTTCCCATCCAAGATAATCCAATGAAATCTAAGTGAAATATAAATGTCTGTGGAGTGTCGCTCGAATCCCTGACGCTGTAGGAAGATACGCTCTACAGGGGCGGACTGATGATAATAAAATGTTTTAATAGCACCGTAAATTTAACAATACTCCAATAATATAATTTATTATTCCTCTGTACATGTAAGAGTTTCGAATTAAAATTGATATAAATAGTCACTTTGTGTAAACTAAACTAAATTATTATCAGAAAAGATTTTTTTGCTTGGAATGAATTGAAAAATATGAATATCGTAATTTCCGCACTAAATTTAGTTTACAGTACACAGTTCAATCACTTATTTTGTTTATAACTTGATTCATTTTAAAATTAATAATGCAATTGACTGTCTCGACCCTTACTTCGTGGAATATGCTCATATTAGTGTTTTTAAATGAAACTCAAGGTCTCTAGTTAATTCCACAATATAATACAAGTTATTGAAAATTCTGAAAAATTGACAATTGTTTCGATAAATCAATATCATCGTCAGAATGACAGAAGTTACATTTAATTTTATGCCTACCTGATGTTTAGTAGTGAATTTTGGCTAGACCAAGAAGTAACCTAACTTGTGATTGGCTTAATATATGTTTATAGAAAAAAGAAGAAGATGTGATATTACGAATATTGAAGCTTAGATATTATTAGCCCTATGGTGATATCCTGGATATCATTTTTCCAATTAAGATCAGTATAACTGTGCAATGATATAGAAAACCAGGAAAACTATATCTGCTGATCTTTACAATTATCACTTAAGAAGACAGTTTATTAGTGGAGAATTCCCTAGATTTAACTGTTCATTGACAACTTCATATTGTGGGTTTCTTAAATGTCTTCT
The DNA here is from genome assembly GCA_963921935.1 of Galeruca laticollis. NCBI lineage: Eukaryota > Metazoa > Arthropoda > Insecta > Coleoptera > Chrysomelidae > Galeruca > Galeruca laticollis. The sequence goes on from OY998183.1 coordinate 80,157,446, forward strand.
AATTTCCAGTTCTTCAAGGAAATCCAGTTCTTGTTTCTTTCCACAAATATGAAGTACTTCTAGTTCTGTGTTAGGTGTCAATGAATGATTGGTGTCAAGTAGATGTTTTGCGTAGTGGGATTTATCTGGTTGTTTTAATCTGTATGCTCGTAAGTGCTCACTGTATCGTACTTCAAAATTCCTAAGGGTCTGACCCAAATAGACAGCATTACATTCTGGACATTTGAGTTTATATATACCTGACTTCTTTAATAGTGGTATTTTTGTTTTTACATTTAACAATTTTGTACTAACGTTACTTTCTGTTTTAAAAAAGAAATTGTTGTATTCGTTGCTGAAGATATTATCTTTGAAATATTATTAGAAATATTTCCTGCATATGTGATGGTTTTATAAGTTTTAATTTCATCAGCTTATTTAGGATATATTAGTTGTAATGCCACTTTTTTCTCTTTTTTACTAATAAGCCTATTTATCATATCTAATGGATAACCGTTAGATGTTGCTATTTGTCTAATTGTATTAATCTCTCTATCAAAATTACATTTGTTCATAGGAACTGAAAAAGCTCTATGTATCATTGAATTATATGCCGCTAGTCTGTGTGAGACAGGGTGATTAGAATTGAATGGAATTGTCACATCAGTCTGTGTTGGTTTTCGGTAAATTGAATAATCAAGTACATTATTGACTCTTTGAATTTTTAAATCAAGAAAATTGATTGAGCTATTTTCTTCAATTTCTAATGTAAATTCAATTTTCGGGTGTAAATTATTGATGTGGTTGAAAAATACATCTAATTGTCGTTCACTACCCATAAAACAAGCTAATATGTCATCTACATATCTATACCAAAATAAAATATTTTTCGAAATATTACTTTCAAAGATCTTTCTTTCTAAATTGTCCATAAAAATGTTTGCTAAAATAGGTGATATAGGGCTTCCCATTGGTAAACCTTCATTTTGAATATATATCTTATTGTCAAAAGTGAAATAATTCTGATTAATGCATCCATCAAATAAATTAAGTATATCTGATAATATTCCTGGATTAATATTTTTATCTTCTAGTAATTTTCTTACAAGTATTAGACATTCTTTAGGAGGAATTTTAGTAAACATATTAGTTACATCGAACGATATGAGTTTATAGTTATCTTGCAAGTGGATTGATTTCAACTTTTTGATTAGCTCTATTGAATTTCTAATTGAGTACTGAGATTCATATCCGTAAGTATTGAGTATATTGTTGAGCTTCTTTGCCAATATATTATTAGGAGCATTAACATAAGAGACTACAGGTCTAATTGGTTTCGTTATTTTATGTAATTTAACTGTTCCATATAATTGTGGACAATGAGGATTCTTATGTATGATAGACCTCTTTTCGTAATCATTTAAAAGATAATTTGAATTATTAACAATATCCCTTACATTATTAGAAAACTTCTTTGTTGGGTCTGCTTTAAGAACTTTTACATCGCTGGATTTTATAAAGTTATATACTTTGGAATTGTAATTTTCAGTCGTCAAAATGACAGTAGCATTCATTCCCCTTATCAGATTTTGTGACTGTTAGGTTATTATTCTCTACCTTCTTTTTTATTGCGTTTAAAACTGAAATGTCATTTTTTGTTTGACGTTTAACTTTTCAAGGTTCAATATTTTTGATTAAATTGGCAATTTTTAATTTCTCATAAAGAAAATTATTTGAATTAGATTTTAAAGCTATGTCTGTCTCTGTAGCTATAATTTGTTTAATATTATTCGTACATTTAGGTGGTATGCTGTACTTTAAACCTTTATTTAAAAATTCTATTTCACTATTTGTAAAATTAGTGTCTGAAAGGTTTTCAAATCGTGGTGCAAAGTGTGTTGGTATGTAGGTACTTACAGATTCATGATGTTTTGAGTATTGAATTTTATGTTGTGTGTGTTCAAGGTTCTGTAGATTCTTTTCTTGTTTCTTAAATTTCATATGCTTCATCGTGCTGACATTTTCTCTAATTTTGTCATCGAAACAGTCAAATTCTACTGGATGTAATTGGAATGTGAGTTCTGAATGTACAACTTTTATGTAGTTGTCTAAGGAGTCTCTAACTTTGAACCATTTTTTATATTCAGATTTTATCCAAACTCGTTGAGCAAATTTTATAGCTAATATGAGCATATTCCACGAAGTAAGGGTCGAGACAGTCAATTTCATTAAAAAATCTTCGAGAGAAGATTTGACCCGACTGTACCAGAAGTTACTACAAAAACGTTACAAAGCATCACAAAACATTTGGTTCAACCAAGAATGCCTTAGAAAAAAGGTAATACCAAATTATGTGAATATAAAATGTCACACTAAAACACCACAAGCACAAAAAGCTATAAAATGTGCTCAACGAGTTTGGATAAAATCTGAATGTAAAAAAATGGTTCAAAGTTAGAGACTCCTTAGACAACTACATAAAAGTTGTACATTCTGAACTCACATTCCAATTACATCCAGTAGAATTTGACTGTTTGGATGACAAAATTAGAGAAAATGTCAGCACGATGAAGCATATGAAATTTAAGAAACAAGAAAAGAAGCTACAGAACCTTGAACACACACAACATAAAATTCAATACTCAAAACATCATGAATCTGTAAGTACCTACATACCAACACACTTTGCACCACGATTTGAAAACCTTTCAGACACTAATTTTACAAATAGTGGAATAGAATTTTTAAATAAAGGTTTAAAGTACAGCATACCACCTAAATGTACGAATAATATTAAACAAATTATAGCTACAGAGTCAGACATAGCTTTAAAATCTAATTCAAATAATTTTCTTTATGAGAAATTAAAAATTGCCAATTTAATCAAAAATATTGAACCTTCAAAAGTTAAACGTCAAACAAAAAATGACATTTCAGTTTTAAACGCAATAAAAAAAGAAGGTAGAGAATAATAACCTAACAGTCACAAAATCTGATAAGGGGAATGCTACTGTCATTTTGACGACTGAAAATTACAATTCCAAAGTATATAACTTTATAAAATCCAGCGATGTAAAAGTTCTTAAAGCAGACCCAACAAAGAAGTTTTCTAATAATGTAAGGGATATTGTTAATAATTCAAATTATCTTTTAAATGATTACGAAAAGAGGTCTATCATACATAAGAATCCTCATTGTCCACAATTATATGGAACAGTTAAATTACATAAAATAACGAAACCAATTAGACCTGTAGTCTCTTATGTTAATGCTCCTAATAATATATTAGCAAAGAAGCTCAACAATATACTCAATACTTACGGATATGAATCTCAGTACTCAATTAGAAATTCAATAGAGCTAATCAAAAAGTTGAAATCAATCCACTTGCAAGATAACTATAAACTCATATCGTTCGATGTAACTAATATGTTTACTAAAATTCCTCCTAAAGAATGTCTAATACTTGTAAGAAAATTACTAGAAGATGAAAATATTAATCCAGGAATAATATCAGATATACTTAATTTATTTGATGTATGCATTAATCAGAATTATTTCACTTTTGACAATAAGATATATATTCAAAATGAAGGTTTACCAATGGGAAGCCCTATATCACCTATTTTAGCAAACATTTTTATGGACAATTTAGAAAGAAAGATCTTTGAAAGTAATATTTCGAAAAATATTTTATTTTGGTATAGATATGTAGATGACATATTAGCTTGTTTTATGGGTAGTGAACGACAATTAGATGTATTTTTCAACCACATCAATAATTTACACCCGAAAATTAAATTTACATTAGAAATTGAAGAAAATAGCTCAATCAATTTTCTTGATTTAAAAATTCAAAGAGTTAATAATGTACTTGATTATTCAATTTACCGAAAACCAACACAGACTGATGTGACAATTCCATTCAATTCTAATCACCCTGTCTCACACAGACTAGCGGCATATAATTCAATGATACATAGAGCTTTTTCAGTTCCTATGAACAAATGTAATTTTGATAGAGAGATTAATACAATTAGACAAATAGCAACATCTAACGGTTATCCATTAGATATGATAAATAGGCTAATTAGTGAAAAAGAGAAAAAAGTGGCATTACAACTAATATATCCTAAACAAGCTGATGAAATTAAAACTTATAAAACCATCACATATGCAGGAAATATTTCTAATAATATTTCAAAGATAATATCTTCAGCAACGAATACAACAATTTCTTTTAAAACAGAAAGTAACGTTAGTACAAAATTGTTAAATGTAAAAACAAAAATACCACTAATAAAGAAGTCAGGTATATATAAACTCAAATGTCCAGAATGTAATGCTGTCTATTTGGGTCAGACCCTTAGGAATTTTGAAGTACGATACAGTGAGCACTTACGAGCATACAGATTAAAACAACCAGATAAATCCCACTACGCGAACCATCTACTTGACACCAATCATTCATTGACACCTAACACAGAACTAGAAGTACTGCATATTTGTGAAAAGAAACAAGAACTGGATTTCCTTGAAGAACTGGAAATTAGAAGACATTTAAGAAACCCACAATATGAAGTTGTCAATGAACAGTTAAATCTAGGGAATTCTACACTAATAAACTGTCTTCTTAAGTGATAATTGTAAAGATCAGCAGATATAGTTTTCCTGGTTTTCTATATCATTGCACAGTTATACTGATCTTAATTGGAAAAATGATATCCAGGATATCACCATAGTGCTAATAATATCTAAGCTTCAATATTTGTAATATCACATCTTCTTCTTTTTTCTATAAACATATATTAAGCCAATCACAAGTTAGGTTACTTCTTGGTCTAGCCAAAATTAACTACTAAACATCAGGTAGGCATAAAATGAAATGTAACTTCTGTCATTCTGACGATGATATTGATTTATCGAAACAATTGTCAATTTTTTAGAATTTTCAATAACTTGTATTATATTGTGGAATTAACTAGAGACCTTGAGTTTCATTTAAAAATATTAATAATGCAGTTTTTGTAGAAATTAAAAAATGGCGTCTTATTAGGCATAACAGGCTTACTTGCAACGTTTATTGGGAGAAGCGAAAACTTTATCTGATGAGGTACTCGACGATGGTGACGAAGAATATGTCGGTAAAAATCTTGATATATATGAAACACATGAAGAAAACTCCGAAGATCTAGATGAAGGCAAAGAAACGGACAACGAAGATAGGCAAGGTCCGTAAGCTAGGCCTGCTGAAGATACACAGCCTATAAACTGGAAAATACTATGTCCCAACAAGAATGACAGAATAAAGACTGAAAACTATTTTTTTCATCCTCTTGGAAATAATGTTAAATCAAAAAGAAAAACAAATCCTTTAGACTGCTGGAAATGCTTATTCACTGGTGACATTATTGTTATAATAGTTGAATATACAAATTTGTTTACAGCTTCGAAAACTGACCTATATTCGAGAGAGAGAGAGAGAGAGGGGGGGGGAGGTTGATGCAAAGCCGACTAATACAAGCGAAATTTTGGCTCTTCTAGGTCTTCTCTAGTTAGCAGAAGTAACTAAAAGCGGCCGTCCAAATACAAAACATTTACGGAGTACAAATGGAACGGGAATTGAACTCTTCTGTTTGACGATATCTATGAACAGGTTTAAGTTTTTATTGAAATACATTAGATTCGATAATAAGGACACGAGGAATGATAGAATAGTAAGTGATAAACTGTCTCCAATTTAAGAGCTGTTTGACATATTAATGATGATTGTAAAAAGTAATATTCTACCTCAGAATACGTAATTATAGATAAGAAGTTGGAGGTTTTTAGGGAACGTTGCAGCTTTAAACGATATTTCCATTCCAAACCAAACAAATATGTTATACAGTGCTATTCAAAAGTCCCCTCCCCCCTCGTATCTTTTGAACGGCTACACTAACATTAATAAAATTTGGAGGGTGAATATAAAGTGTAAACTTCTCTACGAATGGTAACAGGTGAGGTAATAGTAATAGATGACGTCACAGTGCCACTCTGGCCAATAATTTTAAATAGGACCTTATGGCAACTGATATCTCGTTTGAAAGGCATTGACATTGGCTACATAGCCATATTAATTTTGTTTGGGTTTAAATTAATTTTGACGGATAAATTAAATAAATACCAAAATTATTGAAAACATTTTTTTAAATTTATTAATCAAATATCAACAATGGATTCTTATAGCAAGTATTCGAAATGTGCTGTGTCTACTTCCTGACAGTAATACATCCTATTAGTAAACTCTTGTCGTACTCGTTCGAATGTGTCAGCTGAAATAGCATTGCATTCTTCAGTAATTCTTTCTTTCAAAACACCAATGCTATCTGATGCCGTAGTATAAACCTTCGATTTCAAGTAACCTCAGAAAAAAAAATCTAATGGTGTCAGATCTGGTCACCGAGGTGGCCTTTCTATAGGACCTCGCCGGCCGATCCATCTACCTCGATATTCTGCATCCATGTAACGTCTTACTGCACCATAATAATGTGCAGGAGCATCATCTTGTTGAAATGTTTTTTCTAGTAGCCGAATTCATCTTGATTATCTTCCAGAACTTCAAGAATTAACGGCTCAATTGCATTTTGTAACATCTCCAGATACACTTCATCGCTTAAATTTGAATTTAGGAAAGCAGGACCAACTATGTGGTTTCCCAAAATACCTGCCCAAACATTGACTTTTTCTTTTTCTCGAAATTGGGTATGTTGTTCACGAAAAGTGTGAGGATTTGTGTCACTCCAATACCTTACAATTTGTGTATTCACATTTCCATTGAGGTAAAAAGTACTTTTGTCCCTAAAACAAATTGTTTTTGTGTAATGTGGGTTTTGACTAATTTTATTTGTCATGCATTCACAGAATTCGAGTCTTCTGTCGGGGTCGTCATCCGAAAGGTGGTGCACCATTTTTAACTTGTATGGATGAAATTTATTTTTAGCCAACACTCTCTGTACTGTACTTTTACTTACTTCACAGATAGACGCAACTTTAGTTGAAGAGGAAGTAGGTTTTACTACCATTCCAGCAACTATATCCATTTTTTCATCATCACCAAATGTTGGTCGACCAGATCGTTTGGCATCTTGAACAATACCTGTTGCTTCAAACTTGTGGAGAAGCTCCCTCAAATACGTTCTCGAGATATGGCGATCTGGGTATCTCTCATTAAATGAACGTTCCGCTTCATGGAGATTCTTTCTAGATTCACCAATTATTCAGATAGCTGCTACTTTGTCGGCTGGAGTACGTACCATTTTGCCTACGTAAACTCTTAAACGTCTAGTTAAACAATAATAAAATTAAATATTTAAGCTATTTAGAAAAACTTTGCAAAGCAACAAATACTATTAAATTAAAAACGTCAATTTTTTGGACAACTAACCAGAGGCGGACTGAAAAATCTTCAATATTTAAATGTGAAATAATAATTTTGGTATTCATTTAATTTATCCGTCAAAATTAATTTAAACTCAAATAAAATTAATATGGCTATGTAGCCAATGTCAATGCCTTTCAAACGAGATACCGCTTGTCATAAGGTCACATTTAAAATTATTGGCCACAGTGGCACTGTGACGTCATCTATTACTATTACGTCACCTGTTACCATTCGTAGAGATGTTTACAACACTTTATTTCCACACTCCAAATTTTATTAATGTAAGTGTAGCCGTTCAAAAGATACGAGGGGGAAGGGGACTTTTGAATAGCACTGTATAAATACAGTATCCGCCAAAATAAACAGTACCGAAGATAAAAAAAATAAAAATTAATTTTTAATTTCTGTAATGTAAGTGTTCAAAATGTTCACCATTTCGCCGCAAACAAGCTTCATATCGATTTTGTAAGTCAATAAACATATTTATAAAAGTGGTTGATGTAACTGCCGAAAAATATTTTGTATTCTTTCCCGCAGTTCCCGCAATATTCGCCGGCGGATTTTCCGAGTGAAATATTTTGTCCTTCATTATGCCCCAAATGTATGCGTCAGGTGGCGTCAGATCAGGTGAATGAGAAGGATATTCGAAGTCTGTTCCCCGAGAAATTATTCTATTATCGAAATGCTGACGGAGTAAGTCTAAGGTGCGCACAGCTGTATGGCTCGTTGCACCATCTTGTTGGAACCATTGTGTGCGAAACTGTAGATTCCGTGCACGGCAAAAGTTATTTAGATCTCTCACAAAAGGTATAATAATTTTCTCTCTATAACGCTCTTGGGTGACAGTAAGTGGATTCTGATTAGCATCTTCAACGAAATAAGGACCAATCATTCCATGACCAGATACCGCGCACCAAACGGTAACTCGAAGACTGTGGAGTGGTTTCTCTACAATGACATCAGGACGTTCAAATCCAAGAAATCTGGTTGTTTGTCGATTATTATAGCCGCTAAGATGAACGTGACTCTCGTCTGAAAACCATATGTTTTTCAAAAATTCGGGATCTTCGTAAATTAAACTCAACATGCGACCACAGTAAATTTCTCTTGCACGTTTGTCCGCAGCATTTAGTCGTTGTCCAACTTGAATACGGTATGGATAACCACCAATTGATTTGAACATGCGACGTAAGGACGTTTTTCTACGCACATTCCTGTAAAGTTCAAAAATCGCACTGTCAACATTCCTTGGAAATGACATTTAACAATAACATCCACGTAATGAGATCTCATAACATACACGTGCGTTTTGAGAAGAAAACTTGAACTTCTTGGTTTATTTAAATTACAATCAAATTTTTATTTACGTAAAACTTTATTTGGTCTATTTACACAAATTTAGTCAATTAAAAAACATAAAAACTTTTAGCATTAGCGAGATATATTTAGGACTGAAAGAGTGATGCCCCTAAATGTAGGCAACATATTATGCAATTTCTTTAAAAATATGACACGTTTTCTTAAGTAGCATGCTATGAAAATAATTGCCATGTCATTTATATTATCAATTTCTTGAACAAAATATAATACAATTATAAATGACCGTTCAACACCATTAAATAATAAGGCACAATCGATTTACAATAATTGTTCAATTAAGAACTATTATAATAAAGTTTAAATGATTGCGAGGTTTTTTATTTAATGGAAGAAAATGAATGGTCGTGGAAAAAGTATAGTACGTTATACGAGTTGTAAGCCCATTACGCACTCATGAAATTTATGCACTCGCCGCTGCGCGGCTTCGTGCATAAACTTTTTCATTTCGTGCGTAATGGGTTACTTACAACTCTTGTTACGTAATATACTATTCACTAATGTTGAGTTTACATGCAGTTCTTACAAGACTTCTTTGAGGTGATCGCACAACTTGGTTAAAAACACGTCCTTCATTTTCGTTAGTGCATACTGTTTTTCGACGACCTGAAGAACCTTTACGTTGACACAATGCACTACCAGTGAGACGAAATTTTTCAACAACAGCTAACATCACACTTTTACTAGTAGCTGCTTTATTAAATTTTTGTTGATATTTTATTGACACCTATTCTAAGCTTGGACCATCATTACTACCTTTTCCGTATGAACGAAAATAATGCTCTACCAAAAAAACTTTTTCTTCCGTTGTTGGAACGATTTTTAAATCAAATTTAACTGCAGCGTACTATTAATATATCAACTAATGACAAATATGACAAATCCATATTACATAAACAACTCCACAGCACTCTCTGTTTCGGTACTGTTTATTTTGGCGGATACCTTATTTGCCATGGTCGATGTAAAATTGTTTTATACGAACGTCTTGGGAGTTTATGTTGGAGTACAACAGTGTTAAATTCATCTGAAGCAACTGGCAAAAGATTATATTCTTCTATCCACGGAACTGGAAGAAATATCAGTATAGACAATTGGTTTACTAGTTGTCATTGAGTTTTTAGCCTTTTAAACTTTAACAGTTTAACCATGGTGGATATAGTAAAGAAAAATAGAATAGGAGTTTCAGCTATTTTTACAAATCGTAAAATACGGCAACCATTTTCAGCAATGTTTGGCTTTAGGAAGGAAGCAACATTAATGTCTTATGCTCCAAATAAAATTGTAATTTGAGTCTCCAGTTTTCATAAGGATGTTATCATAAATTTTGAAACAGGTGGAAAGGCTAAACCGGAGATTGTAATGTTTTACAATCAGACCAAAAGGGGCGGGGTCGTAGTAGATAGGTTATGTACCGATATAACTGTGCAAGACATACAAAACGGTGGCCCATGGTCATTTTTAATTATTTGCTTAACGTAGAGCTGGTATTAATAGCCAAGTTCAGTATGAGGGTAACGTTAAGGAAAAATATTTTCTAGAAAGAAGATTGTTTTTAGAAAAATAATCGCTTCTACTCGCATAGGAACATTTACGAATGCATGCTGCCAATGGTAATGTACCAAGACAAATTCGAGATATACTTAAAGAGCTTCTACAAATTGAAGATAATACGGAACTGACGACTGAACGGCAAAATGAACGCAGCAGCTGTGAAGACTGTAAAAAAAGAAGACTTACAGGATATTCTTGTGTGAAGTGTAAAAAATACTTATGTCTAGAACACTCGTTGATAGTGTGCAGAAACTGCTCCGAAGAATTTAAATCATGTTTATTTTGCATTTTTATTGCAATATTAATAAAAGTTACATTTCTAAATTTGTTTTTATTGAAATATTATAATAAGGTCTAAGAGTTATGATGTGGTTATAGTAACCGGATGGTTGAGGAAATATTTTTGCAGCGCACTTTAATAAATTCACAGTCAATAGAACTAAACATTTTGCTCGCTCTGTTTCGACGCCATTTTTAACTCGATCATACCCAAAAATGGTAGTTACAGCTATGATAGACATTTACTATTTCGCCGTGTATTAACGTTAAATAAACTAACCTAAAAGTGGGAAATAGTTATTTGTAAAACAAGTGTCGCAATGACTCGTTTTGTAATACGAGTGCAGTTTTCGCAACTAACCGCGAAGCGGTGAGTTCTGCAAAGAACAAGTACTACAAAAGGTCATTTTGACAGAAGTTTTACACGATATTTTTTATAATTCGCATTCATTGAATTTTTTAAATACAATAGAATTATATTCAGTGATGTGAATAAAAACTAGTATAAGCCAATATTAGGGATTTCTTAAGTAAATGCTACGTTTTGTGTGAATAAACACACTAGCACTTGCTAGGGGTAGTAAGTTGTAGAGTTTTCCCGCACGAGTAGTAACTGCTTAAAAAATGGTGTGAATAAAACGTTTGAAGTAGATTGTTCTGTAGCATATGCTTCGATATTTTCAAGCCTGGTCTGGGGCATGCTAGACTTGTTCCTAGCATTTACTACCTGCCAAATCAGTCAACAGTTTGTTGTTGATCATGGCTGAGTTTTTGCCTATTCGTCAACGTAAAATTTATTCTGTTCGCTTTGGAATAAACGAACGTAATTGTAAAGAACTGTTAAGGGTTAACAGTGAGAGTGTTGATTTCCTTTCGGCACAGTTTCTTGAAGAAAGTGATAATCGTGGCGGTGCTATTTCCAGAAGACAGCAAATGGAAATATTTCTGAGGTTTGTGGGTGATCCTGGCTTTCCGTCTGGTGTAGCTCAAGGTGTGGGTGTACATCGTACAAGTGCTAACAAGACTATAAGGTACGTGATGAGTAGAGTAGTTGAACAATCACATAATTAGAACTGTCTGTGGATATGGTGTACACACTAGATGTAAATTGAGTGAATGGAATCGACGAATACTCAGTGTGTATTAGTTTATTAATTTCCAGCTAAGCGCTTTCGGCTATTAAGCCATTATCAAAGCTGTCGTCATTTAAAAAGTAGGTGTCAAAGCCATCAAGTTGATTAAGAACATTGTTCAAAGTAGAATCATTGTTATGATTAAGTCATTGGAATAAAAACATTGAAATAACCCTATTGGAAGGGTGTAAAATTATAATTTATATGATGTAAATTCCTTGGATGTCATCACTGGTTGGTTGCTGAACTGGGGGCTCGGCCAACTGAAATATTACCCGGGATTTTATGAAATACTGGGTTATCATCTTCTATCAACTCCAAGAATGTTTTTTCCCACGGTTGTAGTTTTATTTTCCTGTTTCCCGTCACTTTTACGTCAGTCTTCTTCTTGACGGTAGACTACACATTGTTCAATGCTTCTATTAGTTGGCCTACAGTAACTTGTTCTCCTAATGCACCACAGTAATCGGAACGTAAGGTTTCCCAAGTTTTTTTCTTAGCATTCATCACAGCAGGGGTTTTTGATTTGCTAAGTAAGACAATGTGATCCGAAAGGAGACGTACAAACAGAGTGCGATCAGTTTTTTCTATTTTATTAAAATCATTGTCAGATTCTTCTGATGATGAATACATCTTCTAGCAATTGGTTGAACAGATTGAGAGAGGGATATGCCGCCGATGTGTAGTAGACTGAAAGGTAGTGGAGGGGAGAACGTGTCGTGACCGGAACGTTAAAACCTAGCATTTACTTGGTCTAGCATGTACTACCCCGCGAGTAAGTGCTTGAGTTTTTCCGGATTCTACTAAACTTGCCCTATTATTTTCTACAAATCTTTATTCACACTGATTTGACCAAATACTTACTAGACCTAGCATATGCTAGTTAGAAAGTGCAAGTTTTTATTCACTTGACTTATTATCCCTATTTTTAAACTAGGACGAGTGATTTGAATTTAGGTAGGTAATTCTGTATATTCCTGATTGGTCAGATCACTGCCGGTTTCACTTAGCACTTTTGACTTTAGACATTATAACCGAACAATTGTGTAAATTGTAAACAAACTTCCATATAAGGAAATGAGGATGATTATTTGTTTATATAAGAGCTTCTTCATATATTCTTGTGTCTTATTCATATTATATCATGAACAGTATCAGTATATCTTCACAAAGGTATCTCGTAATTTATCGCAAAGCTCGAACGTTATGTATACCTATGTATTGATCATACATTAAAATAACAAAATCAACAATTGATAGATCATTCATGAATAAACGTTAGCGAACTTTGTTTATTAAAATTTTTGATATATTTTTTTCTAATTTACTTTTTGCTAGCTAGAATTACTCCAAAACATTTTATAATTTGTTTTAAGTTCAGTTTAAAATCAAATGTCAAATAAAAATACATACAATAACCAACTGGATCACACAAAAATCACAAAAAAAGTGTACAATGAGATTTCATTGTGACTCTGTAAACAATGTTATAATGAAGTTTCTTTTATACGCGAATTATAAAAATAATGTTACATACGTCTTCCATTTTACATGAATGCTTTTTCAAATAACTGAATTGTCCCTTATTTATAAAAGTCATATGTACCTCAACATCGTCCGATGCTGTTCATTCCTCAATTATTCATTATTTTTGCCGTATAATCATGTATGAATATGCATATGTAAATGTGTTGAATTCAACACCAAAAGTTGTTATAATTTTATCTTTCGTTCTCAGCTTTTAATTTCCTCCATTCTATTGAAACCGCATTTATATTTTAATTGGTTAGCAGAAATCCATTCTTAAAAGGTCCATTTTCAGGGATATCTTATTCAGCACTGAACTAATCAGTTTAATAAAATTGGCTAGCGGTCGGTCGGTTATACGGGGCCGTAGTCGAAATCCAGGCCAATACAAACCCTGAATATTTAAAATTCCCCAGAGCCACCGCACAATCCACTTAAGGTAATATTATTATTCGAAAGATAATTTAATATTTATTTGATTCCGATGAAAATGAACAAGCTAGAGATTAGAGTGGTATTCCTAATAATTCCTTTCGCACAGGATGCTTATCTGGCTTACAGTTGTATTCCATATATTGAACATAATCCAGTTTCTGACATTAAATAAGAACTCTAAGTAGAAATTATACCGGCTAGGGTTTAGATGGACCATGCAGGTCATTTTGGGTTTCGTCGGTTATTGTTCTTATAACAGTTTCGAGGGACTTATACTTCTGAAGCTTGTTAGGAATTTCTATAATAATAATTATACGTTCATCCATGCAGTGTCATAATCGTCCTAAGATTGTAACAGTTTTATCAACATAAGTACATTGAAATATATTGTTGTTAGAATTACATAAATTGAGAATTCTACCACATAATATGTAGCAGATGTTATTAGTACACCCTGTACATACTGATTGAGTTACTTCTTACCTAAGCTCAATTCATTCATTCATTCATATTAACCATTCATATTTTAAAATAGGTTGGCGAAGGTAGTCTCTGAGGTAGGCATATAACAAGTAGGTACATTTTGTTCTAGTAGATATTGGTCATATTACAGTTCGATATAATAAACAGTCTTACTTATTTATATTAATTTTTTCTTACTTCAAGATCTTGCATAAGTGGTATGATATCCCATTAAAGTAGTATGTTTGTCTGATATGCCCAGTTTTCAGATTAACTCAAGTTTATTTCACGGATTCTATCATCCAGTCCAGTGCACTCAACTTAAGATGACAAACATTGAGATACGAGAATTATAATAAGATATTATAAATCCTTTTTCATAGTATGATTTTGAAAAATGATATTTAATGATTGGATATTTGAACTAACAGATAACCTCGATATAAGACGAGGCAATTTTTCAAACGTCACACTGTTTAGTGACGATGTAGATGGTGTCGACCATCGATTCTATGTGGTAAATGGGGTTATTCAAGATTTAGGTTACAATGGGGGCATATGTGGGATACTAAATTGCACGTACTAAATTGCTATTGTTTGAGTAATGTTGAATTGCTCACAATCTCTTCGGGTGACACGATGATGTCATAAGGTAAGTTAGCAGCAATGAATGGAACTAGCCGTTGACAGTATATTTTTAGGTTTGGAAAAGAGCATATCTCAAGTTCGACTTTGAAGCATAGCAGTTTTGGGGTAAGATATTTCGTAGAAAAAACCATAAGCAGACGTCCCACGATCAAATAGTTTGTCAAAGTTGACTAATCAAACTGAACTGATGACGTAGGATTATGACAGTTTGACGTAGCCTCAAACTTGAGAGTCACACGATCAATCTTTTTGCTTCAAACTTCATGACGGTTATAATTAAATTTAAAAAGTTTCTATTCGAATGCACATTTATTATTAAGGTGGATTTTAAGTTAAAAACCACTATTGCTCTCACGGGATTAGTAGTGGTTTTAGCATACAAAGCTGGAAGCATACACTAGAAAAGAGAAGACAGAGAATTTGTTTAATAAAGCAGATGGCTTGGAATTACTAAAATGTGAATTGCAATGAGAAATGAAACATATGCGTTTTTTCTTAGTTTTATAACACAATGAATATGTCATCCACTTATTAAATGTCAAAATTGAAAATAAGGTACTCCTCACATAATGTATTATAAATTCAAATGATATAAAGTTAATTGTAGTAAATTTAACTAGATGTTGCAATAACTAACACCCTTTCTCAACCTATAGTTAAATTTAATTACATCAATCCAATCGCCGTTGCATGTTTTGCCAACTTTGGTCCATCAAGCGGTTTTGTTAACATATCAGTGATCATTATACAAGTTGAACAATAAACAGCTGAAATGCGTTTCGGTAATATCAAATCATACACGAACTTATATTTGATATCAATATGCTTTATTCTTTGATGACATAACGGTCCACTCAGTAGCTTTATACAACCTTGATTGTCTTCGAATATTTTAATTGGTGCGTCCAATTTTTGATCAAAATTCGTTCAATACAAATCAGTTGACGTGAAGCCTCTGCGATGCGATAATTTCAGCCTCAGTTGATGTAAAGCGACTGACGTTTGTTTACAACTTGTCCATCCAATTAATACTTCATTGTAAATAAAGCAATATCCGGTATTTGAGTTTCGATCTTCATGATCTCAAGCCCAGTCTGCATCTACATAACATTGAAATTTTCCTTCGTTTTCATGATCACCAAGTCGTAATTTCAATGACTTTGTTGCCTTTAAATATCTGAAGACTCGCTTTACTTCAGACCAATCACACAATCTTGGACTGCTTACATGTCTTGCCAATATCGACGTTGCAATTGCAATATCAGGTCTAGTACTGATTAACAGATAAACCAAAGATCCAATTGCACTTCGATAAATTTCTTGTGATTCGAAAGGTTCCTGGCTCATTGTATTACTTAAGTAGTCAACATTTATTGGAGTTGTTGATTCCTTAGCATCTTTCAAATTAAATTCCTGTAATTTGTTTATGATATATTTTCCTTGATTTAGGCTAAATATACCGTTTTCATCTCTCTCAAATACCAAGATAAAATTTAAGTTCTCCGAGATTCTTAATAGTAAATTCGGCATTCATCTGTGATTCAAAATCGTTTATTAATTCTTCGGTTGTCGCAGCAATAACAATATCATCTACGTGATTACGTATGTATATTGTTTGACCATCCGTCTTCTTTGTGTATAAACATGGATCATTTTTACTTTGAGCATATTCGTTTTTCTCCATAACTGCATCGAATTTCTTGTTCCATTTATTAGCACCCTGTTTAAGACCATATAAATTCTTTATGAGCTTATATACCTGATCCTTATCAGAAGAAGTATATCCTTTCGGTGGCTTCATGTAAACTTCATGTGACAGATCACCAAACAAATATGCAGTTTCGATGTCGAAATGTTGAACTTTCATTTTTCTTTTACCTGCCACCGTAAGAAGAATTTTGAGTGTAGTAGGATTTGCCACAGGTGCAAAAACTTCATCATAATCACGACCATACTTTTGTGAGAAACCCTGTGCCACTAAACGAGCCTTGAACTTTACGATGTTCCCATTTTGATCCGTTTTTGTCTTGTACACCCATTTACATTCAATAGCCTTTGAATTTGGACGTAATTTGGTCATTTCCCAAGTTCCAAAATTTCGAAGAGATTCAATTTCTGCATCCATTGCTGACTACCATTCATCAGCGTTTGGTCCACTAATAGCCTCATCGTATGTGACTGGATCAACATCCACCATTTTTTCAACTTTGTTTATTTCCATTATTAAACGTTTTGGTGTAATACCTTTATTTGATGGTTCAGAACGTCTGAGTCATAGATAAATACTTTTAATACGGGGAAGAATGGAATCTCCTGTACTGAGTCCGAAGCCACAAAGTTTTGTCGAGTGCTGCGCCATCTATTGTGGTGGAAGGTTACTATTCAACAACAGGGAAAAATGAAGGAAGAGACCTGCATGATTAGTCACAGTTTACTAGCTACTACTAGATAGCAAGCCAAGTAAATACTGGGTTTTTTGAATTATGCCTATATTGTTTTTTCTTTAATAAACAAATAAAAACAGTCACACAAAGTTTAAACAGTTTTTGAAACAACCTGTTATTTTATTTTGGCTTAAAAGTAGGATAGGTTGTTTCAAAAAGCTGTTTAAAACTTTTATCCGTTTTTATTACCCATGATAGTTTATTAAAAGACGAATGTCTACAAATAGTTTCAAAACTTTAATATAAAATTTTGTTTATAAAATAGTACAGGTGATTCTCTTTATTTTCTTCTCAAACTAAAGATAAGAATAATTTATTGATAATAGCATATGCTAACAAATATTACACATATGATACAATATAATTGATTCCAATGTTTTTCAAACACTATTTTTTTTCCGATATACATTGTGTATTTTGTAGTGTATTTGTCATCCATGGGGCGACCTTCGTGTTTTTCCTTTTACATTTTTTCGTATATATACAGTCGTCTATATATTCCTGAAGTGTTTCAACGAAAGTCTCTGTTGCATAGTTAGGATCTGGATTCAAGTATAAGAAATCCCAAGATTTTCGTCTGATTTTATTTTTAAGTTTTGTTTCATATATATATTTCACTATTCCTCGTTCCTTGGGGCATTTGGCTTTTCCAGTACTATCTGTAGTATTGTTGAGAAATGATCTGTAATGTCGGTTTGCAATACTAGGGACAGTATTTGAGCGAGTACGTTGAATTTGGATTTTAAAAATATGCGTCGAATGTCGAATTACTGGAATGTTTTCATATAACGTTGTCACATTATTTTCAAACGATGTTACTTGCCGGTTACTCGGAATTCTTTCTGTTTTCAAGATAGTGCCAACGCTTTCAATTAAAGTGTTGATTTTTGAATTTAATTGAGATATTTCACCTATCATCAACCTTTTAAATTCTAAAATAAATTTAAAATATGATTAAATAAAAAAATTGATTAAAATTATTTAGTTTAGTCACCTTGATCATCAAGTGTATCTATTTGTGGTGATGATCTATCTCTTTTGTGAAGTGTTCATCTGATTCCACTGCCACAAGGTTTTGAATCTAAAAAAATTAAAAGAAGGTACATTATAAAATTTTAAGGATTTTTATACTAAAAGTCAAATTTAATATGCAATTTTTAGGTTATTATAAATTATAATTCAACTTAAGAAACAAATTGCCTCTATGAACAGCAAATCTCGCCATATGATTTGATTCTTTATTCTCAAGGGAAATTCCTTCAGCTTCAGACCTCATAGTTTCGGCAATAGATTCCACTTGAATCTCTGGAGAAGTACTACCCGATTTATTATTCCCCGACTTTTTATACAATACTGAAAAATATATTATTTGCACAAAACATTCTTATAAATTTCTTTAAATACATACAATTTGTTAGTGGTGTAGATTTAAAAACAGGATAAATTTCACGATTTAATGAGGGACTCTCGTCTGAATCAGAACTAGAGTGATGGGACATATACCTTGTATTTTTTCCGTATCCTTGTTCCCCGTCCTTTGTAAATATTGGAACTAGACGAAAGGTCTGTTATAATTAAAGCCTTTTTGGCTTTTCTTTGTGCTACAGTAAAGTCATCTACAAGTTAAAAAATTATTTGTCTTTAAAAAATGACAAATACAATAAA
The DNA here is from genome assembly GCA_963921935.1 of Galeruca laticollis. Lineage (NCBI taxonomy): Eukaryota > Metazoa > Arthropoda > Insecta > Coleoptera > Chrysomelidae > Galeruca > Galeruca laticollis. The sequence continues at coordinate 80,176,372 of OY998183.1, forward strand.
ACTCTGTCAAGTCTAAATTAAAATAAATACATGGAATGCAGTTTAATCTTGATGTGAACTTTTTATTCAGTAAATTAACATAACTGTTCGCTTTTGACTGACAAGTTAGAAAAATTAAAATTGAAAAAAAATCATTTATTTGTAGTCAAGGTAACGACTACCGACTGTCTTTTAGAACAATTAACATATAAAGTACAATTTTACTTTAACACTTTCCCTTGTTAATTGTTGTAATAATAATGAAATAAACAAACAAAACATCTTAGTACCCACTATGTTACTTTAAACCCAATTTATCGCGTAATATTTGTAATCGTATTGCACCCAAAGGCTTCGTCATAATATCTGCCAGTTGATTCTCAGAAGATATTTGTTGAACTGCTAATTCGCCTTCGGTTACCCTCTCTCGAATAAAGAAGTGCTTGATGGCTATATGTTTTGTTCGTCGATGAAACTCTGGATTTTCGCTTAAACGCACTGCTGCTGTATTGTCAACCTCAATTATTGGAACTTGCTTTAAAGTTACAATATTTTTAAACAATCTTGAGAGCCAAATAATTTCTTTAGCTGCTTCACTTGCTGCAATAATTTCAGCTTCGGTAGTGGAAGTGGCTACCGTAGGTTGTCTTTGACTCATCCATGAAATAGCCCCTCCTGCATACTTAACTACGACACCAGAAGTAGAGCGACCAGTTTTCGTGCATCCTCCAAAATCAGCGTCACTGAAAGTCTCAAGAATACCCCTTTTTACCTTACGAGTATAGGTTATTCCTTTCGTCAATGTGCCTGCTACATAGCGGAAAACTCTTTTAACGCGAGCTGCATCTTCCAAAGATTGATTTTCCAGTGATCTTGATAAAAATCCAACGCTGTATGCTAAGTCAGGTCGAGTTCCTAGCATCAAATACATGAGAGCTCCGACCGCCTGTCTGTAAGGGAAATTATGTGCTTTGGAATTTTCTTTCCCTGATTGAGAAATCTCAGAAGCTTTCAACATTGGCTTTCTCAACTTCGAGCGATCTCTCAAAGTTCTTGCAGGTACTGGCGAGGGCGTCGCTGGCTCTTCCTCGTCATCGGTTGCCGATTCAGGTTCCGTGCTTTCCGACTCGTACTCAAGTGGTTCATCTTGTTGAACTGGTATCTCGGGGTACTCCAAAGGCTCTTCTAGTTCGACTGGAACCTCAGGATTTTCCTCGGTGTTATCTTTCTGTAAATGAGAATCTTTGAGTGGTAACTGAACCTCATGATCGCAATCTCTCGTTAATTCGCGAAATTGAACGTCTCTTGAGACAATAACTTTGTGCTCTTCCTTGACATAAATTCTGTATCTTTCATCGTTATCGTAACCTATCAAATAACCCTTGATTGCTTTCTCGTCCATTTTTCTTCTCTTTTCTTTAGGTATATGAACGTAGCAAGTTGATGCAATGATGCGTAAGTGCTTAATTCTCGGCTTACTTCCAATCCACAGCTCGCAAGGACTCATACCGTCTACTGATGATTTGCCTGTTCTGTTCAATACGTACGTAGCTGTAGTGACTAATTCTGCCCAAATGGCTTCAGGAAATTTCACGTCGGGATTGGAGTACTTGAATGTTCTAGCCATTTCAACGATTGTGCGATTTTCTCGTTCAACGCAACCATTTTGCTGTGGTGTATACGGAGCTGTCAATCTGTGCGTAATTCCATTTTTCTCTAGAATAGCCTTGACCTCCACATTGTCGAACTCGCCGCCGTTGTCACTCAGCAGCGCCTTAATCGAATGACCTTGCTGTTTTGCGTGAGCAATCATTGACTGTAAAGCTGCTGTGACGTCAGACTTCTCTGCAATTATGTAGCAATATCGAAATTTAGTGAACATATCTTTGAATATGGCCATATACCTCTTCTTGCTAAATGATACATCAAAAGGACCACATAAATCTGTAGCAATCAGTTCTCCAGGTTGGCTTGCTTTTCTTCTAGTACCGAAAGCTAAACGATGGGCCTTACCGTAAACGCACGGTTCACAAATTTCTCTGTCTAACTTGACGTTAATACCCAATTCTTTTTGTAACAAGTTTTTCACGTGCTGCTTGTCCTGATGTCCCCACCTCTCGTGATACAGCTGTAATTGAGAACTATCAGTAACAGCAACATTGAAACTTACATTACCAGCGGGAAAAATCGGTTTGATAGCTGCTTTGAATAGTGTTCCGTGAACATTTCGGACTCCACTTAGCAGTATCTTGTTATTCACTTTGAGCGAGCACCACGTAGCTGTTGATTCAAACATACTGTTTAGGTTTCTGTCTTGAGCTGCTAGAACAGAAAACAAATTCTTCGATATGTCGGGAACGTACCAAACATCGTGCAAGGTTAGGATGTATCGCTCGTCGTTCACTGTTGATACAACTTTCACGATGCCTTTCCCTACTGCTTGCAAAAGCTCTTTTCCTGCAGCCTTTATGCCACACGGATTCTTGAATTTTTCAAAATCTACAAAGAAATCGAAATCATTCGTTGCGTGCCTTGTAGCACCGTTGTCGATCCACCAGTCTGTAGTGTTGATCTCAGTATTGAAAATCTCTGAAAATGACAACACAAGACCTTCCTTAACCTCAACAGCATTGCTCTGAAATTTGTTTTGGTTATTTTTGTGGTTAGCTTGGTTTTGAGAGTCATTAACGGACTTATTTTTGGATGGTCGTCCATCTGCGATCCACTTTCTGCATTCACTGACCCAATGGTTTTTCTTACCACAATAATTACAGGTTGTACCTGCTCTCAACTTCTTTTTCGCGTCTTGTTTTTGCGTCTCGCCTTTTGCCACTAGAGCTTCTTGAGAAAATTTGTCGTTGTTGGTGCTTTTCTTGAAATTTCTTTCGAACATACACAACTGTGTAGTCAGCTCGTCAAAGGTTTTCTCTGTGTCTTTGGTGAGCAGCATCCAACTGGACCTAAATGTCTCAAATGCAGCAGGTAAAATATTGAGCGTTTTACACACAAGCATTAAGTCTGGTAACTTGTTTTCATTTCGAGCAGTGAGACCGTTGTTGAGATCACTCCAAAGACTTCTCAACTTAGCTAAATGTGTAGACACGTCCTCACCTAACATCCAACTAAAAGCGAAAAATGAATCACAAATTTGAAAAACTTGATCCTTGGATGTCGCTTCAAACTGCTCTTTAAGGGCCTCGAAAGCATCACGCGCGGTTTCTTTATCGATGATTTTCTCATACACCGCATCTGTAACTGAGCTAGCAATCATAGACTTTGCGTAGCTATTTGCCTTTCGAAAGAAATCATACTTCTCTTTGAATTCTTTTTGTTTAGCCGCACTAGCGCCGTCAGCTAGAGGTTCTGGTTTTTTAATCTTGTTATCGATAACGTCTAATGCACCTTCATGATAATCGAGCAGATCACGAATCTTCCGCTTCCAGATCGGCCAGTCTGCCTCACCGGCCAAGGGTTTGATGTGCTTCGCCAAATCCATCTGTGGCTATTCAACGATACTTCACAGTCCAACCGTTTCTTATACGAATTTATTCTTTCTTGAATAAAAACGATTCTAGTACACAATTAAGCGTTCTGGGCCCATAACCAATTAAAATAAATACATGGAATGCAGTTTAATCTTGATGTGAACTTTTTATTCAGTAAATTAACATAACTGTTCGCTTTTGACTGACAAGTTAGAAAAATTAAAATTGAAAAAAAATCATTTATTTGTAGTCAAGGTAACGACTACCGACTGTCTTTTAGAACAATTAACATATAAAGTACAATTTTACTTTAACAGTCTATAATATACTGTTCCATTTGTTATTGTTTTACTCCTGACATTTTGATGTCGTTAGTAACTTTCCAAGCGAATAGATGGCGTTAAAAATGCAATTTAGCAGTGGCTATAATAGATCGCAGGGCATGGTCTGAGTTTGGTGACATCCAGTTGATTTTCCCCTTCTGAATCCGGTTCAAATACTTCAACTTCATGTTGTAACGTCATTGGTTGAAATTCATCGATTCGATTATCCTCAACTGCCAATTCAATATCAGGTTGTTCGACAATTTTATCTTCAATAAACTTAACATCACGACCTATTTTAATTCGATCAGTATCAGTGTTTAAAAGTCGAAAGCTTTTCGTTCCCAGTTCATATCCAACGAAAATTAATTTTTCAGACATCGTCCAACTTTTTACGTTGATCTTTTGGAATGTGAACATATGCTGGAGTTCCAAAAATATGAAAATAACTTATATCTGGTTTCTTGCCGTGCCAGTATTCATATGGTGTAAATTCTACATTTTTAGTAGGGAAACGATTTATAATGTGATTAGCCGTTGTCACTGAATCGCCCCAACATACAATGTGTCATTTCGATTAAAGTACGATATTTGCGCTCAGCCACTCCATTTTGTTGAGGTGTTTCAGGTACCGATAACTGAGTTTTCATTCCTTTTGATTTGAAATATTTACGTAAATTACCATCCATATACTCAACACCTCTATGTGATCTGATAACCTTTGGTACTTTACCGTACTGCGTTTTCATCATTTCAACAAACTCGATCATTTTATCACGAACATCTGATTTTTGTTTAATCAAATAAATATGTGAATATCTCGTGTAATCGTCAATTGAAGTACATCTGTATGTACCAAATCCAACTTTTCTTTTGATCTGATCAATGAATTACGAGGAAAAGGATCTCTGTTTTTTTTGCATTGTAAACACGTTTCACAAATATCACTGTGACTGCATTCTGAAATTTTTATGTTGACTGATAAATCTGCCATTTTTCTTATATCAATTAAATTCCAATGAACAAAAACTTAATGCCATGCATGAATGCATTTCGATTCACCCGAACTTGACTTTACCGTTATTAATGTTTTACCATCTTTATTGATGTCACACTTCTTGCCCTTAGAAATGATACTGCAGCCATTCTTTGCAAGCTTACTGACTGATAAGAGGTTACATTTTAATCCAGGTACAAAGTGCACATCATTCAATTTAAATTTATTGACAGCAGTTTTCAATTCAATGATTCCGATTCCTTTTATTGATAAATTTCTACCATCAGCCAAATTCACCGAATCTTGCTTGATTTGTTCAAACTTTTAAAGAATGTTTCATCACCACACATGTGTGCCGATGCGCCAGAATCAATACACCATTCGGCTATATTTATATTTTGATTGACCATTAATCATACAGAATCACCTTCATTATCACTTTTGTTTTGTACTGCCTGTCGTTGACCTTGATTTCCTTTCTCTTTGTTCTTTTTCCATGCTACAAATTTACGGCATTCACTTTTGATGTGACCTTTTTTTTACAAAACAAACAATACATTGATTTCGAACTGTCTGAAACATTATTTTCTTTTGTGGCTTTCGATGCTTTTTCGCCACCTTCATTAACAATTTCGATTTCTTGTCGTCGTCTATATTCTTCCAAAAATTTGTTTTTAGCTATAGTTTCAGTTAAATCAGTCTCAGGACGTGATTCAAGAGCCCTTATTAAAACACCGTAACTTTCGGATAAACTTGATAAATATAACACAACTGAAAGAGCATCTGCAAATGGTTCACCGAATGTTGTCAATTGATCTATACATTCGTCCATTGCATTTAAATGTGTTTGCATATTTCCACCTTCAGGCAATATCATTCCACCTACCGTTATTCACTCTGAGATCTATGAACCTAAAACTCGGTGCATACTGTGCGCTTCTAGGCGTTGCCTCTAACTCTTGCGGAGACGGAGGGGTCCGTTGTTCACAGACTAAATAAATGTAAAAGGGCGCTAGGCAATCTTGCCTCCCGACAACTACCTACACAAGTTTTTCCCACCCTAAGACTACCAAATAGGTGGAGAAATAAAAGTCAGATGTCACTTACCCATGTCTAAGTTTAATGAATTGGCCTAGTATATCAAGCGATCTTACAATGTTCTACTATTACAACTAGTACATACAAGGATACCACAAAATTACAATAAATCGCCCAGGTGTCCAAAATGACTCATAAGTCATAAACACAAATTATCATAGGTAAGTGAAATTCCCCCTTTATTAAATAATGTACAAAAATTTATACAAATATATATATGTATATATATATATATATATATATATATATATATATACGAGTATCTCAAGCCAAAAATATATATCCCGTACCTTTAAAACTAATGTATCCCTCCCCAGTAGTAACTCAATCCTACTACAATTTGTACAAAAAAAGGTTGACAGGCTGTACCCACTAGTACCCAATGGTACTTTAAAATCCTATAAATCCCTGGGTTAAAATCCTATATATTCCTTAAGTAAAATCCTTTAATTTCCCCCCAAGTAAAATCCTATAGACCCCCCTGGTAAAATCCTATGGAACCCCCCTGGTAAAATCCTATGAAACCCCCCTGGAAAAATCCTATGAAACCCCCCTGGTAAAATCCTATGAAACCCCCCTGGTAAAATCCTATAATTCCCCCGATTGAAATCCTATGTTACAGCCTGGATTGTTCGTTGGGTATAAATATGTACAAACCAGTACCTACATACAAATGAAATTTCTCAAACGAGTACTCGATTAGTCGGTAGAATGAGAAAACTATATTCCTTAGTTCCAAATACAATATAGGGTTAAATCAATACAATATACCATACGTATCTATGGCACAAAATAACGTTTATGCAATTAAATGTGAAATTTTGAAAGTAAGTATCAAAAATACAATATGGCGCAATATCATATGAGCTCATACGCTTACTACCACCAACTCAAATAACTCAGAATGTAAAATTGAATAGCCACAGTAACGTTGACAAATTTAACAACAGTGGGTGTAGTTTTCACCAATCCACAATGTGAGTATAGATGGTAAAACAGGTTTAATTGAATATTGTATGTTGATCAGAGTATTTGTAATACTTGATCAACACAAGTATTGTAAACTGCGTACCACAAGTGGCTTACGGTAATAAAAAAAAGTTATCTACAACCTACACTGACGGATATAAACAAGTGTTATGCGCAAAAAGGTATTTTACATAAACCAAAGTTTAAAACTTGCGTGAAATCCACTGTGTCTTGATGGTTGCCAGTGGTGGCTACCAACTACTACTTCTATAGAATGCTATAAGATCCAGTATTGTACTCTTCAGCAACAATCCAAATTTTCCCCCATACAAGTATGTTGTTCTGACTCAACGTTGTCCCATAAAATGAAATCCAAAACCAAATCCAGAATAGTAAAGTTTGACGAACGAAAAGAAGAGAAGGAAAGAAAGAGAAGAGAAGGAAAGAGAACCCAAATGGCCAGTTTGAGTTCCGAATATATAGGGCTGAAGGTGTTATTACCCTAGGTACTGTGATAAAGGCCTACTGAAACAATATACCCTCTTCAAGATTGGTTTTCATGTACAATGTACAGAATTAACTGGAATGACATCATAAAAAAACCACCTGTCGGTTGAATTATCTGATCCCAAAAAAATGGTATTTCCACAAGTCTATGCTCTCCAAACATCTCCAAAAATATCTAACGATACTCGGGAGATGTGTATCACCAATCGGTCATCCCTTAACATAAGGTGAAATATTCAGTTATTTCATCCGAAAATGGTGACATATTCAACCCCATTCACTCCGATATACCCAGCGAACAATGAATGTCCAGTATATTCACAGGCAAAATCAAAAAGTCTCGTGTCAAACCAGCCAGCCAATCAGAATGCTCTCGAGATGTCAAAGCTTCCAATAACAAATAAGAACTGAGATATCCAACAAGTATATATCACAGAATAATATGCATAGACACATAACGGAGAATCGCGTTACAAAGATATGTATCAGGGGTAGTGCGTTCGGAGTAACACCACGGGGACATGCTCCACATAAATAAAATAAATACTTGACGTATAGTTAATTAGGAAAGGTAATAATGTTTATGGCTGTACAATATTATAAATTATTCCCAATATAGATGCCACTGGATTTCCTACTATACATGGTAGGTCAAAATTATGTTAATATTGGATGACGTATTATATTTTCAAGTTCCTGTAACTTAATTTGCACAACCACAAAATTGAAACGTATCAATCATTCGACATAACCGTCTTAAAAGTCTAACCTTGTTTGATGAATTTGATTTTTGATGATATTCTTTCAATGCTTCCCACGATGCTTTTGCCGATGTTTTATTCTTAATGTGAATAATTTGATCGTCTTGAACAAACAAACCAATATATGCACGTGCTTTACCGTCTTTTTATCCCATGCCTCTAGTTGAGTTCTACCTGATGGTGCTTCTTCGATGTTTTTTGTCCATAAATCTTCATTTATTAATAAAAGTTCCATTTGGAACTTCCAGACTTGATAGTTTTCATAGTTTCGTTACCTGCACGTTTGTCAAATCAGACATTTTTGTATTTTTATACCTTATTAAAATTTAAAAATATATGCGCCAATCAAATTACTGATGTTGCCAGTAGCTCGATTACAATTTTCTGGGACCATAACCTGTTTAATAAAGCAGATGATTTGGAATTACTAAAATGTGAAATGTAATGAGAAATGGAACAGATGCGCTTTTTCTTATAGCGGTTTCGACTGGCTGCATTAAGCTGCACTCAATGCGAACTCGAACGGTATTACGATTTCGACTGGTAGGAGCAACGTCAAAATGCTTGTTTCACTCCCATTGCATTCAGACGGTGCGGGTTGGTTTTTTGTTCGGCTGTGTCAGAGCTATTTCGTGAACTCGCACTCAGTGCAATTATTTTGGAACCGTCCTACATAGTCTGTTCTGGATTGTGCATTATTTTGAAACCAGTTATTATGCTCTTTTATAAAATTGAAATGGAAAATATAAAAAAAAATGTTTTTCGAATGAAATATCAAACTCTTCGTCATCTAGAAGTAGTGAAGACGAAGTTTCATCAGATGATACACTCATTTGTATCCATATATTGATATGGACGAATATTCAAAAAATTTCAAATTATATGATGGATGTTGTAAAATTTATTCTGATAATGAAGTTAGTACTGTGTAGGTAGTAAGCCGAAGCTACTTTTATGGCCACATTTTATTAATGTTATTACAATGCATTTTCCGAACTACCCGAAATTATTCAAGTTTATTATAAATAAACAATAGCAACATAACCTAGAAATATACGCAGCTGAATAGTCGATAAATGAGCGACAATCGAATCAGCTCGTTTTTTCGGTTGCCTCGTCCGAGTTCGCTCCAGCGCTGAGCAAGTGCAGCACGAGTATCGACCAGTTCGCTTACCATGAGAGCATTCGAACTTAACTCGTGTAGTCCAGTCAAAACCGGTATAAGTTTTATAACACAATGAATATGTCATTCACTTAATAAATGTCAAAATCGAAAATAACGTACTGTTCACATAATGCATTATGAATTCAAATGATATAAAGTTAATTGTAGTAAATTTAACAAACAGAATTTGGAGAAAATCTTGATTTCTTCGTCGATACGAAGGCAATCATAATGTCTTAGATAGCATTGGTTCAAAGTGAACTCCGAGATGAATATCCACAGAGCAACAAACATTATAATTATAATATGTAATAAAACTAAAAAAGCTTTATAGTTTATAGCACATACACGTAACACTTAAGTAAAAAATACCAAAATCGAAACGAAAGTGAGAACTGAATAGGGAAAGCGAAAACCACCATCCCACAAACTACAAAACACGAGAAATAAGGACCAAATTATTGACCTCAAAACTGTCATTTCTCTGTTGTCAAAATTGATCAATAGTAAATCATTTTTCATCAAACTGAGTGATCGCTTTAAGCCGGCGTCGCACGATCAAATAGTTTGTTAGACTTGACTAATCAAAATGCATTGGTGACGTCATATATGAATTTGATCAAATTTTATTTATTTAGCGGCGCCTGTAAAACGATCAGTCAGTTTGCTGGTATCTGATTTACTATTGGTCAATTTTGACACCAGAGATATGACAGTTCATAGATAACCTTTTTATACGGATGACAGTTTTAATGTCGATAATTTGGTTCTCGGTTCTCGTGTTTTGTGGGTTTTCGCTTTTCAGTTTTCACTTTCTGTTGTACCCTATATAATAGTTGACAGTTGAGTCCGCTGAGCCCGTTTTTGTCTTCTGTCGGTTTCTGTAACCGAGCGTTTATTTGTAAGTCATATGGATAGATAGTAGTCGAATGTCAAGTAGTGGAATAAGACATTATTTTTAGTGCTGTCATTACTTTTTCATATAATCTGATATACAGTAATAAAAGTATATAATGTTGACATTAAAATAGTCAGTCTCTTCCTTTCCAGTTACAACAAAGTGGCGACGAGGATGGGATCAAAAATTTGGAATAAATTTGGCGTAGTAAGTGGTAATTCCCAAAAATCTTCGTACTCCTGCAGTATCACTTGGTGGTGGAGCATCTATAATTGCGCGAACTTTCTCAGGACATTTCTTGATGCTGTTGTGTTCGATAACATATCCAAGGTAGGTAATCGACATCTTGAAAAATTCACATTTTTCACGGTTGAGGTGCAGATGATATTGGCGTAGACGATTTAGACAATTGATTAGATTTGACAAACAATCTTCTTTATTTGACCCGTATATGATGATATCGTCGAAATATGCCGTAGCACCTCCCAATACGGATAGTATTTGATGTAGAATGCTATGGAATTCAGATGGTGCAGACTTTATTCCAAAACTCAGACGTTTCATGGCGAAGACTCCTCGATGTGTTGACATTGTCTGAATCATTTGACTTTGTTTATCGACTTGAACGTGAAGGTAGGCTTTATATAGGTCGAGTGTACAAAACACACTGGCATCTCGAAGGTTATTCACGACATCAGCGATTCGTAGAATAGGAAAATGTGCATCGTGTAGCTGTTTGTTGATAGCGACTTTATAATCAACTGCTAAGCGGATCTTACCATTTGCTTTTGGATTTGGAACCAACCCCAATCCGAATGATTCACTCCATATATTATATAGTTTGCAATTAATTCGTCCAATTCTTTATCGACTGCATCGCGAAGTGCGAAAGGAATGTCTCTGGCTTTCAAGAATACTGGCCTGGCATTTTTCTTCAGTTTTAATGAGCACGTAAAATTTTGAATACACCCCACTTTTTGTTGGAAAATGTCGGCAAATCCTTCCATTATTGACTCAGGGGTCCTTTCCAAGGAATTGACAGGATTTGCGCCACTGCGGATATGCAATAGGTTTATTTATTTGCTTGACAGTTCGTCCATTCGAATTGTAGTTGCTTGAAGTATTAATAATTCTCAGTTATTTTTGTAAATATCTAATTAAGATTCTACGTAGCGTAACATTCTACGATTAAAAATGGCTGATTCAGACTCAGATGTACCAAACGAAATAGAAGAGGCCGCACAAAGTGCATTATCGACCGTGATTCCACAAAAATCAAAAGCTGTGTATGATCTGGCTTATGAAAAATTTGAGAAGTGGGTTGAAGAAAAGAAAATAAAACACGTTAATAAGAAAGTTTTATTAGCTTATTTCGAGGAAAGAAAGACTCAAAAAGCTTCCACACTTTGGAAACTTTATTCTATGCTGGGAAGTGAATTATCCTTGAAAATGAATATTGATATAACAAAATACACTAGCTTATACGCATTTCTAAAGAAACAATCAGAGAGCTACCATGCAAAAAAATCTAATATCTTCTCGAAGAAAAATGTCCGCCAGTTCATCACAGAAGCTGATGATAGAACATTTTTAATGGCAAAGGTTGCATTGATCGTCGGAATCGGTAGGGCTTGTCGAAAGGCTGCGTTAACTTTTCTACGTGTCGGAGATATTTCCGATGAGGATTCCCATTTTGTAGTGAAAATTCCCAATACAAAGACAAAAGTAACGCGTGAGTTTGTGATTACAGAGGACGATATTGAAAGGCAAAATTTTCTTGGTCTCATTTTTCTTTTAATATACTAATGGTACATGCGACGTACAACCAGTTGGCATTAATACAATTGGTAGTCTACCAAAAACTATTGCCCAGTTTTTGAAGTTACCAAATCCTGTTTTATTTACGGGACACTGCTTCAGAAGATCGTTGGCTACCTTGTTGGCAGATTCTGGTGCCGACATTTTAAAGTTAAAACAATATGGAGGCTGGAAGTCCAGCACTGTAGCGGAGGGCTATGTAGAGAACTCCATAGAAAATAAGAAAAAGGATTTCCACTGATATTCTTGGTGAATCAAGCACCTCAAGTTCAAGATCAGTTATGCATCACGAAATTACATCAACTTCTAATTCTGCGGGGTTTAACCTAACAAGCTGTTTGAATTGTGTCATACATATTTATAATGCATAAAATAAAAAGTAAATTGTTCTAGTTGTTCTTATTGTTAGTAGTTCTCTTCAGTTCCAGTTGTTATGACATCAAACTTTCTTCTTTTCTCTCTTATTTTTATTAACTGGTGATCAAATTAATTTTTAATCGCCAGTTGCATAATATTTTTCATTATGTAACTGGTTACGAAAAATGTGACGTTTGCTAATGGAAATCAAGTTTGAAAAATGTCACTTTATATGTCAAAATTAGATAAATACTTTTTTCTAAAACTGCTATGAAAATTAGCGTATTTCTCATTTAATTTCAAAACCATATACGAGTATTGCTCATACTGTGAGAAATATCATCACTCACTGCACTTTGCCCACACTACATTCATTCACATGGAAACTCCAGTTGTGGGTTTGTCGATACCTAGACGTTTTCCTGCAGAGGATCCTCGATGCCTAGACGTTTTCGGTGGGGATCCCCGATGTCTAGACTTTTTCTATCCAACTATTTACTTGTATTCTATATATTTGTTCCGTTGTTGAAAATAGTATATTGTGCAACAAGTGGGGAAAGTTCAACTTTTCTCACGAGAGTGGAAGTTTGTGGCACGAGCCAAGGGCGAGTGCAGCAAACACACGAGTGAAAAAAGTACTTTCCCCACATGTTGCACACGATACTTTTTCTACAACTGCACAAATTTAAAGAATACAAGTAAATCGTTTTGTAGAAAAAGTCTTAAGTATCGAGAACCAGTCACCGAAAACGGCTGGGCATCGAGTATCCTCTACTGGATTCTCCATATAAATGTATGTATTGTGGGCAAAGTGTGAACAATATATGGTTTTGAAATTAAGTAAGCTATGAGATATACGATATTTTTCATAGCGGTTGTAGAAAAAGTATAGTATGCAACATATGGGAAAAGTACTTTTGTCACTGGTGTGTTTGCGAAACCAAACTTTCACACTCGTGAGAAAAATTGAACTTTCTCCAATTGTTGCACAATATACTATTATACTCATCTATAATATAAACTTCAACTGTTTATCATATTTAATGAATATAAAAAAATGTCGAAGAATGCCAATAAGCTGCAGCACTACAGATTTGGAAAACGTATATTTGTGATCTGTTATTGATGACATACAAGTCCAATATGTGGATAAGGGAAATAATATATTCCGCATTGCAAAATATTGATAACTCAATCCTCTGGAGGAGTAAAAACCAATAGAAGTCGCTGTCACCAGCGTGTCCTTTGCTTGTTTCCTATTTTATTATGTCTCACTCTCTCGCTCTTTCTTCCCATCCTTGTCGAAGAAGATGTGAAACATATTTCATGGAATATTATTTTCAGACATTGTTCAATACGTTTTCTCAGTAAAATTTATGGGATGTACGGTTTTCTAGTAAATTTTTACAATTAATGTTAATCTGAAGAATACCTTTGGAGAACAATATCACGAAAGCCACTAGAGAAAAACAAAATTTCCATGTCTCAAGAGCGGCGCAAGTTAACTGCAGACGGGGTTTATGACATGGATTAAAAGATGGTCAATTGCAGACGAAGGAGAAGGGTCAAGTCTGCTTAACTGTTATACCTACCTATTATATATAACATTTTGTTCATCAATAAAATGAAAAGCGAAAGTATTTCAAATATATATCATATAAACTAAATATTCGTTTACATGTACCTACATTTAACTACATAAAATAATTTTATACTGCATATTTATACGAAACACACTTAACAAAGCCAATCCTTGCAATTTTATTGTTCCTGTAATCAACAATTTTATTTGCAATAAATTTTTGTCTTTCTAATACATCCTTTCGAATGTGACGTTGCTGATTTAATCATGAAGAATTGATTTTTAAGTACGTATCAGTTTGAATATCTATTAACACATCTAAAAACTGAATTATATTCGGATGCGGCGATGAATTCAAATTATTAAATTTTGAGTGGAATGATTCGCAACAATTTGTAGTTCGTATGAGTGACGCTGCATTTTCTGCCCAGATATGTGGAGGAAATAAAGAATTTTCTTCAATATAGGTGTCCAGAAAATAATCCACGAAATCATTTAGCCTGTTATCACTTGGTTGTACCGATATAAAGTCGAAGACAAATGAATCGCACACTTCTGAAGGATCCAAATAAGTAATGCAGCCATCTTCCTGTCTCGGATTGTGGATTTTTATATTCTGTAGCTAACCCAAGATTTTGAATTTTCCTCCACCTAAACACAAATATATTTTCCTTTTTTATTGTAATGTTTTTCTCATTATTTAAAAGTTTTTATTACGGGTGGGATAAATTTCAAACACTCAGTATAGCTACTTACTAATTTATTTAAACACTAACTCACTAACACTTAATTTATATATACTTAACTAATCACTTATATTTAATTTATATGCACACAAACTTGATTATTGATTAGCACTTTACTGTTCGGTGTATTTTTTTTTGTTTATTTCTCGAGATCACTTTATCAACTCACTCCTCCGCTGATCGGTCCTTATTTATATTAATGCCTTTCTTACTAGAGAATTCTGGGCTGCGGCTTTTCTAGATAAGTCTGGTCACAAAAACAATGCTTAGATTAGATAGTCCCAAACAGTTATAAAAACACTGCGTATCCGCCATAATTTTAATTTTCATACCTGGCTTAGACAGGGTCGGATTTAGGTTTATACCAGTGTGCTGTTTCGTAACATTACCCCCTCCTTAAATGGAAGTTCCTCCCGGAACTTTTGTGTAGTCGAGACTGGATGTCTGAATCGGCAACTGGTCCCATTTCTACACTTTCCGATCTTATGGAAATAGCAGGGCACCGTCTTCATCGGATACTGATAACGGTGGTTGTAGCTGCAAATTAATATCTGGACACCGGTATCCCTAAAGATAACCTCTACCATGTTCCTGATAACTCGCTAATACAACTGGTTACTCGCTATCTTAGGCATAGCCAGTTTTTTCACGCTGGATTCCAACACATGGTCTCGAAGGTTACGAAGTGCTTCCCACACATCGCGGTAGGAAGATCGATCTTTAAATTCATCTTTAGTTACCACGTTGAAGATGTACCGCGAATTATGTTTCAGTTTCAGTGTCTTGCCAGGGGCTGGAATCTGGTCTTCAAGTTTTCTAATTGCCCGAACTTCTTTCGAAAGACGGATGCCAACCCTCGTGCGTTCTTGATACGGGCGAGGATGTTGTATGCCAGTGAATAATCTTCCGGGAGAGTGAACAAATCTTGTTGTTGTTCCGAAGTGACTCCATACGCGCCCATAAATTCATCGAAGGTGGGGTCAGATACATCTCGAATAAGGTTTACTCCTTCCCCCAGGTCATGGTCACCTTCGAATGGCGCTGGTCGGTTTTGGTGAACTACTTTTGGTTTTCCGTTGGGAATCTTGCTTATGCGATATATAACATCATTAATCCTTTTCTTGATTAAGTATGGACCTTCCCAGTATTTTTGTAATTTTGGAGAAAATACTTTTCTCCTCGTCGAGTTGTGTAACCATACTTTGCCCCTTCTTTAAAACCGCCTTCTGTGGCCTGCGTGTCGTACCGACTTTTCATTCTGTCACTGGCAACTTGAAGATTTGTTCGAACTAATTCGTGAATATCATCCAGCCTTCTTCTCAATCCGATTGCGTAGTCTTCGCCTGCTAGATCTTCTCCAGACCGGCAGCCAAATTCCAGGTCACAAGGAAGCCTCATTTCACGTCCGAACAGGATTTTCGCCGGTGTTTCACCCGTGGACTCATTGACGGCAGATCGATAAGCCAATGCGAATAGGGAAAGATACTGGTCTCAATCTCTCTGATGGCTGGATACTACTTTGAACAGGTATTTTCCAATAGTCACGTTCATTCTCTCGACCATTCCATCTGACTGTGGATGTAATGCTGTTGTCCTGGTCTTCTTCATTCCCAGTTTCTCGCAAATCTCCTGGAATAGAAATTTCTTCCCGGGTCGCTGTGGACTTCCTAACCTAACCAGTATGTATTTGCTACCATTTTCTATCGTCGGAAATGGTACAGCGATATCTAAAGCAATCCTTTCGAAAGGGCTTCCAACATTGTACTGTTTCATAGGTGCCTTTCTCTTGCGATGTGGTCCATCACTCGTAGCACAAGTCGTACATTTCTCACACCAGTCCTTCACATCGTCGGAGCTGTTCATCTAATAAAACCTTTCACGGACTCGCTGAAGGGTTTTCTTCACTGCCAGATGACCTCCCGATGGACTGTCGTGTACCTTCTTCAGTACCTCAGCTACTCTTGTTTTCGGGATAGCTAGCTGTCCCCTCATCTTAGAACCATCATCGTTTTCAAGGATTCTTTTCAACAGCCCTTGTTCCAGGACAAGGGAGTCACACTGAGCCCAATATGCCTTTAGTGTCTGTGAAAATCTTGACACTTCTTGCCAGGTAGGTCGCCGAATTTCTTCCTTCCATTGCCGGATCATCTTCAGGTGAGGATCATTCTCCTGATCTTCTCTGATCCTAGTGGGTGACCATTCTTCATTGACTACTGTAATTCTTGAAACTGCAACTTCCTTAGATTTCGACTTGTTGCATTGCAAAGAGTTGGTTTTTCGGTGATTCACATCAGCAGGATGTTCACCATTTCCCCTGTGACTGAAGTTCTTAGGTTACAGGAATCTTGGGGCGCTTAGACGGACTGCGTACGTGCTCTAGCTCGCCACACTCCCGGCATTTGATGTTCTTCGGCATCTTGTCTGTCATACCTTTCAACAAGTTGACGATCTGGTCAAGTTTGTTATCGTCATCTTCTTCCTGCATGGTCCTACCTTTGTTGTACCGCGAGCTTTTCTTGGCTGCTTTGCATTTAAGGGGTTCTTGGTTTGCAGGAGTCGTAGGACGCTTACACAAACAGCGTGCATGCTCCAGCTTGCCACAATTACAGCACCTGATTTTCTCCGGATTCTTGTCTGCCATACCTTTCAACAAGTTGATGATCTGGTCAAGTCTGTCATCGTTACCTTCTTCCTGTATGGTCCTACCTTTGTTGTATCCCGAAGCCATCGTGGCTGCTTCATATTCAAGAGCAGCAGTCAATGCATCGACCAATGTTTTAGGATGAGCTAATCGAAGCGTCCTCTGCATATCGGGGTCACGTAAGTCATCGATAAAGGCCTGGATGCCCAGACATTCCAGCATGTTCTCTGGTGGTGACGGATAAGCAAATCGAACTAGTCGGGCAATGTCCACTTCATATTCTTGAAGGGACTCATCCGATTTCTGCCTCCGGTTCTTCAGCTGAGATTGGTACAAATGTTCTAGATGTTCATGACCGACCATATCGCATGTCCAACCTCTTCTTCAGCTGCTTGAAGTCATCCGTTTCTTCCAAAGGTATCGTCTGGAGTACATCTAAGGTATCTCCGCGAAGCGCGATGGTTAATTTCACTGCCTTCTCTCTACCGGACCAATTATTTCCTCTAGCGGCTGCCTCAAATTGTTTCACATATTTGGTCCACGACATTTTTCCATCGAACGTTGTGGCGTTGACTCGGGTAAAACTGCCAATGTCTTCAAACTTAGATACTGTTTCTGGCTTGCAAGGTTTTGTTTGCTCGGTCTTCTTTTCTTCCTCTGGCGTGCCTCGCGTTCTTGAATCGGCAATCTTTTCCTCCAACTCCTTGATTTTCTCGTCTATCGTTGTAATCTTATTCTCGATTTTCTCGTCCATCGTTGACATTTTATTCTCGATTTCAGATTTTAGAGACGAAATTTCATTTTCAACGTCAGCGGCAATGTCGTTTTTCACTAATAAGATATCGGCAGATATATCGTTCTTCAAAGTAGAAATATTCTCGTCGATATTAACAGAAATGTCGTTCTTCATAGCCGAAATATCGCTTTTCACATTTGTAGAAATCTTCTCTTCCATGCCAGAAATATCGTTCTTCATAGCAGAAATCTTCTCGTCCATGTTAGCAAAAATATTAGCAGAAATGTTCTCTTCCATGGCAGGAAACTTCTCGTCCATGTTAGCAGAAATTGACGAGACTAAGGTGGAAGCCTCGTCATTAAATAAAACTGTTTCTGAATCAAAGCCGTCATTTTCCAGTGCCACTTTAAGTCTTTCTACTAATTCACATTTCTTACCGGACGTTTCCAACTCACGATCTTCCAATTCTGCTCTTAATTCCGCCACTTTCAGATCCCTTAATCTCTTGGCCAGTTTTAGGTAGCAATTTATTTATATTACCCCACACCTGACACCAATGTTATGTTTTTCTTATTTATTAAAAGTTTTTATTACGGGTGGGATAAATTTCAAACACTCGGTATGGCTACTTACTAATTTATTCAAACACTATCTCACTAACACTTAATTTATATATACTTAACTAATCACTTATATTTAATTTATATGCACACAAACTTGATTATTAATTAGCACTTTACTGTTCTGTGTATTTTTTTTGTTTATTTCTCGAGATCACTTTATCAACTCACTCCTCCGCTGATCAATCCTTATTTATAATAATGCCTTTCTTACTAGAGAATTCTGGGCTGCGGCTAACACAAAACAAAAACAATTGATTCTGGCCTTTTCTAGATAACTCTGGTCACAAAAACAATGCTTAGATAAGATAGTCCCAACAGTTATGAAAACACTGCGTATCCGCCATAATTTTAATTTTCATACCTGGCTTAGACAGGGTCGGATTTAGGGTCTATACCAGTGTGCTGTTTCGTAACATTATTTTACATCACAAAATATGAGTAAATTCTTACCATGATTGTGCAATATGGAATCTGCAGCCGATTATTGAAACGTCGGGAAATATTTCTCTCACACTGGAATGGATAGAAACTTCAAAATCCACGGTGATGAAATTTGGGTTAAAATTAAGTGCATATCAAACAATGTCGAAAACGTTTCTAGGTAATAAACAAAAAGCCACTGGTATATAAATGTTGTTCACAAGAGCATGTATACTAAACATTTGTAAGAAGTGTTTTACACAGTAATCAAATGTTTCATCCATATATATTGTTGAACTAGAACACATTATACTTAGATTTTCAGTGCACGGAAATCCTGTCGTTCATTATCAAAAATGCTTCTTCTTTAACGGTCATAACTTAAACAGGTTCCAAAAAATCGTGCACATCGGAAACGTTTTGAGGCAATTTTGGAAATGATTTATTTCTGAGTCTGTAAATATTGCGTTTAATATATTGTATATCATTTTCTGCCAAAGTTGACAAAGTATTAGAATTTAATTTGAGTTCACTACGAATTATTTTAGATGGCCTTTCAGCGATCATATCGTCTGCTTTTCTTTTCAATTTATTACTTAATGTTTGTCTGTCGATTGCACTGTCACTTTCCTGTTCATGATAATGAGTATTTAATATTTTAGACATCACTTTTTCAACGCCCATTGTATATACTTTAGCTTCACATGTCCTTTTCATACAGCACCAACAAGTCTCACCATTTTTTAATTCACGATGTTTATAAAATTTAAAAATTTCAATAAAAATTAGGCTAATTCCACGTTCACTTATCACATCTTTCACTTCCATCTTCAGTTTTTTGTATATCGTACTTAACAAATGTGTCGTATCTGTGGAAATAAATGTTAGACTGATAGCCATGATAATATTTTTCCGTACATCCGCAGCACCGACCCCTGACCGCCAGTCTGCAGTTCACCCACAGGATTAGGTACCCTCATACAACCCTTTTTAGATCATGAACCTCGTCTGCAACTAACATGCGCCCCTCAAGAGGAATCTGGTAATTGACAGGCTCCTAGAGAAATAACGTATTAGGGTATGCTGATCCCTCCTGGCCTCTCGTATTCTGTTTCAACATGAGGATAATTGGTTTGAATGAAATTATTGAGAATTGAACGTCAAGAATTTCTAAGAGCAAGTGAAAGGGATTTCTATATATACAGTGTATAATGGAGGCTATAATTCAACAAAAATGTATGTGCATGAGCTTATTAGTTACTTCTTATAAGCTCACGTCGTTAACAATCATAAACAGGAATATTTCATATTTAAATTTTTTAATCTAATAAATATGCAATGAGATATATAAATCATTGCACTCTATACATCCACTAAAGTTATGAAATAGCTTACAGCTCGCTAGAAATTATTTTCAAGTTATACAAAAATTTAATACTGATCAATGGAGATTAAGTTCAATAATTTGATAGGTCAGTGAAAAACGAATATTGATTATTCTTGAAAGCTGCAAGTGCTTTTTGAAATAATGTTCACCGCTGATTCTGGATTTGGTCTCAGAGTTGCTTATGTTACTTTCTATCAGAGGGTGTTATCCATAATTTGCATAAATGGGTGTTTAAAAGAGCAACTGAGGTTACTGATCCATGGAGGATAAGTTCAATAATTTGATACGTCTGTGAAAAAAGAATATCGATTATCCTTAAAAGCTGGAGGTGGTGTTTGAAATAATTTTTGGCACAGAATCTGGATTTTATCTGAGAATTACTTTAGCTTTTCAATAAGCCTATTCTAAAGGTCCAAAAATACTATTTTTTGTATGTTAAGAGTTATGTAATCCCGTGAACAATATTTTTCTCAAATGAAACCTTAAGCTAGCAGTCTTATCACTCAAAGCTACTTTCACAAATTTAGGAATATATTTTTCTCTGATGAAGGTATCATTAATTGGAGATAGTATTTTATTTAGGAAAACGAAAGTAGGATATTATAAGTAGGGAATAAAAATATATTTTTCCATTGGAATTCCATTTTACTAAGACTAATTTAAATATCAACTATTCATGTTCATTAACAATGTACTTTTGTTCTTGGAACGTGAAATTATTTTTTTGGAAAAGTTGGGGGGTCATCACGTGCAGACTTTTAGAAAACTGGTACATAAAACGTTTTTTTAAGCCTTTGAGGTTCTCTAGAGAAGTTAATTTTTTTCTTAAAGAAAATGAAACTACTCCAATTTTTCAATTTAAGACAACAATGACTTTATCTGCCATTAACACCTTCGCCATTTGCATTAAACCTCTAGGACAACTTCTACTGGGTATTTCCTTTTAAAATTCGTGGTTTTTGAATTCGCTTAGCAGAGAATTGGGAAACTGAAATTTTTTTACAATAAGATGGATTCAAAGCTTAAACACATCAAGCCCTCAAATCCTAAGGTGACATAACCCAACCTCAAGAACGACAAGGCAAAGTAATTCAAACATAAAATACTATAACAACAAAGATATTCATGGGTAATTCACGCAAAAAGTGAAGGGCTACTGAAACAGAGTGGTAACGACGGACATGCATGTTTCTGGCTCATTTGCCGTCTTCAGCACGATATAACCAAATAAGGATGTGAAATTTGGGAGTAAAGATATTAATCGAAACATGGGAAAACACAATACAACATATTTCGACAGGGAAACCAAACGCGAGTTTTCGGGACAACAACCAAGATCGACACGGAAGCTTCCCCGAGGTTTCCCTATTGGAATCCGTTGTATTGTGTTTTCCTATGTTTCGATTAACATCTTTGCTCCCAAATTTCACATCCTTATTTGGTTATACCGTGCTGAAGACGGTAAATGAGCCAGAAACATGCATGTCCGCGGTTACCACTCTGTTTCAGTAGCTCTTTTCTTTTTGCGTGAATTACCCATGAATCTCTTTGTTGCTATAGTATTTTATGTTTGAATTACTTTGCCGTGTCGTTCTTGAGGTTGGGTTATGTCACCTTAGGATTTGAGGGCTTGATGTGTTTAATCATTGAATCCGTCATATTGTAAAAAAATTTCAGTTTTCCAATTCTCTGCTAAGCGAATTCAAATACCACGAATTTTAAAAGGAAATACCCAGTAGTAAACCACTTGATTGTCCTAGAGGTTTAATGCAAATGGTGAAGGTGTTAATGGCAGATAAAATCATTATTGTCTTAAATTAAAGAAGTAGTTGGAGTAGTTTCATTTTCTTTAAGAAAAAACTTTACTTCTCTAGAGAACTTCAAATGCTTAAAAAAACGTTTTATGTACCACTGTTCTAAAAGTCTGCACGTGATGATCCCTCAACAAAAGTACATTGTTAATGAACATGAATAGTTGATATTTAAATTAGTCTTAGTAAAATGGAATTCCATTGGAAAAATATATTTTTATTTCCTACTTATAATATCCTACTTTCCTACATTCTTTTTCCCATTAGCTCACTGAAACAATTTGCTTCAACCGTCACGTGCTCCTTGTATAATCTTCTAGAAACACATAGCACATCCTAATTTTACGATAATTTAAATCCCTAATAAAACTGACACCCAGAAAACGACCAGAATCATCGTCTTTTAACGAACCAACCTCATGGCACATTTTCCTTTGCCGTCTTCGAAATATGAAAATAGTTATAAAAGCATTTCGCTTCATGAAGCCGGCGACGTCGTATCTAGTTTCTTGGAAACGCAAACGACGGCTAATCTTAATAGCCATCTGTTGAGAGACTCCATCTCTCCCGTGGGTCCAATTTCCACTTCTTGTTCCCTTCGTCTTTCGCTATCGACACACTTCTGCACGCATCGTTAACATATTATGTGAAGAGCATGTGAAATGAACTGAATTAACTAGCTATGACGAATCAGAGCTACAATCTTATTTTGGTTAGGTAATATGCCATTTCTAACAGCACAAAGCTGATTGCCAGCTATGTTTTCTATGAATTTCCTTTATTGGGAAAAAGGGTGGAACGATTGTACCAAAAACAAGTAAATTAGCCTTCATCTTATTCTAATTGTAATAGTTGAAATGTTGACAACAGGTTATTATCAGAAATAACCCCATAATGTTTTTTATATTCATCTTGTTGTCTCCAAAATGTATTGTTACGACACACACACACACTGGTGTAGTTCCTGAATCCAACTGTGCTATATACTAGATATGAAAGTTAAAATTTTGGCGAAGGCGCATGGATTTCTTCGAACTGTTTACCATTATTGTTTGCGACCCGTTTTATCTAGACAATTCAAGGGAGTCGATTGTTTCTATGCGGTTTGTTTCCCTAAAAATCCCAAGTCAAATCTAATATATTCATTAGTCATTCGATAAAAACTATAACACTGTAATAATTATATAATTATTTTATAGCTGTGTCTGTGACCACAATTTTCAATGGCCATTAAATTTCTTGCTTTGATAAAATTATTTGCTGGTAAAAGTGTGTATAACAATAGTTTTGTAATGTATTTATACCTGATTTACAAATGCTACCAAACTCTCTTAAAAAAGTCTTATAAAACAACTAAAGTTTATAAACAATAAATGTTTTATAAAACTCTTACATAACACGTATATTGCTTTATAAATATTATATCATTTTGTTCCCAAAATGTTTTTGTGCTAAATTTATAAAACAATTTTGTTACGAAAAGTGAAACTTGCTCTTATGGCACCTTTATACAGGGTGATTCATAACCATTGGGACATAGGCTAAGGGTAGATTGGACCAAAATATTTCATATTTTTATTAAAAAATATGACATAAACATCATTTCTACGTTATATTGGTACTCTTGTTCAAACACGATATTCTCATTCGTTTTCGAGAAAAAAGCAATTGAACAGTTCAGAGTATCGGAAGGGGATTTCAAGTAACGGACAATAAAAAAACTTGTATCTTGAGGCTTTTATTTCAACGATACAGCATGAATAAAGACAATGTAACATGAAAAAAGCAAATTCAAATTAAATGTTCTACGTGGCCTCTTCCGACTTCTATGCCTTTTCTAATTCTTTTAATAAAGGACTTTCGCGCTTATTATTCTATCCCCTTATAAAATTAGCCGCATTTTGTATTTTCCTCCAGAGTTCGTCTCTCAAGTTATTTTCATTGGCATAAACTAGGGACTTCATATGTCCCCAAACATAAAAATCAAGCGGGTTATACTCAGGACTTCTTGGTGCCCATTCAAAATCACTTCCTCTGCCAATCCATCGTTGAGGGAATATGTCATTTAGATAATTTCTAACAACTAAAGGGAAATGAGGTGGAGCTCCATCCTGCATAAACCACATTTTATTTGTTACAGCTAGTGACAGATTATCCAAAATATAGCTAAAAAGTATTTTGCAAACAAAAATAAATAAGAATCTCCATTTAAAAATTTAAACTCATGCTGGAAATGTATTTCTTTCAGAGCATGCGATTTTTTTTCTTCCCAATAATGGCTGTTTTTCCAATTAAATACACCTCGTCTGGTAAAAGTCGCTTCATCGGTGAACATAATATTCTTAATAAAATTTCGGTCACCATTATGCTTGTTGAGAATACGTTGGTAGAGGTATAACCGTCGTGGGAGATCTTTTGGAAGCAAATTTTGAACAGGAGTGAAGTGATACGGGAGGAACTTTTCTTTTTTAGAATTCTAATAATAGACGACTGACTTACTCCTGTTGCTGATGACAAATGACGTGAACTTACTATAGGATTTTCATCTATTCGAACCAAAATTTCATCTTGATTAGGTGAAATTTGTTTCGGACGACCACCTTGACTTTTATTGTGAAATGACCCGGTTTCACCCAAACGATGAAATAGATTTGAAAAAGTATTGTGATTTTGTTGCCTGGATACATCAATTCATACCTTCTGGCTGCAGAGCACCCGCAAAAATGTTCTTGTGCGTATACACAAATCATATCCCGCATTTCTTGATTCGTAAAATGATTGTGACGAGGCATCTCAATCGAAAAAGTATATGATAGCTTTATAAAATGCAACAATTGACTATAAGCTCGCAGAAAAAAATTTTCACTGACAAGAAATGTCATTTACCAGCAACAATTATCTGACAGTCCAAAGCACACTTTTCATAAATGAAATAATATTTGAAATCCCCTTCCGATACTTTGAACTGTTCACTTGCGTTTTTCTCGAAAACGAATGAGAATATCGTGTTTGAACTAGAGTACCAATATGACGTAGAAATGATATTTATGTCTTATTTTTTAATAAAAATCACTAAAAAGTTTCGTCAAAAAAAGTTACAAGTCAATTTCATCATCAGAAATCCTTCACGAGGCTCCTCCTGTAACAAAATGTCAAATAATACATAAATTATATTGCCTGTATAAAATTATGGCTCTGCACCGATTTTGATATCAATCGATAAATATAAAGTGAAATTATTAGCAAAAACGAAAAAAAAAATCAACTTTAACGCCCTTTATCTTTTTCCACAGCAATATTTTATTGAGGTATATTTGGTCCTATCGCCATACTTTGGTCCAAACAATCTACCCTTAGCGTATGTCCCAATAGTTGTGAATCACCCTGTATTATAAGTTCCATTCTTCAACGCAACTGGGTCGTCTTATTTGTTATTTTTGAGAATTTTCATAATTTTCCGAGTCTGTATAATCTCAGTTCAATATGTCCTACTTTCTTTAGAGTATGTTGTAGATGCTGATGTTTACAAGTTTCTTCGAATTATGTGAGGTTTTATGTGTGCTCTCATTGTTATGTTCTTCAAGTGTTATTTATTAACAATTCCAACACCTTTCCAGAAAAGTTTCTCTCGACTTTTCATTCCCCTTGGATATCCTTCGATCCACTCTTTCATTTTGTATTTTTTCGTATTTATTCGTTTGTGGTTTGGTCCATTTATCCTGGAGCCTCCACAACTACTTAGTTTACAGTAGATTCCACATGTTCGTATATCATTGCAACACTCTCATATATGAATATCTAATGGTTTTATATGAATAGCGTTTCTGAGATAATTGAATGTGGTCACTGGCTGAATATTTCATATTGTTATATTTTTCCTCTGTCGACTATGTGAACATACCTGCAGGATACTCAACTATTTTCTGAACTTCAGTTGTGGAAATATTGCAACATTGATAACAAAATTTCCATATTGCTATAGTAACCACAGAAACCGAAAAAATATCAATTATTTCAATAAAAACATGATTCGCAACAAAGTTATTACTTTTTCAACTAACTCATTTTTCTATAACAAATGAACATAGTCCAGGTCCATCCTCCTTTATAAAGTATTCTTTTCCATCAACGTCTTTCCGTCTAACTTGAAAACCACACCTACAAAAGAAAGAAAAATCACAACTGCAGATTTTGTATGGTGTCTGAATTTTTGATCAGACATTTGATACGTGAAATGCACCGACTTCCTCAGCTTGTCTCTTAAAATATAAAAGAAACCACGGTAGAGAATTTCACTATAGCCGCCACAATTCCGAAATTATTGTGTAAAGTTAGCAGAACAGTGATTGCCGGGGTTCGCTTCTTAAATTCCCTCTGCCTACTTGAATCTATTTCACCTTCAAGCTTCAGTTTGGAATATTTATGAAATCATGGATGCATTTATTCCACGGTATGATAAAACTAAACGTAATGTTTAAGTTTTGTATTTAGAGCGATTCTTTTGAAAAAATTCATATATTTGCAATGAACATTTTAAATTCTGCTTAAAATATATTCGTCACAGGAATCTTTAAAAACTCTCATGAATAATTGAAAGATTGTTCGACTTACCTGTAAGGAAGATCAATCTCAATTATTGGAGCATCGGAGTTCTTCTATGATATATTTGGTAGGATTGATATTTCAAGTGAATCACGCACTGTATTTAAAAAAGTAAACAATGTTTTGTCGTATATACTAATCACCCGATATCAAGGCGACTATCGAACAGTTCATTGGTGACTGAACTAATCGCACTATTGACTGGGTAGATTGGAGGAGAGAGGGCTCTATCATAGAAGAACTCCGATGCTCGAATAATTGAGATTGATCTTCCTTACAGGTAAGTCGAACAATATTTCAATTCAGCCGTAAAACATCCAAGAATTATCATTGGAGATTTTAACGCACATAACATAATATGGGGCAGTAAATCGACAAACCCAAGAGGACACATACTAGAGAAACTCATTGCCGACATTCCATTGAATTTCCTGAACGATGGAAGCCATACTAGGTTTAACATATCTACCGGAGAAACCTCAGCTATCGATTTAAGCCTCTGTGACCCAGCATTATCTGTCAATCTAGCATGGGAGGCTCTCTCGTACTCCTATGGAAGTGATCACTTTCCAATAATTATCGAGAATCGTTTCTCTCCAGGGAAAAATTCACCAAAATACTCGCCTAAATGGAGAATCAAATCAGCAGATTGGACATCCTTCAGAAATCATATTGAACTAAATATGGATAGCTGCGATATTACCAACGATATCCGGAAATGTGTATTGAACTTCAATGAAATCATCTTGGATAGTGCCAACCAGCACATTGGCCAAACAAAAGACATAAAAGGCCATACTCCAGTCCCCTGGTGGAATCAAGAGTGCGAAAAAGGTATCAGGGAAGCAAAAGCAGTATTGAACAAGTACAGGAAACACAAAACTCTCCAAAATCACGTAGAGCTAAAGAAATACAAGGCAAAGGCACAACTTGTAATCAAACAATCCAAGAAAAAATCTTGGCAGGAATATGTTTCTGGAATAAACTCTTCCACTCCAATAAGCCAAGTCTGGACCAAAATAAGGAAAATGAATGGACATAGTTCAAAAAGCACTATTCGTAGCATTAAACACAATGATCACTACTACTCATCCACAATAGATATAGCCAATATTTTGGGCCAATCCTATCAAGAACAATCGTCAACTTCAAATTTCACACGCGACTTTTCCAATTACAAGGCTGAAATCGAACAAACTCCCATCAATTTTGAAGATACACTCGATAACCCTTTAAATCATCCTATCACCATAGAGGAACTTGACAGCTCCTTACACAAAATAAAAAATTCTAGTCCAGGTCCAGACAATATTCCAGTCATATTTCTCAAATATCTACCACCTTCAGCAAGACGGCATCTACTGAAACTTTTCAACATGATATGGTAAGACAAAGTATTTCCTTCTTTATGGTCTGAAGCTATTATTCTACCATTTTTGAAATCTAAGAAACTCAAACAAGAAGCCAACTCGTACAGACCAATATCTCTAACTTGCTCAATGGGAAAATTACTAGAGAAAATTGTCAACCAAAGACTCATGTGGCATCTCGAAACTTCTAACCTTCTAATCAAAGAACAAACTTGATTTAGACCAAACCGCTCAACTCTGGACAATACTGTGGATTTGGAAAGTGAGTTGCCACCAAACAGGTATGCGTAGCCATTTTCTTTGATATCTCAAAAGCATTTGATACCTGCTGGACTCCAAACATCCTGATGCAACTACAAAGATGGAATATCACAGGAAATTGCCTAGCTTTTATCAACAACTTTCTTGCCAACAGAACATTCAAAGTTCGGGTTGATGACGAACTATCTGATACTTACCGCCAAGCAAATGGAACCCCACAAGGCTCAGTTATCAGCCCTACTTTATTTTTGATTGCCATTAACAACATTCAACAACAATTTAAAAAAACCACTGAAAGCAAGAGTTTTCGCAGATGACCTAGTGGTTTACATAAAAGGAAAAAATATAAATACAATATCTCTATTTATGCAACAATTCATCACAAATTTGGAACTATGGTCACGTCAATCCGGCTTCAGGTTTTCTGTTACCAAAACAACAGGTGTGTTATTTAGGAGGAAACGTTCATATACTACTCCAAAATTGAAGCTTTATAACCAAAATAATAACTTCAAAACATCAGCAAAATTTCTAGGAATGATCTTTGACCATAAGCTTACCTGGAAATATCACATAGAGAAGTTGGTCCAAACATGTATGCAGCAGCTTAATATAATGAAAAGCGTCTTCTTCTTCTAGTGCCTATCCGGTCCGGATGTTGGCGATCATTCTGGCTATTATGATTTTATTTGCTGCTGCACGGAATAGTCCTGTAGTAGTTGTTGAAAACCATGTCCTGAGATTTTTGAGCCATGAATTTCTCCGTCGTCCTGGGCCACGTTTACTAGGGATCTTCCCTTGCAAGATATTTTGTAATAGACTGAACCTTTTCTCATTTCGCATTATATGACCGAAATATTCTAGCTTGCGGATCTTTATCGTTTTTATTAATTCGGTGTCTTTCTGCATTTTTCTGCAGACCTCTACGTTGGACACATGGTCTGTCCATGAGATTCTTAATATTCTACGATAGAGCCACATTTCAAAGCTTTCGAGTTTTTTTGTTGTTGCGTCGGTCAAGGTCCATGATTCGACCCCGTACAGTAAGACGGAGAAAACGTAGCAGCGAAGGAGTCTTATTTTGGTAGTTAACGTCAGAGATCGACTTTTAAAAACTGATGCCATTTTGAGAAATACGGCCCTTGCTTTCTCTATTCTACAGCGGATTTCTTGTGAGTGGTCCCATTGGTCATTGAGTGTAGTTCCTAAATATGTGTATTTACCGACCCTCTCAATTTGTAGCTGATTTAGGGTGAGGTGCTCCTGTGGAATCTGACTTTTGCTGATTACCATGTACTTCGTTTTGTTGACATTTATATCGAGACCGTATTCTAGACTAACTGAATACACTCTGTTCATTAGTTGTTGTAATCCATTGAGGTCTCCAGCCATAATCACTGTATCGTCAGCGTATCTGATGTTGTTTAATCTTTTACCATTTAGTAATATTCCTTCATCTACGTCCTCGAGAGCCTCTCTAAATATGTATTCTGAATAGACATTAAATAATAGAGGGGACAATACGCATCCTTGCCTTACACCTCGTGCGATCTTTATGGCATCTGATTTTTCTCCTTCTACGGACACATACGCTGACTGATCCCAATATAGTCTCGATATTATTTCCAAGTCTCTTCCATCGATCCCAACAGTATTTAATATTTCCACTAGTTTGTGATGTTGTACTCGATCAAAAGCTTTACTGTAGTCTACAAAACAAGCATATACGTCGCAGTTGACGTCTCTACATCTCTGGAATAATACCTGTACACTGAATAGTGCCTCTCTAGTACCTACCGCATCTCGGAAACCGAATTGACTTTCCGACATATAATCTTCACACTTTTTGTATATTCTTCTGTGAATAATTTTCAGGAATAGTTTCAATAGATGACTCATGAGACTGATAGTTCTATGATCTTCGCATCTCTTTGCTCCTGGTTTCTTTGGTATTATAACAAATTCCGACAGTAGCCAATCTTTCGGTAGTTCGCCTTTTTCATAGATGAGATTGAACATCTCTGTTAGTTGTGTGATTCCAGATTCGTCGAAAAGTTTGAGAATTTCAGATCTAAAGTTGTCTGGTCCAGGAGCTCTTCCATCTTTCATTTGTTGCACCGCTGATTGCACTTCATCGACGGTGATGGCAGGACCTGATTTATCTATTATCTGTGGCCGCTGCGGTCTTGCATCTTTAAATAGTTCTGAGATGTAGTTGCTCCATACCTTTATCTTGTCTTGTTTGTCTATTACTAGATTTCCTTGTTTGTCGGTCAGTTTACATATTGTTCTGGGCTTGATCAACCCAGCCGTTTCTTTAATCTTTTTATACATGTTAAAACTATCATACTTTTCCTGTAGGGCTTCTATTTCCTGGCAATCTTCTTGTAATTTCTTTTCTTTGGCATCCTTGATTTTTCTTTGTATTTGCTTGTGAATTGCTGAATATGCGGGTGTATCTTTCATAAGTCGTCTTTGTTCCATCATATGTAGAATTTCGTCTGTCATCCATGTTTTTCTTTTGATGTTTTGATCTGATTTTAAATATTTTTCACTGACGCTTGTAGCAATGTTTTTTATTCTGTCTAATTCAAATTTCACATCATTATTGATATTTGTTTCTTGCAGTTGTTCTGCTAAGTGATGTCTTACTTTTTCCTTCGTGTCCGGTTTTTTTAATTTTCGCATGTCATAACGGTCTTTCTTTGTTGTCTTTTTCACAGCTTTTAGTTTTAGCTTTAAGGTGCCAACTAATGGGTTATGGTCTGACATTATATCTGCCCCAGGATATGTTTTAACAGATGTGAATGCGTTCTGGAATCTCTTATTTACTAACATATAATCAATTTGATTTCTGACTATATGTTCTTTAGAGTCTAGTGGTGATCTCCATGTGTATAACCTTCTTGGTGGTAGTTTAAAAAACGTATTAAGTATTGCCGCTTTTTTGTCTGCTGCGAATATTGCCAATCGATCGCCACGCTCGTTCCTTTCACCTAATCCATGAGGTCCAACATATTCTCCCTCACCTCCGTTGCCTATCTTCGCATTGAAATCGCCCATTATCACCGTTAGGTGGTGTTTGGGAAGTCTACTGTATACATTTGTTATTTCGCTGTAGAATTCTTCAACTTCCTCTATGGTTTTATCAGCTGTGGGAGCATATACCTGTATGATGTTTATCGGAACAGGACTTGCGTTGATTTGTAATAACAAGGTTCTTTCACTTATTGGAGTAAAACTTTTGACGTGTTTTTCTACGTTTTTGTGAACAATAATACCTACTCCATACTGATGAGCATTTGTATTTGTTCCTGAATAGTAGACTTGATGTTCATTTATCAGACATTGCCCTGAACCTGGCCATCTCATCTCACTAATTCCCAAAATTTTTATATTTAATCTGTTCATCTCTTTAATGGCATTATGGACTTTTCCGGCTTGATATAGTGTTTTTACATTCCACGTTGCTATCTTGCAAGAATTTCGCAGGTTGACGACCTGGGAGGCCTTGCAGTCCTTAGTTTTTCCTCCCCTGCCGGATCCTGGATTCCGATATCCATGATCAGTGAAAACTTTTCTATTTGTTGTATTAGCCATGCTGATAATACTAGGGATGCCTCAAGCCTTTAATACGATGGTTTCCCGTTGCCTTTCGTAGCGTAGGAAATATAAAATGGGGATCAGACCAAGCAACGCTACTACTCATATATAAAACGCTCATCAGGTCAAAAATAGATTACGGCTCCATAGCTTATGCATCTGCCAGAAAAACTGTACTTCGCAAACTTGATGTTATCCATAATACAGCATTAAGAATAGCTTCAGGCTCGTTTACAACATCCCCTAATACCAGCATCCAAAGTCTTCTTGGTGAACCATCATTAAGTTACAGACGCTCTATATTGAGTTTGAATTACGCGGCTGCTATATCCACTAATGCTGAAAAACCAGTTTACAGTAACACATTCAACAACAGATATAGGGATCTTTTTGATAAAAAACCGCATCTATCTAAGCCATTTTACGCCAGAGTTAGAGAACTTTTTAGAAGTTTAATCTAGAGCTCCCAACAATGTTTCCATCCACTGTCGAACATCCAGCTCCGTGGACAATTTCTACCCCTCGCTGCCGTACTAATCTGACTGGGCTTGATAGGGATACAAATCGCCATGAAATCTTCGCAGAACTCAACAAGATACTGCATGACTACAATGGCTTCAACTTAGTCTACACGGATGCTTCGAAATCGAAGGCTGGAGTGGGTGCTGCAATAGTGACTACAACTGAATCTTACAGCATAAAATTCTCCCCTCACACTAGCGTATTAACGGCAGAACTCTATGCTATCTTTCATGCCCTTAAAGTAATTACCTCCTTTCCAAATCCCAAAACCCTAATTTTAACTGATTCCTTGAGTAGCATTCATTCCTTGAAACATCCTTATCCCAAGCACCCAATACTACAATCAATTAAATCACAGCTTCATAATATCCAGAACAACAATACATCTGTCGATTTCATGTGGATTCCTGCTCACATTGGCATCAGAGGCAACGAAGAAGCGGACCTATGTGCGCGTAACGCAATTGTAAACGTTAATGCCGAACTCATGACAAAGTGCGTGGTGAGTGACTTGAGAACACTTATTCGGGAAAAAGTTTACAACCACTGGCAACAAGACTGGCAGCGATCGCAAGACAAACTTCGCGAATTTAAGTCAACAGTGACGCGGTGGAAGCATCCAACCACAACACGCAGAGCACAAGTGATTGTCACTAGACTTATAATAGGGCATTGCAAATTTACGCATACTTATCTTTTCAATAAAGACAATGCTCCTATATGGGATCTATGTCAAGAACATTTAACAGTAAAACATGTTCTGATAAATTGCACCAAGTTTTACACGAACCGGCTAAAATATAGACTACCTACAGATTTAAATATACTCTTAGGTGTAAATTGCCCAGTTGACAAATTGATGGGATTCTTAAAGGACATTAATTTACTAAACAAAATTTAATATTGTATATTGTTATACACCGCTAATCACCTTGGGTGGATGCGGATTAGTTTGAATAAAAAAAAATTATTCTTCTCATCGCAGGTCTACTATGATATATTTGATAGATGTTTAAAAATACAATTAGGGCGATTAAATGCAGTGTATAATAGTAATTTCATAATAATATAGCAAAAAACTAATACAACACAAAAAAACAACAAAAAAGAAGAAATTAAATTATAAGAACAACTATAGTTACTATATATTATAATCATTGTTTTGGAAGAAAGGAAAAAATTTGAAGTAAAACTATGATGGGTTACCTATATAAATAGTACCGTTAATAATTATTACGTGATGTTTTCAACACTTTCGCTGCTGATGACGTCTAAGAACGTCATAGCAGAGCTAGACTGCCATGCGCATGACGTCAAAGACGTCGCGAACTATACATGTGTTAAATGAATCAGTATTCAGTGAGCATCGACCAGAAACGCATTGTGTCGTTCTGAGCACCTACTAGTAGTATTGTTTATTGTATTTACCACGTGAGCTCGATTCCAATAATGGACCAATCTTTACCGGCACCGTCGGGAGTCGGCACACCAAAAGCAGGTAGAAAACGTAAATTAGATTGTTCATACAGTGATGAAGACTTGTTAGCTATTCTGAACAACTCTGACGATGAACTAGACGGTCCGACATTTTCGTTAGCAGCTGAATCGAGAAAATGTGGGTGGCTTGATTCTGATGAAGAAGAGGAAGACGACGAACACGAACATGAAGAAGACTTTTCAGTAACCGAAGCAGCCAAATCTTCATCAGACGATAGTTTACATATGCCCCAACCCTAACAAAAGCGGAGCAATAATAGTGAAATCATAGCTTGGGAAAATACGCCACGTGCTGCTGTTCGGCAACTTAATTTTGAAAAAGTGTGGCAACTGCTTGTTGTACCAAAAGGAGATGCTCCTATAGACTTTTTTGACCTTTTCGTAAATGAAACTTTCTTTGAGTTAATTGCACTGGAAACTATTCAGCATGCGATTGAAGTCTTCATGAAAGCAGGAGCTCAAGAAAATTCACGTATTAGTCGCTGGAAGGATATAACAGGGGAGGAAATTCGAACGTTCTTTGGTTTATTGACACATATGGAGACTATCCAGTTGATTCGTATACAAGATTACTGGAGAAAAGATCATCTGTTTGATATATCGATATTTAGTGCATATATGAGCCGAGACAGATTTCTCCTAATTTTTCGATGTCTACATTCAACAAAAAATCCTGCGGATGGTGAACCTGTGCCGGAGGACAGGCTCTACAAGATACGTCCCCTTATTGATTATTTCAATAACAAAATGGTAGAGATCTACTATCCGGACAAGTGTTTGTCTCTTGATGAGTCAATGTTGCTTTGGCGAGGCAGACTTGCATTTCGCCAATATATTAAAAATAAAAAACACAAATACGGGTTTAAGTTATATGCGTTAACAGAACCCGATGGAACCATCATCAAATTTTCTGTGTACACAGGTACACTTGATGATTGTGGTGGCAGGGTACACTCCAGCAAGGTTGTCATGCATCTAATGGACGAAAAACTGGACGCCGATCATGCAGTTTAATATAGACAACTATTACAATAGTTATGATTTAGCTATTCAACTGTTACAGAGAAAAACACATTGCACCGGAACCCTACCGAGCAACAGACAGAACATTCCACTTGATATAAAAAATACTAAACTTGGTAAAGGAGAAAAGTTAGCTCGTTACGCAAATGGTGTAATGATCGGCAAGTGGCGCGATAATTTGATAATTCAATGGTGGAATTTGAAAACAGACGACATGAAATTCGGCAGAAGCCCCGTCCTATTTTTGAATACAACAAGAACATGGGTGGGGTAGATGAAAAAAACCAGATGATGGCATACTACCCATTCGAACGAAAAACAATTCGATGGTACATGAAATTAGGACTTCATATTTATCACATGCTACTAACAAATACGCATCACATTTTGAAGGAATACAGTCCCAATTCAAGAATGCCTTTCTATGATTTCCGTCTGTATATCATACGACAGTTGCTGCCAGTAACAAGAACTGTTCGAGAACTTGCCCCTGCAAGGCCTGATATCGAACATGTTTTGGAGAAAAAGGCTTCAACTGGAGCAAGGAAAGTTTCTCATCGACGATGTGTAGTTTACTACAAAAATAAAATAAGAAAGGGAGACAGCTTATTGTTGTGTCACATGCCCCACAAAACCAGCTTTGTGTGTTACTGGCACTTGCTTTTCTGTGTACCATAAAAATCAGTGAATTTAATTTTTTGTTTTTTGCAAGTTTCTTTGTTCTTTATTTTTATTATTCTATATTTTTGAAGTGTGCACATTTTGAATTTGACATTTGTTTATTTCAATGTTATATTATTGATATTGTAATTTTTTATTGCGTTTTATTACAGTTCATGTTTTTATGTGTATCATATGTTTACTTCAATGTTTTTGTGATTTAATTTGCATCATAATATGTTCCAGGACATACTTTATTTTCTTTTACCTCTACAAAGTTCAAATTCAAGACAACTTTTTCGGTTTATAGGGAATCGTTTACAAGTTAATAAGGAAGTTATTGTAATGGTTTCCATGACGTCTGTAGAAGTCATGAGCATTGGGGAGTCAAATTTCACGGTTAGTGCGCGTGACGTCTACAGACGTGATATTTTTTTTTTGAAAAAAATTAGGGTGAGAATTTTTTTTGTAATATTATATTCATATAAAACTAATTTTTTGAAAAAAAAACTATCACTTGGGAAAATGCAATCAGCACCCAGGGGTAGTATGTCAATTTATAGTTAGCAGTGAAAGGGTTAAAACATCCCTTAATAACAGAATTTGAAAAAGTACCTTCACTGGTTATTATCGGTCTATTATAGAATGTTGCAAATACTGATAAACTTCGCGTCCATCCAGCAGTATTTTTAATGAAATTGACTGTCTCGACCCTTACTTCGTGGAATATGCTCATATTAGTGTTTTTAAATGAAACTCAAGGTCTCTAGTTAATTCCACAATATAATACAAGTTATTGAAAATTCTAAAAAATTGACAATTGTTTCGATAAATCAATATCATCGTCAGAATGACAGAAGTTACATTTCATTTTATGCCTACCTGATGTTTAGTAGTTATATTTGGCTAGACCAAGAAGTAACCTAACTTGTGATTGGCTTAATATATGTTTATAGAAAAAAGAAGAAGATGTGATATTACAAATATTGAAACTTGGACATTATTAGCCCTATGGTGATATCCTGGATATCATTTTTCCAATTAAGATCAGTATATCATATATATCATTGCACAGTTATACTGATCTTAATTGGAAAAATGATATCCAGGATATCACCATAGGGCTAATAATATCTGAGCTTCAATATTTGTAATATCACATCTTCTTCTTTTTTCTATAAACATATATTAAGCCAATCACAAGTTAGGTTACTTCTTGGTCTAGCCAAATATAACTACTAAACATCAGGTAGGCATAAAATGAAATGTAACTTCTGTCATTCTGACGATGATATTGATTTATCGAAACAATTGTCAATTTTTTAGAATTTTCAATAACTTGTATTATATTGTGGAATTAACTAGAGACCTTGAGTTTCATTTAAAAAGACTAAGCAGTATTTTTTATTAAATCTATGTTTAATCCTGCTCTGTAGGCAGCAGAAGTACTAGCGTGTCTAACACTATGACTATCAAAAATGCTTGTACCTATTCCACTTTTTCGAAGAACTTCTTTAATCCACCTACTCATACTCTGGGTAGAAGCAGGATGAAATGGTTTCTTATGTGTCAATATAAGGTATCTCGAATCGTCTATTCTGAATAGTTTTGTGATGGATAGGTAGTATTCAAGAGTTTTTGCCACTCATAATTCAGGTTTCTCAAAGAAAAGTGGTAATACTAAAAAAAGTTGGGATTTATTCGGACCTGATGTTTTTATTCGCTCTTCAATTTTTATTACGATTTTTTCTTATTTACAGAATATATTTTTCAGAAATATTTTTAATATTGTTTGTACCCTGCTAGTAGATGTTAAGGTTAACAAGGTGACACGCTTTTGAGTTATATCTTTCAAAGTGAAATCATGTAATGGATATATTTTTGCTAAATAAAGTAATACAGGGTTGGGATCCCAAGTTACCGAGTATTTTGGTGTGGATGGTCTGTTGATATGAACACCTTTTAAAAACCGTTTTAATATGTTTTCATCGGCTGGGCTGAAGTTTAGTAGTAACGCAAGGGATGATCGATATGTATTGATGGAGGAATAGAAAAGTCCTTCATTAAAGCAACTTAACAAAAATTCAAGTACTAACAAACTGAATATTGATTTTTCCCCAATAGAATTTAACATCACAGGAATAACGGCCTGGCTTATTTCTCGTTTGTGGAATGATTCCCAGATAATTTTCCGCCCACCAGGGAAAGTGGTTTGTGTAGTGGGTGTATCTCTCTGGAAAGTGGTTTGTGTAGTGGGAAGGAGAATAAATTAAATAATCATGTGGTGGGAAAAAAATTGATTCCTTTATTAATAATTCATGAAAACACGGCCAATTTAGAACAACCAAAATGCCTGTGTCTTTATCCGTTCGAATTTTTTCAATAACAAAAGGTAGAAATACGTGAAGCCTTAAGTTTTCTCAGCTAGTTGTAAAAACATCAACTAATGAGGAATCGGGGTCTGGTCTCCAAGGAAAGTAATTATCATATTTCTTATATAGTTGGGATGCAAACAAATCTATATATGGTTCACCAAAAGATGTGCGATTTGCGTAAATTCTTGTTGATTTAATTCATATTCTGCCTCTAGTGGTGTAACTCGTGGTAGGAAATCCGCTTCCACATTTTCTTTTGTATTTATGTGTATAAAAATGTTTTTAGTCTCGCAATAGTCCCATAACATCTATGCCATCTTATTAAGCTGCTTAAATTTAATGCTCCCCATTCGATTATTGGTTGCAATTGCTGTTATATTATCGATTCGAAGCAGAATATTAAGGTTAAATGTATTTCTTGAGAATGATTTTAGACTGTAGTAGGCGGCTTTTAGTTCTAAATAGTTGATATGTCTCTTAGAGTCATCGTTGCTCCAAAAACCCCTTGCTGTTTGACCATTGCAATAGGCACCCCAACCTGTCATGGATGCGTCTGAGAATATTTCCA
The DNA here is from genome assembly GCA_963921935.1 of Galeruca laticollis. NCBI lineage: Eukaryota > Metazoa > Arthropoda > Insecta > Coleoptera > Chrysomelidae > Galeruca > Galeruca laticollis. The sequence continues at coordinate 80,215,156 of OY998183.1, forward strand.
AGGATAATTGCTTGAGTGAGATGCTTTTACCTTTTTTAGAAATATTTTTCAACCAACAGTTGAATTCTTGTTCTAATTTCTCTGAAATTATCATTTTTTTGTTATAGTTCATGCCATTCTTTTGAATTATTTATTTTAACTATTTCGAAAGGTTTTGTGTGGAACCAACCATAATTCATGGCTGGCGAAGAGGACACCAATTTCCCGACGAGTGTTACGAAACTTCTTATTCTTATTATTTTTTTGTTCTATTGAGCAATTCGAATAACGTTGTAATTTTGTAACTAGGCAAACTAATTGTCATCTCGTGAGAATTAAAATAGTAGCCCAAAAACTAAATCTTTTTAACTGGTTGAAAAACGCTTTTCTCGTAATTTATTATCATACCTAGTGATTTTAAGAGAATGAACGTTGTATACATGCTTTTATACCATTGTTCATAATTTTCCCTAAATATATCAATACTTTACACCCTAAAATTCGAAGATGTCTAGAGACCTCTTTCATTAATTTAGTAAAAATATAAGGCGCTATGCTTATACCGAAAGATAAACAATTAAATTGGAATAATTGATTTTTAAATGAGAACCGTAAATATTTCCTGTTTTCCATGGATTGGTAATAGAAAATAAGCATCTTGCAAATCTAAGTTGGCTAAGTAGCAATCTTTTGTTATTAGTTTAATCGCTGTTCTATAATCATCAAGTGGGTATGAAGCAATTTAGTTTTTTGAGATTTAATTTAAAGCGATTTTTACTACTAGGAGTGATTTGAATCTAAGGTGGCAATATGATTTTTCATTGATAAGGTATCGGCAGAAATCTTGTCCACGTTAACAGAAATATGGTCCTTCATTTTCGTCCATATTAGCAGAGATATCGTTCTTCATATCAGAAATTGACAAAGGTGGAAGCCTCGTATTTGAATGAAAATGTTTCTGGCTCAACACCGTCACTTTCCAGTGCAATTTTTAGTCTTTCTATTCTATTTCTATTAATTCACTCTTCTTTCCGGACGTTTTCAACTCACGATTTGCCAATTCTGTCTTTAGCTCTGTCACTTTCAGGTCACTTAGTCTCTTGGCCATGTTTACGTGACTATTTATTTGTATTATCCCACTTCTGACACCACTGTAATGTTTTTCTTATTTATTTAAACGTTTTTAGATTAGACATACAGTATATTCACTTACACTAATTTATATAAACACTTTACTAATATTCTCTAGATTAGACTGGTCACAGACAATAATGGTAAACAGTTCGAGGAAGTCCCTGCGCGTTAGCGAAAATTTTAATTTTCATACATAACTTAGACAGGGTCGGATTTAGAGACTACACCAATGTGCTATTTCCTAACATTATTTTAAATAATTGCGTCTTATGAAAAGTATATCATTCTCAACAAATTTTTGGTCATAAACCTCACAAATTTCATGGCCAGCCATAGTATTCCTATAATATTGCTGTAGCTAACTTTTTTCTCCTTAGACGACAGAAAAATACGTTCAAAAATGTTTTGATGAATGAGTTACTCGTTGATGTGGATGTTCTCTGACTATTTTACAATGAATAAGGATGAATTATACATCTATTGACCGATTCCTGGTCATTTTTGAGTATTAGTGTGTATTAATTTCGACCCATTCCAATATTATTCCAAAACATAAGGTCAAATTTTTAAAAATTTTGATAGGTTCAAGTCATTTCCGAAACTTTTACTTGTTAGTGAATAAAAAATTCCAGCTTCAAAAATCGATTGAATTTATTAATTGTTTTCCACGTGTCCTACAATATGATTCAATTTACAGAAAATTGGTTGACCTGTCGAATATTTGACACCATACTATCCTACTTTTCGGTTTCTTATTGGGTTTGTTCGAACCTGCGTCAAAAACAGTTTCTTACAGTCAGAACTTTGCGCACTAACTCAAATGTGTTCCAATCAGAGTTTCTGGCAGTAAGTAAACGATTAGTTTTCTGTTCCAACTGCTTTTCAAAATATTAGAACGGTTGCGGATTATTCCCTAGTAATTCGTTTGAGGCATGCGTGTTTCTTTAAAAATATAACTATACAGTCTACGGATTTAGTCCATCACTACAAAGAAGGCAAGTAGTCCCGTACCGGACTCAGTACTAAATAGCTTATAAATCTCCGACTGAAAATCTGTTATTTGATTGTTTTTAAATTAGTTTTAATAAATTGTGAAGAATGTGTGACGAATATTTTAGTGAGATTAGTGACATATCGACCACAGAAAGTAATGATTACAAATATTTGATATAACTACTAAACGAGCAGAGAATTAAAAATAAATAAGAAATAAGTCTGAAATATAATTTGAGTTAATGTATTTATACAGTAATATGGAACATATGAATGAAAGACTCCGCCACAAATTATAATAGGTCTGCATAGCTATTTATAATTTTTAATTGTTGACGTAGAATATTGCGAGTAAGCGAATGAACAGGTCTCATTTTTTGTCCAGGAATGCCGCATATAATTCCAATATTAATCCTGGATAATTGGAGAGGAAATTCACCTCGAACGAAAACAAAATTTTTCATTTTTCATATACACTCTATTGTGTTGTCGGTAGTGTATAGTGTACGGCGCCTATTCACGCATTTTGTGTGAAATTGGCAAATGCAGGCGAGCTGAATGTACTCCCGAGTTTTCAAGTATTTCATTGTGAGTAATCGCGAAGAGCAGCCATTATACAGGCCCAGATTGTGCTTTAGGGTTAAACATGACTTGAAACAAAAGAACTTGCGCCATATTGTCTTTTGAATTTATGTACGACGAGACAGAGAAGGCTTTTGATGTGACGACGACGATACGATGGAGAGGTTTGGAATGATGACTCATCGTTTAGGAAATTGCTGGAAAAAGTGAAGTAGCTGCATAATTATCAATTATTCGTTTGTCCCCATAGTGTTATCTTTCACCAGGTGTAATTTGAATTAAGTTGAAGTGAATCTATTCATCTTTTCATAACAGAATTTTCTGTTTAGAATAACATTTTTACAATCCAAACATTTTGAGAAACATCATCAATCACAGATATAGCCTCAACATCAAAACAGAAAAATCTATCATGAACACATTCTTCTAGTTGTTACTGAAGGCTCTGAAAAAAAGGTCTTCAACAAAAATATTATTGAATAATTAAGAGTAGATACATTGAAGCGACACAAAAATGAGAATATTGGGGTTATCCCCGAAATATCTCAAAATCAATCAAACCCTGGGGAGATCGCAGAAGTTTTGGCAAACCACAAAAAAAATGGTACAATGAACTGAAAAAAATCATTTGGTTCCACTTATGCCAGATCGCACAGAATATGAGAAAGTGGTAAGAAATTACAGAGGCTTGAATCCAGTGGATATATAATGAACGAGTTGGTTCAATCGCGCATTTCGGGGTACCAACCTGAAAAATAAGGTCAAAAATCGATATCTTGAGGAATTTCACAACAAATTAGTCGAAAAGGTGAAAATGTTATGCTTGTTATCTTTGCACAAGCGATATATAAATTCAAGAGATGGAATCTGGTCATACGGTAGGGTAGACCGGGCTACATTTTCGGAATTCGCCGACACATTAGCCGCTTGGAACGACTCGGGTAATGCGAATCTCAGACTCGTAAAGTCCCGACGTATTGGACTAATGCGACGGGGATTTACAAAACGGTCAATGTCAGTTTGTCAGTATTTTTTAGGCATAGTTATGTACGTATATGTACAGTGAAGTTTATTAGATTGGAAAATGTAAATAATGTTTGCCCATCTAATTTTATTAAAAAACCTGTGACACGTCAAATTTTGAATTTGAATGGCCATCTTATTAAAACAATATGTAGTGATGACGTCACAGCAACGTCCTATTATAACAAGATGCCCTTTTAAATTTAAAATTTGACGCGTCTGAGCGTTTTTTTTTGTAAATTACACAGGGCGAATATTATTTACATTTACCATTCTAAAAAACTCACTATATGTAGGTACATAGGTACATATTCACAAAAATAAATAAAAAAAATTGTTGCAACGTTTATTAATAAAAAAAAAATTGAAAAATAAAAGATAATATTTTCATTTTTTTGATTTATTCCCCCCTAAACCCACATTATTTTCAACACATATCGCTAAGGAATGGGGTGCTTTTTTAACTGTTTTTTCAAATTATTGTTGAGACTTTCTTCCACTACACATTGCTTTCTTTCCTGTCATTTTCGTCTTTCTTCGTCCAATTGATGTAGGCTGTACAGTTATGTTTTTACCTCTTTTTCGTGTAGCATGCTGTCGTTTCTTTTTACAGACTACGCCTTTGTATTTAAAAGCTGTATGCAAACCAGATAATAAAGTCTGCTCTGAGTTAGCATGTTTATCACAATTCTTGAAATATTCTTCAATCGCAGGATAAAATATTGTTGGACTTCTATCCAAATATTCCATGATTTTTTTTGAGTGTTGTTCCCATTTTTTTTTCTTTTCGGCAATATCATGATCTTCGTACTTAATGTCATCAACTTCATCACCAACAATACTCATAACAAAATAACAATTTTGTGAAGAAACTGAATTTATATAAACATCTTTAGAAGTGTTTTGGCCCATTGAAACATTTTCAATTGGCGAAAATAGTTGTGCACCTGCCTGCTTTCCGGTGGCAATATGGTAAAGATGGCATTTAACATTCAATGATAAGGTGTTAAAAACTCAATGTATATTAAATTGTTTTACAACTGCTGCCTGGTGTTTACAATGTTTACCGGTAAATCCCTGTGGACACGTACACTTGAAAACCAGTAAATCGACGATGTAGGTGACATTTCTATCGGTTTCACGTTTAACTTCATATTCAAAGTCATTAAGTTGAACTATATTTTCAGCAGTCACGTTCTTTTCATTAAGCAAATAACGACTAATAACTGTCTTATATGCTCGTTTTAGCAAAATATCCAAAATTCGTTGCTTATAATAAAATTCAAAGTTGGTAGTAATAAAGTCGCAAAGTTGGGTTACATTAAATGCTTTCGTCCTTTCCAAGGGTATATCTTTTAGCAGTCTAAATACGACTTCTATGTAATTTTTGGTGTCAGTTCCCCTTAGTGGTAAATGTTGCCGATATAAAAGGCACCAAGTGTCAGCTCTCTCCATCATATTACTTACGTATTTTGTGAAATTATCATATTTGCAATTTCTAGTAAATTCCAAAAAATAATTTTCTAGGTCCTCATATGTTTTGGATACAAGAATATTTCGAAAATATTTGTAGCAGTTTTGTACGTCTTTTGAAGAAATTTTGTTCTTACCTGATTTAAGCTATTTCCAACAGGCTTTTGAAACGTGGAAAGTACACAATAAATAACAAGAATCAGGCCAAACCCTTTATAAGGCATTCCTTTCAGCTAGATCGTCATCCGTAAGAATAACCTTTGGTTTTATTTTAATGGGAAAAATTTCATGAAGAGCACGCACAGCTTCTATGAATACATTTGATTCTTGACTGCTACTAAGGATGCAGCCCAATGGTAATCCACCAATAGCTGATTGTGTTATAAAATAGTAAACCTTGATGATTTTGCGTATCACAGTTGCCTGTGGAATCAACAAACATAACCTCTGACGACTGGGAAAGTGTTGCAACTCTTTGCATGATTGGTGTACAAAGTGCCACAGCATAATGGTCTTCTTTCCGAATTATTTTAAAAAGAGTACCATTTTTTTCTCCTAAGCATATTATCTAAATGAGAAAACATATTTTCTCCAGTCTTTGAAATGGCTTTTCCATATAGATTCTACATCTGTTTTAGTGGGAGTAAAATGTCTATCTATAACAATATTTTCATAGTTGTCGCCGTGTTCCTCCATCATTGATAAAATATAAGAGTGATATGCAGAGGCTACTGAGTGACCTTTCCCAAATAGCTCAATAATACGATTTTATACATACAGGGCAAGTGGTCGTTCTCTAAGTGCTGCAGCAGAATTTAAATTATGATTATGTTCATTCCGAAATTCCACAACACATGGCCATTTTGGCATATAAACATCAATGTTTTTTTATTTTGTGTCTGGATTATATCGCTTTATAGTTACCGATAATTTTACTGGACAGTTTACGTTTCTAGAAATCCTTTTTCCAGAATTTCCATTTTTATTTTTTTGCTTTACGTTAAAATGACAGTGATATAATCTTTTAAATATTATGCGTGGCTTTTTAGTAGCAAGCTTAAAGGTTTTTGAAACTCTCCAAGTTACTTTTTGAGTATTTTCCAATTCAGTCAACCATTTCTACAACAAAAAACCAATTAGTTCAAGATTCTGTTTATTCTTCAACGTAATAAGATTCTATATTTCAAATTCATAAATAAAAAATGTATGCATCAGTCCAAAACTAACAGCGTCAAAAGTGAAACTTTTCATGTAATGCAAAAACTGTCAATGAGTGTACAAAAAAATACATTGCAGCAAAGAAAAATTGACTGGAAATTATAATAAAAATGATTTATAATAAAAATCAAGAAAAATCTACAGACTATCCCGAATTAATTACTACGGAAGTTTCACTTGTACGTACTATTATTTACATATACATAAAACTATATACATATACGTACAAGTGAAACTTCCGTAGTAATTAATTCGGGATAGTCTGTAGATTTTTCTTGATTTTTATTATAAATCATTTTTATTATAATTCCCAGTCAATTTTTCTTTGCTGCAATGTATTTTTTTGTACACTCATTGACAGTTTTTGAATTACATGAAAAGTTTCACTTTTGACGCTGTTAGTTTTGGACTGACGCATACATTTTTTGTATCTTCATTGACAATAACTGAGAATAAAAACAATATTAAAAAATTTTTAATATGAAATAATTTAATAGACATATATATATATATATATATATATATATATATATATATTACATATACATAAACATTCTACATTAAGAAAAGAACTATATAAGTAATTAATATGACTTATGTTAATGAATCACAGATTCAAATAACTTTATCTGCACTGTCATTTTTATTTGGCAAAATAGAAATAATTGGCTGATGATAGCTAAAGTAGGATGCAAATACTTCAGATCTCAATGAATTCAAGTGTCTTGAAAAAACAGCATCCAAGCAAGTTCCATATCTTGTTGTTGAAATATGAATGTCATTGTTTATTTTTAATTGTAATTTATCATATAAAAATGAAATGAGTGGTTCTGAACTTTTGTCACTAAAATTTACATTAAAATCTCCAGCTAAGATCATTGGAATCTTATCTTTTTCTGATTTAGCCAACCAATAATACAAATAAATACACGATGCAAAGAAATTTCCTAGTTTTTATCGCCTTAATTTTAAAGGTAAACAATTTCTATATTAATTTCGCACTGGATTATACCAATATCGGCAGAAATTATTAAGCGCTTTTGGTATCCTTTTCCCCCCGAATGCGTTCTCACTTTATCGTTCGCGCAGCGAAGTGGGGATTGATAAACGGAATAACATGAGCGCCATCAATAAACAATGCCCTGCGACTATTCTCGGCGTCTCCTCTTTGTGCGGATCTTCGTTAATTTTTTCCGCCTCTCTCACAAGGAGTTTAACAGTTTTGTTAGCTCGACGAGTTAACTCTCATGACAAAACGCTAGTGTCCCATAAAAAGTTTCACTTCAAAAATTATAATCATTATTTTTCCTATTAATATATTTATATTTCCTATGTTTTTGATTTTACAGTTCGGCAAATATATCATATTACACAAGCTTAACCTTAAAATACCGAAATCTACTTACCTCAAAATCTTTTTGGTCACTTATTTGCATCCTAATCGTATTGGATGACGTATCTTTGTAAGGCACATTTGGTAATGTCCCTGGATCCATTTTATTATATTAGCTTTAACATTTATTTTTATATTTACTTGAATAGTACTTATAGCTTGTTACTGTTCTAGAAACTTAACAAAAATATACACGTACTTACTTGGCAATGCGCACATGTATTTTACATAGGTAAATCCCCGACGCATTGGTCCAATACGTCGGGACTTTACGAGTCTGAGATTCGTATTACCCGAGTCGTTCCGAGCGGCTAATGTGTCGGGGAATTCCGAAAATGCGATCGGGTTTGGTTGTCTCACGGGTTGGTTGTTACAGCGGCCCTAACAGAAAACTGAGTGAACGAGTAACTTCGTTGATCGGCGTCGGAGGCTCGCGGTAACCATACTTCTCTTTAGACTTAACCTTAGTCTGCTCTGAGCTTTCGTGACCAAAGCACGTGCATTTGTTTTTTTCCCATTGTAAAAGTAATGTTTGTGCATCTTTATTAAGTACCGTAAGTATACCTGAATTTCAGATATTAGTGCACTTTTTTGTGTATGTCTGATGTTTAGTTTTTCAAATAAACATTGATTTAAACTTATTTTGGGAGGATTTTTTGTGAAACCGGGTTTGAGGCCGGTTGTCCCATGTTGCCTGAGGCCGGTTGTCACGTGTGACACCCGGTGAACCCCCTACCAGAAGCTCCTCCGCGCAAGTCGCAGAGAGCTGATAGAAGGAAATGTAAATCAGCAATTTTAACAGACACACCGGTGAAAACCTATTTCGAAGAGAAAAAACTAGAACAAGAAGCAAAAAAAAGGAAAGTAGCGAAACGTGTTTTGAGTGAGGATAAGGAAGTGAAAAACGGTAATGGAAGGAATAATGCAAAAGGAAAGGAAGGAAAAGAATGAAGAAGAAATCAGTTTGCAACGAAGACGAGGAATGAGATGAAGTGTTTTGCCTGGTATCCCCATACTCTGCTAGCAAGCCCAAAGAAATCTGGATTCAGTGACAAGAATGCAAGTTATGGGCTCACAAAGCTTGCACACCCGGACTGCTATATCACATTTACCAGAACTGTGATTCAGAGTATTCAGACTGATTCTTTAAACTGACTAGATATATTTTTTTGTTTTCGTTACCGTATTCTTAGGTCTCCAGTTTTTTTGATAGCGTAAGCTTAGTTTTTTTTTGTTATATGAGTAAAGTTTTTATTATCGTTAACCTATTTTTTTTATGGAAGTTTATTTTGTTTTTTATTATGTATAGAACGTTGTCCGTTATTTTCTTGGGTACAATAGGTAATTAAGTAGCTACAACCGCCTTTCCTCAATAAAAGTTGGTTCGATTTGAATCAATATATTTATTTCCCCTTTCATTTATCATGTGACTACGTACCCCACACGATGTGACAACTATACCTGACACGGGGTTATAAGTCTCACTTTTTCTTTTCCATAAAAATTGTAATATTTGCTTAGTGGGTAATGTTAAACAAAAAACCTTGAAGTCCTTAGAAAGTAGAACGAATGCACTATCTATTGATATAAGAATTCTATTGCTAAACTAAGAAAGTGGGGGCAATAAACACAAAAGAAAAAAATGTGACTTCCCCCAGGTCTCCCCTACATATTTCGGAGCAGTGACCAAAAAAAGGAATTATTAAAGAAATAATAACTATCTAGCTATTGAACCAATATTGAAGGGGTTCAAGCTACATCAGCTCTTTTAGTGATCGTGCTGGAAACAAACGTAACCTCGCTATTATTCAGTCAGTAATCCAGCATCCCACTGAACGCAGAATCTGAAAAAATAGTTGAACGGAGTTTTAAGTAAATAGTTTAGCATTTATTATTGATAATGATAAGGATTGTCGAAAAAAGGTAAGTATGTATACAACAATTTCTTTGTATAGTATGTACTTACTTCTTATACGAATTTGTTATTTTTATATGGTTCCATTAATAACAATGAAAAACTGTTTATTATTAATTCTTGAAGGTGCAATATCAAAAAAATGTTGCTGTTAGTATGAATACGGTAAATGTTAGCCAAGCAGGTGGTGGTAAACGACAAAGGGCACCCAATTTCTCAAGAGAAGAAAAAAAGTTTGTAGCCAACTTTAGTATATGATTTAAGACATAAAATTGAAAATGAAGACTGATGTCATTACCATGAAGGAAGAATAAAAGACTTGGAATTCAGTAGTGAATTCATTCAATTCTCAAAATCCATCGAAAACTTATCGAATGGTGAAATCATTAAAAAAGTTTTACGAAAATCAAAACAAGCACAGCAAAAAACTTCTACAAGTAAAACTTGGGGTGGCCAAGAGATTGTACTAAACCAAATGATCTCACAGATCTCACTCTAGCAGTAATGAATCTCAAGACTGTGAAGAGATTAGAAAATAAATTATGTGGAGTGTGAAGATGATGAAGAGTCCAAAACGAAGTACGAGAATATTTTGCATCTATCTGAAGATGAAGCTTCAAAGGTATACTTACTATTTTGAAACAATTTCTCAATTTTATTTCTTTTGAAATATGTAATCAACTTAATTGGGCATCTTCGCATCTGTTGATGAAAAATTTAGAAATATCAAAACAACTCATCTTGTGTCAGCAGCTGCTGAAGCATTGATTCCTACAAGCACTGCAACGAGAAAGCAAAATAATACCCCTTCATCTTGGACGACCAGAACAAGGCCAATTACTGAACAGGTACATTCAAGGGAATTAAGTGAGCAGTATGGAGAACTCGCAAATAAATCCATTATCGAAATTATTAGTCAAAGTGATTAAAAAACCACAACAGTTCTGCCGCCAGCTTAAAAAATGACAGTTTATCAAACTATTTTAGGTTAAAATTCCACCCTTAAATATTTAAGTGGTTATTACAGGAGCACTTAAATTTAAGTCTACCTTTAGCCATTTAAGTGTCACTTAGCAGCTGATGCAACGTAATTTAAGTTGAGGGTTCATTTTAAGGGACACTTAATACTAAGTGTGTTTGGTGCAAACGGGTCTTTTAGACTATTATATCGCTTCTAGACATAAGGACTTTTTTTGACCACCTCTGACAGCTGTCATTTAAAAAAATCTAGTCACTGACATTTTCAGCCGAAATTTTTGTTGGACAGAGAGGGTTTATGTTTCAATGTTTTACTATTGTATTAATTAGACAAATTCGGTAATTTGAATATCCATTGAACTGAAATGACTGTTTGGAAGTCTTCGTATACGCCACACTGTGGCCCTTCCTAACTCGTTTTTCTGTGAATGGGAAAACGTTTGACATTTTATCTTTGTTGACAGGTACTAAAATATCACTTTTTATGAAATAACTTGTTCCCGTATATGTACGAGACATATATTGGAAGAATGTTCTTGAACCATTACTATATATTCATTTATGTAATTTTCTTGGGATAGGTTCATTAATAGACTACTAGTTTTCTTTAGTCATTCTTGACGTTTCGCCTTAATTATAGGGATTTATCAAAAGATTTTAATCTGAGTCTACAATAAAAATACAACATTGGATAACACTCACAAACAATGTACAATGAGAATAGCGCACAAAAGTAAGGGTACATGTGAATATAAAAGAGTACGTACCTTGACAACTATCTTCTTTGATCGATCATCAATGTTTGGTTCAAGTATTTGACTTTATTTGTTTTTTTATTATTTTCACTGATAACAGCAAAATTGAGGTTAAGGTAATTTTACCCACAACCACCCCTGTAAGTAGTGAAGAACACACAGTCGGCAATCAATTACGCACGGTAAAACAAAACGCACGGCTGTAAAGTAAATCGCACGGCTTCCATAGCAACCACTTAGCAACTGTCAATAGACGTAGCCATTTTATCTAAAATGTATTACTTAGATATTTGACGATAAATTTTATTCTATATATAAATGATAGATAACATTTATTAGATATGAGATTGCATTTAATACTAAGAGTTATTTGGAATTATATGGTTCCGTTACATTCAATCCGCATCTTTTTGCTGTTTGAATGTATCTCATATTAGTGAACAATAGTATATTATACACCAAGCGACTAAAGTGGCATATATATTGGCCGGTTGGCCGGTTTAGAACGTCTTTCGACGTTGTCCGACGCCTTGCCTCCATCTTTTCCTGTCATCCCAGTCCACTTCTTGCAGGTTTCTAGTACTCATGGCTTTAACCACGCCCTGTTTCCACGTGGTTTTCGGTCTTCCTCTTTTCCGACGTTCTATCGGTTGCCAGTTCATTACTTGTTTAGGGAGTCTTGTTTCTGACATACGTTGTATGTGCCCATACCATGTAAGTTGTTTTTTCTCTATGTCATCGATAATGGTACCTTCAATCCCCATTATTTCTTTCATGGTGTCATTCCTGATTCTATCTCTTCTTGAAATCCTGAGTGATCTTCTCATCGCATCCATTTCAACAGCTTCTAATCTTTTTTTAAATTTCTCTGTTAGTCTCCAGTTTTCAGATCCATACAATAGGCTGCTTTTTACTAAAGCTTCATATATATTGAATTTTCTGTTCTTTGTAATATTTTTATTCCACAGAATGCCATTGAGACAAGATATCGCTTTTTTCGCTGTTGTTATTCTACTTTCTATTTCTTTGTTATCTATCCCAGTTGAGTCAAATGTCACTCCCAGAAAGTTATAGGCTTGACAGTGTGTTATTGTTCGATCATTATTTAATGTTAGATCGCTAGATATTTGGTCTTTTGAATGTTGACCCTTAGACCCCAGATTTCGTACTCTTCAATCAACTTGCGCATCATGTACTCCATATCTCCAGGAAGTTCAGGTTGATGATTCTAAATATTCGTTAAAACATTTTGTAAGTATTGTGGTTCCTGTAATCTCACCGCTTCATACGCTAATCGAAAAAATTTCATCTTGGTCGAAACTTTTAAATTCCACAGTATACGTATTAAGATTTCTGGAAAAATTGCCTTCGAATAGACAGACACCTATATCTTATTTAGACGCTGCAGAATATGAATTGATTCGTTCTGTCCAGCGAAAACATTTTTCCGATGAGTATAAAGCTCTTTGTAACAATCTTTTTGTGAAATCAGCGTCGTTTAAGCCCATTTATTGAAAATGGTATAATTAGAGTTGGTGGACGACTCTCAAATTCCCAATATAGTTTTGATCAAAAACACCCTGTTTTGTTGCCCAAATCCGATCCCTACTATTTTGTTGGTAGATTATTTCCATAAATTGTACTTACATGCTGGATCCTATATGTTACAAAATCTTTTCAGAAAAAATTATTTGATTCTATCTAGTCGTCAGATCATCAGGCAAAGGCATTTCTGCACACAGGTGTAGACTATACTGGTGCTTTTTAAATCACTATAGGGAGCTATCGTGTAGTAAACACGCCAAAGGCCTATGTATGCTTATAGCCTCGAAAGCCATACACCTCGAATTAGCCTCCTCGCTCTCAACCGATTGTTTTTTGGCCGATTTCAAAAGATTCTTATCTCGTCGTGGAAATTGTGCAGTTTTGTACTCCGATAATGGCACAAATTTTGTGGGTGCTAAAAGGGTTCTTGACGAGATATATCAGCTAACTAGGTCCAAAGCTTATAAAGATGCATTCCAACAGGAAATTGATAATTCCAAAATTACGTGGGTAATGAATGTACCTTTGGAGACCCATTTTGGGGGTATTTGGGAAAGTAATTGGGAAAGTAATATCAAAAGCGTAAAGCTTCATTTAGCTAGAGTAATGGGAAATCAAATTCTCACTTATGAAGAATTCCTAACCATTTTGACACAGATAGAATGTCTCTTAAATTCGCGTCCCCTTTGTATTCAATGTAACGACCCTGAAAATCCTATCGCTTTGACCCCATCGCATTTTTTATGTATAGAACCATTAATGTCTCTACCGGCTCCTGATGTACTTTTAGGAAATATGAGCCTCTTAAAAAGATATAAATTGTTAGATAGTAAAATCCAACATTATTGGAAGATATGGCATTGGGAATATTTGTGCAACACCGAATCTAATCCTGTGAAGGAAGGTATGGTAGTCGTAATAATGCACGAATCTCTCCCACCTCTACAGTGGCCCGTGGCGGTCATAGACACTTTGTACTCTGGAAATGGAACGTACATGCGCCCAGATGTTAAACTGTGTCCTCTACGCAGTCAATACACTGAAGATGAAATTTTTGTTGTGAATGTTTCATAAAAATTTTAGTTCAATTTTATTTCCCTTCTGGAAATCATATTTTAGTGATAGTTTGGAGTTTTGTTTAACAGATAATGGCTCTGTTTGCTCATTATGGCTTGTGCACGAGCACCCATGTTGTAATTTTGTGAATGGAAGGCCATTCTTGGTTAAACATAATTCTTGGCTAGACATGCGCAGACACAGTGTATGAAATATCGTTATTTTAGTTTAATTCATTATTTTTCTCGTTTATTTTTAATAAACTTGGGGGGCTGGATGTTTTGGCGTATGTCTAACTTTAGTATGTAGTATCGTTTTGGACGTTCCACAGTAGGAATTCGTACATAGCCGAGAGAACATTGTTTAGAATTCCGTCGCTTGGAATTTTCGACCAACCGGTTACCATTTGATTTAATATAATTGATTCTGGCGAAAAGTGAAATTGATCCCTTTTTTCTCTCGTCTATCTTACCCTTTAGCAAAGATTTAAGGATTTACAACCTACCGGTGCATAAGGTAAGATTCAGTTATTATGCACTCCACTAACAAAATTCATTTATAAAACAAACAAATAGAGAATATTCTTTTGTGCCATATCAATAAGTATGAATAGATATTTATTTTAGAATATTTCATTATACAAAAGTTACATTTCCTTTATATCAAACGTATAATTATTAAATCTGCATTGCATAAATGACATGTTCCTTGAACTATTCTATACAACAGTCGAATTTTCTTGTGTTGAAATTACAATTTTTGTGCCATGGACACAACTATCGGTAGTGTACCTGGTCATAAATCGGGTGTTATTTCAGGATTACCACACGTTCTAAACACGTCCTCAGCTATTTCTGTCCTGTGTGATACCGATTAATCAACATACCCTTCTTTCATTTCAATGGGTTTCATTTTAGTTTCGTGCTTTTTTTAATTACCCAATTCTTTGTTGCATGAAGTATTGTAGAAATAATTAATATGTTATGGATTTCTTTCTTTGTTTCTATATCTATCTGTTTGTGGCCTAGGATTGATTTATTTATTATGTAGTCAAATCTTTCGCTAATGTATTAGCTCTATTTGTTAATTCTGCGTCCCCTTTTCCGTCTTTTGTGATAATTGTGCCTAGATATTAATATGCCGATACTCTTTCTAATATGTTGTCATTGCATTTGATATCTATACTTGTTGGTCCTTTATTTCTTTCGTTTATTATCATAATTTCCGTGTTGTTTATTTCCATTTTTATTCTTCCAACCTCTATATTCCATATAATTAGTAATTTCTGCATTTTACTTCTTTAATTAGCAAGTTACTGAGTCTAACTAGTTCTAAATTTTTGTATTCTATTATTGTATCTGGTTGTGTTCTTTTTTCTTAAACTCTGTTAATTATCTTATCCATGACCAAAATAAATAGTTGCGTTCTTAAACTGTCTCCTTGTTTTATCCCTTTTTCATATTTGAAATCCCTCTGATCCTCTTCGTTCTATATATATCTGGCATCTTACTGTTTCATATGTTTTTTTTATTACTTTTACCAGTGTTGTTGGTATTCCCTCACTATCTATAGTGTCAAGAGCGGCCCTCATATTGTTGTATATTAGATATAGTTCTTCTCCTTCCCGCATTATCTTCCCTATCAGTATTCTGATTAGATGTATATTATGACTTGTTGGTCTGTCTGGGCGAAAAACTGCTTGCTCCTCTTCTAACAGATGTACCACAGTTTCTCTCAATTTTGTTTCTAGTATGCTGGTAT
Source organism: Galeruca laticollis (assembly GCA_963921935.1). NCBI lineage: Eukaryota > Metazoa > Arthropoda > Insecta > Coleoptera > Chrysomelidae > Galeruca > Galeruca laticollis. Next base: position 80,230,961 of record OY998183.1, read on the forward strand.
ACACTTTAAATGCTGTTTTGTAATTTTTGCAGCATGTTTGCTTTTCTTGTTTGTATATGGGTAGTATTACATTTTTCTCCCACTCCTTCGGAATCATTTGTGTTTTCCATGCTTCTTTACATATTTCCGACAGCCATTCCTTTCCTTCTTCACACATCCATTTTATCATTTCTAGTGTTAGTTCATCCTCTCCGCAAGCTTTCCTCGTTTTTATTCTATTATATTGCGTTTTCAAATTTCTCTTTGGTTATTTCTTCTATTTCCTCCGATTCCTCTCTTCTATGTTATATTTTGCTGTAGTACTGTCATACTTGTTTGCGTGATATTGTTTCCATATTTCTAGAATGTCTCCTATTTCTGCCTTCATCTGGTTGTGTTTATATTCTATTGTATTTATTTTTACTTTTCTCATTTCTTTTTAATCTCTTCATTCTTGTCCATAATCTTCAGTTATGTATTTTTTGTGTTTCATTCATTTCTTCTACAAATTTTCCAACTTTCTGATTTGACTGTTATAACTCCTTATTTAGCTTTATTTATTTCCTCCTGATGTTCTTCTTTATCTTCTTGTGTTTTACTTTGTATGTCTTTTTTATGTGCTATTTTCTGCTTCTTTTTCATTTGTCGTACGTCTTTGTTTCACCAATCCATTCTTTTGAGATGCTTAGTTTATAGGTCGCTATCTTACTGTATTGTTTTCCTTTTTTTATATTATTTTGAATTTACATTCTGCAATTATGGTTTGATCCTATTTCCGCTTCTTTTCTTGTTTCTGTTTACTGGATTATTTCTGTCAAGTATTGTGTATATACTGTATAATCTAGTATGCCCTTTGAATTCTTCTCCTCCGCCACAAATTTATACTCATCTTCCAGTCTTTGTTCCCGTTTTGTATTGCCTATTAACAAATCATTCCTGTTACATCCTGTTACAAAATTCAATCATGTTTATTCCGTTTCTATTAATTGTATCTTCTCCGTGTTTGCCCGTGCATCCCATTTGTCTATTTTGATATCGTCCTACTCTTGTATTCCAGTCTCCCATTATTGTTGTCGCTTCATTTTCTTCCCTGTATTGATAAAATATATTTTGCAGGTTTCAGTAAAACTCTATTACTTTCCCTTTGGTGTTCCTTCTACTGGACTGTAGATTTGTATTATTTTTATAACTATTCCTTTTGCTTTTATTACTATCGCTAGTATTCTTGAATTAACTGCTTGAAATTTTATTACACCACTGTTCATTTGTTTATTCACAATTATGCTCACTCCTTCCGCCCGATTTCCTTCTTTCACTCCTTCGTAATTTTCCTCCTTTTTTCCATCAGTTGTTTATTGTTTTTTATATCCTTCCGTATTAGTTTTTTTCATTATTACGCAGTTCGTTTGCTGTCCCAGTTTCTTCTCCATGTTTTTTCTCCCCTTTTAGATTATTGTCTGCCTCATTTCACCTTTATCTGTTATTTTAATTCTTTGACTGTTTAAATTTTCAGTTAAGATTTCATTCCAATTAGAATTACAATTACGGCTATTAATACGCTTGTTAGTTTATTTTTATCGCCCTGTTTACCTATACTATGCCTACCTACTATCCCTATATTATTACTCATATATATATATATGTATATATATATATATATATATATATATATATATATATATATACAGTATCCGCCAAAATAAACAGTACCGAAAATAAAAATTAATTTTTAATTTCTGTAATGTAAGTGTTCAAAATGTTCACCATTTCGACGCAAACAAGCTTCATATCCATTTTGTGAGTCAATAAACATATTTATAAAAAGTGGTTGATGTAACTGCCGAAAAATATTTTGTATTATTTCCCGTAGTTCGGCAATATTCGCCGGCGGATTTTCCGACTGAAATATTTTGTCCTTCATTATGCCCCAAATGTATGCATCAGGTGGCGTCAGATCAGGTGAATGAGAAGGATATTCGAAGTCTGTTCCCCGAGAAATTATTCTATTATCGAAATGCTGACGGAGTAAGTCTAAGGTGCGCACAGCTGTATGGCTCGTTGCACCATCTTGTTGGAACCATTCTGTGCGAAACTGTAGTTTTCGTGCACGGCAAAAGTTATTTAGATCTCTCACAAAAGATATAATAATTTTCTCTCTATAACGCTCTTGGTTGACTGTAAGTGAATTCTGATTATCATCTTCAACGAAATAAGGACCAATCATTCTATGACCAGATACCGCGCACCAAACGGCAACTCGAAGACTGTGGAGTGGTTTCTCTACAATGACATCAGGACGTTCAAATCCAAGGAATCTGGTTGTTTGTCGATTAATATAGCCGCTAAGATGAACGTGACTCTCGTCTGAAAACCATATGTTTTTCAAAAATTCGGGATCTTCGTAAATTAAACTCAACATGCGACCACAGTAAATTTCTCTTGCACGTTTGTCCGCAGCATTTTTAGTCGTTGTCCAACTTGAAAACGGTATGGATTACCACCAATTGATTTGAACATGCGACGTAAATACGTTTCACTAATGTTGAGTTTACATGCAGTTCTTACAAGACTTCTTTGAGGTGATTGCACAACTAGGTTAAAAACACGTCCTTCATTTTCGTTAGTGCATACTGTTTTTCGACGACCTGAAGAACCTTTACGTTGACACAATACACTACCAGTGCGACAAAATGTTTCAACAACAGCTAACATCACACTTTTACTAGGAGCTGCTTAATTAAATTTTTGTTGATATTTTATTGACACCTGTTCTAAGCTTGGACCATCATTACGACCTTTTCCGTATGAACGAAAATAATGCTCTACCAAAAAAACTTTTTCTTCCGTTGTTAGAACCATTTTTAAATCAAATTTAATTGCAGCGTACTATTAATATATCAACTAATGACAATTAAGTCAAATATGACAAATCCATATTACATTAACAATTCCACAGCACTCTCTGTTTCGGTACTGTTTATTTTGGCGGATACCGTACTTATAATTACTATTGCATTTTACATACTTCTTAAATTCCCTCAACTCATCAGTTTCTTTCTTCATTTTCCTTTTTTCTTTTAGTGGTTTTGATTGGTTTTTGCCATCAACTGTCCTTCTTCCTTGAATGGTCGATTGTTATTTTTCTGTTTATGTTTCTTCGGTTAGTTATTTTGTATTGTTGGCCTTTTCTAGCTCTGTCCCATCGCCATTGTATTCCATCTACTGTAATTTTGTTGTACCCTATTTTGACTGTTTTGCCTTTCTCCTCTCTTCCCTAGCTTTTTCTTCTATTTGCTTTATTTTTGTTCTTTCCTCTTTAGGTAGATACTCATTAATATATATTTGATTAGGTTTAACATTTCTCAATTTATGTTTATTTTGCAGAATCTTTGTTTTATCCTCTTCCTTTTTCAATGTTATTACACATGTCTTCTGTCCTATTTGGGCTGCATTCTCTATTTGGATGTCTATTAATAATTGTTGAGAAAATACATTTTTCATTGCCTGCTTTAGAATTGTAGGCTCTTCCATATTCATTGATTACACACTCAGTATTATATTGTTTTTTCTTCTTTCCTTCTCAATTACTTCGATTTTCTGTCTAACTTCGTTTAATTGATTCTCAATTATTCTGATGTATTCTTCTTTCATTGTTTCATTTTCTTTCTTCATCTTCTTATTTTCTTTTTTGAGTCTTTATTGCTTCCCTAAACTGTTTTTGTTCGGTGTTCATTTGTTCTGTTTCCCTTTTTATGTCCTCCTGTTTACATCATTATTTGTCTTCTTAAGTTTCTCTATTGATAACGCTCCCTTGTCTCCAATATCATCTAGTGTTACCTGGATGATTTTACAGATTCGACAAGCTCCAGAAATTACAACATTAACCAACAAATAAACTTTATCATTACTTAAAATATCACGAGTTTCAGAAATGTAATTAGCTTGAAATATTTTGAAATGTCTACATTATTATTGGATTATAACAAACTTTTCATCATTGAATAATTTGACAACACTGTTGATGGCTTTCGTTGTTGTGCCAGTTCCAAAATAATATAATCATGTATACGCAGTTTCGTAAACTTTCCGCTATTTATCTGCCACTAATTTTGGTGGCGCTACTTTCGCTGCTTCTACTAACTCCAGTGGTGTCAGAGAAAACTCGGAATCAGACATTTTTTAAGTTTATATTATTCAAACTAACTACCTACTAAACATTCAGTAAGTTCGTAATTTTCAAATCAAATCACTGAATTTAATTGACAGATATTTGATTACTTTAAAGGTTTCCTTGCAGGTCCAATTGTCGCCTACCAGTTTAAAACTTCAAATTTCACATCGGTAATATTCTGACTTCAATGTATTGTCATATTTTTTCAATATTATATCATCGTTTTTACCGTCACAGAAAAAAAATTGTGTACTAAACACGGGAAAATTTTTAGATATTTCCTCTCGCTTTTTTGTCACCCTTTACTTTGCGTCGGGTGACAACACAACCTCCAGCATAATCTACTCTTTTTTTCCCCTGTATATTAAATAACTATTTATTATTTAAAATGAAGATGAAAGTAGGAAGTAATAAAGAGTTCAAATAAACTGTGAGATCTCGTTATCTAAAGGAACAAGTGGGCAATAAAATTCCAATATTGTTGAAATTTTATGAGCAAATGCACATTAATATTAATCATGTGTTTGTTTATAAAATCTTATATTAAGGAAGCGTCAGATAAATGAACAATCTACAAGCAGTTGTAAATGTTATTGCTAAGCTGGAAATACCTCTAGAGTTTATATCATAAAATTTATTTTCTACAATTTATGCTGGATTTGATGTGTGTAGTAAGCAGTTTTCGTTCCCACCAATTAACGTTAACAGCATTGAAATACAATTGGCCTTCGTCTCATTTACGAGTTTGCAATATTATTAGGTTGGTTACTTTGTTTGTAGGCCGTAGTCGTTGTTGGATTTAATAGGTGCGTATTTCATTCGAGTTCCTAATTGCTAGTATCGTTACGCCAATACCAATCTCAACTTAACAATATAGGCGTATAATAAAGTTTGATACAATTATTTGATGACATTCATGTTATATTGGAAAATTATTGAACTCATCAACAAAATGCTGAATTTTTCAAGATATTAACAACTGGATGTCAAGAGGCTCTTTATTTTCTGGTCGTAGGCTTCAATTCCATCCAGGAAACAATCAACTTAAATATTTTTAAGTACAAGCAGATCATACGGTTCAAAAATGTACAAATGAAATGGTCGTTGCTCATTAACACTGATAAGACAAAACTGTTTTGCTACTTATTTAGTAATATAAAATAACAGTACAGGACGTTTGGCAATTGTTTATCAATTATAATAAAATTAAAATGAATAAGTCATGTAGGTTTGAAAATTTATAGAGGAGAAGGAGAGAGCTATGAAAATGTTAAAGCATCTGAGGGTTATCATTTCGATTCATTAGTTGTGTAGTTTCTTTTATTTTTCTATATTTTATTTTTCAGGATGCTTCTTATATAAAATTAGATAATACAAAAAATGTCGAGTGTCTCTGTCTGTGTTTAGAAGGTAATCATGATATATTTGTTGTTACTGAAACTTGGCTGAAGGACGGGGTCAGTGGTGGGGAATTAGCAGATGTGAGTTATTTTAATACATTCAGAGCAGATAGATATTTGGAAATTACTCAAAAAACCCGGGGAGGGGGCGTTCTAATAGGAATTAAAAAAAAATTGAAGATACTAAATGTTGTTAAGCATTCTTCCGTATTCGAAGTTTCAATTGTGAATGTAAGGATTTGTAGAAAAACTACCTGTACTATCATTGGAGTATATATTCCACCTAAAGCAGAAATGAATCAGTATACTTCATGTTTTCAATTATTACAAAATTATGTGAAAGATATAAATAAAACATTTATTTTTGGAGACTTCAATTCACCGGAAATAAAGGGAATGGACATTGTCGTAAATACTAAAACAAATAGCTTGCGAGAATTTTTAGATTTCAATTCCTTGAAACTTTGCAACGATGTAAAAAATGCACATGGAAAAACATTAGACTTAGTACTTATGTCTGAGGAAAATTTTAACTCGTGCGGGGTATTTAGGGAAATGTGGCCCTTAGTTCAAGAAGATATATTTCATCCGGCCCTTGTGGCTACTGTGTGCTTAAATAAATGTGAAGTTCCTATTAAAGATAAATTAACATCCAACAAATTTAATTTTGAAAACGCAAACTTTGATTTAATGTATGAGTATATGAGGAATGTTAATTGGGATAACGTAACTGAATTAAATGATATTAATAAAGCTGTGGAAAGTTTTTACACAAACATAAAAGAAATATTGAACGTAACTGTACCAAAATATAAAACGTACGAAGAATACTTCAGAATATCATTATAAACTATATGTAGAAACAAGGAAAAAACATTAATACGGAAGGAGCATAAAAAATATCTACGGGACTTGGGTGATAATATAGGTGGCGGCAACATAAATAATTTTTGGAACTATGTAAATCAAAAGAGAGAAAATGTAAATTAATCAAAAAATTTTAACTTTAGAGGTCGGGAAGTCTCTGACAAGGATACTGCAGATAAGTTGGCAGATTTTTATGCATCAGCTCATTCTATTGAAAAATCACTGTATAACTTAACAAATCTTAATAACACTACGAGTTATAATAATATCTGTAAGACAGAGAATATAAATTCGGTTGACTATGAGGTTGCGGTAAGAAAATTGAAACCAAAGAAATCGGCAGGTATTGACAATCTACCCCCTTATATTATAAAAGGTTGCCAAGAGTTCCTTCAGAAACCTCTATTACATATTTTCAACTTAATTGTTAAACAATCAACCTATGCCGATCAATGGAAATTAGCAGCTTACACTCCTATATACAAAACGGGAAATAAAAAAGACATAGAAAATTACAGAGGCGTGTCCTTACTTTGTGCTCCTTCCAACTTGTTTGAACATATTATTTACAATAAAATTTACAACCACATTAAAAACGTATTAGTTGATGAACAGCATGGTTTTGTGACTGGAAAATCAATAAACACAAACTTGTTAATATTCACGGAAGTACTCTTCATGAAAAATCGCAATTAGATACCATTTATACGGATTTCTCGAAAGCATTTGACCGCGTTAACCACGATATTTTACTTAGAAAAATAAATGATATAGGCATTGCAGGAAGTTTGCTTCTATTGCTTAAAAGCCATCTACAAAACAGGCAGTGTGTTGTAAAACATGATGGAATTGTTTCGAACCGAAAAAATTCCATCTCGGGAGTACCGCAGGGTTCTAATCTGGGACCTTTGCTTTTCTTAATTTTCATCAACGATTCACATACTTGTGTTGAATTTTCAGAGTGTTAAATCTTTGCGGACGACTTCAAATTGTATAAAAAAGTTCAAACGGTGAGGGATTGTGTGATGATACAGAGAGATATAGATAACGTTCATTCATGGAGTGTGGATAATAAACTAAATTTTAATGAAGGTAAATGTTGTGTAATGTCAATTACTCGGAGAAAAGACTCTATTATCTTCAATTACATAATGAATAAACAAAATTTAAAACGAGTAGAGGAAACGAAAGACCTAGGTGTCACGTATGGTTATCAGTTATCATTTGCTTCACATATTAGATTTACTGTTCAGAACGACAATCGTATATTTGGCTTTGTTTCAAGACAGACTGCTTTATTTCACAATTTGAAGACAATTATTCTACTATATAAAACATTAGTCATACCAAAACTAGATTTTGCTTGTGTAATTTGGAATCAACAATCAAAAATATATTTATATTCAATAGAAAAAATTCAAAATAAACTGCTACGTCATTTGAATCATTAAAAATATCATAAGTGGCCAGACTATAATTGTGTAAGAATGCAAATGTTACGGGAAGAATTTGCAATCCTTTCACTAAGTACGACACGCAAAATTGCAATGATAAACTTGATATCTTGAGTGATGAAAAACAAAATAAATTGTAGCACACTTTTATATTATTTACCGATTCATGTCCCTCCTAAGCGCACGAGAAACTCCGCAATGTTTAGTATACAAAATTCTGCTGGTTCTCCACTTCAGTCTATTTGTCGATTGGCCCATACTATTAATGCACTGATAAACTTGGACTGGTCTCTACCTTTAGGACAGTTGAAAAGATTAATAGCATCATATTTTGAAACGTTTGAGATTTAATACTTCTATGATTAAAACACAAATATGAACTTCTGATAAGAATTCAAAACATTTCATAATAGACAAATTTGAATTCTACCATTTAAAGTGTCTCTCCTCTGCAGTTAGAATGAATTAGGTATTCCCTTAGATCACATGTAAAGATATTTTTTTTATAATATACTATCCATGTAATAAGGCTATCAAGCCTGTTTGGATCTTTATTCAATAAATATATATTCAATATTTTCTAGGATGTCTTCAAAATTTATTTTTATCAAGACGCAAGTCTTCACCAAACAGAATCGTTACTGACGCTGCAAAGTTTTATTTTTCGGAATATTATTGGTTATGACATGAGTTACTCACTGATTTTTTGAGATGAAAAAAGTTTGTGTTGTTTACAATTCATTAGCAGTAATAAACACTTTTAATTTGATATGCATATCAACGGAACTGGAATATTCCATTTTGGTATATTTAGCTATGGAACAAAAAAAAATCTATATACAAATATTTTCTTCTCTGGCAGTTATAACACCTTGCGAATGACGAGACATATTTTGAATCAGGTTTTAGATAAAATTATGTATTGTTCCAACCCCTCACATGAATTTTTGAAATATCATACGTAAATCTTGTGAAGTCTCCAATAATAGCATATTTAGTCTTTATGAAAAGTAGCCCAAAAGATTTGCTTTCCCAGGTCTAACCAAACCTCCAACGAATGGAAGTGGCTTGGCAATATAGTTTCTATCACATCTTTTGTCTTGTTGTCTCCATACTCTTTCACATCCATCTGAGCTCGTGAGGCAGAATCGCAATTGGTGAACCATGTCCTTTATTCTTGGAGCTTCTAAAACAGATCATTCAATATTTACTCGTTAAACATCTTTTGAGCATGGTTTGTGCACCATTGGGTTATTATGGAAATTATTATTCTCTTCTCTGAACTGTCAATAATTAGAGGAATATGATTAGAACCTTATGTGTCATCTGAAGTATTAGAGAATAATTAGATCGACAGCAAATTAAGGTTGCCATTGGGTAGTGATTCTTGTCGCAGAATCGTCATGTATAATTGTGGAATTCTTAAATTAATCCATATCATTGTTTTCACATCTCCTTTAATGATACAATCCCCTGGTACATACTTGACATACAGTTCTGTTCAGTTACTTTACCTTTGAGGTAGACTAATTATTGATACCTTTTTGTTGTTTTTTATACTACCTTTTAATTATCATCCGATTAGAAGTTGTTATTAATATTATTGGCTACACCTCTGTGGTCTTTGCTTCAATTACTTGTAATGATGATAAACTAATTGAATTCATATTCTTGAGAGTTTTCCAGCCAGGTCGGTTGTAGCTAGTATTTTCAAATCTTTACTTCACATTGTTACGTCAATAAACTAGTAGGCGAGGAAGTTTGGCACAAAATCGCCGAAACCCCAATTTGCGCACAAAGACGGATTGAGATACGGTTTACTGCATTCTCTTCGTTAGCTCATTTAAAAACTTTGTGCACAGTTTCTATTCTACATACACAAATGAATTTGTGCATCGAAAATTGCATTCTATTCTATCAACTGCATATTTTCCATAAAAATCATATCTGCTACAAAAAACATCCGAAATATGCGAAATGTTGATCTCACGGGTCTTTCGAGTCGCGGAATCTGATAATCCTATTCATATTAGCCTCCTGTTTATCTAGAAGTCAGGACGGCACTGGGCACGTCATTACCTGGAGTTTATCTTTAAGGTTCTCGTCACGAATTTGACATAGGTAATCCGCCCTGGAGAATATGGGGCTTCGAACGACCTGGCTAGTAACGTCGTCCCCTGGAATTTTGTTGAAACAACTTACCAAATCACAGAAAACTCATCGCCCGGGGGTACTTCGGGTGGCCCGTCACGAATTTTAAATCGATAACCCGCCCCGGAAGACCTAGTCCACTGGACAACCTGACATGTAACGTCATCCCCTGAAGTTTTGCTGGAGATTCGTCGTCGGGGATTTCTTCGTGTCGCTCGTTACGAATTTGACATGGGTAACCCGTCCCGGAGAACCAGGACATTCGAACGATATGCACAAATGCATTTTTAATTAGTTGCAACAAAAATTGTACATAAAGTTTTTAAATGAGGTAATGAAAAGAATGCAAATAATCGCTCCTCAATCCGTCTTAATGCGCAAACTTCCTGGGTTTTGTGCCAAATTTCCTCGCCTATATATAATTTTTTATTTTGTGATCAAGTTACAGTCCATGAATACTTGACATATTTCATGTCCTGTTTGTATTATTGCTAGCTTAATTTGGAAAATATTTCTTCAACTGATTATAGAAGGAATTTGTTGTCAAATTTCTAGAAATCATTAGGGGAAGTTTGGTACCCTTCGTACAGTTTTTGTTCTCATCCATGCCGACTTGAGATATATCATTTATTTGTTCCTTTTAATCCAATTTAAGGTATATACATTTAAGTTTGTACAATTTATAAAAAAAGTTGATAAAACACAATACAATTTCTTCAAGGTAATTTAAAAGAAAAGTGAGTGAATGTACCTCTTGAATGGGGCGTTATCGTACATTATGGGGTAGGTTCGTACAAATATTTCAATAACAAAATATTTACCAAGAAATCCAAAAATAATAATAATAAAAAAATATTTATGATGATTATAACAAGGAAAACATATTGCACTTCTATAAAACCTAAATTTACATTCAAATGGTATCAGAAATAATTAAAATAATAACTGGGATTTATTGAACATTACATGAGGTTAAATCTACCCAAAAAATTGAAAAGATTAGAGGTTCTCGCAGTAGTAGATGGAATTGGATCTGGTAGTATTATTACAATATCTGCAATGTCAACCATTCCTTCATCCGTCACAGTTGGAAAAACAAATGTCCATAAAGATGATTTTTTTCTTAAGAATGAAACTTTGTATTCTGTCTCACTGAAATGACTTTGAACCTGTCCTACATAATATAAAACATTGTTCTTTCTTTCGAACTCCACTAAAATGAATTTTGAATCACTTATATTCTCTGTAACTACTTCAATCCTTACTTCGGTTTCAATCTCATCAAGAACATCCACACTTGATGTGAAACTCTGTAGCAAACTAATACTAACATCGGAATCGCTACTCTCAGAGACAGTTTTTGTTTTTTCTATGACTCAGTTTTGATGGTTCAATGTCTGTGTCAATTAAAAAAAACGCGTTTTTTTTCTTTAGCTTTGAACCTCCTTTCTTTTTCCATTTTCCTCATAATTTTAATTTTTTCGATTTCCTCAATTCTGTCTTCTTTAGGTGTGTCTGGGTATATGCGAGACTTTCCCGGCTGCCTTCTTTCTTTGATTGAATCTTCTTTTCAATTTTAGGATATGGACGAACCATTTCTGGAGTTATTAACTTAGAGGTAAAGGCTTTGGCTAGTTGTGGTTCTAGTTGAGTTTCTATTAATTGAAGTCTTGGCTCCTTCAAGGTTTCTAGACAATTTATTGGTATTTGAGGGACATCTTGAATGGAAATATCAGTAAAATAGGTGTAGGTAAATGTATTAAAATCTTTAAATTCGTACAAAGTTTTTTATTACCACACAAATATAACGCAATAATTCTTTGAACGTCTTGGATACTGACAATTAACCCAAGGAGCGCAATTCCAGCATTTGTTGTGATCAAGTTTTGGTTTTTGTTAATTCACATTGATAAATGACTAGTTCAATCATTTTCATTATAAAATAAATAATGAATTAAATTCAACAAAATACAAGCGCGGGTTTTCATTACGCTCAGTACACTCTCGATGGTTAATGTTACGAATTAAGTACGGTTGAGCTAAGAAAATCGTCTCCAATTAAAAAAAATTCGATGACTACATATCTGGTAGGTTAGGGGATAAAAACAATTTTTTTGGAAAAACAATTACAAAACAAAAATAAGTGTTGACCTGTCTGTGCTTTATCTCAGAAAATAGTCAACTCTTGGGATGTTGGAGCGTTTTCACACTTTCTGAACGCATTGTATGAAGATAATACTTTTTTCTATGACTGTGCGTTTTTATCCACTTTCCCGCACTCATTTTAGTCTAGAAAGTGTCACTTTCCCGCACTAGTGCGGGGAAGTAAAATGTGTCAATTTATCGTTATTAAATGTACATTTCATTGATTTGACCCGTATATTACTATTAAAACTAATGAAGGTTTTATTATCCAATCTAACCCAAACTATTTTTCATTCATCGGAATGAAGAAATTGCGATACTTTTATATATCTACCCTATACATTTCTCAAAATCAAAATCCACATAACAATCAAACTAAGCTGAGTCAAGTGGTTTGGTATGGTAACCAAAGATTTGTTATGACAACCAAGTTGTCATCAAGACGTCAAAGTTTCAAGTCGAAGTCTCCGATTCTGGTATTTTTCAAATTATTTTCAATAAAAGCAATATTTTAATGAATTGGTCAGACGAAGAGCTCCCAGAAGCAATATTAAAGGCCGCAGATGATGTAAATTCAGACCTGTTACCAAGTAAATCACGAGAGAGATACGAACAGCAATACAATTTTTAAACTGGTTAAGGGAAAAAGGAGTGAATAGCTTCAGAAAAGAGGAAACCTGGACATAAACAAGTTTCATAAATTGGCATCGTTTCTAAAAAAGCAAAATGTTGGTTTTCGACCACATAAAGCGCAGATTTTTACCAAAGAAGGCATATCCAAGTTTATGTTAGCCCCTGATGAGATATATCTTATGATTAAAATTGGAACCATTTTTGCTTTAGCCGGTCCTCTTCGCAGAGTGGAGCTTGTGAAAATCACGCTTGACGATATTCAAGATAGAGGAAACCTAATTATTGAGAAAATTTCCGATTCGAAAAACCATACCTTAAGATCCTTTGTTATATCTGAAGACATAAATAATGGAACCTTTTTGAAGCTCTATAGAAAGTATGCAAATTTACGGCCTCCTACCACCACACACCGTCGTTTTTTTATCAATTACAAAAAAGGCAAATGTTCTGTTCAGTGCGTAGGCGTAAACACATTTGGTAACATCCCGGCTGAGATCGCTACCTACTTAGGCCTACCTAACACAAAACGTTACACAGGTCACAAGTTTAGACGATTCTCGGCAACGTTTCTAGCAGAATCGGGCTAAGGGATAACCAACATAAAACGTCTTGGAGGCTGGAAGTCAACTGCTGTTGCTGAGAGTTATTTGGAGGACTCCGTAGAACAGAAGAAAACCATCTCGAATAAAATTCTTTCATGTACTGGCAACTTGCAACCGATGCCATCTCCGTCATCTTCATGTACTTTGCAATCTACGAGTGTTACTCTTAGCAGCCAGTTACCACCAACTAACTACTCTGGAACGGTTATTCTGACGCATTTGCAGAATGCAACAAATTGTGTTTTAAACATTAATAATAATAATAATTAGTGGATTTTCATGGAATGTATATGTGGTCGTAGAAAAAATAATGTTCCTAATTCATGCGTAAAGTGTCTTTCCCGACCTTGACTGCTTGCCAGAACTGCGCTTCGTGTCGTTCGGGTCAACGGCAGTCGCGTGCGGGAAAGTATCACTTTCCGCACTTGTCAGGAAAATAACTATTTTGCCACGATGCAAAGGATGGTAATTTCTATAACAATTTCCCTTCTTATGTAGCAAACTAAGAATTCTGTGCAATCGCCCCATGACCTCAATTTTGCCACTTTTCAATTTTGCTGCTCCGGCACCCCCCTAGATCGGTCACTGTAGTCACATGTTAAGTTTTGTATATTTTTTGTTTCATGCATTTTTCATATTGGATATTTATAGTTTTATTTTTCATGATTTTCACTGTAATATTTTATGTTTTTGCGATTTAGTTGGGACCACATTATTATTACTTCCTTGACCGACCGTCCATCAATAGGATTTCAATAAAATATCATTGATTTGTCGAAAAGAGGAGCCACAATTTCGTGCCTATTACAAAAAACTTTTTTTACATAAAAATATTCGTTATAATCTCTTCCCTTATCCTTTTTGCCTTCGACCCAAATCCCTTCCTAAATCAGTTGGATCTTTTTTTGTATGTCATCCTGCGCAGACATTTAAAACGCATAAATTTCACGACAAGCAATGCGATAAATCAGCTAGGGAAATCGAAAATAAAATTCCAACTTTTTACATTACACTGGATATTGTTTCAAAAAGTTTTACGAGCCCTTTTCCTAAAAGCCATAAAGAATATTTCTTTTAGGCCCCTACTTCTCACGAATCACTACATCTTAACTCCCTTATTTTTTGAGAATTGGATGTACAAGTACGGCAGTACGTATTACTAGTCGACAGTGGCGTCACATTGACCAAATATATTTTGTTCATATTTTCATCCGCTTCAATCCAGTATGTTATACATTATATGAATAATCATTTATGTTTAATTACACGGACAAAACAATCACAAAAGTCCCTAGTTAGTGTATATTTAAAATAGTGTTTTAAATGAAACTCACGGTTTCTAGTTAATTCCACAATATAATAAAAGTTATTGAAAATTCTAAGAAATTGACAATTGTTTCGATAAATCAATATCATCGTCAGAATGACAGAAGTTACATTTCATTTGATGCCTACCTGATGTTAGTAGTTATTTTTGGCTAGACCAAGAAGTAACCTAACTTGTGATTGACTTAATATATGTTTATAGAAAAAAGAAGAAGATGTGATATTACAAATATTGAAGCTTACATATTATTAGCCCTATGGTGATATCACAACGCAAGAAGACATGAGAATTCTGAAGACGCCTTCTATTGAATGCATATATTATGATATGCTAGTAAAATCTATACATGCTGGCAAATTAATTTTGGCACTTGACGATATGCGAGAAAGCCATACTACTTGATAACGTTGTAAACGCAGTTACCAGGAAGAGCATGCAAAGTTTTAAAGGTTGTGAGGCTGCTATAATGCCATATAAAATCGAGTTTACAAAACAAAATAACATTAACGTGTTCTTTATCATTAATTAAATGAATAAGTAAATAAAAACCATTAGATTTTTCTACGAAAATTGAGGTTTTTCTTGTACAGACATAATTATTTATTGCTTCAAAAACCATACGGGTAATTCTATAATTACCATTCATTATTTTACGTGATGTAAATAATAAATATATTCCAAGAGACATGAACTTTCACTTTTACCTTAAATTAATGTCATTTAAGTGGTCCCTTCATAATATTCGTCAATGAGGTTTATTTGTACATAAATTGGAAGTCAGGTAGATTTTGTAGATCAAGCGTACAATATGATAAGGATTGTTAAACGAATTTCTAAATTTAACAATGGACAACAAACAATTTTCCTATCTGTTCGTAGTAGTGGTTAATGACATACCTACCTGTTAAGCTTTCTAAAATTGTTATTCTTAATACTATGTAGTGGATAATAATATACAAATTCGGGTTAATACATGAAATTTTAAAAACAAATTGGGGAAATCGTCTTTAGAGATGGTTTAATAAGTAAACCTACAATATAAATAAAATATTGAAGTTTTTTTGTGGTACATATTTCTACGTTCATATGGAAATTTTTGGGTTTTTTGCAAATATTTACTATGCAATTAGAACATCCCTCCACACTTTTCACAGAGTTAGGACTGGCAAAACAAAGAAATCTTGGTTCTGGGTGCCGTCAATTATTGTTTATTTAGAACTATGTACAGATGTGCTACAAATATTATATCACTCTAGTGGAATTCGTGTCTAATATCTTCAATTTTATAACACATATTTACATTTTAACATTTGTTGCGTTTAATGTATTCAGTCGTACAACCTACAAATAAACACTATAATGAAAAATATGTTTTAGAGGTACAGGGATCATCAACAGTAAAATATTGATGTGCATCTACAAATGATTATTCTAAATCACTTTCTATATCAACTTCATCATCCTCGCTATCTCCGTCTTCGGACAAATTATTAATAATATTTCCTACAACAGTATCTTAAAGTGGTTAATTGGTCAAAAATTCATCTTCAATCTTTTGAACATGGTCACATCTAACTTTCCAATCATTTGCAGAAAATGTGTCAAAAAATTCATTACAGAATTCTTTAACATTTGTAAAATTGAAGGTAACTTTTCGTTTGGATTTAAGTCCGTGTGATGAGGGGGTAGCCTTAAAACTTTCAATCCACGTTGAATAAACAATTCATCAATTTTATAAGTTTTATATTGCGGTTTGTACATTTTTGCAACGTTATAAAGATCCGGTTTCAACATTTGTTCACTGTTATATGTTTCTTTCAGAAAGCCAGTTTTTAAATTGTTGTTTAGTCCAAGCAGTCGTAGGTAATTATTCATTTAGAACATTGTGATATGGGGCGTTATATTTGATTATTATTTTACTTCCCTTCACTTAATCTGCGATTTCATTTTGCAGGATTGTGTAGGTTTATTTTCATGTTTGTATTTATAAAAAAAATCACACTTATTCAACTGCTTGTGCACAACCATATCGGTTTTAAAGAGCTGGAATACAATCATTGTTCGATATGTTGGGTCATACTATCTCCAACCCTACATATACTCTTACAATCTTGGGAATTTGAAGAGTAATTTTTGTGAATATTATTCTTAAAATGTTATTATATTGTAGGGTGCTCTTTTTATAATATTTACAAATGATTTTTAATGTGATATCTACAAAAATATTTTTTTCCGTGCCTCTCAGTTCACACTAAGAAAAAATTTATTTTTACAATTTTATTTATTATAATCTTATTGCTAATTGTTTTGTTCGTGAAAAGGTAGGTTTGTCATTCTCAAATCTAGACTGAAAACAACAAAAAACAATAAGTTGGATGTTACATTGTACAATTCATTTGTAAAATATTTTGAACATATAAATATAAGTGATATGACGAAAGTTCAATTTAAATTATTGTTTTTATGCAGTTGATGAGTTTTTGGAGGAATTGAATACTTGGGCTTAATGCTTATATGTTTGTTTGTTTTGTTTAATTTAATTTTTACTGTCTATTATTTTTTACCTTATTTTATATTTTGAAATTGTCATATTTTCATCAATATTTTTACTTTATGAAATATATGTCTGTATTCATGTAAAATTTTCACTTTCTATTATTTTTATTATATTTTAAATTTGTCATATACAACACTATACAATCTTTAATATTTTTAGTTGGTAAAATGTACCCATATGTACTACTTTCACTGACTTCTAACGTATTATATATGTGAATGGGGTCAATAAACCATCTATCTATTATTATTATTATTTTTCTTCTCATAATTTTCGTACGCCATTTCATTATGATAATCTCCTTATTTTGACAGGTAGTTCCACATAATACCAGCATTAGGTACAAAATCCTTTTTACTTCCTGCATGCACAATGATGAGTATATTATCTTTTGAAAGGGGTTTTCTTAATCCTTCGTTACTTTTGTCGCTCCATCCTTTAAGGTGCGTGTGACAAGAATGAATGTATGTTTCATCCATATAAATGATAGGTTTGTCCTGTTCTCTGCACTACATTAGTAGAAAATGTCGGATTTCGTAACGTTCCATTAACAAACTCCTGTTGTTTTTCATGTTGGTCCAAGGAAAACCCAAAGAATGTATTTGTTTCCGCAGAGATTCGCGACTTCCTGCGTGGGTACTCTTTTCTCGGATATGTGATAATTTATCATGCACCTTATGAGCACAGTTTTGTCGAATTGATCCATACGGATACTGGACGTGCTTTGTTTTTTAGTATGCACATCAGTATCAGCATTAGTTTCTGCCAGAGCTGCTTTTTTAGTACGGGAAAGCGTTCTTTGGCTAACTTCCGTAGCAGCAGAAACTCGTTCAATGACCTGACATAAAAAATAAAATAAGTCGATATAAATATTGTATTGAAAGTTTTACTCATGTGTATTTTGATAGAAATAAAATGAGGAAGTAGTTAAATTTGTTTTCAGTCACATTTCTTTGAAATAAAATTTTTTGTCGTGGTTTTCGGCCATTTGAAAGAAGTATTAAATTCAAAAATACTATATTACGTTTCAGTTCATTAGTTGTTATAAACGATCTTTAGATTTTAGTTCAAAGATATTTTAATATGACCAAACCGCAATTGTAACTGAATTCGGAGGATGGCTCAAAACAAATAATAAAACCGAAACGTAATAGAGGTATGAAATGAGTATAATAATTATAAATATAAGCTAAAAAACTCATTACATTTAAATAGAGATCTCACACAAAATAAAGATGTGCTCTTTTATATACTCCTGTAGACAGAAACAGAATAGTTATTTATGCAACATGTGCATAAAGTGGTGCTTTTTTTAACAAATGGAAAAATTGACGCATGAGCCGCAGGCATGCAAAAACTAAGAAATATCTCTTTTATGTTGCTCTAAATGGACTAAAAATGGCGTCGATTTGTTTGTCATGATGACATAATGGTGCATAAAATTAACACATGAGTGCATAAAATTGACATATGAGTGCATAAAATACTTTGTCTCACCCTAATGTCACTTTTTTAAATCGTTCAACAAATAAATACTTTATTTACGAAAATCGATTTAAATATTTAGTATCGAGTGTAAATTTGGTTTAAAAATTTTATTGCAATAATTAAAACTTACCTTTGTTAATGGAATTGT
Source organism: Galeruca laticollis (assembly GCA_963921935.1). Lineage (NCBI taxonomy): Eukaryota > Metazoa > Arthropoda > Insecta > Coleoptera > Chrysomelidae > Galeruca > Galeruca laticollis. Next base: position 80,249,883 of record OY998183.1, read on the forward strand.
TGACTTGCCATTGTTTGTCTTTTCGGTCATGAAATTTAAAACGTCCATAATTATTTCACGACACTGCTCACTCAATTTTAGTTAGTATTGCACAACCCCGGTAATCACACTTTTCTCTGAACTGTACTGTCGAAACGAAGCTTACGAATTCTGTCAGCGAAGTCAGGTCTTGCAATCCGCATACGTCTTTCCTGCGGCGCATCGGACGTTGCCAAACTTCCGACTGCGAAAATTAATTTGTCAACCTGTAGATCTATCATGAAAAAATTATCGCCAACGTGAGAATCCTGCTATTCTATGATCAACACAAAGTACGCTATTATATTTATAGTACCCCGACCGTGTTGCCAACACAGTTTACTGCGCTTGGAGGTTATGGCGGAAGGTTTTTGCTGTTTCTTGTGAAAATCTTTTTTCGGATTTAGAGTTGTTTGTAAGGTATAGTAGGCGTAAGAGATATAGTGAGAATCTAGTGAGAAGCTTATCGTTTGTTTTGAATACCGTCATAGTCCAGTCAATATTATAATTTAAAATGCTTATTTGAGGATATATTCATTTAATATTATAATTTCAACTAATAATCGTTAAAATGTATATAATAATTTTATAATTAATAAATACTTTTATCTACTGTCTAATGATTATTTTCAACCCGCAAATGTATCATTGTTTCATATCTCTACATACTGCAGTAAGGTGTGATCACATATTAGATAATTCTTGGCATATTAATGTAATTTTTCAGTTTGTCAATCAGTTGCTATGTATACGAATAATCTTTAGGTATCGCTTAGATTTTGTATATATTTTATTGACATAGTAGTCATTCAGGCTTTTCAAGTAAAACTTTGTCACGATTAGTAGAACACTAGGGAAGAAGCATTTTCTGGTTCCATATGTAAATGAAGTTTTTCTATGCCCCAGAGGCAATACTTTAGTATATTAGACAATAACTCTTTGAGGGAAATCTTCAACTTCGCTTTAGCTATTATTTTCATCTTATTTTAAGGTGTTGATAATAGTATAGTCTGGACACATAGCCTTAAGCTGGTTCAGTCAATTAATAGTTTCATCATTGATGATAACATTTTAGTAATTCGATGTTCTCTATACATTTAAGGGTTTTCCTGGAGGGATACCTTCCTTTTTGGGATACTCAAGTTTTCCTGGAGGGATACCTTCTTTTTTGGAATACTCAAGTTTTCCTGGAGAGACATATTTTCTCTTGGATATTTACATTTTTCTAGAGGAGTACTTTTCTAGGGTACTTTACCATTTGGTTCCACCTGGACCGAGGTGAAGAGGCGATCACCGTTCTTCTGGATGAGAAGATGATGAGGGGATAACATGTGGGTGGATTTAATTGTTTCTATATATATTTTTTTCTTGTATGTAACATATATTTTTTAAAACTTATCGTGTTGAATCACATCCAACTTGAGTTACAGTAGATCGCCTTGGTACCAAAGCTATCCCCTGAATTAAGGTCTATATTATTATTATTTTTGCGTTGATGACGTATGTTATATCCTAGCTAAGTGTAAGCACATGTATAATTGATAACTGGTGTTTTGTATAGCCCAGTTATATTTCATTTTGTGTTTTTTATCAGTTCACATGTTTTATTAATAAATCTGAGCTCTGTGTAGCCCAGTTATTATTCAACTAGTTTTTCACTTATTAGCTAATTCAACGACTTGACAGACGTTATAGTCCAGTAATTTTTTTTTTTTTTGCGATTATCTGAAAATTGACAAGAAAATTCGAGTATCTGTGTTTTAAAAACTTTTTCCTTGATAATAAACATGTTGGTAAGTTTAGATACTTGTTTCCTTCATTCGTTCCTATTCATTTGCTAGGTTTGGGATAGGACGAACATTTTGGCCGAGTAGAAACCTGGCTGGCGCCCATTTTATTTTTAGAACATCCCGGGTAACTGAAATAACTCACTCCCACTCACCGACTAAGTGAGCTGAAGGCCCGAAAGCTTGTCACCGGGGACAGCTGAACTTACCTGTAGCCCATAGGGTCCATACTAGCGGACCTAGTGGCCAATTTGGGTTGTTACACACTGTACCTCACACGCGGGAAACAGTGGCCACATACATGGGGCACATTGGTCACGCAAATAGAACTGATAAAAAACAGAATTGAGTAAGATAGAATTATACCATGTTATAGCCGCTAAGGTCAATACCAAATCTATAAGTGGTTTGTAGTCTGGAGGTACCTCCAGAATTTGAGGGTGGTGGGAGAACGGTAACAATATCATCGAATTGTACTATTCCATAATATTTAACATCAGGAAATACAAACTTATACCCAACTTTCCTTGAAAATTAATTGATTATTCATTCAAGTCCGTACTGATATTATTGACTTGACCAACAAAATATTTTATGTTTTTCATTGTTGTAAACCTAACTAATACAAATGATTCAACAACAATTGCACTGCCAAAAATATCTTGAGAATTCTCGGATACGTCATCATTCGAAGCATTGGATGAGTCCAACATCTCATTTTCACTCTCGCTTGTGGATTCGATAAGTTTTTTCTTTTGCTTCCGATCACTTTTTTCCATATTCCTCTTTCGCTTTAAACTTTCCAGTCTCATTTTTTCCATGATTTCTTCTTCTAGTCTATTCATAACTGTCCTGCTTGTTAAAACTTCTGCTTTCTTTTTTTTCCTACTACCTCTTTCAGTTATATTCTGTTCGGCATTGGTTTTCGGATCGGGGCGTAATATTTCTGGTGAGACAAAATTGGAGGCTGGCACATTATTATTTAAAAAAAAATTCCCTGGTGAAACCGAAGAACTCGTACTAAATGTACTGGTTGATGGCATGACTTGACTTACAGGACTTGTTGGACGTGGATTTTCTCTTTCTTTACTAGTTGATGTGGTTTGCTCAAGTTCTAATCTATCTGTTACATTTTCTGCTAAATACTCATCATCTCCGTACACATATTTATTTATTGGGAAAATACCTGTGCTTTCAAAGACATAAATGCAATTCTTTTGTGTAAAAACAAGGGGATAGGCAATCCCTAACAGTTCAGCAATTTCGTATATTGTTATTCTTTTCCAGGATTTGATGCTAGCCAGCATCTACATGTGTCATTAAAGTAACGCTTCGGAGGACCATATACACAGTTGTCTAGAGGCTGCAACTTATGGCATGTATGTGGTGGTAGTGTAACAAGAGTAACGTCAGAATTCTTTGCCATCCTAATGATCTTAAATGATACATGTGTTTCATGGTTATCCAATAACAGTAATACAGGGTCTTGTAATGAAATGATGCATACAGTTATCGAATATTTTAGACTTCATCCAACCCGTCGGTGAACCTGCCCCTACAGTCCCAATGTGAGCGTTCCTCATCATGTTATCTTTAAAAGTCACTCTTGGAAATATCAAAAGAGGCGGAATACAGTTTTCAAGAGCGTTAATTGTGCCACACATGGTCACTAGAACGACTCGTTCAGCGGAAGTAATTTTACCAACTTGCCTCTGTCCTTTTAGTGCAATTATTTTAATTGATCCCTTAACAGTTGTTGAAGCTGTTTCGTCAGTATTATAGATTCTACTTGCATCCAAAGATGGGTATTTTTCATATAAATCCCTTAAAACGTTATAGAACTTATGGACAACGGGCTTATTAAAAGCCATAGATCTTTATATAGAAGTTGCTTCTGCTGTTCGTAAGGAAATTGTAGGATTCCTTCTCATGAACGCCGTAAACAATTGCTTTCCAGTAGATTGATCTCGTTGCCAGCTTTCCGGAATATTCTCGTTGTTAGCCACTGCAAGGTCAAAGGCCAGTTTTCTATAGCAGCTTTTGGTGGTAAGCCATGGTGTAGTTTTCCTCATTTCTTCAGGTGTTCACATAACTCCACCTCTTCTTCGTTAGTAAAAATCTTTCAGCATTCATAATTTGGCTTCATTTTTGGAAATTCTGGTTCATCCCAATTTATATTTATATCACGGCATTTTTTAATATATTTTTTTTGAAATAATGTTCATTTTAACAACATTTATTACAATATCATTAAACTAATGTAAAAAACTCTCAAATCAGTGCTTTAAACACTGGCCTCGAGAACAACAAAGTTTAAAGTTAATATAGTGATGCAAAGGCAGTTAATTAACGTTTACATAAACTTTCAATTTTCTAACAAAACTCTTATAATTATTCAAGCCTTTTATAAACTGTGGTAAATTATTGAATGTTTTGATTGCATCTACAATCGGATTGTTTTAACCTTGTATATATTTCATAGATGGTATTATGTGATCTTGTTTGGTAATCGTGTACATCAAAGCAAAACTCAATATTTATGTTACATTTCTCTTTATTATTAAGTATTTTATAAACAAGTTTGCATTGTTCTATATCCAGAATTTCTTTTAATCGAAATAATTTCAATTCTGAATAAATTATATTTCTGCTAGTGAGCCAATCATATTTAAATAAAATTTTAAGGGTTTTGTTCTGTAATTTCTGAGCTTTATCAAAGTTAACTTCTCCACACATTCCCCACACAGGCAAAAGATATCTGAAGTGTGTTAAGAAAAAAGAATTATAAACTTGACATTTACTTTTCATTGACAGATAATCTCGACATTTATACAAAGCGGATAGCATTGAAACTATTTTTCCAGTGATTTTGGTAATGTGTGGAGACCAGTTCAAATTTTCATCTACAATTAATCCCAAATATTAAATACACATTACTTTCTCTATCGGTACACCATTAATGCTAAGATACAATTCTCTAATTATTTTATTTTTCTGCTTAAATACAATATATTTGGTTTTATCAATATTAATTTTTAATTTATTTGAAAACAGCCATTTAAGGTAAGCATTAAGATCGTTGCTCACTTGATTATTGAGGGTGATTTCATCTGTTCCGATGTATAGCAGAACAGTATCATCTGCAAAGGTGAAATATCTTGCCTCCAGATTGGCAAGTTTAAGGTTGACTACATACAGGGAGTACAACAGCGGTCCAAGAACCGACCCCTGTGGCACCCCGCAGGCACTGGACAACCAATCACTACTTGCATCTTGAAGCTTCACATATTGATTTCTGTCAAGTAAATATGTTTTAATTAAGCTGTACGTAGTACCCCCAAATCCCATTCTAAATAATTTACTCAGCAAAATACCTACACTCACCACGTCTAAATCCTTTTTCAAATCTATGAAAATTGGTATTACTACTTCCTTCCTATCTACAGCCCTTGAGATATAATCTATGAAATCAGTAGCAGCACTAAGTGTGCTATTGTTTTCTATAAAACCATATTGGAATTTATCGATCAATTGGTGGGTATCAATGAAATATAACATTCTTTTCTTCATTAGTTTTTCTAGGAGTTTAGAAAATACACTCAATACCGAAATAGGTCTGTAATTGTTGATGAATTGTTTATCTCCCGATTTAAACAATGGAGTAATTTTACTTATCTTTAGTTATTGTGTAAAAATTCCACTTTGGATGGTTTCGTTGATCAGATGTACTAGAATTGGTAGAATGTATTCTCTGAGATTATGTATATCCCTAACAGTAATTTCGTCGTGTCCGTGTGCTGAGTTTTGTCTTAGTTCCTTAATGATATCTAACAACTCCTGTTCATTTGTTAGAGGTACCGATATTGAGTTGTTGTTATATAATTCTTTGACAGAAAAATCATCATTCAATTGATTAATTTCAGTTTCTACATCTTTTACAATCGTTCCACCAAATTGAGAAAAATACTCATTCATTTTATTAACTATATCTAGTTGACTATTTACAATAATATCATCTATATACCTACGTAATGAGGTTTGTGCTATATTGTAACGAACTGCAGCCGCTTTTATAGATAAACATTCATCTAATACAGATCTAACAGCCGATTTCATATCGTTTTCATCTGCTAGACCAATAGGTCTTTTGCGGTTCCTGTTGCGTGGCATCGTTACAATCTTTCAATCTGAAATAAATTAGAGGCATGCGTCAGTCTTGAAAGAAAAGATGAAGGAGAAATGTTGAACACAAATCGACTAATTATGAGTACGGGGTACAGTGACCACCAGACTTTGATAGTGAGGAGGGGTTACTCTGTCCCAAATGACTCTGGCCACTGTGTACAAATCTAAGCACTAAACACATTTCCTATCTAAAATTTTCTTCGCAAATTTGTAGGTCCTAGCATGCGTTGGTTATAAGCATAATATATCAATATTAAACACGATATAACTAAGTAGTCAAAAATCACTTCAAATTGTAATGGTACAAAAAACAATACTCACCAGATTTTTACACGTGCTGCACCATAGACACAAAAATCCAATAAAACTAATTTGCGACCAATTTGGGAACTAACAACACATGACGAACACTGTTCTTTGCACAGTTTAGCAGCTTCCTGCTAGATGGCAACACATATACTGAATGCATTCTAAAATTATTTCAAATTAGCCACTGTTCCCCACCCTCCCCTACATTAAAAAAACCACAATACAGTCTTTTGTCTGAACAAAAGTTGAAAATCTTCAGGCGAATATTTGAGTTGGAGTGGATCCCGACCGTCCCATTTCTTTAGTAAGAGTTCTGGAAATCCAAAATTTAGAAAAAAAAATATTGAAAAATTATCTATAGTTTACATCTCCTAAATACTGATTTACACAATTTCAACCTTCTGATATGATTATTTGAATCATATTTTTTCCGTCGATAGGTTTGCATTTCCAAATGATGCATCCATTTATAGGTCTCAAGATACGCTTATGGAGTACGGTATAACATTTACTGCTCTCTCTGCCTAATAAGTGTATCGACCTTTTAGGGCTCCCAAGGGTCTAGAGGGAAATTTCACAATGAATAGAGGTTTGTCACTTTCGTTCGCGGAAATAAAAGTGGAACATGAATATAGCTCAATTATTTGTTTATGTTTTGAGAGAGGAGAAAATATAATGAATTGATGGCTGCGTTATGAAGTGTTATAGCACAATTAGTTAGGGTACGTACATATTGAGGAAACTATCATTAGTAAAATTAACATTAATATACCTTGAATGTAGAAAAAAGAAATTATCCTTAAAAAAAATATATTCAGGAAAAGGGTAAAGAAATATTACTCTCAATTAACAAACAAAACAGATCCTAAATATGAAAATGTGAAAAACCTACCTTTACTATATGCACAGAGACTATCTCAGCAGTTATCAAATAATTTTGGTTAATATTGAAAAAGAGTTAGTAATAAAGGATATAACACATTGGTTTGAAATTGAAAACGCAGAAAAACCAAAGAAATGACAGTATATATGAAGTTATTGGTAATTGTACGAGAAGGGAAATTCGCCTTAGCGATATTTGGCTGGTTCCTCTAAGTTTAGATTGGTTGATCCTTTCCTTCCCGACATGTTTTTGAGTATTTTAAAACAAGAACACTCGCCAACCTTTTGTTGACGGGAATGCTGAAATTGTTGTTGAGAATAAAGGAGAAATAAAAATACGGCTCACTCACAATCCCTCTATTTGAATTCTTACAAGAACGAAGTACCAAACTTTAGTATCGGATACGGCAACAGCGCTAAACTACCGTTGAACCGGTCTAGGCGACCATGCGGATTCAAACAATAATTTTTAATAATAATAGTACTTACAATACAGAAATTCACCGACCAATGTCGGAAAAGCACTTCACATCATATTCCCACTCTCATTTGTTGCAGTTACATTAAATTGATTAACGAAATTAGGTATGTACTTAAACCAATGAATCAACACTTAATCATATCGTCACAAGAGTTGAGCCAAGACTACTGACTGCCTTTCGTTGGCGGTAATTTTTCGGCTAGTGGCGCAGAAGGTACCAATTGGATCCGTGATCATAAATAAAGGGCGCGGAGATTTAAACTTCGAACCTTTTATTTTAATGTTAAATTAAGATCCATTGTAGGAATGTATGGGAAATTCCTACATACTGGGGGCCGGGGCAAAAATGAGAGGAACAGTTTAGGAGCAAAATCCAAATTTTAAGCAAGAAGGAAGGAGAAAAGAAAAAGAAAAAAAATACGTTCTACTCCAAATGTAGATAGAACTCAGTCCATACATGGTAGAGGAGCTAACTTAGTAATAGGACGAATATAAACTCCATCCACAGTTCTTACACGTGCGGCACGAACATTGCCGTCTTTGCCAGTTAGTAGTTCCACTACCCTGGCAAGGGGCCAATTCAAAGGAGGACGGTCCTCCGATTGCACTAGTACAAGCTGATTAAGCTGAAGATTGTTTGAGGCTTTACACCACTTAGGTCGATGCTGCAGTCGATGCAGATAATCGGTGCTCCACCTCTTCCAGAATTCTTGGTTCATCTTAGTACATTGTTCCCAAAAAGTTAATCTGTTTACAGGGATGGTAGATAGATCGCGATCGGGATAAGCGGTTCAAGGTGCTCCGATCAAAAAATGACCTGGTGTCAAAGGAGATAGATCGGTAGGATCATTTGACATCGGGTATAATGGTCTGCTGTTCAAGATATCTTCGATCTGACTCAGAACCGTGGAGAGTTCCTCGAAGGTAAGGCACGAATTGCCAATTATTTTGGTGAGGTGGGATTTGGCGCTTTTCACAGCCGCTTCCCATAAGCCACCCCAGTGCGGTGACCGCGGAGGAATAAACTTCCAACTAATTTCTGTAGTTGAAAGAAAAGACTGTATCTTATTGATACTTTCGGAAGATTTGAGAAAAATGGAGAGTTCTCGTAATTGATTCCTTGCTCCGACAAAGTTGGAACCATTATCAGTATAGATAGTCTGAGGATTCCCTCTACGACTGAGAAATCTTTTAAGAGTGGCGATAAATGCATCGGTAGAGAGATCACTTACTAATTCGATATGGATCGCCTTTGTCACCATGCATATGAATATGGCAATGTAGGCCTTTTGTATTGGGGCTTTTCTTAAGCGCGAAGATTTAATTTGTACAGGTCCAGCAAAATCGATGCCAGTTTTGGAAATGGGGCGAGATTTTTGCACTCGGTCAAGGGGTAACGGGGACATTATTTGAGAGGCGAACTGGGCATTAAATCTAAAACAGGTGATGCAGCTTTTTATCAATTTTTTGACAAGACGAGTGCCATTCAAGGGCCAGTACTGTAGCCTTAAATTTCCTAACACATTTTGGGCTCCACCATGGCCAAGACGGCGATGTTCCCGTATTATTAGCAAATCAACCACATGATCATTTTGTGGTAACAGCAAGGGAAATTTTTGATTGAAAGGTAAAGTAGAAAATTGTAATCGGCCACCCACTCTTAGAAGGCCGTCATTATCCAAGAAAATGTTCAATGGAATTAAGTCTTTATTTCCAATCGGAACGTTAGTTTTTAAACAACGAATTTCGTTGAAGAAGTGTTTATGTTGAATTTGTTTGATTATAAAATCATGGGCAATGCGGAGATCGTCAACAGATAACGAACCAACGTCTCTGAATTTTCTCCTCGATAGGTTTATAAATTTGAATATATGGGCTATAACCCTATTTAAGGTTATAAATTTTGAGAATCGGAAAAATATAGGTTCCCAAAAGTTTAAGTCGCTGTTGACTATAGCAAGGTTGACCTTATTGACTTCAGGCAAGTGGTCAATAGGTTCGAAAGAATCCATAGAATCAAAATCTTTAGATTCAAGTAGAAATCGAGGACCCTCGAACCAAAAAATCCAGACATCAGATGAGAATTTACCACGAGAAAGTAAATCGGCTGGGTTTAAATCGGATTTGACATGTCGCCATATAAAATCTTTACTATTGTTTTGAATGGTTAGGACACGCCGAGCTACAAAGGGAGAAAAATCATTAGAAGACCGTTTCACCCAACTGAGAGCGACTTGAGAGTCGGACCATAAATTTATGGAAGAGATGTGAAGAGAAATGCACAGAATCTGAACTATTCTGCGAGCTAAAGTGGACAACAGCTCCATTGCACACAGCTCTAACTTGGGAATAGTTAAAGTAATTTTCAAAGGATTCACACGAGATTTAGCAGAAATTAGGCGAGAGGATCTAGAATTATCAGCGTAGATCGCTACTAAATAGAGACACCCTCCGTATGCCTTTTGACTGGCATCGCAAAACCCGTGGAGAGAACACGAAATAATAATTTTTTGGTTAAATAGGTATCTGGGTACTCGGAGGTGAGCAGCTTCAGTTAATAAAGAAAGGAATTTATTAAACTGAGTAATTATGGATGTGTCGGAAATGGGAACATCCCACCCTATCTGGGATTTCCAGACCGATTGCATCAACAGTTTGCCAAACACGGTCAGATTGTTCACTAACCCAAGAGGGTCAAATGTACTGGCGACGGTACTTAATATCCTTCGTTTCGTTATATGAGAACAATCAGCCAACTTGGCAGTTTGGATATGTAAAATATCAGACGCAGGATTCCATTTTAGTCCTAGAATTTTGCTTGACGAATCGTCAAAACTACGATCCAATTCAGCGTTAGGTAATTCATCGATTGACTGTAAAAACTTGAATGAATTTGATTGCCATTTGTGAAGTTGGAACTCATGTTTTCCAAGCATATTGGTCAATTCGGCATAAAGAGCCGGTAAGTCCATTTCCTTATTGGTTCCAGTTAAGATATCATCCATGTAGGTTTGATGAAGAATAGCCTGCTGCGCATTTGGACAATCGGGACTATTTAAGGCAATGTCTTTCAAGACTCGGGTGGCCAAGAAAGGGGCACAGTTCTGTCCGAAACTAAGCCTAGATAATTGGATACATTGAAGGGGTTTCGGGGGGTTATCCCTCCACAGTATGTTTTGGAGATAGCGTTGCATGGGATTGATATCTATGAATCTATACATCATTTTGATGTCAGCACACAGCACATATTTATAGCATCTAAATCTGCACAAAATGTCGAATAGGTTATCCTGAACTTGGTATCCCTCCGACGTTAAATCATTAAGAGAGAAACCTGAATCGGTTTTAGCCGAAAAATCGAACACGATCCGAAGTTTGGTGGATGCGCTTTCCTCACGTATCACCGCCCTATGGGGTATAAAATACTTGAAATCATTAGACACAGTGTTATAGAAAGACAGAGGAATGACTTGAGCATGATTGAGTGTTAGATATTCTGAAATTACTTTTTTATATTCAGAGAAAAGGGTAGGATTAGCATTGAATTTTCTTTCCAGAGAAGAGAATCGTTGGATGGCTATACCGAATGACTGGCCTAGTTTTTTATTCTGATTTGCGAGTAGAGGCATATCTACCTGATACCGCCCCGATGGTAGGATAACGGTTGTATCCCGAAATAGTTGTTCAACATATTCCTCGCTGGGATCGTGTGATGGACATTCGGGAATTTCCTCAAGCTCTCAGAGTTTCTCCATTGTCCTTTGGAGGTCAGAATATTGATAGACTTGATCATTATAAACCGTCAAAAAGGAATAAGCAGACTTAGGTTTATGCTGGGAGGAGTTAGCATTTCTCAAAGGGATAGGACCCGCGATAACATATCCCAGGTGAGTATCTATAAAGGAAGGAGAATAAGGATCCGTTTTAAGTACGGTCCCCTTAAGCAGGTAATGATATAAATCACAGCCAATAAGAAGATCTATTGGACCGGATTCAAAGAATAATGGGTCAGCTAGCTCAAGTTTTATATGGGATGGAATTTTAAAATTAGAAGGTGAGATAGAAGATTGTGGTAAACTATTTGTTATTTTATCTATGACCGAGCAAGATATAGTGAAAGTACTGTAAGGTGCAATTTGAGAATTAAATGTGATATCTACCACTTCTCTACTATAGGTGTAGTTATTGCTACCTAATCCGGAAATATTAAGAGTTTGTTTTCGAGAGACTAAATTCAATTTTTGTACAAAGGCACGGTTAATAACGCTCATTTGACTAGCGGAATCAAGAAGAACTCGTCCAACCAAACACCGACCATTGAAACCGTTAACATTCACTAAAGCCGTAGGCAATAGTACAATACTGTCTTTTGCTGACATGGCAGTCAAAGCAGTTTGATATCTCACTGACTCCGGAGGTTCAGGTGATTGATTAGGTGATGCAGAACTGGTATTTATGAAATTAGATCTATTAATTTGATCTGGGGACGTATTATTATGTACATTAATAGGAGAGGGGTGATTATTTACATTGGATAGAGAGGTTACATTGGGGCTTCCGGAAGAGGAGGCTCTAGGATTATTACGATTGTTAGAGTTGTTTGGCAATCTGTTCTGACTGTCAAAATGTAAGTAACTATGATGAGACTTATTGCAAGTTGCACATCTCCTAAGGGATTTACAATCGGTAGTACTATGGGTACTATTTCAGGCAATTTACACAAAGTTTTTTAGCTTTGACTATCTGATACCTCTCTTGAGGTGATAAGGACATAAATTTGGAACAACCGTATATAAGATGAGAGGGGTCTGAACAATGAAGACAGCTCGGTCTATTAACCCGAGAAGAACTAGAATGGTACTGTTGCGAAGAACTTAAACTAGATACCAATGTCACCCTATTTTTACTAACATCATTAGACTTGGGGTTGAATTTACCCTTAGTGTTGGTTTCAAAAAGATTTGAATTTTCCAACATTGATTGGCGTTGCTGTAGAAAATCAAAGAAATATTCAGCTGTAGGGATAAGCTCTGGCTTGCGCTCACTTTCGAAGGCTCGTCTTGAATTAAAATCAAGTTTTTGCTCCATTAAAAATATTATTAATGACTCAAAATTTACTTCCGGCGATAAATTCATATTTTTAATCAAATCAAATGTCTTACGCGTCGATATCTGAAATTCGCGCAACTCGACCGGAGTACTTTTCAAGACAGGTTTTTGATCCACCAAAGTTTGGTACAAAGAATACAGTAATTTATATTTATCGTCATATGCCTTTTTAAGAATATTTAAGGCAATATTCAAATTTTGATTTGTTACGCTTAAGGACTCAATCATTTCCAAAGGTGGTCCACGTAACAGCCCTTTAAGGTAATAAAACTTTTCACCCTCCGACTTTAAATTATTATTATTAAGTACCAGTGCTGTGAACAGGTCGATAAAGGATGGCCACTCTGATGCAGCCCCTGCGAAAGGTTTAATGTTAATTTTAGGTAAAACGACATTAGATACATTGTTTGGCCTAGTATTTAAATTGAGTGATTCTTTTTGCTTATTTTCTATTAGAAGTTCAAGCATAGCAATACAACTTTCAAAACGGTCGGCGACAACGTTCTCGGCCTCATCGTCGGAAGAGTAGTTGTCGTCGTCCGGGTTAGATAATGAAACGATTTCCAATTGGACTTTTTGATAATTGTCATAGTGACCAGATATGCTTTTAAGTTTGACTTTAAGTATATAGACCTCTTCGGAGCCAGTCAGCTCCGACACAAATGTTTCAATTCGAGATAATTGCGATTTGAAACCCTCTCTTTTATTTTTCAAGTGATTTAGCGACATGATTGAATCAAAGTGTAACCAATCAAAGTTGAACTCCACCTGAATTAAAATAAGCTTCTAAAGTAGCGAGTAAATTTTTACAATATATGGAATAACCGAATAGACAAAGAGCTTTTCCAATCAATGCGATAAGTATTTCAATAGCATGCAAATTACTGAAAATTTGTTTAACATTGTAAGAAAATACCTACCTACTTATAACCAAATACGGTATTAATATTCAAAATAATGAAGAAGAAATTACAGTGAATTATTTTTCACAGTGTACTAGAATGCATGTAAACGCAAATAGATAATCAATATTGAGATTAATAAACAAAATATCAAACATTGAGAAAACTGTAGATTATTTTTAACAGTGTAAGAAAATGTACCTACTTATAACCAAATACAGTATTAATATTCAAAATAATAAAGAAGAAATTACAGTGAATTATTTTTCACAGTGTACTAGAATGCATGTAAACGCAAATAGATAATCAATATTGAGATTAATAAACAAAATATCAAACATTGAGAAAACTGTAGATTATTTTTAACAGTGTAAGAAAATGTACCTACTTATAACCAAATACACTAATCAAATATTCAAAGTAATAATGAAGAAAAGACTGTGAATTATTTTTCACAGTGTACTAAAATTGCACGTGAACGGAAAAAGATAAACAATATTGAGATACATAATCAAAATATCTAATATTGAGAAAATTGTAAATTATTTTTAACAGTGTAGGAAAATGTACCTACTTATAACTAAATACACTAATTAAATATCCAAAGTAATAATGAAGAAAATACTGTGATTTATTTTTCACAGTGTACTAAAATGCATGTAAACGCAAATAGATAATTGATAAACAAAATATCTAATATTTAGAAAACTGTAAATTATTTTTAACAGTGTAAGAAAATGTACCTACTTATAACTAAATACACTAATTAAATATCCAAAGTAATAATGAAGAAAATACTGTGATTTATTTTTCACAGTGTACTAAAATGCATGTAAACGCAAATAGATAATTGATAAACAAAATATCTAATATTTAGAAAACTGTAAATTATTTTTAACAGTGTAAGAAAAGGTACCTAAATATAACTAAATACACTAATCAACTATTCAAAGTAATAATGAAGAAAATACTGTGATTTATTTTTCACAGTGTACTAAAAATGCATATAAACGCACATAGATAATTGATAAACAAAATATCTAATATTTAGAAAACTGTAAATTACTTTTAACAGTGTAAGAAAATGTACCTAGATATAACTAAATACACTAATTAAATATCCTCAAACTTAACGATGTATTTATTATACCATGTATTATTGAGGTAACAAAAACCCGACATGTAAATAAACACTAGTTTCTTCAAAATATGCTGTTTATAAACACTTCCAAACCGGCTCCTAATCCTATACACCCCCCTTGAGCGAGGTGTCGTTGAAGTAAAAACGGCCAGCAGTTTTGACCATTCTAGATTCAGAACTCGCTTCGCGCGCTGTTGCCGGACTGTCTTTAATTTCCCGAGCAATCAAATCGCACTTATATACATATCACTGTTTCAGTATTTATTTTTTACAGTTTCTCAGCCCTCACGAGAGTCTAATGAACAACTTTTTGGAATGTTTATTAGAGAAAAGAAGAATAGGGTTCAGACAGACCCAAGAAATCAAATTGCCGCAAAGGCGGAAATGGATATATCAAGTTGCTGCAGAGGCAAAAATGGATATGTCAAATTGACAGACTAAATCCGGCTCGAAGGACCAATAAAAACTATGTACGAGAAGGGGAATTCGCCTTAGCGATATTTGGTTGGTTCCTCTAAGTTTAGATTGGTTGATCCTTTCCTTCCCGACATGTTTTTGAGTATTTTAAAACAAGAACACTCGCCAACCTTTTGTTGACGGGAATGCTGAAATTGTCGTTGAGAATAAAGGAGAAATAAAAATACTGCTCACTCACAATCCCTCTATTTGAATTCTTACAAGAACGAAGTACCAAACTTTAGTATCGGATACGGCAACAGCGCTAAACTACCGTTGAACCGGTCTAGGCTACCATGCGGATTCAAACAATAATTTTTAATAATAATAGTACTTACAATACAGAAATTCACCGACCAATGTCGGAAAAGCACTTCACATCATATTCCCACTCTCATTTGTTGCAGTTACATTAAATTGATTAACGAAATTAGGTATGTACTTAAACCAATGAATCAACACTTAATCATATCGTCACAAGAGTTGAGCCAAGACTACTGACTGCCTTTCGTTGGCGGTAATTTTTCGGCTAGTGGCGCAGAAGGTACCAATTGGATCCGTGATCATAAATAAAGGGCGCGGAGATTTAAACTTCGAACCTTTTATTTTAATGTTAAATTAAGATCCATTGTAGGAATTTATGGGAAATTCCTACAGTAATAATTGGGAAGCTGTTCAAGTAGGACAAACATCAACATATTTGGAAAATAGTTTAAAAAGTCATCAATACAATAAAATGGATGAAACAACATTAACTAACCAGAAAATGGCAAAAAAACTTGCTTATAGTTATAAAAATACGAAAAATTCTTGGAAACGAATGCAATGCAAATAACTTTTGAAAGTGAAGTGATTCCATTTGGCTTACTTACTAATAGAATGACTGAAATGACAGCAAACCAAGAGAGTTGGAATCATTTAACAAAGTGATTGTTTGTTTAGAAAGGTGCTTTATCCTTGTTGAAACGCTAATCTATTTTACTTTGTTTCAGGTACGTATTCTTCCTAATTCAACTAAAGCGTAAGTAACTGAAATTTACTCAATATCACTTTCGCTTTCTATTCCCTTTTCTTTGAAAGGCATCAGTTTCGAATTACTGATGCTTAAAGTTGTTTTACACCCTTTTACAGGCGGAACTCTGAAAGTTTTTGGTATGGTTTCTTTCAGGGTAATGTCAAATAGAGACAAATTCCTTCCGTATAGAAGGAAAAGCTATTACTTGGTTTATAATAATTGAGTATTAAATATGTATGCATCCAAACAAATATAAAAAATATTGGTGAATTTTCATTTTTGTATAAAATCTTATTTATAGTTACAAATAGTTTGAAGAGAAATTTCGGGGAAATCTGTCATTATTACTGATTATGTTAAGATGAAGTAGGGTTTCACGAGGCTATCGAGATTTCTCGACTTGTCTCGATTTCGAGACAAGATCGAGACAAGATCGAGACGAGACGGAAATTTGTTTCGAGGCGAGATCGAGAATTACACTTCAAGATTTTTCGAGATCGAGAAATTTTGTCAAGATTTCTCGATCTCGAAAAATGTGAATGTTGCGATAACTCATGCCATAAAAGTGAAAATAAGAACTATGTCAGGAAATAATTTTAAACATAAGAAAATTATCAAGGCATACAAAGATAACAAACGTAAAAATAAATGTTTTCATAGTATTAAAAAACACTTAAAAATGAAAAAAATATAATGACATACAAGAAAAACATAGGAAACATGATTTCTTAATGTAAAAAATGTCTCTTAACAGATAACAAAATTATTGTCTATACACTTTTACTAAATATAACTATGTTACACAACCAGGAATGCAAACACAGTAAAAATTGAGCTAATTCTCCAGTTAATCGGCTTCGTTTTTTTCTAAAGGTCAGTCTTGCTCTTGAAAACAGCCTTTTTGTAGACACAAATTAGTAGCTTGTATACTTAAATATCACGAGCAAGCTTTGCTAAATTAGAATATATGGCCTCATTTTTTCTCCACCCCTCTAAAATATCTTAATTCCCTTCAGCTCTCTTAGACAAACAATATTCGTTTATTTCTTGTCTCCAGTTTAGCTTTCTGTTGCCATTGCTTTTTTCAAATAAACTTTGCAAATTGAAATCGTCGGTATTCTCATCAATATCATGCTCAGTCAGAAGATGCGATGTTGAAGGAATATCGTTTTTGGAAGTAACACAATATTCTTCCTTATACAAGTTTTCGAATTTAGATATTGCATTTTGCTTTAAATCTCTTCCCCAATTCGTAAAGTTGAATGCCTCAGTCTTATGTCGTGGATCCAATATTAATGCAACACAATACATCCAATTGGGTTTTCAATAGTTTCTGACGACTTTATCCCTTCCTGCTTGAAGAGCTTCTATAAATTGTTCGACGGTTGTATCCCTGTTTGGGCGATTGTCTCGCTCAAAAGCCCAGGTTTCCAATTTGTCTAAAAGAATTTCAGTTCCTAAGACGACCAAATGTATTGTACAGTATTTTCTCTTTAAAATGAATCCAATAATGTTTTAAAAACTTTTTTCTACTTCCATTACCAAAACCGCATGTCGAACACGGGTTTTACATGCTCAAAACGACTCTTTAAACACTAGGGTTTAAAATGCTAAGAGTCACATCTCGTTTATCTTTTGTTTCTAAAAGTCAAATCTAGTGTATTTTTTGTATGTTAAATTTCATGTTCCGTGATAATTTTGTTGTTCTGTGTCATTTGATTTATCAGTCAGCCGTCAGCCATCGTCCGTGATGTTATGAATATAATTAAAATAAAATATAATTTTTTCATTCCTACGGGCGAAAAAAAAGTATAGTACGCACCTCGTGTTAAAAACGTCACCTTGTTCCACAAGGCACTCGTTCCGCTTCGCTCTACTCGTGCCTAATAAAACTCATGACTAAAGTAACATTTTTGACACTTGGTACTATTATATACTATACTAGTATATACTATTGAATAATTAAAAATTCAAAATAGGTGTAGGTAAATGTATTAAAATCCTTAAATTCGTACAAAACTTTTATTACCACATGCCGACTAGTTTCGACTTAACAAAGTCATCTTCGGGGCGGGTAAGCTACAATTATGATGGTAAATTTAATATGGCAATTCGGATTCTATTCAAATAACTGTAACTTACCAGTCAATTAAAAAAATTCACACGGGACGGATAACAGCATGAATTTAAAATAAACAGCAAAAACAAGACAAGAAACAGAACTAGACGAACTAAAGTTTTAAATAATTCGATCGTTAACACACTCAAGTGAAGATGATTTTTTATAATCCAAAATCGTAAACAGAGGTGGAATGGTTGATTTTAAATTTAATGATATAGTATTTTCATTATTAATTGGTTCTCCAAAGCGTTCAGTCTAGTTCCATGTTCACAAACATGTAAAATTTTGAAATTGTCATCCGGTGCAATTGTTGCAAGTCAATTTATAAACCCCACTTCTATCAAACTGTGAAATTGGGTCTTTGGTTCGATAAAAGATAATGTTAGAAACTCGCACACCGAAGCAGATACTAAGTACGGTCCTGTAACCTTATGTTAACGGAGTTAAAAAAATGGCGAGCGCGCCGAATTCTGAGGTCTATTGGGATTTATTGTGACAGTTTTCATAAACATGTTCTCGGAAGGTCTTTTAAGGATTGAGCCAGCAATCGAGAAATATCGCGAAAGGCATTTATTTTGTGTAAGCCGCAGTCCAGAATTCTCTAGTAAAAAAGGAACTAGTATATAAAAAGTACCGACCAGCGGACCAGGGGAGTTGATAATGTGATTTGACAAATAAACAGTAAATAAGTGAATATAAAACTGTTGATATAAATTAATAATTAAGTTTGTGTGCATATAAATTAAATTTAAGTGATTAGTTAAGTACATATAAATTAAGTGTTAGTGAGTTAGTGTTTAAATAAATTAGTAAGTAGCCATACCGTGTGTTTAAAATTTATCCCACCCGTTTATTGTTTGAATAAATAACAAAAACATTACAATAGTTTTCATGTTTAGTGGAGTTCCAAAGGCTAGTTTATATTCCGTTCTATTCTGAATAATGTTGGCCAATTGATAGGAAAGTGGACCGTAGTAAGAAATGCTAACAAATTTTTGTTGTTCCCTTTTGTCTAATGCATATGAGTCATTTATTAAAAGCTTATCCAACTTTCCATTAACTAAATTATCAATTAGAGTTGTGGAGTAACCGTTTTTAGATGCTAAAAGTTTGATTGTTTCTAATTCTTTATTAAAATCATCAGAACACATTGAAATCAAAAAAAGCGGATGAACGTATGACCTGAACGACGAAAGCTTCTGCTGAAAAGGGTGATTGCTGTCACTAGGAATAACATGAGGTGTCTGAGTATTCTTTCTATAAATGCCAAAATAAACGCGCTGCATTCAGCTGATTCAGCTCCCTTGCGATTAACGAACAAGGTGAGTTAACAAATGAGAGAACTGGTCATTTCTTAATTCACCTTGTTCGTTAATCACAAGGGAGCTGAATCATTTTCCTAGAAATAATCTAAATTTCAAATCCCAACACACTCTCTTGAATTCTAATTATTTGGTAAAGAAAATTAAAGACATTGAACTTCCCTCGAACGCCATTCTAGCTTTGGTTAATGTAACCAACTTATACACCAATGTTCCCGTGGAACTAACTTTGGGTCTCATTAGGAATTTATTGATTGATTCATCGTTGGATGACTATGTGGTGGAGAATGTTATCAGTTTATTGTCATTAGTATTACAACAAAACTTCTCCGTGTTTAATAATAAAATTTATAAACAGAAGAAGGGTCTTGGTATGGGAAATCCACTAGCTCCTTTCTTGGCAGATATCCTTATGGACTTTATAGAGAGACAAATTTTCAATAGTCAATTCTGTTTTCTGGTATAGATATGTTGATCACGTGGTCTTCGGTTTTCAAGGGGATGTTAACATTTTAAACGGTGATTTTTTAAGTTTTATTAACATCTTACACATAGACCTCAAATTTACTTTGGAATTGGAAAATAACTACACTCTCAATTTCTTGGATTTATCTTTGAAGAAGGTTAATCAGCACGTTTCTTCTGGAATATATAGAAAAACTACTCAGACACCTCATGTTATTCCTAGTGACAGCAATCACCTTTTTCAACATAAGCAAATCTGATTTAAAAACTCTTAATTCTGTTCACAATACAGCTCTTAGAATTTGTCTAGGAGCTTTCAGATCCAGTCCTCCTGAAAGTATTAACTGTGAATCCAAAGACGGGAATTACTTCTTATATCATAATTTGCAAAAGTGTCAGCACGTCCTGAGAATCCAGCAACTGATATCAACCTATCTGATACAGTTCCCATTCCTATCTCATCCTGTCCTCCTTGGTTAAAGCAACAACCAAAGTTTCTTCTTCTCACAGTGCATCTCCTATCGGAGGTTTGCTATCATCACAGCAATCCGGACCTTGTTCACTGCAGCTCTGAACAGTTGAACATTACTACAGTTAAATCAATCCCTCAGGGTCTTTAGCCAGAACACACGGAGCCTTCCAATGCTCCGCTTTCCACCAATCTTTCCCTGAACTAAATAGTTGGAGAAGTGTGTATTTTTGTCCTCTCATTATATGACCCAGGTATTGAAGCTTTCTTTTTTTCACGATGTTAATGATTTCACACTCCTTCTACATCCGGTTCAGCACTTCGGCATTAGTAACTCTATCGGTGCAGGGAATGCGCCACATTCTACGGTAACACCACATTTCAAATGCTTGTAGTTTGTCGATGTGGTTTTTCTTGAAGGAAAAAACGTAACAACGCAGCATCCCCATCCTAAGTCCAATGTTAATATTTCGACTCGTAAATAACTTCTTCATCTTTGCAAATGTTGATCTGGCTGTCTCTATTCTCGTTCTTATTTCTCTTGTCTGGCCACCTGATTGTTTTATCCTGGTTCCTGGATATTTAAATGTCGACACATTCTTTATCGTGGTGTTTGCCACCATCAGGCTCGCATGGTTCAGATCTTGAGGGAAATTTGGAGATACCATTGACTTGGTATTCTTAAAGTTAATTTTAAGCCCGAATTCATTACATCGATCATTTAATTTTTCTAAAAGGTGTTGTGTGTCTCCAAGGTTACTCGTTAACAGGACGGTGTCATCAGCATACCTCATATTATTAATTACTTCTCCATTTATAACTATTCCCACTGACTCCTTGTCCTTGTCTAACACCACGACGAATCTCCATTTCTTGTGTTGGTTGGTTTTCTACCATTGTATTAGCTTTTTGGCCCCAATATAGATTATTAATTATTCTAACGTCTTCGGAGTCAATGTTTTTACTGACGAGCAGCTGATATAACTTGTCATGTTTCACCTTGTCGAAGGCCTTCTCGAAATCGATATAACATGCATACACCTCTTGGTTTATATCGAGACAGCGCTGGAAAAGAACGTTAGTCTAGTCTTCTGTAAATTCGTTTATGAATGATCTTTAAGAACAACTTCAAAGTGTGGCTCATAAGTGCGATGGTTCGGTAATCTGAGCATTCTCTTGGATTCGGTTTCTTTGGTATGAGCACAAAAGTGGATGATAGCCACTGTTTAGGAATTCCTCCCTTATCGTAAATGCGGTTGAAGAGGTCCAGAAGAATATCAACATCATCGTCAAAGAGTTTGATAAACTCTATCCGATCAGGATAAGCAGCTTTACCGGGTTTCATAGTTTTCAAGACATAAACTATTTCTGATCTTAGTATTTCTAAGTGCACATTGCTTGATTCTAATACCGGCTTTGGAGGTTTTTCATCATCGAACAGTTCCCACAGGCATGCTTTCCACCTTTCAAGTTTGTCCCTCACGTCAGTTATTTTACGCCCTTTTGTATCCTTGGTAGTATTACTAGCTGCCTTGACCCTGTTACATCCACCCATTTCCTTTATCATTTTGTGCATATGAAAGCTGTCAAATTTCTTTTCTAGTATTTCTATTTTCTCACATTGAGTTGCTAGGTATTCTTCTTTTGCTTCCTCAATTTCTCTCTGTACTGCCTTATTTAGTGTCCTGTACTCATCTTTGTTGCCTTTGCTCTTTCTCCTTTCCTCCATAACATCTAGAATTTCTGATGTCATCCAGGGCTTTTTCTTAGTTCTTTTGCTTCTTAGATGTTTTTCAGCTATTATTTCTAGCTCTGTTTGTATTTGCTTCCACTTTTCATCTACACTAACTTCATCTGACGCACTAATAACTCTCATTCATTCGTTAACCTTTTTCTTACATGTGTCATGGATTTTAGAGTTCTTAAAGAGTTTCGGATCTATATAGTTGTTTAGACGTTTTGTTATTCTTTTCATCCTTATACTGAGTTCAGCTATAACTAACTGGGTTGTGGTCGGAATTAATGTCAGCACCCGGGTAGGTTTTAGCAGCTTTGACCGAGTTCTTATAGCGATTGCTAATGAGGATGTAATATTTCCAGGTGTTCAATCTACGATCTGGTAGTTTAAAGAAAGTATATGTTATCATGAGATCTCTAACTTGACAGAACTCTACCAGTAGGTCCTCCCTACTATTCCTTTCTCCCAGACCCAAACTCCCTGTGTGTGCTTCCACTTTGTCCTTGCCTACTTTGTCGTTGAAATCTCCCATAACCACTGTGATATCATTGTTCTTTATGTTTCTGAAGATACCATCAAGCTCTGCATAAAATTCTTCAACTTCATCGTTCTCTTTATCCGCTGTTGGTGCATACACCTGTATTATGTTCATAATTCCCGTATGTTAAGTTAAAGCATCATGACTCTGTCTGAGCAAGGTATAAAATTCAAAACCAAACATGTGAAGTTTCTATTCAAAATCATTCAAACTCTATATAAATGTTTCGGGTCTCTATTCCCAGAGTAATAGAATGTGCCGTTACCCGCTGCGCAGGTGCCACTTCCTGGCCATCTCACATCACTAACCCCCAAGAATCCACATTTAGTCTCAACATGTCCTTCACAATGTTTGAAGGACATCGAATGATGCTGGTGGCTGTGTACACGTATAGGGTAACGGAGAAAACATTTTTGTATCACGTGTAAAATTTAATTTATTTTTGCATAGCGCGCTTTCAGCTCTCTGGACATAGAGCCATCATCAGTGCTTAATCTAAAAATACATATTCAAATCACAACCAATAGTGTTAAATTACTAAATCAAATTCAAGTTGAGAAAGTTAACAATAGTAATATATGAATTTAATGGTAATACAAAAAGGTTTTATTAGAAATTTAATAAAAAAAATGATTTTAATTACATTGAAGTTACTATTATTTAAATTTAGTATGTGCCATAATGAGATTTTTTTTAAACTAAAAAAGAGAAATGAAACCAGATGTTTTACTTATTAGGTAGGTATAAGAGGTTTTATATTATTAATTGATTTTTAACGAAGAAAGGAAAACTAGATATGAAATTTAGTTGCATACAAAATTATTTTTAATATTATTTATGATTATTAAAACTGAAAATATCGAATTGCTAGTTAAGTGAATGTTTGACTAAGTTTTTTTATGAAAGTTTTTTTACGAAAGTTTTTTAATTTAAAGATAAAAAGGTTGATAAAAAGTACATACTGTCAGATTCCATATAATAAAATTTCCTGGCTTCATCGCCTCCATTAATAATTAAACAGATTAATAAATTTTTCACATTATACAAACATCACATTTAATTTTTTTTTAAATCGAATTTTCTTAAACACCTGTCATGTGAGAACCTCTACAGGTGGTTGTGTCGGTCTGACTGACAAATATGAGAACTTCAACTGTCAATTGGGTTTGTTCGATTGTTTGTGAATACTCTGTTCAATTTGAGAGATCGAATGCAAAAATGATTATTTATTTAAATTCATAAAAGTAATTTTAAACAACAATGAAATCAATTGTGTGTAATATTCTATTTAATTTAGTAATTGTAATGAATGATTAGCAATTTAATTAGGATATTTAAAATTATTTAGAAGGTTAGGTTGAGAATTAACATATAATATGAAATTATTTAAATTCAAAAAAGTAATTTTTAAAAAATAACAGTGAAATTAATTGTGTGTAATATTCTATTTAATGTAGTAATTGTAGTGACATATTAACAATTTAATTAGGATATTTAAAATTATTTAGAAGCTTAAATTGAGAAAACACACTAAAATTAATTTTAATGTGAAAACATCATCAATCGCACTTATCTCACATTTTCGAGATGCCATTCTGGGCCCTAACTTACAGAAAAGACACAGGATGGAATCCCGAATGCCTCTATAGAGGTGTGAAGATAGTTTCTATCCAGCCATAGAAGTACTCTAATTTTCTTCATGTTGGAAGGGTGGGATCTAATGATGCATTCACACCACATTTTAAGGCAACACAAAAACATGCTCATGATTTGATATCCTGAAGCAGGTTCTAATGTATTGTCCCGGAAATAACTTATTTTAGCAAGCGTTATTGATCTGGTGACAAACAGGTTAGCACATTATCATCATTGAGGGTTACATGAGTTGACGATGTAGGGGTATATAGTTCCTATTTAGGCTCTCTTGTTTGTTCAGACATTTATCATTAATTTTAAGCTCGTTACTAATTTCAAGGTCTTCATTAAAATCTAGTAAAGTAAAGTTTTTAAAGTTAATGTTAACTAAAATCTTTGAATTTTCTGTGGGGCTAAAATTATGATTATTATATTTTAAGTGATGACCGAATGATGACTTGTTGGGTTTACTAATATGCTCATTTATACGGACTCCCAAAGGCCTGCATGTCCTTCCAATGTAGCTTGCTGTACAATCTGAGCATTGTAACCTGTATACTCCACTTCTTTGTAAATGGTTAATTTTATCTATAGAATTGACCAAAAAATTTTAAATGTGATGTCCAAGTTTGTATAATGTAAAAAATTTATTAACCTGTTTAATTATTAATGGAGGCGATGACGCCAGGAAATTTTATTATATAGAATCTGACAGTACGTACTTTTTATCAACCTTTTTATCTTTAAATTAAAAAAACTTTCATAAAAAAACTTAGTCAAACTTTCACTTAACTGGCAATTCGATATTTTCAGTTTTAATAATCATAAATAATATTAAAAATTTTGTATGCAATTAAATTTCATATCTAGTTTTCCTTTCTTCGTTAAAAATCAATTAATAATATAAAACTTTTAATACCTACATAATAAGTTTAACATCTGGTTTCATTTCTCTTTTTTAGTTTCAAAAAACCCTCATTATGACACATATACTAAATTTAGATAATAGTAACTTCAATGTAATTAAAATCATTTTTTATTATCAAATTTCTAATATTAAAACCTTTTTATATTACCTTTTAATTAAATTCATATATTACTATTGTTAACTTTCTCAACTTGAATTTTATTTAGTAATTTAACACTATTGGTTGTGATTTAAATATTTATTTTTAGATTAAACACTGATGATGGCTCTATGTCTAGAGAGCTGAAAGCGCGCTATGCAAAAATAAATTAAATTTTACACGTGATACAAAAAAAATTTTCTTCCTTCACAATGTTGTCCAGTTTTCCTGGTGCAAAAACGCTTCTTGCATTCCACGTTCCGATTTTCATATTCTTCACTATTGCTTTCATGAACTGCCACTGTTTTCCCCGGAGATCCGATTGGAGAACTATTAACTCCGGAATATTTTGTTTTGAACATTGCCATGATTGCTGTCTACGATCGTACTAGGGATACTCTTACAGTCTTTAATGCAATGGTTTCCCCTTGCCTTCTGCATCCACATGCCGTTGATCGTCCGTTGATTCATCCGCCTTTAGGTATGATTTCTTATCTCTAGGACAAGTGAGTGCCCTTACTCTTACCGGCTCATCCACCAAAAGCTGTAGGCCTACAAGACGGATCTGCTCATACCGGCAGATACTCGGTCGGCAGAGCCTCGTTGGTTGCAGGTGAGGTTGTCCCTTGGGTTTGGCTTAGTTCTTTTGTTAAACTCCCTTACACCCCAAAGTTTAGCATATCTTTAAACATATTTTCTAAGCATGAAACACATAGTGATCTATTGAAACATATTTTTCAATATTTTTAATTCCACTCATCACAATAAAATATTGTTTACTAATGCATCTAACTTTGAGGACGGCGTAGGTTGCGCTGTGACCAACAAATAATCAAGCTCTTTCGCTAGTGTCAACACAGGGGAGTTATATGCAACCCTTCAAGCTGCCGACAAACAATCAGCTATATGCACAAACTCTCCTGCATCAATAAACTCCATTAGGCAAATATATTCCGTTCATCCTATTGTCCAAGATATTCATGATTGTATTGGCCGGTTTGCGAGTTCTGCTGTTACCGTTACATTCATCTGGGTATCATCTCATGTCGGAATACCCGGGAATGAACTTGTGGACCAAACTGCAAAAGAAGCTTCAACAGCTAACCTCCAGACCGATTCGATCCAAACTCACAATGACCTGATAACTAGAATAAGACGTTCCATACGTGACCACTGGGCAAATCACTGGACAAATTGCAATACAAGACTACACGAAATTCAGCGGTTCATTGACTTCAAAGACCTTCCTCCCATGTCTCGAAGAGATACAGTCGTTGTACGCAGGATACGTATTGGGCATACTCGACTGACTCATGGATATCTAATGGTCGGCTCCGACCCATCCAAATGTCAGCACTGCAAAACTCCACTTACAGTTAAACACATACTAACAAGCTGTCTGATATATTCAGATAAACGCCATAACCATCAGCTACGAATTTGGCTTCAAGAAATTCTAAATATTGCGGACCAGTTACCTCGCCTAATCAATTTTTTAAAGAACATTAACTTATATTATGAAATCTAAACAGTTTGTTAATGTTCAGTTCTTGTAGTTATAGTTATTGTTCAATGTTGTGTCTAACTTGCCTCATGTAAGTAAAACAGTTTATCGATGTTAATGTTCAGTTTTTGTAATTGTTCCTAAACTAAATAGTTTATTAACGTTTATTTCTTATAGTTAATGTAAATAAAAACATATATATTACAAATATAACTAAAATAACCGCTATGTGTTTTGTATATCATAAAATCGTGTATTGATTATTTGGGGTAGAATTATCGTACGCTTTCTTCTCCCTATACTATGTACCCACATAAGCATCACAGTATTATTCTGTTATCATCGAGCTTAGGTCAACAAATTATGTCCACCTGAATAACACAGTCGTGACACTTTTCGCCTTCCTATATTTATCTCTCCTTCGGCTTTTGCCTACAAAATTAATCCCAGAAGTTAATATCGCCGTTCTTTAATGATATAATCAAAATATTCAGGATTGCATGTTGACCAACTAATTATATATTGAGAAACCTTTGTTGTTATTTAATAATCTCTGAAAACTTTGAGTATTTGCGTTATCTACTGAAGGCACAATTCAAATTATATATTAGGAAATAACAACAGGAATGTTAACGATATAGAAATACATAATAATTGGAAAATTTGTACTTGGTACAATGTAAAACTGATTCAATAATTTTTTTTATATTTAGTGATGTCACAAATTTTTTTACCAGAATAATTGGAATCTGTTCGGCGGGCCTTCTTATTATCGTCTCATATAACCCACTTAATTTCTGAGGCAAGTACTGATAAGTTAGTCCATTTCTACTCAGGACTTTGGTGTTCAAGATTAGGAATTCTTGATTTGTATATATTACGGTATTTGTAGAAATGTGTGAAGTATTTGTAGATATTATTATTACAAATTGATGAGGGCAGAGGAGCTGGAAAATACCTACTATTAGTGAACAAACAAATAAGAGGAAGAAGAAATTAAGATTAAGCTCTTAAAGTTATTAAATAATACATTGGTCTAGTCTATTTTTGAATATGTTGACACTTGCTTATGAGACAATTTCAATGTCCAAATCATTCCAAATATTGGAAATTATGTTTGGTGAAAAGTATTGTCTCAATCTAACCGCAAAATTTTCCTTTTTAATGTTGATCTGGTGTCCTCGAAGTCTCGTGTCCGTATTTAGGGTGAAAACTGTATTTAGATCACCAAAATTATATTTAAGAATTCGAAAGGCTACAATAAGATCGCCTCGTAACCTACGCAGCTCAAACATGGTAAGATTTGCCATGGATAATTTTTTTTCATATGAAGGTCTAACAGGTCCAAAAGCAACTCTGGTAGCCTTCCGCTGTACACTTTCCAGCAACGTTCTTTCACGAGTTAAGTCCGGGTACCAAGCTGGGCCGGCGTATTCAAGGATAGGTCTGACGTAGGTAGCAGAAGCGAAAAGGATACTTTTGAGAAGCATTTCCTAATAAGATAAAGTCTGCTATTTGCACGTTTGGATACTGAGAGCACATGATCGGACCACGATAGTTCACTATTCACGATAACACCCAGGTCATTATGCGAGGTCATAGTGATTAGAATTTGACCGTCAATGAAATAATCACAATGTGGCTTGTTTTTACCGACGTGAAGCACAACACATTTTTCAGTGTTCAATGGAAGTAACCATTCCGAAGACCACTGATGTATTGACATTAGGTCGTTTTGAATAGATATATTACTTGTGATAGGATTGTCATATATTTTTGAGTCGTCGGCATATTGCGATATTTTGCTGGAAACATGAAACGGTAAATCGCTAGTGTACACTGTAAACAAAAGTGGGCCCAAAACTGAGCCCTGCGGAACTCCACTTTTAACTGGCCTTTTATGAGAAAAGGAGTCACCAACTCGAACCTTGTAGAAACGATCCGTCAAAAAGTTTTCAATCCATAGTTTTAAGTTTCCCCTAATACCGAAATGTTCTAACTTGAACAGGAGTCTTCGCTTGGGAACCCGGTCGAAAGCTTTGGAAAAATCTAAATACACTATATCAATAGGTTCTCTATTATTCAAGAATTATGTCCAGTCATTCACACAATCAAGTAAGTTGGTAAGTGTTGACCGCCCTGGAATAAATCCGTGTTGTTGTTTTGGAATAATATGTTGTTCGAGAAGGAAATCAATCATAGTCTCGGAAATAATGGATTCCTTCACTTTACTGTCGACGGGTAATAAACTTATTGGGCGATAATTGTGACTATCGAGCTTATTGCCCTTCTTAAAAATGTTTCCAGTGGAGGTGTAACAACCTTAAAAATAAGCATTCTCCTAGGTTTTATAAATGTAACACTTTATTGATATGCGTAACAGAGAAATTTAGGCTTTCAGTCACAATTTTCTTAAATTGAACGACGTCATATTTGGTTGTAGAATGAGCTATTTGCGGTATACTTGCCGATAAGATATCAACTCGTCGCTCGGGGAATGAGTATGTGGGATATCTCAATCATCTTATAGGATCATTCTTTATGAAATAACCAATTAAAATCCCCATCAATTCAGATTCACTTAATAAAGACGATAAAAATGTTTAAATTCAGTATACTATATATTGGAAAACTGAATTGTTGCTATATTTTTTCCTTATTTTTGATAAACTATACTTTATCTTTATCACACTGATTCATGAGACAGGATCTTCTTCAGTATTCATTTTCATTCAGGAGCAGATTAGTGAAGTTTCCTACAGGGTCTCTTTTCGCTTGCTAGATCTTCGTTACGAATACCGTTTAGGCCACTTCTCGTTGATATATTCGTACATTTTGGATATTATTCTGTTCAGTAACCCCCCATGTTGTGAACCGTACATCCATACCCGGTTTATAAAGGTTATAAAGAAGAAAGGAAGATATATCTCAGGAGCCAGTAATATTACTTTTCGGCCAACCACATCTACGATGGGTGAAAAGTATTGGTTCACATAAAAAAAAGTTGGAGTTTTTGATTCTTTTGAGTTATTTTCACGGTTTTTACCCTGAGAAAAATATGAAAAACAGATTTCTAGAGAAAAAATCCTATAAATATATATATATATATATATATATATATATATATATATATATATATATATATATATATATATCGTCATCGTCGGTGTGATCGCCCACTTTTTCTTGTTAGCACGATACATCCTCTAAGTGTATATGTTGTGATTGGATATTATTCAGGGCGACTCGCAAATTAACTCTATTGATTTTCAGCTCACCATAGCTACAACGGGTCGTAGGAATCCAGATATAATGCATTTTTGATAATTTTTTTAGAAATTTATGTTTTTGAACACGATGCAGCGCCTGGAGTGTATACAAGTGACCAATTTTATGATTGGATATTATTCAGGGCGTCTCACAAATGAACTCTATTGATTTAAAGCTCACTATAGCCGGTATTTCGGGTCCTGTAAATCCAGATATACCAAATTTTTGGTAATTTTTAGTGAAATTTCAGTATATTAGCACGATACAGTCTCCGAAGTGCGGAAATGTTAGTTTGCATCTTTATAACCGTTTATTTTCTATATGGAAAACACAAAAAGAAAAATCAGCAAGCCACCCGTTTATTTTCTATATGGAAAACACAAGAAGAAAAATCAGCAAGCCACAGCAACCTGCCAACTACGTGGCTTCAATAGTTAATAACTTTTTAGGTTAAAGAAAACAAAAACAATCGAAACAACCCGTCAGCTGGTCGCCTTTACCTACTGCTATACTAGGGTAGAAAGAATCGAAACATATAATTATGATCCGCCCAGTTCGTTCAATTTTCAAACGTTTTAATATTTATAATCGTTTAGTTTTATTATATATATATATATATATATATATATATAAATTCCTTTCATTGTTCTTAGGCATCAGGTTAATCGTAAATTATGTATCAAATTATATTTTTATTTAACGTTTCGCTCCTGAGTTCGGAGCATTTTCAAAAATCTTTACATTGATGTTAAAACAATTGAACTATTAAAATTAAATGTACACACAGAGACGACAAAAACTTGTAGATAATAAAACAATTTTAAAAATAATAAAATCGAAAGTACCTTCCTTAGAAACAACGTTTTAGAATATACAACGGACATTCAACAAGTTGGTGTTATTATTATAATAAATTATGATATATCTGGCTTAGATTTTTGATATCTTGTTTATCGTTTACTGCATTGTTCTCCTTTTTTATATGTATCATTTCTTCTATTGTTAGTTTTTTGTAATTAGAATCTTGGTTTATTATTTTAGTATTATTAAAATCAAATTTATGTTTTTCATTATTCACATGTTTATGACGTCAGATTTTTTGAATCATTTATTTGACTTTTTAATTTGGAGAACAATTGTGATAGAGTATTTTGTGCCCTATGACAAACTTCTATGTTATGTTTAGATGATATATAGTTTAGTTTTTCTGAGAGTTGATTTGTGTATGGCATTGCGATGTATGTAAGAGGGGCTAGTGTATTGGTTTGTGTTTATTGGATTTGACCATTGTGGAATTTATGTGTGCGTTGTTTAATAATTCTGTCCATATGTTTGGAAGGATAGTGATTGTTTCGTAATATTGTTTTTGTTTGATATGAAATTTCTGGACGATATTCAGGTGATATAAGTGTAATGGCTCTATCTACTAAACCTATGATTACGCTGTTTTTTGGGAATTAGGATGGTGGGAGTGGTAATTCAAATAGCGACCTGATGGTGTTTCTTTATTAAAATGTTTTGTTGTGATTTTATTTTCTCTAGTTTTAATAAGTGGCATGTCCAGAAAATGTATGGTATTGTTTTGTTCTGTTTCTATTGTGAATTGAAGCTTTGGATGAAAATTATTGAAAGCAGTCAATATATGATTTATTTGATTGGATGGAACGGCAGCTAAGCAATTATCAACGTATCTTTTAAAAAATAGTATAGTGAAATTTATTTGATTAAGGACATTTTCCTCAAGGTATTCCATTACAATTTGTGCAAGGGTTGATGAAATTGGTGAACCCATAGTGCACCCAATGAGTTCTTAAAAAAATATTTTTTAATATAGAAAAAAAACTAGGGAAAATTAAATTACAACAAAACATCACCAGGTCGCTACTTGAATTGCCACTCTCACCATCCTCATTCCCAAAAAAACAGCGTAATCATAGGATTAGTAGATAGAGCTATTACACTTACATCACCTGAATATCGTCCAGAAATTGTATATCAAACAAAAACCATATTACAAAACAATCACTATCCTTCCAAACATATTGTCAGAATTATTAAACAACGCACACATAAATTTAACAATACTCAAATCCAATCAACACAAACCAATACACTAGCCTCTCTTACAGACATCGCAATGCCATACACAAATCAACTCTCAGAAAAACTAAACTATATATTATCTAAACATAACATAAAAGTTTGTCATAGGGCACAAAATACTCTATCACCATTGTTCTCCAAATTAAAAAGTCAAATAAATGATTCAAAAAAATCTAACGTCATATGTTCTATACCATGTTTAGACTGTCCCAAAAAATATATAGGTATGACAACCCAACATCTGAGAAATAGACTTAAGGGCCATAAACACACAAAAAACGCCTCCACTGCGCTTCATAAATATGTGAATAATGAAAAACATAAATTTGACTTTAATAATACTAAAATAATAAACCAAGATTCTAATTACAAAAAAACAACAATAGAAGAAATGACACATATAAAAAAGGAGAACAATGCAGTAAACGATAAACAAGATATCAAAAATCTAAGCCAGATATATCATAATTTATTATAATAACAACATAAACTTATTGAATGTCCCTTGTATATTGTAAAACGTTGTTTCTAAGGAAGGTACTTTCGATTTTATTATTTTTGAAATTGTTTTATTAGTTACCAGTTTTTGTCGTCTCTGTGTGTACATTTAATTTTAATAGTTCAATTGTTTTCAATTTATTGTTTTAACATCAATGTAAACATTTTTGAAAATGCTCCGAAATCAGGAGCGAAACATTAAATAAAAATATAATTTGATACATAATTTACGAGTAACCTGATGCCCAAGAACAATGAAAGGAATTTATATACAAGGTTAAAGAAAAACAAATAATTTATATATATATATATATATATATATATATATATATATATATATATATTATTAATGTATGTTCTATGTTTTAATATATAATTTTAAATTTTACCTTCTTCCTTTTTTTTACGAATCTCCTTGTATATTTATCATGTTTTATATTTTTCTTATCCGGCTAGCTATAATTATGGTTGAGATTCTTGTTCTCAGGTAGCGGTTCCCTCAATGTAACATTTATCATTAAAATAAAAAAATTTGTGTGAATGATTTTAATATATCGAATGCAAATTGTCATAATATAAATTAAACTTTATAAACCTCACCTCAAAATTATCAGTATTCCTCTGCAACTCAATATTAATTACCATTTAGATGTTATTTGTAAATATTCAATAAATACTATTTTTATTATTCTCAAATTTATTTGTGTTAAGTGAATTACTTATCGTACTGACCCTGTATTACGAGTAAACATTTCTACAGCTCCATTCGATAACGATCGTCATCGTTGGTAGGTTTTCTCTCTCTTACTACTGATTGAAATATCAACAATATATACATGTGTTTCTAAATCCTAAATGTTGGTTATGTTATCTATTTTTCTATATGGATTAATATTGTGTTCTTTGGAATATTAAGTAGGGTAAGCTTCCCTTTTTAATACTAAATTCAACAATCCTATCTAACTATACAAAACCCTTAAAACTATTAAATATACAACTAACAAATAAATGCAAATTCAGCCGACTTATGAGTGTTCATTTGTAGGTTAATTCTGATTCATAATATAAATAAAGTTCACCAAGTCTTTGTATGGGACAACTAACATTAGATCTGCATACAGATGTTATATACACTTCAGTGGAAAATGAAATGTTCTTTAGTAGGAATAAGTATAGCAATTGATATAATTTCCAGTCAATAAATATGATAAATATCTTACCACTTTCTGGTTTAACATTACATAGGATGTCACTCACAGGTTAGTTTTCTTCACTATATTAATATCCGGCTTTTATTTTTGACTTTTCATTTTTTAATTTACAACTTTTTAAAGAGAATCAAATTTCATGACTTCTCCTGCTGTCTATTTCATCTCATCCTCTTCAACCACCCGTTTTTCCATTTTTTTGTCAACAAACATTTTTGTTTTATTTCTGTCATTGTAAAGATAATGTCACATGTTTATTCGCGGCTACTATCTATCACTTCACCAATTAAAATTAAGGATTTATTTGTTTAGATACAATGATTATTTACACTATATGCAAACATTGTATTAAAATTTAAACTTTTTGTATAGGTTTATAAAGATAATTCTGATATATCAAATTTGCTATTGCCTCTAAATCTTTGCCTTTCCCATTTTTAAATGTTGTTAGACTTACTCTATACTATATAGTGTGTCCCAAAATCAGTAATTATTATAATATTCTCTAACGAAAACATAATAATAAACTTATTACCTATATCCTTTTTTAGTTATGTAACTTTCAATTGGACTTACCAACTTTAGATGGTTTCAATATATATATATATATATATATATATAT
The DNA here is from genome assembly GCA_963921935.1 of Galeruca laticollis. Classification (NCBI taxonomy): domain Eukaryota; kingdom Metazoa; phylum Arthropoda; class Insecta; order Coleoptera; family Chrysomelidae; genus Galeruca; species Galeruca laticollis. Next base: position 80,284,729 of record OY998183.1, read on the forward strand.
ATATATATATATATATATATATATATATATATATATATATATACATATATATATATATATATATATATATATATATAAAACTAGTGAATATTGGGGAATTGCAACAACTTACCTTCTTCTATATATATACGCGTGAAGTGTAAAACAAACACAGAATTAAACGGGCATATCACGCAAAAAAGTTTACAGAGAATGAGTGGTAACAGTAGACATGCATGTTTCTGGCTCATTAGCCGTCATCAGCACGGTATAACCAAGAAAGGGTGTACAACTTGGGAGCGAGGATGTTAGTTGAAACATGAGAAAACACAAACAACTGATTTCAACAAGATAACCAAACGCACATTTGTGCCTTCAAATGGAAGATCCCGAGTTTTCAGGACAACAACCAACAGAGACACGGAGGCGTCTATAGCTCTCCTGTCTGAACCTTTCGACCCTGGAAATGGACATATAACCAATGACAAGATTATTCTTTCATTTTTTCATTGATTATTTGTCCATTTCTAGGGTCGGAAGGTTCAGACAGGAGAGCTATAGACGCCTCCGTGTCTCTGTTGGTTGTTGTCCTGAAAACTCGGGATCTTTCATTTGAAGGCACAAATGTGCGTTTGGTTATCTTGTTGAAATCCGTTGTTTGTGTTTTCTCATGTTTCAATTAACATTCTTGCTCCCAAGCTGTACACCCTTTCTTGGTTATACCGTGCTGATGACTGCTAATGAGCCAGAAACATGCATGTCTACGGTTATCACTCATTCTCTGTAACCTCTTTTGCGTGATATGCCCGGTTAATTCTGTTTGTATATATATATATATATATATATATATATATACATTATATATAACTGATTTCGATATTTTTTTCATGATATGAACTTGCCAACGACTCTCCATTTATATGTATCAATATTCTTCCCTTCATTACTCACTAGAACTAACAAAATTCAGTTTATTTCAGTTCATTGAATCTTATTTTTTCACCTATTGGCAGCTTATTGACAACGTTCGATAGATGCTAGACGTTTTGTTTGTTAATATTAACGTTGACTTGGCAATTCGAAAATCTTATTAAATTCAAATAGATGACAAGAGTAGATGATAGTGAACAGGCCCTTAAACTATACTTCATTCAAATATAGAGGCAGTTTTTTGTTTCATCCTTAATTACGATGATTAAATAATTTATAAATAAAATGGTCCGGCATTTGAGATATATACTCACACAATATCTGACAATATAGCTTATAATTTGTAGCTCTGACTATTTGGTGCAAGTTTTTCTTCTTAATGATTGATAACAATAAACAGTAACTGTCCTTTGATGTTGATGGAATATTTCGTTCATCATCAAACCAAATATGGAAGTTTTTCTATCTCTGACAAAACTTTTTTCAAGATAAATTTCATGAGATAAAAACAGTGCCAGTTTTTGAATCCACTTTACTTTAAGTAAATTAGATTATATTAGAAAAACAGCTTCAGCGAGGTGATAAGAAATTCAATAACATGAAGTAAGAAACGAAATGTATGTCTTTTCTATTTGATACTTTGATGCCTGGAAATTGAAATCAAATAAATGAATAAACGTTGATAATATCAAGTAGTTCGCAAAGAACGGAATGAACTGAAAATGACGTTGATCGCGATAGCAGTCATAGCAGCCCGGGAGCCACAAATCCTGAAAGCTCCGTGATCGTTTCTATGAAAATGTTTAATGAAAATGAATAGTTTACACTTAGACGAATAAGATGAGCTTGGTTGGCGTGTATTTAATTAGCCGATAATATGTTCAAATAAATTATATATTATTAAATGTTCTACCGCCATCGCGGATTTAGCTTAATCTTATTAATTTTGTACGAAATTTCTTACATATTCCGGATAAATATTTTTAAGCCAGAAAGTTTCGATATATTCATTCGACTAGTGTGATATGGAAAACGGCAGTGGCGGATCCAGGATTATTTCCAGGGGGGACGCAGGTTCGAGGGGTTCAATAACGCCTAAAAAATTCGCCGTATGCTGAGGAAATTTTTTGGAATGCCACAGCCAATTTTTATGCAAAAATTATTTTCATGCAAAAATTGTGATAAAAAATTTCCATAACAGATGAGACCAGAATATTGCACATATATAGGTATTAGGTACTTATTATAGTCTCTTGTGGATATATACTAAAAACAACAAAATTGTTATAGGACAAATCTATATACAGTGCTAGGAATATTCTTTAGTAACATAGGGTTTGATATAGAGTCCATAAGCGACAATGAGAAAGATACAAGAGTATTCAGTGTATCACGTATTTTCTTTAACAGGGTAAAATAACATGCCAAAGAAGTATAGTTGCACAAACTATTAAATTGTTTTTCAAATATCACTCCAATGATTATAAAGATTCTAAGAGTAGGTTGAAAATTTAATATATTTGATAATTTTAATGGTTATAATATCGAAATAATTTATTATTTCAACTCAATAATTAAATACTGTACATATTCTGTAGTTATGAGTGTAAGCCGTCTATAATTCCTACGCTCCTGATAAAACCATTTCGTCTAGAGCCGTAATTCTTCTTTTTATCTATTTCTTCTCTTCATTTCCAATCTACACGCTGAAAGTATAAGTGCCCAAACAATATTCCTTTTTAATAATAACAGAAATCATTCCTCATTTAATTCTATCGTAAAACAATAATCGAGTCATAGCCAATGGGAAAATGAAAGAGCCACGTGACGTTACCTGTGTGTTATAGAGAGACATGGTGAAATAGACAATCTAAAGTCAGCGTAGATTATTACAGTTAAAATAAGGACACTAGAATATGCGAATACGAATTGGGCATGTTAGAAAGAAACAAATACATTCAGTTTATTACTCTGTTCTCTAACAGGATATCATAACCAAGCAAAAGTGGAGAACGTACCAAAGAACATGACGATTGACCGTACGCCTAGACAGTACCAACGTTGCCAAATATTTGTTGCCCAGGGAAAATTAAAAATGTTACCCTGAACTTCGGACGCATTGAATAATGTAATAATATACTCAATAGACGTAATATATCAGATAATTTCAGATCGTCTTCAGTGCATATGATACGAATCATTTACTTACAGAATACCTACATACGTATATTTATGTTTTTGTAATACTGGTAATAATCTGATGCTAAAACTGATTTACAAATAAGTAACAGAGCTATCGGTAGTATGTTTCCGGTTTCAAGCCTAGAACACAGATATTCCACAGATAGATAAGACACTGATTGTGGCACCATATAAAGAGCCTTTTTAAATGATGTTAAATCAAGATAAAAGTAGAAAATAATTCATGATAAGTTTATATTAATTCATTTATTTCTTATAATACTCCCATAAACACACAGACCTAGACAAACTACTGGAATATAACTGCTAACTACTTAATCAAAAAAAGTTTTAACAATGAGAAGTTAACTACTATTTTTGGCAACTTTCTGTGAAAGAAAGTATTTGAGTATAATTACTGTGACTGTTAGAAGAAAAGTAATGAAACTATTTTTAAAGGAAAATTAGTTAACTACTGCCCAGCTCTGTAAATACAAGGTGCCAAGTAATTACATATAAGAGTGCTAAACAACACTTATGACTGTTCACAGTTTAAAATAATATATCTAACATTTCATTTCCACTTGAAACACATATTTCTTTCTTTACTGGAAGTTAATACTATATCACAAGCTTAAACCTAGTATATTGCATATTTGTATATTTCTACATTTGAATCATTCGGTTCGTATGAAACCATCGCATAAGGCAGTTTAAGTTACTGTTCAGCTCCTGGCAGTCTATGATTGTTAAAATGTTTCTTAAGGGCTCTCGAAAATCCCACCGTATTGTGGAAGTCCGTTCTCGTATTTGGTTGAGCTTCTACAAGTAAACACACAAAATAACAACAATAAATAAGTAAATACACAAATATGTATGACAATTTATATCAACAAAAGAACACAAAATGCGATAACTATTGAAATAATAAGTTTACACATATTTTTGTACTAAGCCAAAAAAAAGATCAAAAAATTTTTGAATGTTTAAATTTTTTTTAATATCTTTTTTTTGGAGCTTTTGATTTTCTTGGATTTCTTGATTATTTTTGGGTTTTAAATATTTTTTGGATTTCTGAACTATTTTTTGATTTATTGTCTTTTTTTGTCTTTATTGTGGACATTTTGGATTTTTGGTTACCACTAGACCTAATACTAAGACGTAATGGTTCAACTAAAGTTAATACTCACTTTCATTTCCCATAAATTGTAATACCATGGGCTATATATGAAAATCGGCAAGGGCTCAATACCTTCCATCCCATAGCTAGTGGAGGGAATATCTTCCACAAAAATTTGAATATTTTTTTGTTACAAATTAAAGTGTAGTTTCCTACAAACTAAAAAAAAAGAAAATTGATTAAAAAATATCGAAATGAAAATAAGGCATTTCTTCTCAAATTATATTATCTAAAGTGGAGAAAATGACGAAAAATTTAAAATTTAAAGAGAAATGGCGAGGGGGAATGGGTAAAATTCAAAAAATCGAGAAGTATAATTAGACAAAAAAAAGTAAATGAATGGAATTCAAAATAAAACTTAAATAAAATTGTCTACAAAAAATATTAATTGCTTGCTAATTTTAAAGTATTAGAAACGGTGGTTAACTAATAGAGCCCACAAATGAGAAAACCAAACTGTAACAAATTTAATGAAACCTGTTATTAGTCAAATTTGTATAAGCTCTTACTTCACTTGTAGATGGTTCATTTTTGTGGGTGAGTTCTTTAATACAAGATAAATCAGAATATTCATCATTATAGCTGCTATCGGTGTCTGAAGTTGTATCAGAATCACGATTTAGATTTATAATCAACTCTTCAACAATAATGTCAATCATTGATTCGCTTTCCATGAAATTATGCTCAAAACGTTTCGTTCGATCACACTGCTTTTTCCACTCTTCGACAGTGAATTTCTGAAAAAAATCATCACAGTAAGTTATGACATTTTGCAAAAAAAAAATTACATTTTTCTTAGCAACATTTTCTTTCGTTGCTACCCATACCAATTCAATTGTATTCAAATCGAGATGGTAAGCGGGCAATCTTAATACGCTGTGGCTCTTAGAAGTAAAAAGATCATCAATTTCATAAGTGTTCTACCTAGGTTTATGTGCTTTTATGAGGGCGTATAACTCTGGTTTGCATATTGTCTCGTCAAATGGAATATTTCATGTCCTTAACCATTCCAGCATAATGGTGTGTCTTGTTCAGGGGTTGGTAGTTAATGTCTCTTTAAATTTGTTGTGATAGGGCGCATTATCAGTAACAACTACACTTCCAGTTGGTAAATTAGGTGTTCATTTTTCAGTTACCCATTTTTTGCAATTATAACGAGGAAAAATCAACCTCTCAGTGCTCGTTATAGATATGCGGGTTATCTCCCGTGGTACAACCCGTGCTCGCCAGTCAACTAGCTTGGAGTCGAAGAAGGGGTGGATTCTTCAAAACTCAAATGTTTACTAAAGGGGCACCAGAGAAATTTTGGCAAGCACCCAAGACTTCTTAAGTTAGCCCACAACTCCTCAGTGGGTTAACAGCACTAATCAAACACTCTGAAATGGTTTTAGGAAAGTTAATTTTAAAAATGAAAGTCAGCAAATATCCCCTGATTGATGATTAATATTTTCATGGATCTTATGTCTCTTTTGAAAATATGAGATACAAGTTTACAACACGAAAAAAATAATGGAATCAATACCTGAGCTCTGCTGAAGGCTGTAGCTTCAGTGTGTAGTTAGGCTGAAGGCCGAAATCTACATAAAAACTAAATTCGTACGCTAAATTAGCAGCTACAAGCAAAAAACTCAAAAATACAATTTAAAAATCAAACAAGCAGGTTCTACGATACCTGAGTAGAGCTGAAGGCTACTAACTCAGGGTGCAGAAGAGCTGAGGGCCCCAATCTACACAGATATCTCAAATTAGAGTAATATCACCTAATTAGCGCAAAAATATCACATAGGAAAAAACATATAATAAAAATTTAGTCAAATTTTGACGGTCAAAAATATATAAGCGTTGAAAGTATATAACGATATTAAATAAAATGACGTTTACTACGGTTTTCCTGCTTCAGAGCAGCAATCGAATCCGTCAATGTCGACGCTTCAAAAAAATATTCCAGCCTTCCTGGTTACTGATCCAGGCGAGTGGTCTGGCTGACTATACTCCTCAATCGGCGGATAAATCCATAAAATCCAAGATAAATAAAAAAAAACCTAAATATTGAGTTCCTCGAGCAAAACGTCTAACAAAATATCCACGTGGTTGTTTCAATCCTGCAAAAATCCTGGACTCGTTGCTCATCGGAACGGTTTTCCACAGCCAAACGCCGGGTCGGACCCCCTTAGATGCTAACTCACATCGTATTTTCCTTCCCTAATCAGGTAATATGCTTTCCACGTAAAATGGCTGCCTAAGTGTACGAATTTTTCAAAACTCCCACAACGTGGTCTATTATTCGACGTCTGATGGGGAACTAGCTTCGTTCTCATTACACTGGCCTCACGTCAAACCCAGCGACAGTCTTGCCAAATTTAATTTTCAACGATCGAGCGTTTTTTCGCGTTACACAATTATCAAAATTCTTATCATTGCGATAATCGTCAGTGATACAGCTTGACTTCCACCTAACATATGAATTGGGTATGAAACCTGTTTCACCTCCAGCAATAACTATTATAATACGCGCCTTTTGAAATAGGTTTTTTTTCCATAATTGGTTAAATAATTCCGTTCTGTCAAATGTGTATGAGAAGATTGAATTTAAGTTACATCCATGTAAATAATAGCACGTTTTCTTCTCTATATAACTGCATTTGACTTATAAATTTCATTCTAAAATGTCGAATGGATTGCCGTTCCACTAAGATTGGACGATTATTTTTCATTTTACGCCAACGGAACCCTGTCTTATGGGTATCATTCCTTTATGTCTCTTTACTTCCCTGATAGTCCATTTCAACGCAATATTTTTTTATAGATTGACTTTAAAGTTGCTACACACTTTTCTGTGACATGAAAATTTACGATTGTTCTGCGTGAAAGAGCACGTTCAAGTTCATCAAGCGCAACTGGCAATTTTTTCGAGTTCCTCTTTTTATTGGGGTTGAAAACATCGGTATATCACCACTATCAACCTTGTTACCTACAATTTTAATTATCCTAATCGTTTTAAGCATCACGTTCTTGAACCTTAAAAACACTTACATTTTGTATTTCAAGAAGAATAAAGAAATGATGTTATTTTGAAGTTGTTACAGATTGGAATTCATTATAAAAAATATTGTGTCCAAAATAAGTTAAGCAACCTAACCTAACCTAATACAATAGTTAGAAGTTGTATGAATTTTTCACTAGAAATTTTTAGTTACTACCTTTTTGCACAAAAGGCTTCAATTGTTTGAAATAATGAAAAGTGAAACTTTACGATTATTAAAAGGTTAAGAACAATATTGAAACATTGAACATACCTTAGAGATGTTTATTATGGGAGTTCCAGCGTTTGCTTCTTTCTCAAGAAACTTTAATACATTGTTTATAATTTTACCACTTTATTTATTTTTCACCTAAGTGTTGAACGGCATTTTTTTTGCAAAATCACTATTGAATTATATACAATCCAAAATATTTTAAACTTCTGTCCGAGACTATACCAACGATACGAAATGCACGAATACAATTTGAAAATGAGCTCTCTGCATTTACTAGGTACTGGGGCTGGTGTGTCTACGGCGCATCAAAATCTTAGGGGTCTTCCTACGTTTGCCAAGCTGTCCTTAATTTTTCTAATGATTGGATGTATGATTGAACGACGTTCTATTCCACAGTGTGTCCTCTTGTTCACTTGCAGTGGTGGTTAAAATTAATTCAACAATTGAGTGTTTAGGATATATCCCAAGCATTACTCTTGACTAGGAGAAACAGATTCAAGTGGAACGAGGCATATTATCTACAGGAAGTACTCATCAGCAAGCATGTCTTCATCATATTCTCCAGTTTATTTCGGTTGAAATACTAGTAAGCCACCATGGACAAATATATTTCTCTTCATCCCCTAGCCGAAAGTACGGTCTTCTTGGCCAAATTTTTGTTTTTTACCGACCAGCAAAAATGCGGCAGGGGAGACCGTACTTTCGGCTAGGGTATAAAGAAAAATAATGAGGGTACCACACACGGCCCCCGCTTGCGTGATATAAAGCATCGGCTTCGCCTTGGCCTTGATATTACACCCACCGACAAATACAACTTTCTGGCCATGAGTCGTAATATACTATTTGTCACCAATATGAATAATGGTACTTGATGTGCCACATTTCGTGTTGTTAGCACGATACAGCATCCAGGGTGTATATAAGTGGCCAATTTTATGATTGTATATTGTTCAGGGTGTCTCACAAATGAAGCCTATTCATTTTCAGCTCAGCAGGTCCAGTACAACGTGTCCTATAAATCCAGATATAATGAAATTAACTGTCTCGAGCCTTACATCGTGGAATCTACTCATATTAGTGATTTAAATGAAACTTACTGTTTCTAGTTAATTCCACAATATAATAAAAGTTATTGAAAATACTAAAAAATTAACAATTGTTTCGATAAATCAATATGATCGTCAGAATTACAATTTCATTTGATGCCTACCTGATGTTTAGTAGCTATTTTTGGCTAGACCAAGAAGTGACCTAACTTGTGATTAACTTAATATATGTTAATTGAAAAAAGAAGAAGATGTGATATTACAAATATTGAAGCTTAGATATTATTAGCCCTATGGTGATATCTTGGATCAGTATAACTGTGCAATGATATAGAAAACCAGGAAAACTATATCTGCTGATCTTCACAATTATCACTTAAGAAAACAGTTTATTAGTGCAGAGCTCCCTAGATTTATCTGTTCATATTGTGGGTTTCTTAAATGTTTTCTAATTTCCAATTCTTCAAGGAAATCCAGTTCTTGTTTCTTTTCACAAATATGCAGCACTTCTAGTTCTGTGTTAGGTGTCAATGAATGATTGGTGTCAAGTAGATGTTTTGCGTAGTGGGATTTATCTGGTTGTTTTAATCTGTACGCTGTAAGTGTTCACTGTATCGGATTTCAAAATTTCTAAGGGTCTGACCCAAATAGACAGCATTACATTCTGGACATTTGAGTTCATATATACCTGATTTCTTTAATGGTGGTATTTTTGTTTTCACATTTAACCATTTTGTACTAACGTTACTTTCTGTTTTAAAAGAAATTGTTGCATTCGTTGCTAAAGATATTATTTTTGAAATATTATTAGAAATATTTCCTGCATATGTGATGGCTTCATAAGTTTTCATTTCATCAGTATGTTTAAGAAATATTAGTTGTAATGCCACTTTTTCTAATTGTTGATTAATTAGCTTATTTATCATATGTAATGGATAACATTTTTATGGACAGTTAAGAAAGAAAGATCTTTGAAAGTAATATTTCGAAAAATGTTTTATTTTGGCATTGATATGTATATGACATATTAGCTTGTTTTATGGGTAGTGAACGACAATTAGATGTATTTTTCAACCACAGTAATAATTTACACCAACAAATTGAATTTACATTAGAAATTGAAGGAAATGGCTCAATCAATTTTCTTGATTTAAAAATTCAAAGAATTAATAATGTACTTGATTATTCAATTTACCGAAAACCAACACACACTGATGTGACAATTCCATATAGTTCCAATCACCCCATGACACAGAAACTAGTGGCATATAATTCAATTATACATAGAGCTTTTTCAGTTCGTATGAACAAATGTATTTTGGTAGAGAGATTAATACTACTAGACAAATAGCAACATCCAATGGTTATCCATTACATATAACAAATAAGCTAATTGATAAAAAAGAAGAAAAAGTGGCATTGCAACTAATATTTCCTAAACAAACTGATGAAATAAAAACTTATAAAACCATCACATATGCAGGAAATATTTCTAATAATATTTCAAAGATAATATTTTTAGCAACGATTGCAACAATTTCTTTTAAAACAGAAAGTAACGTACAAAATTGTTAAATGTAAAAATAAAAATACTACCATTGAAAAAATCAGGTATATATAAACTAAAATGTCCAGAATGTAATTCTGTCAATTTGGGTCAGACCCTTAGATATTTTGGAATCCAATACAGTGAACACTCACGAACATACAGAATAAAACAACCTGATAAATCCCACTACGCAAAACATCTACTTTACACCAATCATTCATTGACACCTAACACAGAACTAGAAGTGCTGCATATTTGTGAAAAGAAACAAGAACTGGATTTCCTCGAAGAATTAGAAATTAGAAGACATTTAAGAAACCCACAATATGAAGTTGTCAATGAACAGATGAATCTAGGGAGTTCTCCACTAATAAACTGTCTTCTTAAGTGATAATTGTAAAGATCAGCAGATATAGTTTTCCTGGTTTTCTATATCATTGCACAGTTAAATTGATCTTAATTGGAAAAATTATATCCAGGATATCACCATAGGACTAAAAATATGTAAGCTTCAATATTTGTTATATCACATCTTCTTCTTTTTCCTATTACCATATATTAAGTTGATCACAAGTTAGGTCACTCCTTGGTGTAGCCAAAAATAACTACTAAACATCAGGTAGGCATCAAATGAAATGTAATTTCTGTAATTTTGACGATGATATTGATTTATCGAAACAATTGTCAATTTTTTAGAATTTTCAACAATTCTTATTATATTGTGGAATCAACTAGAAACAGTGAGTTTCATTTAAAACACTAATCCAGATATACTTCATTTTTAGTCAGATTTGGAGAAATTTCGATTCGTTAGCACGATATAGCCTCCGGAGTATAAAATAAGTGACCAATTTTATGACTGAATATTGTTGAGGGCATTTAATAGATAAACCCTATTGATTTTCAGCTCACTAGATCTAGTACTACGGGTGCTCTGGTACTAGTGGTACCACATGTTTGGTCAATTGCAGAGAAATTTCGGGTTGGTATCACGAAACAGCCTTCGGAGTGTATACGAGTGACCAATTTTATAATTGAATATTGTTCAGGATATCTCACAGATGAACTCTATGGATTTTCAACTAACCAGAGCCAGTCAGCGTGTCCGATATATCCAGATATACTACATTTTTGGAGAAATTTCGGTTCGTGAACACGATACAGCCTCAGAAGTGTATACAAATGACCTATTTTATGGTAGGATATTGTTAAGGGCGTGTTACATATGCGGAAAAGTGAGTTTTGATCTTTAAAACCGTTTACTTATTTTCTGGTTACATATCGTGCATACACATTCCTTATCATTATTAACTTGGTTAATACAAGTAATGATAAAGTACTTTCCAGGACCACTTTACTCACTCGACTCGAAACTTGAATCTGCTGGTGATAGTGATGCCTATTGATCTTTGGAAGATTGTATTATTTTGCCTTTTCGGGAGGTAGACCAATCTCTTTCTTTTCTACTTTTTCGCTTAATCCTATCTAATATTCGAGAAAAGTATTGGTTTACCACAGAGAAGTTGAAAAGCTCAGAAAAAATTTGAGTTAATTCTACATTTTTCAGCAAGAAGAACGCAAAAAAATGTTTTTAGATAAAAAATCCTGTGTGTATATCGTCGTCGTAGTCGTCGGAAACTTTTCGTAACCTGTCTTGTAAGCACGATACAGCCTCCGGAGTCCAACAAGACACCAATTTTGTGATTGAGTATTATTCATGATATCTTACAGATAATACCAATTTATTTTCAGCTCATCAGATCCAGTACAACGGGAGCTATGTTACTTGATGTATGACATTTTTGTCGAGAAATTTCAGTTTGTTAGCACGATACTGCCTCCGGAGTGCACAGAAGTCCTTTTGATCCTTTTGATTTTGAGACCACCACAGCGAGTACTATAGATCCAGACATACTACATTTTTGGTCATTTTTGGAGAAATTTCGTTTTGTTAGCGCGGTAAACCTCCGAAGTGTATGCAACGGACAATTTTATGATAGGATCTTATTCACAGCGTCTCTCAGATGCGAAAAAGATAGTTTCAATCTCTAAAACCGTTTTTTCTAGATTTGATAATAAATTAGCGTTATCACTACAGTCACTAATCGAATCATTGCTACTAATAATAAATTCACTACCACTATCGCTAACGGGGTTTCCTGCTCATTTTTGTCACTTAATTGGTCATTGGAATCATTGGTTTCATACGAAAGTCTCGTAGTATCTATTATCTCTCAAATAATAATCTGAAAATCTAAATGAATCAACGTATTAATACGAAAAAAAAATTAATAGCTCCGTATTTGGGTGCACTGCAAACTTCTGTTTCATATGCATATGTATAATATTTTTGATTAACATTGAGTTTTTGTTTTCGAGATTCTCGAAACTTCGACATATTGTCTTCAAGAAATATCTCGAAACGAAAGTTTGTAATTATCTCGCCTCAATGATCGAGACGAGACGAGAAATTTCCTTCGAGACCAGATTTCTCGTTTCGTTCTATCCTACCCTCTCCTAGATGAGGAACCAAAATATATCTCTTTCATTCTGAATATCAAAATTTATCTCGGTGTACCTACTCGTTTTATTAGTGCTTCAAATGAAACTTACTGTTTCTAGTTAACTCCACAGTATATTGAAAAATGTTAGAAATTCTAAAAAATTGACAATTGTTTTGATCTTACCTAAATATCATCGTCAGTATGACAGAAGTTACATTTCATTTGATGCCTACCTGATGTTTAATTATTTTTGGCTAATCCAAGAAGTGACCTATCTTGTGATTGATTTAATGTATGTTAATAGGAAAAAGAAGATATGATATTACAAATATTGAAGCTTAGATATTATTAACCCTATGGTGATATCCTGGATATCATTTTTCCAATTGAGATCAGTATAACTGTGCAATGATATAGAAAGCCAGGAAAACTATATCTGCTGATCATTACAATCATCACTTAAAAAGACAGTCTGAAAGTGGAGAACTCCCTAGATCTATCTATTCATTGACGACTTCATATTGTGGGTTTCTTAAGTGTCTTCTATAGAACCCGACTCGGTTATTTCCTTATCTTAGTTAAACAGTTTCATTGTTTCACATGTATGGTTTTCGTGATGTTTTTTGTGCATATCTATGGTTCTTCCGTCTATTTATCACATTGATTAGAGGTCAGAATAACCTTAATAATAACATTTTGAACATAAGTAGCTGTAACATGATGATTTTACCATTACTGTTACAATCAACTTTTGTGCTATGGTATAGTAAAATAACTGGTTTGAAAGTTTTCGATCATCTTTCTCATAGAAACTTTGGATTTCACTATTCCAGTTTTCATACACGTTTGATGCATATTACATTGATAATCAAAATGGACATATTCTCCATTATTCGTCATTTAGAGTTTTTTGATTTTTGGAGATTTATTTTCCCAAGTTTTATGCAGTTTTAGAAATTATTTTATGTCAATAATTCCTAGACAAACGAACATTGCTCTCTTCCTTTCAGTGAGATCTACACCAACACTACTATACTTGATATCCATTCTGAGCCTTTTTAATATAATTTTAATATATTAGAAATCTTACAATAAAATCCACGTTTTAGTACAATCACATACAAATTTTTGTAATTAAGATAAAGTTTTATGATCAAATACGTTCAAAATCGGATAAAGCTGTTGAAAACCGGAAATTTCAGCAGAATTTGGGAAGAGTAGCTAAATCAATTTCTATTTCTGGAATATTGAGATCCTTTTCTTGGCAACGTCATAATATGTTATTTATTGGTTGAGTAATCTAGGATGGACCTTACTTTGAATTTTTTCGGCCATGGATAATCATTGGGTATTTTTATAGGAGAAATCCATGATTGACTTGATTTATTAGAAGCAGTGGCAAACTTTTTTAATACAATCTTTACTGATTCCTTTAATATTTCAGTGAATGTCAGCTAATCTTTTTGATCAATTGAAAAATCAAAATTTCTCATATATTGTCAGCTTAAAAAAATTACAGTCACTAACAGTAGACTTTGAAGTTGTATATTTTCTTTGGTCCTCCTGGTTGAATTCGTCCAGCGCTTATTCAGTGTATGCAAATTTTGTACTGAAAGTTTATTAAGAATTTTACGAACAAAAAGTTTCCTGCAAAAAAATGACACCCAAAATCGATTAAGGAGTTTTAATCTGCGCATCCGAAAAAGATCAGATAACGGGAATAGTATATTTTATATCAAGGGTGGAATTAACAAAATTCTACACAAGTAGAAATATTTGTTTCCCGAGCCGTATGCGAGGGAAATGATTCTACAAGTGTAGAATTTTGACTTCCGCCCGTGTTTTCGACTATACTTTTTTGACGACTATCAAATAAATAACAAAACAACATATATTGAATTGCTAACTCCTTGATTTCTGATGTTGTGGTGAAATAATCACTGCTGGCAGCATCAAACACTAAAGAGGAATGATGCCACGTTATAGCTATGGTTTAAATGAAATTATATAAATTCACTTACATTTTATGAAGTATTAATCAATTTTAATCTAAAATTTGGAAATTAGATAATTAAACAACTTTGACAATCCATATTTTTGACAGTTGACAATTGTTGCTAAATAGCGTTTTCTATTTTCTCATTAAAATGTGCCACAAAATACATTTATGGTGTACTTCTGGCTCTAACAATTATTACTCAACAACCATATTAGCGCTTAGATCATATACACTACCGTGGATCAGGCAACAGCCATAAACTATGTTTCCAACATATTCACGACGTACGTCTACGACCCATCCTTGTTTGACACTCACAAGTTTCTAACGTTGCTTTTTTGTTTTGAAGCATGTTTCAAATCTAGATTTTGAAATGACTTCTAAGAAGGTGGCGGTTCTCATTCGGTTGTATTTTTGTGATGCTTCTTTCCTTAGAACTATGTTATTTATAAACAATTTTGGAGAATCCTTTCTTTCATTAGAAAAGGAAATATGTCAAAACATTGGTTGAGTAGTTTGTGTTTTTAAATCAAAATAAATACAATGAGCAATATCATCTAACTAAATAAAATTGCTTATTTTTGCTTTCACGTCTCATTTGAATAATTTTGGTTTATTACTTTAGTACGTTAAACTATTATAAGACAGAATAATGGACCAAAACTTACAAACGTTTTAAAAGGTTTTGAATTCGTTTAATTTCTTTAAAGCTTCTAAGTATATTTAATATTAAGGCTTTTCGTTTATTTGGGCTTCAAGCACTTGTGCGTGACACCTCAGTCGTAACGACTTTTAAGATAAACGAACAGGATTTTAAAGATCCTCCAATTATCTGTGCTCAAAATCACTTGTGAAATGTCAAAGATTTTGTAATTACAAAAGTTTAGGTTACTTTTACCCTTGTTATAAACAAGGCTTTTACTTGGCTGTATTTGTTAAACGCAAATTATCATTAATTAATTATGGAAAACCAAGCGGGACCTTCAAAACAATATATACTTAATGAAATTAACTGTCTCGACCCTTACTTCATGGAATCTGATATTGATTTATCGAAACAATTGTCAATTTTTTAGGTTTTTCAATAACTTTTATTATATTGCGGAATTAACTAGAAACCGTGAGTTTCATTTAAAACACTAATATATACTTAATATATTTGATCATAAAAAAGCATTAAAAGGTAATTTGTCTAGTACAAATGAATTTACATTTAACAAGTTCCTCATTGCTGTTAGAAGAACTGTTCTCAATTATAGTGTGTTTAATATAATTTTGCATATTTAGGTTTTTTTAATAGGTTTAAATCGTAATCGGCACAATTTTTACCTTTAACCTCGTTAAACGTCAAATATTTAAGTGTCTGTGGCTTGAAGCTCATACTTTTAGGTATGTGCTCAAGGGGCAAGGCGAAGGTAAGACTAGGCGTTACACCCCATAATAAACGAACGGAATTCATTCGCTACGAGCTGATACTAGCGGCTAAAAGAGAATAATCGAAAGGCCTTATAGATACCTATTTTTACTTAAATTGTTAAAATTATTGGAAAAAGCTAGAAATTGTTTATTAAATACATCATATTTTATGTTTGATACATTTCACATTCAATTCGTTCCTAAATGAAACATCAAACTTATTTCTAACTCTACAATCCCACTATTCTTCAATTTACATTCACAATTTATTCTTATCTTAAAATAAAAATAAATATTTGATAACTTTAAAATATTGCAAACACTAATCACTTGATAAACCCCAAAAACTACTCGCCATATTATTATTATTATGCCGATGAGAGAAAAGAACGCTCTCAACATTGCCAAAGATATTTCTTATTTCTAATTATCCCGTACCACAAAAAAAAATAATCGAGCAACAATTTTGTACAATAATTATAGTATGTACAAAAAGTACGAGGAGTAATAAACCCTAATTAAGTATGCAAAACCTTTACAGGGAGCACCATGAAATTTTTGATAAATCTCTTACTTTAAATTACATTTCTTCCGTAAATCTAAAAACCAGGTAGATCGACCCCGTATTTGTTTCAGTTGTAGCAAAGTTTAGGGTTTATTCATTGTTAAAGGATTAGCAGATAAGCAATAACGCAATGCAGTGGTGTGTATTTTGGGAAAAAAATACGTTTTAAATTATAATATAATAAAAAATGAAAAGAAATAATTATTGGAATACATTTATTACTTACATTTTATTCTATATCCGACTCGGAAGAGGAAGAATCGTTGTTGACATTAATAATAATAGGGTCGATTAAATCATCACAAATATTGTCAATTTTCCACATATTTGCCTCTACTTTGATAACATGCTCGATACAGTTTGTCCAATTTTCCTTACTCACATGACTTACAGCACTCTCAAACAATTTCACAACATCGTTTATTTTAAAAGTAGTATTTTTTTTTTCAACTTCCCCCTTTACCTGAGCCCATATTAATTCTATGGGATTAAGTTCACAATGATAAGGGGGAAGTCGAAGAACTGATATACCACGAGAAGAAGCCATTTCTTCTACAATGTAGGTTTTGTATTTATTCTTGTTCATTTTTGCAATTCTGTAAAGTTCTTTCCTTAGTGGATCTTTTGGAAACTTAATATTTTTCGAAATAAGCCACTCCAAAAGCTCTGCTTTACGCCAACGACTTGTGGGCAATGCTTCTCGTAACCGTGAATGGTAACTTGCGTTGTCCATAACAATAACAGCCCCTTTTGGAATCAGATCCAACATTTGAACAAACCATTCCTCGAAGACATCCCCATTCATATCTTCGTGATAGTCCCCGTGCGTTTTGAAATAAAAGTTAATAATCCACCATCAACAAAACCTTCAGAACTTCCAACATGGACAATGATAAGTCTTTTTCCTTTTCCAGATGGTGGCTGCAAACCTAACGACAAACCTTCCAAGAATGCCTGCCTTCCGCTTTTAATGTTTTCATCTTGCCAAGATTTGGAAACTGTATATCCAGCATTTATCCATGTTTCGTCTAAGTAGAAGATTTTCAAATTTTGTTCTCTGGCATGTCGAATGCTTCTTAAATAGTCTGTTCTCCAAAAAACTATTTCCGGTTTATCTATCAAGAGAGATTTTCTATTATGTTTTGTATATCTGAAACCCACATCTTTCAAAAGTTTGCATAATGTCATTCTGGAGAATTTTGGATAGTCCGTATCTTCTTGCACTGATGTCATAATTTTGTCAAGTGTTGGAATTTCCTTTCGTAAGTAAAATCCATGGACTTTACGCCTTAGTCTTTGTTTTAATGACTCATCGATCTCAATTGGTTTTCGGCCTGAAGGAGTTTTAGGGGGTTGAAGAGTTCCATTCTTGCTTTCTTTTAGTAATCTATAAATTGTTGATTTAGCAACACACAACATAGCAGCCGTTAATTCCACAATATCATCAACACTTGCACTTGGATCCTTGTTTTTCAATGATATATATATAACAATTCAATATCACAGTTTTTTCATTTAAAGATAATGGACCTGTTTTTGGTCGTTTAGATGGTCCTTGGCTTATCGACATTGTTTGGTACTTGCACAATTAACATTCAACAAATGTTTTAAATATATTCCAACTGTTTACAATATTATGACAACCATACAACTTCATACAACTTTACTCAAAGAACTAATACTAAGTACTGATTTAATGTACCTACTTTCTTTTAAAATAATATTCCCGATAATGTTTCTAAGAAAACTGGGTTGTTTGGAAAATCCCTCTCAATAATCGAATAATCTGTAAATAGGTATAATCGTATTAAGCCGATAACAGTAGGCCACTTGCCATTTAAAATTTCTGAGAAAAATTTCCCAAACACTACATATAGGAGTAATACAAATAAAAAATATTATGAATTAACGGGCATATCCGAACTCTGCCACAAAATAAAATTTTACCTGACTTGTATCAATTTGAGGATTACTGAAATGTTCGCACTGTGCCGCAACCATTTAGTTTAATCCTATTAGAGTCATTAGGGTTTATAATAGATAAAATCGGAGGCCCATAGAATTATGTATATTTCTGAAAGGTTTCAAAGATTTCTTGAATTAAATATTTTGAAGAAATCTTGATTGCTTTGATCGATATTTAGGGGATTAGGGGAAGGATGTTGATGCACTTACACTATTGCCTAAAAATCAGGAAGAAGTATTTAATAGTGTTCGTGAATTACAATTACGAACGAACCGAGAAGAGGAATTTCTATTAACAGCAGACCAGGTATTTAAAATTATTGTGTTCTCCTGTTTTTCCAATCTTAATTTTTTATGTAATTCGGATTGTATTTTGATGGATGGGACTTTTAAATACTGTTCAACTTTTTTTTACCAAATGTTTACCATTCATGGTTTTAAAAACGGCTATTACGTACCTCTTGTTTTTTGTTTGCTGCCGGACAAATCAAGTCAAACATATTCAAATTTGTTTTTAATTTCAAGACAAAAATGTAAAGAAGTAGGCTTAAATTTTCAACCTAAAGAAGTCGTAGTAGATTTTGAACTAAGCATTCATAACGCTATATATGAATGTTTTGGCAGAGATCAAATTCTTTTTGGTTGTAAATTTCATCTCTGTCAAGCTTGGTTTCGTAAGATTCAGGAGTTTCATTTGGTACAAGAGTACAGAAAGAAAGGTTCTGTAATTGGCGAGTACTTAAAAGTACATTTCGGTATTATGTATCTTAGTCCTGAGGAAGTTATAGAATTTTTTAATAATGAACTACATTTTTTGCTTCCGAATGACCTCTACCTCTATCACTTTTTTTATTAAAATTAGTACATCCCGTTATTTCTGACCTAAATCGTATATTCTTTAGCATAGCTGCAACTCATTCGTTCAATACAAAATGTACCTTACGGTATACCCTCTTAAAATATATTTTGGTACGTCTATGAAATCTACTTAAATGAATGATTTATTACTCCTTGTCCTTTCTATATAGACTATAGTTGGATAACATGTATACTCGTATACAGTAAAACAACATTATTGAATTTAAACATAACTATCTTAGATAATGAACAAAAAAAGTTTTTTATTGAAAGTATTAAAAAAGTGGAAAATAACAATAAATGTGTATGAATCTGGCAACAAGGAACAAGGACACAAGTTCTTAAATTGAACGTGGTCATACGTTCAGATTTTGAAAGCGCAATCTTAATTGGCAGACCAAAATAAAGACAAAACAATGGTGAACTTCATACAGCAGAAGAAGATGGTGTAATTTAGTCATGTTGTACGTGTTGGAAACAGGAACGTATATGTAGTTCTTATGGTATTGTTGCATCCGCGGTAGTATATATGATCTAAGCATATTAGTCATTTTACGCTCACTTTAGAGGATTTTTTATGCATTTTGATATTTCTGCACTACTTATACTCTGGATAGTGCTGCTGGTGTAGAAAACGGAACACGCCTATTATCTCTTCCTGTCAAATGAATTGTCACATTTAGAGGGCGCCACAAATATTTATTCTATACCAAGGGAGAGAAAGAATATTCTTGTCCTAGGGTTAGAATTAAGCTATTCCATGATCAAAAACTACGTCGGAATATAGAAATTCTATTATATTCGTGATAGAGAGAACTAGTGAAATAAAATATGGTAGGGCAGTTGTGTCTATAATTAGAGATCAATATAAACTAGATGTTTTTAATGAGAACTGACACTTTACTGTAACTTATCTCATGTTCCCCCATTCCGTTAAATAGTCGTAAAAATAACAAACGACAATTTTTTTGTATACCCAGTAAAATGTTAGCGGCCTGTAAAGTGTCTGTGCTAAGAGCCTATCTTTAATATCTGAAATTACTCGTCACTTTTGATTTGTCTTGAAATAATTGCAGTCGGAAAAAAACCTAACAAAAAGCTTCATCTATTGTATGTTGCATGTTGCATCTCAGTAACTATGTTCAATCTCAATGAATTGTTACTTACTATATCTCCATAACAAATGTTGTGGCACTTGTTTCTTGAATGATGTACGTTTCTTTCATTTGTGTTTGTATGTATGCTTTTACTTCACCGTTAGTATACTAAGAAATTGCCATCGTCTATTTTCCCGGTCTCTCTGTGTTCATATCTTCCTCTCGACAACAGAAACGATGACAATCGAGGATATGAATGAAAAACGTTGAAACGAGTTTGTTTTTCAAAGATTGCGTGCCGGTCTATCAAAATAATGAATAGAAAAGGCTGTCTTTTCTTATTTTAATTCGGCTACTTGAAGTTATTTAATAAATCAGCAATGATGTTCGAGCGCTTTGTATGTGATTCAAGTAGGAATAGATTGTCAAATTATTATGAAGTTACCGTATATTAGAGGAGAATAAAGAATTTCAAGAATATTTCGATTTAAATTTACTCTACTCATATTACTTTTTTAATGAAACTAACCGTTTCTAAATAACACTCTGGATATTTAAGTTTATATATACCAGACTTCTTTAATGGAGATATTTTAGTTTTTACATTTAACAATTTTGTACTCACATTTCTTTCTGTTTTAAAATAAATTGTTGTATTTGTTGCTAAAGATATCTTTTAAATATTATTAGAAATATTACCTGCATATGTGATGGTTTTATAAGTTTTTATGCCTTTAGTTTGTTTAGAAAATATTGGTTGTAATGCCACTTTTTCCTCTTTTTTATTAAGTAATTTATTTATTATATTGCTATTTGTTTAATTGTATTAATTTCTCAATCAATTATATTTGTTCATAGGAATTGAAAATGCTTTTTGTATCATTGAATTATATGCTGCTAATTTAAGTGATATGGGATGATTAGAATTATATGGAATAGTCACATCAGTGTGTTTTGGTTTTCCGTATAATGAATAATCAAGTACATTATTGTCTCTTTGCATTTTTAAATCAAGAAAACTGATTGAACGATGGAAATAAAGTAATTTAATTAGTACAAAACTTCATTTATTTGAACTAATGTTCAATTTACTCTGGTTGACGCGTTTCACTAACATAGTAGCTTTCTCAAAACCCGTTATGGCATGTCCAAAATGGGAGCACCTCAGATAAGAAGTTACGAAGAAGACCGGAGAATTGAGCCCGGAGACAGCCGTTGCCAAGATAGTTCAAACGGGGGAGAACTGGAGTACCGTCACCACGTACATCACTCAAGATCTCAAACAAACGGAGGTGAACCGAGAATGAGAAAATGATTGAACCACATTAGGCGATAAACAGGTGCACAATGAGGAAGAAGACCTTAAAAAGCTAGAAAAGTCTGTTCCAGAGTAATACCAAAAGGAAATTCCGGGACAGAACCAAAACAAGAAGAGAGGAAGGGTGTTTTAGTCGGTAAGAGTCCGACACGAAGGGCAGTCACCGACTCGCTGTCAGTCCATGATGAATTTCACATACCTATAAAAAAATATTATTATTATTATTATTTTTTATTATTAGTTCACACTTGGCAGTGGAGGATTAGCATGTCCAGGCTGGGATTCTCAAGGTTTCAGCAGCCTAGTCATGTGTGAGCACTCGTCGGACGGTCCGACATGTTCCCAATATAGCTGCTTGTTGGGCGGTAATTATATTCTTATCAACATTTTCCAATTTCAGTTTCTTTAACTCGTTTTGTAAGTGTACTTCAACGAGACCAGTAGGTGAGGTAACCAACGGATGTATGGTTACGTTTTCTAATTGGTAAGCATCCTTTAGTTCGTGCGCCAAGTCAATATATTTGTGTATTTTTTTATTATTATTATTTTTATTATTATTATTTTAGTTTGAGTATGGGCATCAACTATTTAGAATTATTAGCCCATTCACAGATTAATCTTGTTCAACTTTTTTAAATATCTCTGTAAATATTATTTGATCTAAGAAGGGTAAGTACTTTTTTAGCCGCATTTCCGTTATCCAAACATTTTTTAATATTCTTAGGTAAAGATAGCTGCGGTCTGCTAATTTCATATTTGGGGCAATCATTTAGAACAACGGTTCCCAAACTGTGGTACGCGTACCACTGGTGGTACGCGGGAACGTTGCTGGTGGTACGCGAGTGAAGTTCGAAAATTGGTATACTCTACTAGTAGCGTGAGGGTGAGCGAGCAGCGGATGGAGGGGTGACAGTCGGAGTGGGAAAGATTGTGAGGGCGTGGAGGGGAGTAGCGCCGTTCAAGGCCGCGCGCTTTGTTATTGTGTTGTGCCAGATGCCAGTCAGCCAGTCCCAGTCGCCTGTCTGTCATCTCAGCGAGCACTATCTACTACGTAGCTCCGTAGAAAACCTAACCTGCAGTTTGACGTGTTGTTGTTTATATAGAGTTTGTGTCTATCAGTCAGTGAGAATAACATTGTTGGTAAGTGTTAGCTGTCGAATTGAAATGGATAAGTTTTTGGTAAGATCTACGTGTAGTAGTTCTAAAAAGCAAAGAACTTTGTCACCGGAACAAGAAAAGCCTATTGCAGCAGGAACAGATGCTGAGCAACCAAGCTGTTCCTCTACTTCTACGCCTTTGTTACGAACTTGTGAAAACAAAAAGAAATCAGGTAAACGTAAATATGATGAGAAGTATTTATCGTTTGGTTTTACTTATACTGGAAATTTCAGTGAACCTGTTCCACAATGTGTCATTTGTTTAGAAACTTTGTCAAATCATTCGATGAAACCATCACTTTTATTGCGTCATTTTAATACAAAGCATATCAATCTCATAAACAAGCCATTAGAGTTTTTTAAACGGAAGGAGTCTGAGTTAAAAGTGAATAAAGGAGCAATCACTTCATTTACGGGGTTAAACACTAGGGCTGTTGAAGCTTCATACAAGGTTAGTCTGAGAATAGCACAAGAACTAAAACCTCATACTATTGGAGAGACTCTAATTTTGCCAGCAGCTAAAGACCTTGTTTCCACAATTATAGGTGATAAAGAGGGAAAACAGCTCGATGTGGTTTCCTTGTCTGATAATACTGTTTCAAGAAGAATATCTAATATGGCTTTAAATATAAAAGACATTTTACTCAAGAAAGTGAACAGTAGTAAATACTTTGCGATACAAGTGGACGAAACAACAGATGTCGCAAATTTGGCTCAACTGTTATGTTATGTTCGCTATGAAGAAAAATACTCAGTTGGTGAAGATATGTTATTTTGTGAAACTCTTTCAGCTCATACTACTGGAGAAGACATATTTTATAAAGTAAATGAATTTGTGCTCAGGAATGGAATGGATTGGAAGAAATGTGTTGGTATATGCACGGATGGTGCGAGAGCCATGACAGGAGCTCATAGTGGATTGGTAACTAAAATAAAAAAAGAAGCTCCGGAGGCACAACATATTCACTGCAGCCTTCACAGAGAAGCGCTTGTAACAAAACGCTGTCCAGCACAACTAAAAACTGTTTTGAACGAGGCTGTAAAGACAGTGAATTTTATTAAGAGCAGAGCCTTGAATTCACGCCTTTTTCACAACTTATGTCAAGAAATGGACAGTATTCATAAACAACTACTGCTCCACACAGAAGTTAGGTGGCTTTCAAGAGGAAAGATGCTGACTCGCGTTTTTGAGTTACGTCACGAGATATTGATTTTTTTAACAGATTCTGATTTTGAGCTACGAAGTCGTTTTACTGATGAACTATGGCTGTGTCGACTGGCTTACTTAGCTGACATTTTTTCAAAACTCAATGATGTGAACATGAGTTTTCAAGGTACTTCTAATACCCCGTTTCGAGTGTGTGACAAAATTAATGCCTTGAAACAAAAAATCACCTTTGCAGATGATGAAGCAAAGAAAAGCAAGGTTTCGTTTTTTCCTTCTCTCAGCACTTTTGTTGAAGAAAATGAGCTTTCACTTAGTAAGACAGTTCTTAGTGATATCAGTGACCATTGTAACATTTTGAAGGAAAACTTGAGCATTTACTTCCCAGAAAACTATAAAGAACATTTGTGGATGAAAACCCCGTTTAGTGACATTAAGAAAATGACAATCCCAGAGAATCTCTCATTAGCCGAAAAAGATCAACTGTTCGACTTAAATTGTGACTCAGATTTGAAGGAAGTTTTTGATAAAGCTACCCTGATTGACTTTTGGATTCAACGACGCCAAGATTACGGTGAAATCGCCAACCGAGCAGTCAAGTTTTTACTCCCATTTTCAACATCCTACTTATGTGAAGCTGCGTTTTCTTCTCTTTGTTACCTTAAAAACAAATACAGAAATAGGCTGGCTTGTGTTGAAAATGACTTGCGTTTGAAGCTAAGCCCAATAAAACCAGACATTGCAACTTTAAGCAAATCGCTACAAGCTCATCCTTCTCATTAACTTGTGTGTACTTATGTTTGAATTTGTTGTCTTGTTTTCCAAATACAGTTTTGTTCTACACCTTAAAGTTTATTTATATTCTTTCATCCTAATTTTTATTTCAAAATAAGCATTGGTTATAACTATGAAAAGTTTAATTTTAACTAATTTATTTACAACTAACTGCAAAGAACTAAATAAACATTGTTTTAAAGTAAAGTACTTAAAAGGCTAAATGTTATTTTTTAATTGTTATTTACAAACTTTACTATGTTGGCAATGGAATGATGATTAATCATTTATATACTGGTGGTACATGAAAGGAAGACTTCATATTAGGTGGTACGCCATCAAAAAAGTTTGGGAACCGCTGATTTAGAATATGTTGCACTGATAATGTGGTCTGACAGGTATTGCATAGTGGTTGTCTTTCTCCTCTCAGCATATAGCACAAGGTAAGTCTTGTATGACCTTTTCTTAGCCTAGTAATTATGGTTTGTTCCTTTCTACTAAATTCTGTAAAAGCTTTTGTCTTCTTCAATTGATGATTTCATTTCTTTTAGTTGTATTTGTTGATTCATCCATTCCCTTCTCCATTTTTGCAATATTTTTTGTTTTAAGTAATTTTGTTGATCTTGAAATCTTATTCGTATGTCTTTTCATTACTCCCAATAATATACAGTGCATATAATCTATTGGTACATTATTCATCATATTAAACTTTGGTATATTTTCAAATAAAATTGTTCCAATGTGATGATTGTATTTTAGATCTGAATGAAACATCAGTTCTTTTAGAAAAATGTGTTTAACTAAAATATACATTGTCTTCAAAATGTCCTTCTAATGTACATTTTGTTCAACTAAAGTATCCTGAATGACCTGTAGTTTTTAATACATTAGATTTAGCGGGGCTATAACAAATTAACATCGAAATTCTTAAGTCATAGTAGTTAGATCCAATTAAAATTATTGGTTAAATGAGACGCTTCTTCTACAAATAATCTCAAAAATTAATTTGAATCAGGTTTACCTGTACCTTCATATAAAGCAACACAAAACACTTTAGACTTTAAAACCTTAATAGATTTTATTAAACACCTAATTGGCCAAAAATATTCATTCGTGCTTTCGAATAAATGTACTCCATCTATGTTCACAGAAATATGAAATTGGCTATTTACATTTAATTTTACGCTATAGTCTCATACAAATTCGCAATACTTTCACTGATTCCAAAATAATAGAATCTTCCAGGACCTCTACTTCCTATAACTATTGTTGGAGGGGTATGTAAAAGAGTCCTTGGATCACAAGACAACAATTTTAAATTATCAACTGATGAAACTCTTTTCAAAATTTTTAGTAATTTTCCTAGGGCAGAATGTGTAACATTTTCTTGTATAGCCCATAATGCTGTTTTTAAGTAGAACTGCTGAATACTAGAAGGTATTTCAAGTCTGCTTATTTCTTTCAGAGAAGTACTGGGTTCCCGAAAATTCCTCACTTCTGATTGAGTCTCACAAGTAGCATGTGAGGAACAATCAGCAGTACTAGGTCCAGGCCGATTAAAAAAATCACACTCCTCTGACGGAACAAGAGTGACTTTTATTTTTAGGATAAACAATGGGTTTAGAATATGTAGCTATTATTCTTTTTGTTCGGATTTGTTTTACTTTTCTTTTAAGGAGCTATATCCTTCCTTAAAACGTTTTGGAAACATGATCAAAATTAAAAAGTAGATTCTGTTACCGTTACTTGTATTTAATTTATCATAAAAATGTACTGGGAAGAGTTTTCCAATATGTATAACTTTTTAATTAGCATTACCAGAGCAAAAGGAAGATACTTACCGACAAAAATCGCACATAAACACCGCTAAAAATGCAAAACGGAATCACAAAATGATCGCAACCGCAAATCGCTGTCGCATAACGTCAAAACTAAATCTTCTTTTCGTAACAATCCGCACCACTTTATTAGTCTAAGCACATAAAGTTTTGTTTTGGACCCTCACAATCTGTATTTCACTGTATTCGGAAATTCACTCAAAAAAGTTTAGTACTTATTTTGATCATATTATTGGCAGTTTTTAGTTATTAGCATATACCTCAAAGTTAGTTGAAACCACTTCGTTTAATTTATATTTTCAAATAAGTTCTTATTCCATAGGTTCTTTTCCTGTCGCAGAGATTTTTACGTTTTAAGTTAGGTAAATAATAACATTCTTTTATGTACATTCTTAGCACATACGTTTTAAAACATTATTTTAAGTACGTCCTATGAATATACTATAAACATCCCTTTTGAAACATCCTGTAACGGATCTTTAAAGGATCTCCGTATAACATCCTAAGAACATTGATGTTATGTGGGACGCTACTGAGCGGGTTGGCGAGTGTTTATTATTAGGTTTGGATATGAGATGAGCTTTGGATAATGGTTTCCGCCGTATGGTATTGGGAAATAAACCAAAACTTACGTACGTAGGTAGATCTGTCATATATCAAGGGAAGTGAGTATTCACCGGGAACCTTAGGTGGCAGTGGAAGGCTCCCGTTACAAGCTAAAACACAGAGAAATACGGGGTAACATTTTTGAGAACTCGAGGAACAAAAAGAAGCATATAAAGACTCAGACAGAAGGAAGCATGAAGTAGAAATGTTACTCGAATATTTCTAGTCAATCTCACTGACAGATTAATGACAAATTAACTAAAGACAAGAAAGCGTCTATGGTCATGATAATAGGTACAGAAATAAATTTTACCAATTGTTAACCACTGTATTCTAGGTATATTATAGTGAGTAACGGTTGAACTGTAGGATACTTTTTTTTCCAAAGAGGTTTAGGAAATCTGCTAGCAGACCCCCCAGGCATTGGTATTTCGACGCTTGGGGGAGTGTGGGGATGGGGTGACCTCCGACCCACTAAAACCCTTTCCTCTTTTAATAGCTTCCACTTTCCTTCTTGGACCCGCCGTTAGGACATCTCCTCAAGAAAGAAAGGAATATTGCCTAATCTGCATTTGCCTGGGCTCGTAACTCAACTTTTTCTTTTGTGCTTATCACATAAGTTATGAAATCTGTTACCTTATTCCACCCATTTTCACATTTAAGCATCTTGTCAATGATGTTGTTTGCACTTATTTCCCCTTAATCTGAACAGAGTTCTTGGCGCTTCTCTACCCATTGAGGACATTCGAAGACAGTGTGATTTGGGTCATCTATAGCTGCCCCGCAGCATATGCAACTTTCATCTCTCTTTTTATTTATTTTAAAAGTAAAAGTGCCGAAAGTGCCGTGGCCTGAGAGAAACTGAGTAAGATGGTAGGATACTGTCCCCCATTTCCTATTGAGCCAAAGTCGGATATTCCGGATAAGGCGTCTGGTCCAAATTTCTGGGCCGCCCTGCCACTCTTCCTACCATTGCTGCAGAGTCCTCTCCCTCTCTATCTGTTTTTTGGCAACAAAAGCTACACCAGCCATGTGGAATATTTTCCTCCTCTCTTCCACCAAAATGTGCAGCGGCATGAGACCAGCAATAATCATTGCAGATGCACCTGAAACGGTGCAGTAAGCAGAACAGACTCTAAGCGCAATGCTTCGCTGTGTCTTCATAAGTCTTATTTTGTTGACTTCTAAATATGTCTTGAGGGCCCAAATTGGTGCACCGTATAGGATTACACTTTGACAAACCATCACCAGAATTCAGACAGGTTTCTCGGATGTGGTTTGTCACATTTAGCCTTCGGTGTAGGTAAACTGAAGGATACTGGTCAGAGGCAAAACGATAACACTCATCGAGTTAGCTCAAGTTAGTGAAATAAAGCTATAGGGTGGACGGCAACTATAAATATATTATTGAATCTAGTAACTGCTATTAGTTTTAAGACGAGCTTAATAATTTAAGTGCGGAATAAATTTCTTATCGATCCGTGTTTCTCAGATTAAAATGGATGTTTGAAACATTTTTCAGCTAATTCAGTTCCATGAAATTGTCTATTCATTTTATCCCTCACCCTTTCTGGAATCCATATTTTTTATTAACTCCTACCTAAACTATACAATCATGAAGTACTCATTTTTGTAACATGTTAACTATTATCATAAGTTACCTCAGTAGGGCAGATAACGAATGAGGTTATGTTTACTCATATGTCGCAAATATCTACAATAACTGCTGTTTGAGCTCAGAGGAAATTCGTGACCATATAAGTGTTCAGACTCCACTGAAATTTAATAAAACCGGTAACGCCGGCAACCAGTTACTGTCGTTAGAAAACCCTGAGAATACAATTGACAATAGTTGACATTAAATAATAAAAATACCGATCTGTTTTTAATTCAAATAAGAACGAAAAAAGGTGCTACAGTCCACAGAAATAACATGGTCATTCGATCGGATTAAAATATTGATCAGTTAATTACTTGAAGACAATTATAGTGCATCATAACATTCAATTTCGCCGCGTGTTAAAAGGAGTTCCAGCTTGAAAAATATATGGT
The DNA here is from genome assembly GCA_963921935.1 of Galeruca laticollis. Lineage (NCBI taxonomy): Eukaryota > Metazoa > Arthropoda > Insecta > Coleoptera > Chrysomelidae > Galeruca > Galeruca laticollis. The sequence continues at coordinate 80,314,165 of OY998183.1, forward strand.
AGAAGTGCCGATTTCCTGTAAGTCTGTTCCAATTTATGCATGCACTGTAAATTTGAATTATTATAGTCAGTATTTTCCGATTAGGATTTGAATATGTACAAGTAATTACACATATTTATCTGCTTAAAAATTACAGTAAATAGTATACATAAGTACTTATTTAATTAATCTAGTTTTCTATTCAAATTCAACTTTCTAAGTTCTATTCTAAAAAAAATGGAAGTCCAATTGAAAGAATTAAAACTAAAAAGAGGACAAATAAAAAGTAAAATAACTAGATTAAACAATTACCTACTAGGTTTAGAGTTTGAAAAGGAACTTATATTAAAAGATAACACTTAATTCAGTACAATAGCCTTAAAAGTAAACAAGGCAGAACCGTTGTTGGATGAATTTGAGGAGGTTCAAAATAAAATTGAATTAATATTAATAGATAATTATGAATTCCTAAATAAGGAAAAAGAGGAGATGGTAGACTTTGAAAACAATTATTTCACAACAATCGGAAAATTAAAGGAAATTCTAAGAGTAAACGATAATTCAGATAGGTCTTGTGACGGTAGTGTCTATACAACCAGCAAAAGGTCAGAAAACGGTAGCAATATTACTAAAAGCAAAGCTAGTGTCGCAGCAAAAATATCGGAAGCTAGTAACAATATCGAATTACTAGTGGCGGAAATAAAGGAGTCAGAAATTATTAATACAAATGGTAACAGTGGCGATGTTGGGCTCTTGCCGTCTGTATCAAATCATGATTCTCGATTTCCAAAAATTAGATTACCAATATTTGATGGCCAAATTGAAAATTGGTTGGAATTCCGTGATGCGTTTACAGAAATGATTCACAATAAATTACATATAGGTACTGTCGATAAATTCCACTATTTAAAAATGTCCTTAGAAGGAGAAGCAAAACAATTGTGAAGTGGTATACAAAAAACAGAAGCTAACTATCCTGTTGCATGGAAACTACTATGTCAATATTATGAGAATCACAATTTAATCATTTTTAACCATATAAAAGCAATTTTTGACCAACCATATATGTCAAAAAAGGACAGTGGGGGTCTAAGAGATTTGTATTTGAATACCACAAAAAACTTAAGAGCTTTGGAGAGTTTTGGGGAACCATCAGTCGATACAATTTTAATATATATATTAAACAGTAAGTTTGATACCGAAACACAAAAAGAATGGGAAATATACAAAAAAGAGGGAGACAAACCAACCATGAACGATATGGAAACATTTTTAATTTATAGGTTAGGGTTACTGAAAAAACTTGAATACAAAAGCTCTTCTTCTGGGGGCACAATAAAGAGTGAATTCCAGGTTCCAAGGAAAGGTGTCTCACATGTAAGCACTGTCAATAAAGTAAAATGCTATTTTTGCAAAGGGGACCACTATATTTACAATTGTGAAACATTGTCAAAAATTCCAGTTTCTGAAAAAAGAAAAAGGGTATTCGAGAAAAAGTTGTGCACTAATTGTTTGAGACCGGGCCATTTTTCAAAAGATTGCAAGTACTCTGGGTGCAAAAAGTGCCACCGGAAGCACAATACACTACTACATATTGAGAATTACAATCAATCACAATCCTCAGAAGTAGTAGGTACATCAAATGAGAATAAAGGTGATGAAACCAATATATCAATGCACGTTACTGAATCTCTGATCCCATCGCAAATCCTGTTAGCTACGGCTATGGTCCAAGTGAAGGATCACTGTGGGAAACGCCATCTAGCCCGCATTCTGCTAGATAATGGATCCCAGTGTAATTTTATAACAGAACAGTTTTGTGATAAGTTAGGTCTAAATAAACTAAAATTTAATTTAGCAATTAGTGGCGTTGGTAAGGCATTATCTTTTGCAAATAACAAGGTCAACATTGAAATAAATTCACTGCAATCAAATTACAAAACTGAATTGTCGTGTTTAATATTAAATAAAATTACAGAACATTTACCTCTTCTAACTATAGAAAAATTAATAATAAAAATACCCTCAAACATCCAGTTAGTAGATCCAGAGTTTTACAAAAGTAAACAAATTGATATGCTTTTAGGTTGTGACATATTTTGGCAAGTATTATCAGTGGGTCAGTTTCAATTGGGCAAAAATTTGCCAATATTACAAAATACAATGCTAGGATGGAAAGTGAGTGGGGCTATAAACAATTCACAAAAAAATAACAATAGAGCAATTGTATGTCATTTTGTACAACCGGACGAGACATCTATTAATGAACAGTTAGCCAAGTTCTGGCAACTAAAAAACTATGAGAACGATAAGGTGATGTCAAGCTCGGATAAATTTTGTGAAGAGCATTTTACACAAAACACTATACGTAATTGTAACGGTCAATTTGTAGTAAAAATGCCATTAAATGAGAAAATATACAATTTAGGGAAATCAAGGATTTCCGCAGTCAACCGATTTCTTTCATTAGAAAGAAAACTTGAGCGAAACTTAGAATTAAAAGAACAATACGTTCAATTCATGCGGGAGTATGAACAATTAAACCACATGTATAAAATATCTGAAGACAATGACACTCAAAAGTTAACTTACTATTTACCCCATCATGCGGTTATAAGAGAATCAGCCATTACTACCAAATGTCGCGTTGTATTTGACGCCAGCGCAAAAACTACTACGGGAATCTCTTTAAACGACGCGCAACACAGCGGACCTAAGGTACAATCAGACTTGTTCGAAATTCTGTTAAGATTCAGATCAAGACAATACGTAATAAGCGCAGACATTTCGAAAATGTACCGCCAAATATTAATAGATGAATCGCAAAGGTGTTTGCAAAGAATAATTTGGCGTGAAAACCCAAGCGATGAGTTACAATGCTATGAGCTGAAAACTGTGACGCATGGGACCAGCTCAGCACCATTTTTAGCGACTAGATGCCTTTCACAATTAGCAAGAGATACTAAAATAACGCTGCCACACGTGTCATGAGTCATAAAAGACGATTTTTATATCGACGACCTTTTAACGAGCTGTGATTCTATTGAGGAACTGTTAACAATTCAAAAAGATGTTACTAATATTTTAAAATCCGCGGGTTTTACATTAAGAAAATGGTTAACTAATAAAACAGAACTTTTAGATAAATTCGAAATAAACGATGAGTGTACTATAAATATTTTACATTTAAGTCAAGACGAAAATAGTAAAACTCTAGGGCTATATTGGAATTCGCATAACGATACCATACAATATTCTATTAAATTAGAATGCCCTACAGTTGTTACAAAACGTATTATTCTGTCCGTTTCGTCACAAATATTTGATCCGTTAGGATTATTATCACCTGTCACAATAAAAGCAAAGATTATTTTACAGAAATTGTGGCAGGCTGGAATAAAATGGGACGAAGTCGTACCCACGGATATACAAACGGATTGGAGCAATTTTCGCAATAATTTAACTAGTCTAAATGACCTAAAAATTCCTCGATTCGTGTTGTCTGAAAAACCACTTATTATTGAGCTTCATGGGTTTTCAGATTCCTCCGAAGCGGCATACGGCGCATGTATTTATTTACGATCACGTGATAGTAACGGAAGGTATATAACGCAATTATTAAAGGCAAAAACGCGTGTCGCGCCCATCAAACAAGTCAGTTTACCGAGATTAGAATTATGTGCCGCCAACCTCCAAGCAAACTTAAGTCAGGAAATATTAAACTCCATTCATTTACAAATCGATAAAAAATATTTTTGGAGCGATTCTACTATAACATTAGGCTGGATACGTGGTGCTGCAAACAAATGGAAGGCATTTGTTGCCAACCGAGTTGGAAATATTCAAACCCTGACCGAACCAATAAATTGGCATCATGTACAATCTAAACATAATCCAGCTGACTTGCTTACGCGCGGCATAAGTGCAGAAGAGTTAGTGTCATCAAATTTATGGTGGCATGGCCCTGAGTGGCTCCTGAATGATGATTCAGAATGGAAGGTTGATAACGTAAGGTGCACGGACTTACCTGAATCAAAACCTACTTGTCATGTGACAGTGACCAATGATGATTATTCATTTACTCGTTTTTCTTGTCTCAATAAATTAAAAAGAGTAATTTCAATTTGTGTTAGATTTATTAATAATTTAAAAACTCCTAAACCTGGGAGAAAAATAGGACCCTCACAAGTTGAGGAATTAAATTATTCAATGACCCTTTTAACAAAATTAGCACAATTTCAGTCATTTCCTAATGAGTTTAATGATCTCTGCAACCAGAGAAGTGTTTCATATAAAAGTCGCCTAATAATGCTCAATCCATTTTTGGATGAGAATAAATTAATCCGAGTAGGCGGCAGGTTACGGAATTCCAAGCAATTTACCTTAGACAAAAAACATCCAATAGTACTAGATTCTAAACATAATCTCACTAAATTGATAATGAGTCATGAACTTAAAAGTTTACACCACTGTGGTCTTCAACAGTTATTAGCATCCTTAAGAAACGCTTATTGGCCTTTAGCTGGTCGAGACGCTGCACGAAAAATCACCTATGCTTGCGTACAATGTTTTAAGGCAAAACCATCATCATTCCACCCCCTTATGGGTGATTCACCAGAATGCCGAATTTCGCAAACTCCTCCATTTTTTAATGTCGGAATTGACTATGCCGGACCTGTTCTAATAAAGGACCGGAAATTACGGAATGCGAAACTAATAAAGGCATACATTTGTGTATTTGTCTGTATGTCAGTAAAAGCCATTGATTTAGTGACAGATTTATCTACTGAAGCCTTCATGGCAATGTTCAAAAGATTTGTAGCAAGAAGAGGAAAGCCTCAGAATGTATATTCCGACAACGGTTCTAACTTTGTCGGAGAAAACTCTAACCTCTCTGATATATTTAATTTCTTAAAGGACTCATCCGATAAAATTAACGATTCATTAAGTAATGAAGGTATACAATGGCATTTTATACCACCACATGCCCCCAATTTTGGCGGATTATGGGAGGCAGGGGTCAAAAGCGCAAAATTTCATTTGAAAAGAGTTACAGGAAATTTGAATTTAACCTATGAGGATTATCTGACTGTTTTAATTCAAATTGAAGGCATCCTCAATTCTAGACCTATCACACCCTTATCCTCTAGCCCAGATGACTATACGCCACTTACACCTGGCCATTTTTTAATCGGTAAACCAATGACCGCAATTCCAGATCCTGACGTTGGGCAGGTTCCAGTGAACCGACTTAATAAATATCAGCAGCAGCAACAAGCAATTCTATGTTTCTGGAAAAGATGGCAGAACGAATACATTTCAGAACTTCAGTCACGCCAAAAGTGGAAAAAAAATGTAACCGCCCTCCTGAAGATTGACAGTCTAGTGGTAATCAAAGAAGACAACCAGCCACCCCTCCAGTGGAAGTTAGCACGAGTAGTTGCACTTCATCCCGGAACAGACAATATAGTGAGAGTGGCAACAGTCCGAGTGTCTACAGGCAATATTTTTAAAAGACCTGTATCGAAACTGTGCGTTTTACCCATTGAGCAATGAACAACGATTATTAGATCTTATGTTTTTTTTAACAAATGAACGAACTGGTTTCTTGTATCATTTTTATATTATTATTATTTTGATGGTTTGTTAACAATTAGTTATTCAATGTACGTTTCCTCGTACATATCAAGGCGGGCGGCATGTTCAGACTCCACTGAAATTTGGTAAAACCGGTAACGCCGGCAACCAGTGACAGTCGTTAGAAAACCCTGAGAATACAATTGACAATAGTTGACATTAAATAATAAAAATACCGATCTGTTTTTAATTCAAATAAGAACGAAAAAAGGTGCTACAGTCCACAGAAATAACAATAAGAATAATGAAATATTTTCATATAATCATAAAAACTCTCATAGTTTCAAACCTACAATCATCTTTAGATACTGTATTTTGTCCAATATTTTTCCGTGTTAAAACAACTATATCATCCATGAAAAGTCAACTCATCATGATTTCTTTAATCAAAATGTTATCTCGAATTGAACTTCTCCTCTATCATCACAGTATAGTCCTTAGAAGGGGAGATTGAAAGCAGCGGAGATAGATTTCGTCCTAACTGACACATTTTCTTGTAGTGCGTTAATACTTAGTTTCATGGACTACTTTGTATAATTATCGCGCGATAATATTGTCAATATTTATTTTTCCTTACTAACGTAACATAACAGAAATATAATTATTATTTGATAGTTTTGTTTATCGCACTAAGTTCAGAAATGAAGTGTTCCTTCAGTCGTCCTGTGCACCCGTAAATCCTGATCAATGTGACAACTCGGCGTCGAGATTGCGACGCTTATACGCCTGTGTGGAAAGTATGCGCGTCCGACAGCAGGCGCCATCGCCGCCGTACGGCCGCTCCGTCCCCATGGTAACCAACCGGATCGAGTCGGAACTCGTACGGCCGTTTCGGAGCGACGCTTCAGTCGAATTCCCGCCATTCTCGAAGTAAAAACAAGCGAAGACGCTCTCACCGGTCACGTGGATTCAAAGCACACTTTTCAGAGATCGGCGCGTGCGAAAACGCTTCTGCACCCTCGCAAGAGAGAGTCGATCTCTTGATTTCGTAGCACCCGGGCGAAAGGCCCAAGCAGTACGTGTGAAGTTGTAGTGGGCATAGCGCGTATTTCCTTTAAAGGACTGACGTACAACGAATCGCAGTAAGTTACATTATTTTATCGGAGACGATATTCCGATATTTTGCACGAAAATATACATATTTTACTTTTTTGCATGGTTTTGTGTTTTTTTTATTCCCTTCCTTATTTCACTGAGATTGAAAATGATACTTTTTAAAAATAAATATATTCTTATCCTTTGTTTTGTCTGTACAATATTAACGATGTTTATCATTAAAAAAATATAAAAAACAACGCTTCTAGCTAAATATTGAAATTTGATAAAAATTATTTTTTTCCTTCAATTTAATCACACTTCAAATTATTACTAAACATTCTCGCAAGTTTTAACAATAATTGTAACCAACAATTTTTCAAAATTGCAATAAACATGCAGTGTTGCGTATCTAATTTTACACTATTATTTAAATAGCAAATATGAAAGCTTCGATATATGTAATCAAAATTTAAATCTTACCTTAAATCACGAAACTTTGTCAACTTTGAAGTATAGTAAACCGATAATGCTTGAAAATAACCATCAATTCTAAAATAAAAAATAAAATGGACCTTTGTGCTTCTGATTTATAAAAATAAGGAAACATTGTTATCTCTATGTCTATTAATTATGTTAACAATATTGCTCGGTTTTGGTATGAAATGTATGAAATTTCTTTTGCGCACATAAAACAATAGAGTATTATGGAGTTCTCTCATTTATTTTGGTTCTCTTGTTTAGTTTGAATTTTTTAAATGCTAGGTTATCAAAATTGAGAACCTTATTGAAATGTCTTAGTTAATTTCATTGCTTGAGCAGTTTTTATATGAATGAGAATAATATTCGTTAGGAGATAATTTTTTATTTGAAAATAATTTATAAAACGCACATTTTCAGTTGTATTCCAAAACTTAAATATTATTTGAATCAACGTATTGTTGACAGCCGAAAAGTTTTATAACTATTTACCAGTAGATTTCATGAAATAAAAAGTAGCAATATAGCGTTTCTCAATCTCATAAATATTTATTTACTATAACTTTTGATGTGATATTTTAGAAACTTTCATATCGTCATTTTTTTTATTTTTATCAGCTCTTAGAAATCGTCATTTCCGTTCCGACAAAACTTTCTTGATTTTATTTTTGATAACAACCGTAATAAGGATGTCGATCTATCCCCATATTTGATGGTATGCTGATACCAATAAAAATAAACGATTAAACCCACTAAAAAAGTTAAAATCAAAAAAAAATATATACATAAAGAATTAACTAAAATATGTTTGAGTGAAAACCTTCCATAAAAAGTGTACACAGAAACATATTTATTGAACGGGCTGGCAGATCGAGAATCGAAAGTGAAAAGGACTAATTATGAATTTTGATTTTCGACTAAAATATAATCGGTATTTTTTTTGGAATATTTATTTAATTTGACGTAATTTGTAGAATCCAAAGCGATAAATTCTAATATTGAAAAAAGTGTGTCTAACGGACCAATTCATTTTTAAATATATTATAGAAAGTAACCGGAAATCTTCTAAATAAATCCTACTTCCCATTTCAGTAACATTTCCTAAAATCTTAGTAACCCATATATGGTCATCAATGCTACAATGCTTCAGTTTTCGTTGAAAATGATCTTCAGGTACATGTTTCTCTAAAAGCAAAATTCAAGGTTACGCTCGCTTTATGAAAACTTTAGAAAAATACTCAAAACAAAGAGAAAAGCTATCAGAAATAATCAGTAATCAGAAAATTTCAAACAAGAATTTTAGATTGACAGTTAATTATGTCAAATTGGAAGTATTGAAACAAATGAAGGTGATCCAGAGTAGACATTTCTAGTGAATTTGGTTATGGATAATGTGTTTATAGAAAATGATATAGAAAGAGGTTCAATTGCCAACCATATATAGCATACTTAGACGATTAAGAGGTTTAAGAGCAAAGCGTTTTAAAGTTAAGAGCTGGAAATACGGGAAGGAGGTTAATAAAAAAACAAAATACATTGAGACACCAGAGTAAACTCTTTCAGATATTTATTCCCGAGCTTTCGAATAACTTTTATCTATTTTCAATGGCTAAAATTGATTGATCAATTTTATCATTACCAACAATTAAATAAAATGATAAATAATTAGATAAAATCTATGGAGAATTTTGGTAAAGTTGTACAATTTTAAAATAAATTCTTTTAAACTTGAATCAACGAAAATTTATAAAACAATATGACAATAAACAAACTATTCGATCTTGAACTACTATAATTTTGATTTATTTTTCATAAAATTAAAGATTGTTATGAATGTTGTGATCTTTTTTAAAATCTAAAAGATAGACATAGATAACTTAGGTTATTTAGGTCTGTTTTTCTATTTATGCAATAATTTTGTTTTGCAATATATGCTGCTTCTCAAAAAATACGTTTCCTATAATCACCTTCTATTGCTAGAATATTGGCAGATTGATAATCCATAGAATGGCCTTAATAAAACACGTGTTCAGCTAAAGCACATCTGTCAGGATATAATCTACTGTCTATGAGAGGCGATTCGATTGGTTAGCGATCTTTTGCTGTGACCAATGTATTTCTTATTACAGATACTGCAAGGAATCTCATAAACTACATTAGTTAATTTGTTAGTAGGAGTCTTGTCTTTGATCTTACTAAAAATTTTATTTATTGTAACACATTGTTTATTCGCAATTTTTGTATTATGTGGTTCAAATACTCCGGAAATTTTAGGTGTGATAGATTTTATATATGGTAAAGAAATATAAGTTGGAGATGTATTATTAGTAGTAATAATGTCACTGTTTTCTTCGTTTCGTATTATGTTAATAGTAGTGGTCATTTCTATTGTCAGGAGTATCATATAAAACATGTTTCAAAAGATATGAGTTATTATAGAAAAGTTTGTAAAGTATTTTTAGATTTTTATGATGAAATATTGGATTAGAAATTTGTAGGACTCCATCTGTTTAATCAAGTTAATTTTTGTATTACGTGGATAATATGAATGGTAATTTATATATCTCCCAGAACTGATAGGTTTTCTATACCAGTCAATTAAGATTCTATTATCATTACTTTTAATAAATTTGGTATCTAGAAAAGGTAAAGATGGTTCTGTATTTTCGCTTTCCATTGTAAATTATATAGGAGGATCGAAGCTATTGAAGTAAAAGAGTAAATTATTTATTTCATCACATGGAAGAGATAATATATCATCTAAATATTTTTTGATGATTAACAAATTAAAGGTTAAAACAGAAATAACCGTTTCAATCGAAAAACTTTGGCGCGCACTGCTTTCTTATCGAATGATAAGTTAGTTTTTATAATCGGATTTATGCGTCCTAGCCGATTGATTTCATACAATGTCAACTCGCGAGGATCCCCAAGCTGTCACCATGTTCTGTTTGGGTCCGTATAAATAAAAGATTACGAGTTTTTAAGTATTTATTATAGCTTTATTTTACAAACTACCGAAAACTGTTGCGCTGTAAAACCTTGCCAATTTGACGTACGACAGCTCTGATTTTTCATAACTTAAAACTACTACTCTTGACACAACATATTCTGGTAAATATAAATAACATATTCTTACTACCCGTCAAACATTGTAAAGATATCAACAAAAATACTCCTTCATTGACTACTGTTGGTTTATGATAAATTTCAAGACTTTATAACGACATAACAATATACATTTTCATGTATTCTCTAACTATAACCAAGTTTTGTTGCCATAATACCATATTCTCTATAAAACTTTTTATTGAATTGTATATTTATTTGGAAAAACTTTTATCAATTCTTTGACAGACTTTTGAAATTATTCCCGAATCAGTTTTCCCAATTTTTACATTCGTAACTCAAAGAGAAAGTTTGTGCTTGTGTGTACCTCAGATACTCTTGCGATGTATTTGGAATTTTGATTGATATAAATATATTTCTGCTTATTTTTGGAAGTTTTGATTCCAAAAATAACATTCGATAAAACTACATAGACATTAAGATTATTAGTAGTTTAAAATACTATATAAGTAACTGGGCAATAGCAGCAGACTACTTAAGTGCATATTTGAAATTTCGTTAAGGCTTATCCCGACAAAAAAATCCTTGAATAAAATGAAACCATCATAGAGAAATATAGATATTGTTGATTATTTCAGTCAGAAATACCAAAATGTATTGAGGATGGAACCAACTTTCGCGTAATGTTGACTAATAAAGTTTGACCGGACTATATTAAAATAATGTTACATCCGAATTATCAGAATAGACGAGATCGTAATAACAGAGTTCAACTGTGAACGTTTTTATTCGAAGATAAACTTAAAGATCGTTACAATGAAATTACAGTGATTGCAATACGATATATGAAAATTTGTTGAATATATTTAACTGTTAATAAACAAATGAATCCCACAAATTTTTTCTCGAAATACGGCGTCCGAATCAAACTATTACTTGATAAAATATCTTTTGTATTTTTAATGAATTGATAAAACGTTACCTCTGCAACAAACATTGTATAAAATTACGTGTGAGTGCCAAAATTGAATTGATCAATCGATGATGATTCATACCTAGTATTATGGAAATGTCATTCTTTTGAAGTTTAAAAAAAAGGTACTTCTCAAATTATCAGTTATTCTTAAGAACTAAGGCTTTACAATATGGAAATTCCCTTTGCGAGCTTTTGCATTAGCAAAAGCCCTGACAATGTCTGGTTTATATCCGGATTTCCTTCTCAATACTTAAACATAAATTAGTAATTAACTTCGCGACAATGACGACGTTAAGTAATTTTTAATTAATTTTAATATAGAAATATTTCATTTTGGGACTCTGTGACTGTTAATTTGAGGTAAATTCTGAGGATAGTACCTGAATTTGGGAATACTAATATCAAATTTCGAAAATAAATGTTTCAATATTTCCAATGTTGTATGTAGTCCAGTCATCAATGAATATTGATTGAATATCAATTTAATCTTTGACCGCGTTTGTAGAACAGATCTAATTCCTTCCAATTGCTGAGGTTTTACTAGAAACAACAATTGCTTCTACAGTTTTCTTTTTTCGATCCTGTATACCAGAAACTTTTTATGCCGATAATATCATCAGAGATCTAACACTAATGAAATTACTAGCAATAGCAATCACTTTGGAAGCTACTAACATCAGTCGAAAGTAAGTATTACGGATAACATCTAATGGCTAAGTATCCGATCCATATGTTTTTGTTGACTTGAAAAATAGTCTAGTAAATTAAGGCATGCAAATACCTCAAGTTAACATTATTTCCTGGCACTGGTTTGTTGTGGTAGATTTTGTAGGTCTTAAGGGGTCATTTGAAAAGGAATACATTTATCCAAGATTCGATTCTAGTTCAAAAGCCCCATATAGGGAAATGCCGGAAATAATTGATTATTCCGCAGATATTGGGGTTGCAGAGGTGATTTTTACTTTTCCGTCCAACACTATCTAATATGCGAGAAAAGTATTAGTTTACCTTTTCATGAGTTACTTTTTCATTTTTCAGCAAGAACAATAAGAGAAAACGGTTTTTAGAAAAAAATAATCCTGCGTGTATGGCGTCGGTCACTTTTCGTTACATTTCTTGTTAGCTCAATACAGCCTCAGGAGTGCAACAACTCACCAATTTTATTACTGAATATTGATCAGATAATTCCACAGATGATACTCTATTGACTTTTAGCTCACCAGATGAACCTTATCGATAGAGCTTAATAGAGCTAGTACAACTTGTGCTATAGTACTTGAAGTATGATATTTTTGTCATTTTAGGAGACATTTCAGTTTGTTAGCACGATACAGCCTCCGGAGTGTATACAGTGAGCAATTTAATGATTGGATTTTGATCAGGGTGCCTCACAAATGAACCCTATTGATTTTCAGCTTACTAGAGCCAGTTAAACGGGTACTATGGTACTTGAAATACCACATTTCTGGAGAAATATTAGATTGTTAGCACGATACAACACCTGAAGTGCAAGAAATCACCAATTTCATGATTGAATATTATTAAGGATATCTTACAAATGAACCGTATTGATTTCTATCTCACCAGAGCTAGAACAACTGGTCAACGGGTGCTATAGTACTTTAAGTACGACAGATTGTTAGCATGATACAGCATCCTGAGTGTAAACAAGTGACCAATTTTATAATAGAATATTTTTCAGGGTGTCTCATAGACGAACCTAATTGATTTTCAGCTCGCCAGAGCGAGTAAATCTGGTCCTATAAATCCAGACTACCGTTTGGTAATTTTTTAAAAAAATTCGGTTTGTTAGCACTTCAGAGTGTATACCGGCATGTTTTTCCGCACCGCGGCCGTAGCACTGCGGTCGGCGTTCTGTGCATGTGCACTGGGTACCTACATCTCCTGTGTACACACTGACGCCATTACAGTCTGATTCTTCCTTGTTTACGTTGTGTACTGAGTGTTTAAGATGTCCCCGATAATCGTGAGTCCCGCCGACTGTGTAGTACGGGCTGTTAAATATTTCTTAGTGCTAAAAGCCTAAAACCGATCGATATTCATCGTGAGATCTGTGTAGTTTACGGAGAAAACATTATGTCTGATGAAATGGTAAGTAAGTGGGTGAGAGCATTTAAAGATGGCCGCACAAATGTGTATGATGAACAACGGAGTGGGCGTACTTCGGTCGTTAATGAAAGTTTGGTGCTGGAAGTGGACAAGAAGGTGAAAGGAAACAGACGCTTTACGATTTCCTCCTTGTGGGATGACTTTCCTAATGTTTCTCGTAGTGTTTTTTACGGCATTGTGACGGAGCACTTGAATAACCGAAAATTGTGCGCACGTTGGGTCGAAAATGTTGACAGATGTGCACAAAACCAAAGTTTATGCAGTGCATTTACTTTCCTTGAGCAGTACCACCACGACAGTAATGATTTCTTAAACTAAATTGTAACAGACGACGGAACATGGGTGGCCTACGTGCACAGTTTTTTGTGACAGAAAAGAAGTATTACTTGTAGAATTTCTGCCTCGTAATGAGACAATCAATGTAGCAGCTTATTGTGACACAGTGCACAATCTGCGCCGTTCAATCCAGAACTAAAGGTGTGGCAAGTTGAGCAAGGGCATCGTTCTGCTGCATGACAATGCCCGTCCGCATGTGGCTAATAAGACCAAATATCTCATCACATCTTTTCGATGGTAATCTCTAGATCATCCTTCGTATAGCCCTGATGTGGTGCCCAGGGACTACCATCTGTTCCTGTACTTGAAGAAACACCTGGGCAGTCAGCGTTTTCAAGACGATGACGAAGTCAAAACAGTTGTGATGCAGTGGTTAACAAGTCAGGTGGCAGACTTCTATGAGGAGGGTATTCAAAAACTGGTACAACGTTATGACAAGTACCTCAATTATGTAGAAAAGTAGATTAAGGTACAGGCTTTCATGTAATAATAAACTTATTGAAATATTTAGCACATCATTGTTTAATTCAAAAACGGTACTTACTTAAAAAACAGCGTGTTACAAGTGACCAATTTTATGATTTAATATTATTTAGGGCGTCTTATAGATGAACTCTATTGATTTTCAGCTTACTACAGCCAGTACAACGGGTGCTATAAATCCAGATATAATACAATATTGGTCATTTTTGGAGGAATTTCGGTTTGTTAGCACGATATAGCCTCCGAAGTGTATAAAAATTACAATTTTGTGATAGGATATTGTTGAGGGCGTCTCGCAGATACGGAAAAGTTAGTTTTAATCTTTGAAATCGTTTATTTTCATGGAAATACTAAGTATTTGTGTGAACTCTATTAAATAAAAAAAAGGTTACGAGTCCTAACAGAAGCAGGCGACTTATAAATTTGTGGGAAAATAGCGAAAATTAATTTTCCCACTTTGCAAAATCCTTAGCGAAACGCTGTTTTGCCCAACGCAAATTACAACCTTAAAAAAATGATGAATATTTCCTCGCTAGGGACACCCTAGTGGAATATAGTTCCAGGCTAGGCTTGCTCTGTATAGTCTTAAAAAACTGGCACCAGGATGTCTAGGCCTTTTTGGAGAAGAACGTGGAGGATTCCATCCGCTGCCGGTGATATAAAGGTTGAAAAGGAGTTTGCCACCCATATGACACCATTTTAGCGTGAGAGGACGAGAGGACACTGCGGCTTATTCTCCAGAATTTGACTATCTGGGAAGTACTTATGTAGTAGAATCTCTAACGTTTCCTTTATTGAGTCCATGTAAGTGTTGTCGGATCGTTTCAGTGACCCCAGTTCACGTATCGGATCTCTCGAGAGAATCTTGTGGATTCTAGTACTGGCAGGTACGTCTGATATACTCTGGCCTCCTCCAGGACTATTTTTGACTTTCTGATGGCTTTGTTGTACTCCACTAGAGAGCTGCGATATTTGTCCCAGTCACCCGACTCTTTGACTCGGTTGAAAATGCGCCAGACTTACTTTCTTTTTATTCCTCTTGGGTGCTCTGGACCGGTGAATTATATCCCCTATCCGTTTCCAACCCATTCTTATGTTGACAGTTTGTTTGCGGGCAAATGCTGCACTTGTAAATACACCCGATAAAAGTTCTGCCTCGCAGCTTCAGAGGTAGGGGCCGAGCTTGATAGGTTTTCTGCATTTTTATAATACACGTGAACCAAATTTATATCAACGATGAAAAATTTAGAATACTAGCTCTGTTTTGGTCCAAGGATTAAGAGCGAGGAGAGAAATCATATAAAAAAAAGCTTCATTTTCACTTGTGTGACCAATTTATTTGATTTCTGGAAAACTACCAGACTTCACAAAAAAAGTGTGATTGAAAAGTAGATACTTAAGCGTTACAATGTGCATCGGAAAGGAACAAAATGCTACGAATATAATTAACGATTGTTCCCACAATTGTCCCAAACCCCGAAAACAGCAAAAAATTAAAATGAACAGAGTAACTTTTTATTAAAGTGCAGGAAAAATACTGAGATAGTGTAACACTGTTCAAGGTCCCGTTATAAAGACACTCCGATTAAAAGACTATTTAAAAAACTACCTAAATTCGTGATAGCCATTTGTCGCCCTTGAACTAGAATGGAATCGTGGATACATTTCTTCCCGTCAAGATCTACAAATTCCACCACAACAAATAACTGACAGAAAATTTTATAAGGTTAGTCCCTTCATTTATTGGATTAAAAAAATTTGAAATTTGTATACGAGTATAAAAACACTTTTAGATGTGTCGGTGAACAATAGTTTGATGACAACTTGTGACAGAAATAATGTTTCTATAAGTAAGTTGGAAGTTTCTAGTTTATCGAAAGTTTCTGTATATATTGGAGATGAGTGATTAGTTTTATGTGGTTACTTCAAACTACTGGTTTCAATATGTCAATAGTTAGGGATTTAGTGGCAACGTTTGGATGTTTATTGAGAAAGTTCAAAATTCGGTGGATGTTTGGATTAGTAAGCATTGAACTGGAATATTGTAAAATATATACTCAACACTGTAATTCGTTTCAACATAAAGATATAAATATAAATGTAGTCGATCCACTTCCCCTCAGTATAACATTTCCTCTAAAGGAGCATGAATTACATAATTTTATTATTGCCTTTAAAAAGAATATCATGAAAACAGCAGAACACGTATTAAGGAGCACAGATAATTTAACATTAACTCATTACACAACAATTCCCTTATTGAAAAGATTACGATGGTTTTGTGGACGATGATAATTAATGGTATATTCAATACAGTTAATAATCAATAAATCTTGCCAATTATACTACTTTCTAGTATATAATAATGCTGTTCATATTTGAAACGGAATTGTTAACGAAAATATCCATTTTAAACCACAATAATCACATCGTTTTGAGCAGCGCCGTAATAACTGGCTAGCTATTGTAGACATTATCTATAATGTTGTCACAGTGGCGTATTTCTAAGGTACTCCATTTTAAGAATCTGTCTTGAGTTTTCCATTGAAAATGTAATCTCGTGTGCGAAAGTAGTAGAAATGTCATGGTGAATCCATTTTAACAAAACCACGGTGCCTATGGATGGTACAGTCGATTTAAAACAGTTAATGTGCAGTAGGTTTGCTCTGATCTTACTGGCAACTGAACTTAATCAACATCACTGACACGAAGGGAATGATTATTGAAAATCTTCTTTCAAGTCTGAGAGTGACGAGCGCTGAAATTTCTGTGTCTCACACGTACCATTTTGAAAAATTGTTGGGTCATAAAACCCTGGACTAGTAGCAACCGAAAAACTTGAATTTTCTTAATGCTGTTCCCAACTATAGAACATCTATTACCAAGCATAATATTTATGATCTTGTTGAGGTCTTCTTGTCGAGATTTAAGTATGGTTTTATAGAATTTTGATTGCTATGACAAGTAATTTTCAGCAATTGTTGTTCTTCTACACCACTTTTTGCCAACTCGCTAACAGCAGTCATTTGCCTTAGCAGCGGATTTAGTTCTTCCATGTATTGCATTTCTTCCAACATGTACAATATCGTTCCATTTGCCAATTTGATTTTCCAGTGTCGATTTGGTTTTAAGAATAGTCTGGGTGAGGTAATATTTTCGCCTCGTTTGGATATCAGTTTATGGAAAAGACGTACAGGGCAGCGTTGTCTTTCACTATTGAAAACCAATCATTTACTACTTGTATAGCTTTAAAAACCACATTGGTACGTTTTACTAACACGGGATTGTATTCAATGCAATTTGTTGGAGAGTAATCGTTATTTTGCTCGATTTGAAAAAAATTCATCAAGCAAGCAACTGCCCCTCCTCTTCGCCACGCTAATTCTACAGCAGAAATAAGGTACAATTTACTCACAAGACCTTCAGGAGTATTTACATCCCATAGAAATATCATTTTTTTAACTTCAGACAAATTTAACGAAACTGAACTCTAACGTTTATATGGATCTACTTGTAGTTTCTTCCTGATTTCATGGCGGCCATCTGGGGCTGTCTCAAATACTACATCGTTAAACGGGTCAATCATAATAATATAGTCATTATAAAACTTTTCTTGTAAAAATTTTGCACAAAACGTATTATATTGTCTTCTAAGCTTCCTTGTTCATTTAATTCATATTCTCGTTCGCAGCAAAATTCCATAAATATTTCCTAAATATATTTGTAACTGGCAATTTTTTCATCGATTAGCGCATTTATACTTTGAACATTGGCATTGACATTTTGAAATTTATTTAAAATGAAGTTCTCAAACTCAATCGTGTTATCATAGTAATTGATAATTGCACTTATCAGTGTAATGTTGACATGATGAAATTGTTTCATATGACATAAAATGACAAAATTTGAAAGGTGTTTGAAATTGTCAAAAAATTTTGATAGGTTATATCCCGAGACCTACGAATTTCATCGATTAAACTGTCGAAATATTTTGAGCATGATTATTGTTGAAAAATAGTTAAATGCACAATATTGTGCATGAAACTATTTGGCAAAAAGCAAAATCATGCAAAAAACATTTCGCCAGTATAATCGTTTTAAACTTATAGGTCGAGGGGTATACGGCTAGATTATTTCCTGAATAACTGAGATTTAAACCAACAACAAATAAACGGTTTTGAAGATTGAAACTAACTTTTCCGCATCTGTGAGATTCCCTGAACAAAATTCAATCATAAAATTGTCACTTGTACAAACTTCGGGGGATGTATCGTGATAAGAAACCGAAATTTCTCCAAAAATCTACAAAAATGTAGTATATCTGGATTTATAGGACCCGCTGTACTCACTCTAGTCGGCTGAAAATCAATAGGGTACATCTGTGAGACACTTTGGAAAATATCCAATTATAAAATTGGTCACTTGTATACACTCCGGAGGCTGTATCGTGCTAACAACCCAAAATTTCTCCAAAAAGGACCAAAAATGTTACACTTCAGGTACAATATCATCCGTTGTACTAGATCTGCTGAGCTAAAATCTATGAAGTACATCTATAAGACGCCCTGAACAATATTCAATAATAAAATTGTTCGGTTGTGTACAGTCTAGAGGCTGTACCGTGCTAACGAGCTGAAAATTTTCCAAAAATAACAAAAATTTGGAACTTCAAGTACCGTAGCACCCGTTGTACTTGCTTCAGTGTACTGAATATTAATAGGTTCCATCCTTTATACGCCCTGAATAATATACAATCATAAAATTGGTCACTTGTATTTACTTCGGAAACTGTATCGTGCTAACAAACTGAAATTTATCGAAAAATGACAAAAATGTACTTAAAATACTATAGCACCTGCTGCACTGGCTCTAGGGAGCTGAATATCAATAGGGTTCATTCGTGAGACGTACTAAATAATATTCAAACATAAAATTGGTGACTTTTTGCACTCTGGGGGCTGTATCGTGATAACAAACTGAGAGTTCTAAAAAAATTTCAAAAATGTCGTAATTCATGTACCATAACACCCGTTGTACTGGCTATGGTGAGCTGAAAATCAGTAGGGTTCATCTGTGAGATATCCTGAACAATATTCAATTATGAAATTAGTGACTTGTTGCACTCCGGAGGCTGTATCGTGCTAACAAGACATGTAACGAAAAGTGGCCGACGACATCGATGACGACGATAACGACGATGACGACGACGACGACGACGACGACGACGACGACGACGACGACGACGACGACGACGACGACGACGACGACAACGACGACGTCGACAACGACGACGACATACACACAGGATTTTTTTTCTAAAAACAATTTTTTCGTGTTGTTCAAGATGAAAAACGTGGAAATAACTCAAAATTTTTATTAAAATTTCTACTTTTTTTAGGGCGAACCAACACTTTTCTCGCATATTAGACAGGTTTGGCGGAGAAGTAATAATGTTATTCCTATATCATTGCAAAAAGCTGCAGGCTTTTTAATCATTTCCAATATTCACAGCTGGTTCCAGCTAGACGCCGTTTTATCAAGAAAGCTCAGTTTTCATTGGTTGAAATTTTAATTTTCTTGACATTTGATTGCCTTTTAATAAATGCGGGAAATAATCATTATACTATGTCCTTCAAAATATATACACATACCTACAGTGATATTTCAAATTAAGATTATTTAAGTCATCGGAATAACTTATCTCAAATACAAGAAATACCACCTTGTTCTAGCTGGGTGATATGATTGCTATTATAGAAATTCTTACAGCTCTCGCATCTCATCATATTAACAATATAGAAAATTATATCTTGTGTAAAATATTTCACGAAGCAAAACGGCACCGTCCTATAAAATCGATTTTCATCATTTGTTGAATTTCTTATAACATATTTCCAAGCATAAAACGAATGAATTTACATCTGATATATTTCAAATCCCTTGAGTGTAGATCCAATTATCTTATTATTTTTGAGAAGATTTGAAATGATCATGTCCATCAAAATCAAACGCTCACCTCCAATCTCCTTTATACAATCAATTTAGGATATTCCAAACAAGGCAACCCTCGTCTGTCAACCGAGCTAATTCGCTAAATAATACAAAAGCCCTTTTGAATCGAGAAGTGAAATAACCCTATTGAGGTGCTAATTTGAATGAATCAATACGGCACAACTACGAGAAACATCGACCACAAGGAATGAAAACACTATTTTCAAAACAAACTTATTTACAAAAGTTAGCCAGAACGAAATGTGTCTACCAATATTATTTCGGATGGTTTCAGTTATATTTGTACTAACACAGATAAAAAATATTCTAAATATATTTTTATAATATTGAATATTTTACTTTGTTGTTTTTTGTGTGAAAGGTTGTAGGATTGTTACTATTGAAATTATAATAACGAAACAAAATTTAAATAAAACGAAACAGTCCTTCTTAGGTCTCTAAGTTACACACTTGCGAGAAGTAGTTAGCTATCGCCATCTTAATTTTCAATTGCGAACGTCCACCTCAGATAATTATTCGACCGTATAAGTCGGATGAATTAAAATGAACTGAAATTTCATAAAATACGAGGTGTGACTATATGAAAAATAAACTTCGGCTTTCTACTGTACACCTACATTTGAGTCAAAATTTCAATAATTTCGACATATTAGTCTGACCATTCTTCGATGGGGATGTAATTCAATATTCTGCGTGGTATAAGCCAGGAAAGTAGTTTTATCTTCGCAGACGGTTC
This sequence comes from Galeruca laticollis, assembly GCA_963921935.1. Lineage (NCBI taxonomy): Eukaryota > Metazoa > Arthropoda > Insecta > Coleoptera > Chrysomelidae > Galeruca > Galeruca laticollis. The sequence continues at coordinate 80,335,038 of OY998183.1, forward strand.
GTTGCGCAAACTGCACTCGTACTACAAAACGAGTCATTATGACACTTCTTTTACAAATAACTATGGTAACATCCCTGACTTATCATTTCTTCTTATCTCTGTGATAATCCTATCTTGTGATTCTCGAATATTCGATAAAATCATGCCTTCCTATTCATCTTCTGGGAAACAAATTATATAGCTTTTGCCTCAAGTCACAAACATAGTGAGGTGGAGCGTCATCTTATTGCAGCCAAATATTGTTGTTTAGGATATCGCATTAATATTTAATTGGAACGTCAAAGTTGTTATTGTTGCAGCTGCAACGTGAAAATCGAACAATTAGCATCAGTTATCAAACATGCCCGTTTATTTTGATACTTGTTTTTACTTTTCCGCCCAACCTATCTAATATGCGAGAAAAGTATTGGTTTACCCGCAAAAAAGTTGGAATTTTGAAAATTTTTTTTGTTTTATTTTTACGTTTTCCATCAACAACAACACGAAAAAACGGTTTTTAGAAAAAAAATCCTGTGTGTATGTCGTCGTCGTCGTTGTCGTCGGCCACTTTTCCTTACATGTCTTGTTAGCACGATAGAGCCTCCGGAGTGCAATAAGTTACCAATTTTATAATTGCATATTATTAAGGACATGCCACAGATGAACCCTATTGATTTTTAACTCACCAGAGCCAGTACAACGGGTGCTATGGTACTTGAAGTACGACATTTTGTAATTTTTTGAGAAATTTCAGTTTGTTAGCACGATACAGCCTCCGGGGTTCAACAAGTCACCAATTTTATAATTGAATATCATTCAGAACATCTCACAGATGGACTTTATTGATTTTCAGGTCACCGGAGCCAATACAACAGGTGCTACAGTACTTAAAGTACGATATTTTTGTCATTTTTGGAGAAGTTTCAGTTTGTTAGCACGATACAGCCTCCGGAGTATACACAAGTGACCAATTTTATGATTGGACATTATTAAGAGAGTCTCAAATATGAACCTTATTGATATTCAGCTCACTAAAGCCAATACAACGGGTGCTATAGTACTTGAAGTACCAAATTTTTGTCATTTTTGGAGAATTTCCAGTTTGTTAGCACGATACAGCCTCCAGAGAGTATACAATTGATGCATTTTATGATTGAATATTGTTCAAGGTGTCTCACATATGTAACCTATTGATTTTCAGTTGACCAGAGTGAGTAAGTACAGCGGGTCCTATAAATCCAGATATACTGAATTTTTGGTTATTTTTGGAGGTATTTCAGTTTGTTAGCACGATACATCCCCGGAAGTGTATACAAGTAACAATTTTATCATAGAATAATATTCAGGGCCACAGACGCGGAAAAGTTAGTTTTTATCTTTAAAACCGTTTATTTTTTATTGAAATTTACGTGTTTCGACATCTAAAGGTCATTGACACGGGAACAGTATAAGGTACAGTAGAGAATAAATAACAATGTAAATCACAACAGTGTTACAATATTGAAAAATTACATTTATATTGAGTTGAGAAGGCGGCAGTCATTAAGAAAATGAATCACGTCACTAAATCTGTTGGTTGAGCCAATGATATTTCCAAGTGTTCCATTAATATTATGACGTCTTCGAGCTATCTGGTATTGGTGGCACTTTAATAGAATATGTTCAATAGTAAGTCGAGTATCTGTACAGAATTTGCATTTAGGAGGATCTTCTGAGGCCATGATATATCCGTGGTTGAGGCGAGAATGCCCTATTCGCAGTCTGTGTACTATAATTTTGTTTTTCCTAGTCATTGGGGGGAATTTAGGTGTGAAAACGGTGGGTTGTATTGCATGGAGTTTAGAATCTTGTTGGTTCCAGTGATTTTGCCAGTTTTGGAGTGTGGGTTGCTTGACGATGGGTTTCATGTCTTGGGTAAGATAAACATTTTCTATTTTTAAGTCGGAGGAACATGTTTGTTTTGCTGCTTGGTCTGCGATTTCATTCCCGGTTATTCCCACGTGTGATGGTATCCAGATGACGTAAACCAAGCTACCATTGGAATAGAGATGGTGGCAGGTATTGTGAATTTGTTGGAATAGTGGATGCAGTGAATAAATATTTCAATAAGTGTATCGATGAGAGAGAATCTGTATATACTGCTATGGTGCTGTTGTTATCTGTTGGAGCGTTCAAAGCTTTCAGTGTTACAAATATGACTCTGCTGTATAGACGCTGGTAGTGTCGGAAAGTCGGTATCTTCCAACTATAGAATTTTCATCAGTTATAGCACAACCGACACCCTCTGCGTTTTTTTATGCATCGCTAAACAAAACTTTATCAAACTGATGAGTAAGTAAAATTCTCCTGGATTCTTGCAAAAGTACTGCGTTGGGTGTGTCCAATTTGTGGTAGCGACTCAGAGTAGTATCAACAAAAGGTAGGTTCATGGTCCATGGCGCTTTATTGGAAAAATTAATAGGGGTCATGATTGCAAGATTAATTGTTCCCAACAGCGAAAATGCTTTCGGAAGGACTAGACCCTTCAGGCCTTCAGCACCAATACAAATTCGTAGAACATTGTTCTGAATTGTGTTAAGAGATTTAAGGTATGAAGTACAAGCGTTCATGTATAAAATGCGTCCATAATCCAATTTAGAGCGAATGAGGGCTCTATAGATCCGTAAGAGTGATTATTCTTCAGCTCCCCATGGATGATGAGCGAGTGTTTTTAAGATATTCATTCTAATAGAACAAGCTCCTTTTAAGTCCATAAGCTGCTGTTTCCATGACAATATTTTGTCAAATGTTACGCCTAAGAATTTTTGGTGGTTAACAAGTTCAAGCGGAGCGCCGCTTAAGTATAAAAGTGGAAAGATCGTGCTATTTCTCCTGCTGAAACGGATAACTTTTGATTTTGTAGCCGAGAACTGAAGGCCTAGATTTATAGACCAATCATGGATAGAATTTAGAGCATTTTGAAGTAGACAGCATGTGCTTGTTGTTGTTGTTTGCCCATTCGCTGTTACCTTGAAGGATCTGTCTGATAAGTAATTTTGTATGAGGGAGAAAATATTACCATGAAGCTTTAAGTCTATTAGTTTCTGAAGGATTGAGCTTTGCGAAACAGTGACGAATGCACTGTCAATGTCCAGTGTAACTGCTACAACGTCACTTCTATCACTAAAAGATTGATAAATTTCTGTTTGAAGCATAATTAAATTATCCATGGTTGATCTATTTGATCTAAAGCCTGACTGCGCAGGGTTAAGTATATTATTTTTTTCTAGAAACCAAAGTAGACGTTTGTTGACCATTTTTTCTAGTACCTTGCATAGTGTGCATGTTAACGATATTGGTCTAAAAGAATTTGCCGTGTTTGAGTTATAGTTTTTGATAGGAATTATGATCGATTCCTGCCATGCATTAGGAAACTGCTGACTACACCATATTCGATTATAAAGTTCGAGTAGTTTGATCTTTGACGTTGGATGTAAATGTTTGAGAATGTTGTCAGGCCCTGCAGCAGTATTTTTTGAAGAGGTAAGGTGAACGGACTGTTGATTAGATGAAGGTTAGGGGTGGCATTATCGGAATTTTTGGCTATATTTATTCGGTTAGAGGGGAGCTTGTTAATTTTAGTTTTGTTTTCTAAATGTTGGGCAAGAATGTCCGCTATTTGCTGGTCGTTTGTGACAACATTTCCTTGGTGTAGTAGAGCAGGTACTTTATTAGTACTACTATTTTGGCCTTTTATTCGTCGTATTTTAGACCAAACTTGAGCTAGGCATGTGTATGTGGTTATTGTACTGGTAAATTTGTTCCACGAATCTTTTTTACTTGACTTAAGTATTCTCCTAGCTTGAGCTTTGGCTTTTTTGAAGTTAATTCGATCCAGTTCGTTCCTAGTTCTGCGGTACTTGTTAAGTGATCTGTTGCAATTTTTCACAGCTTGGTAACAGGAGTCGTTCCACCAAGGAACTGTTTTCTTCGAGGGGTTGATTGAGAATTTACCTATACATCTTTCAGCGGAGGAAAGCATTGCATAAGTGAACTGCTTGACAGCTTCATCTATGTTATTATGGTGGGTAAGATCATCCAATTGTTCCTTGACAGTTTCCTCCAAGAGATCCCAATTTGCATTCTTTATTTTCCATTTGCAGTTTAAGGTTGTGGTTTTCTGTTCGTTGTTGGAGGTTAAGAAGGGAAGGGGAAGTGGTTGCTGTTATATAAACTGTGAATGGTGTTCCATGTTAGCGAAAAAGCTAGCCCGGGATCGCAAATACTCAAATCAATAGATGAGAAGGAGCTAGATTGGACATGAAAATATGTTACTGTCGGTATTAAAAATGTTAGCATTCGTAATGTTTAGAACATTTTCAACATATTTACCTCGTCCAATAGTTCTTTCGGAGTCCCACATCTGGTTATGAGCATTGAAGTCACCGACTAATATAAAAGGAAAAGGAAGTTGATTAATTAGATTGCTGAGCTCAGATTCTTTCAAAGCGTAATTGGGAGGAATGTATAAGCAACATATGACAATTCTGTGGGGGCACCACCAAACAGTTACAGCTATAGCTTCTAATTCAGTGATCAGGTGATATTCTTGGTGAAATATATCGTTAGAAATGAAAACTGAGGTTTTACCACGGGCGCGTCAGAGGTTAGGTCTGATAAAATGGCGACCAGTGTAATTTTTGAGATATGGATTATGAGAATTTCGGAAATTCGTTTCTTGTAAACAGATAAGGTCAGGAGAGTAATCACTAATGAGTTGTTGTAGAGATTCTAAACGAGGGTAAAACCCGTTACAATTCCTTGGAATTAGGGTGAAAATGGAATATTAGGAGTTATGTGATCAATAATAAGACTTTTGCGATGTTTGGGATACCTGAGATACTGTGGCATTTTGCGAGTCTGCGGAGTGTTGTGATTGATGTGAACCGTCAGAACTGTAATCCAATCGAAGCTGATCTTCGAATTTCCTTGTTATTCGGGTTATTCTGTTTTTAATTGATCTCTCTGTAAGAGTTGGATAAAGTAGATTTAGGTTAGAGATAAAATACCTAATGTCATTAGTATCCTTTAAGGCTTCCTGGTAAGAATTGCAACTACCAAAGCTGTTTTCCAAGTATGCTTCAAGATTGTCTATTGGAAGGATATAGGTTTTAGGATTAGCTTGGTATGCTTTTTGTATACATTGTTTTGTTATCTCTGTTAAATAAGTTTCTTCAGAAGAGCTCAATCTTGCTTTCTTATTTTTTTTCTTCTGAATATCGGAGAGAGGTTTAGGAGGGGGGGAGCATTTCGTTGGATTGATAGTCAGAATTAGGAGAACTGGCTTTGTCACTTGAGATTTCGGAACGGCAACGTTTTTCTGCAATAAATGGAGCAGGGTTGTATTGGATTGTATCTTTGTTCGAGAGAACTTCGTGAATTGGTAGGAGACTGGTTGATGGGAGTGGAAAATCACTGGTTCCTGTAGATGTATTGGTAGCTTCAGGTGTAGACTGTGTAGGCTTTGATATAACGTCGAGTGGTGGATTTGGGTAATTTGAGGCGATGTCTCCGGATTACTTGCAGATAAAACAATTCATATTATCGGTTGATAGAAAAATTCTGTTATCGTTACCATCAAATGGAATGACTATGGAAGTTGGAAGTTCAAAGTTGTCAGAAGGGGGAAAAACGTAAGCTTGACGTCTGAAACTGAGAATATGGGCATATTCGTCGTCTGGTATTCCAGCCTTTAGAAAAGAGATCGGAGATGCTAGTTATAGCCCAAGATTTTTTAATACATTTTCGAGCTGTTCATGAGGAATGTAGGGGGAAATATTAGATATGATGATTCTTTTAGTAGGAGAGACGAGTTTACGAATGTTTATGGTAAATTTATTTACTGTTATTGCAGGGTGTGATTTGAGGAGGTTATCTACAAGTTCGGAGTTAGCAAGATATATAGAAATTCTATTATTTGAAAGTCTGGAGGCAAACGAAATATTTTTTGGACAAATAACATTACCTATTCCTTGCAAGTAGTCGAATAACTTTAAATTGTCTCCTGCATGCATCACAATAGCTTGATTTTTTTTTGGAAGGCATTGTTTAGTTGCTGTCTCAACTGCTGATACGTAAGAAGTTTGAACTGAATTGTTGAGTGACATTTTGGAAAAATGCCCTGCCCTTGTACTCAAAAGCAGTATATAATGTTTATTGTGGGTTTATGTGAACTCGTTGCATAATATATTATCCATAACGAAAAATCTGCTCACCTACGCCTCTGTTTCATGAGAAGGCTTGAACCAGGTAATTACCAATGTAAATAAATTGTTCAGTAGAAAACAGCTTGATAAGAAACTGGATCAAAAAGTCTACTATTGATAATACATACACATGTAATTGATAGCACCAAAGCACAAAATAAATTCACTTATTTATCACGAGAATAGGAGAGCAAAATACAGACGATGTTACTCGTTAAAGCACTCGTACCCGAATCCGATACTTGTTTTGATCTGCAGTCTAAGATCGATTTCCGCTTCATACTCATATTTATCATTTATTAGGACACTTAGGTACATACATGTTTTAGTTTCTTTTATTTGTATTATTTTGTCATTCTGTAGTTCTAGCAGTAATATTTCTGTTTCTTCCGTTACGGTTTTGTTTCTTAGTTTCATGTGTACTGGCTTTTTGTCTCATTTATCTCCAACACCACTACTTGTGCTGCCATCACTAATTCTTTTCCTATTCACTGAAATTCTTCTTTTTTTCTTGATATTAAAAACACGTCAGTTGCGGATGCCAAACAATGATGGCTTTTTTTCTGAATAAAATTCAAAGTCAATGTCACAGTCTTTTTAATAATTGACTACTTCCGGCTACAAAATTTTATTTTGTTATAATTAAAGGGAACAATTACAAAAGTCTCCAACATTACCTGATCCAAAAAACTTCTTTCGTGGGTAACACACGTTGATCATCAGAAATGTTAGAGAAAATAGGTGTGAAAAGTTAGAAGATTAAAAATTTTAAAATTTAAAAACTTGAACAACTTGAAAAAATCTTTGTCTCATCATAATTGGAATCCTAAACAACTTGAAAAGGTTTAACTATCTTATATAAAAAAGGGATGTGACAAACGAAATTTTTTTTAAATATTATTTATTACTAAAGTTGGAAAGGGGTGAGTTCAAAAAGAGCGATCAACACATGAAAAAATACTTTATTTAAGAGTCAAACTGTTTCCAATTGTATGAATGAGAAATTGAGTATGATATTGAAGAAGGGGATTTCTTGTATATATGACCATTAATAACTTCGATTCTCAGAGGTAAGTGTACAACAGCTTCAGCGTCAATTCCTAGAAGGAAGAGTCCGGGAAAGTCATACTCAATTCCCATAAGGAAGAGTCCATATTTGCGATATAATTGGAGGGAAGAAAATGAAGGTGAGAACCTCTGGAACAAAGTTTTTTTTTGTGTTGGAAATTCTCATAAAAGAAAATGAGTAGGAGCACAATGTTGTGAACAAGAAACTGAAGCATAAGGAATTCATAATGTTTCGATAAATAGTCCATTACAATCACTGCAAAGTAAAACAGAAAGATATGCACTTCACTCACAACATGTGACTTTTAATGGTAAAGATCCATATGGAAGTATATAAAAGCGGAAACTGTCAATGTCATACTGCAAAATGACAAGAGAATTAATTGAAGTATGATCAAATTAGAAGAAAATCAATTTTCTCCTTGGAAGTGGTTAATGACAAACTTTGAATTTTTTTATTAAAGCATTGAATTGGTTAAAAACCAATAAATAGCCATGAGAAGAACATGTGTCGCTCACGAACATAGAATAGTACATGAACCACATTAATACAAATTCACTGAAAGATAGATAATAACTGTATAATCAAGATAGTATTTTGAGCTTATTGAAACATAAGTTAAAATAAAAGGTTATACAAAGTTGTACAAATCAGAATGAGCGTATACAATTCATAGATAAAAAGGGGACAGTTGTAAATTACAACATTAGTACAAATCTTCTTAAAAAAGAAGAGTTGTTATTAGGTTAACATGTCAAACAACTAAAAACAATTAACAACAATAAACTGATATTGAACAGTAATTAAATAATACAAAGATAACAAGTTCATGGATAGCAATAATGAGGAGTTACAAAGGTATACTGCAAAAAGCAAACCGTGTACATTAAAGATTGAGAGAAAATAAAGTTTTACACCCCTGAAAAGGAAGATTGGGGAACATGTATGGCTCAGAAGGTACTTATTGTTCATTTAGACAAACAACGTTAGTATAAGAACTAGTCTGGTTAATCTCAAACATCTCAAGTCAATTAATCCTAGGACCTATAAAACATTTATGTAGTATACGAGCATGAGACAGTGAAAGATTATTGCTGACAAAAATAATCTGATATTGCAAAAGATAAAGGGAAACCAGGAGGGTCAGTATTCTGTTACCTTTTGATACAACTGAGATGTTCTTTTATCCTGGTGTTCAACAAACGTCCAGGCTGGCCCACATAGACAGCATCACAGTCCTGGCAACAAAGTTTGTAAACGCCAGGAGAATGAAGATATGGCATACAGTCTTTAGTGTTAACCAGTAATGATCTCAAATTGTTATTAGTTCTAAAACCAAACTTAATGTTATGTTTCTTAAAAATATTACCAAATGTATAGGATATAGGATCAAAGTAATGTTGAGAACCAGCATAATGAAATTTGACAATGTCAGAATACACATTAAGAGAGTTAGTAGTAGGAAAACTCAATCTGAATTTTTAGCCTGTCCTAATTCTGCTTCCTGCTATTTACCAATTTCAGATCTGGATTTACCGGCTCCTTGATGATGTTGTAGTTCTTCCATGTTATATTTCACCATTCTTCTTCTATTTTTCCTAATTTTTCTCTTCTGCTTCTGTTAGTTTGAGTTTAGCCATTCGTATAAAATGAGCAGGGTCTGCGTCGGCACTCCTATATGACCTCACATTTTTTATTGATTTGGCATATTTTTCCACTATTAGCACGTGATCAGTTTGGTTTGTTTCATTAGAGACTTTGTGTATATTCTTTTAAAATGTCTACTCATGTTTTTCGTTTGCTTTTCAAGTGATATATTTGTTAATCTAATTTTTTAGCACGATACAAACTCAGTGTATACAAGTGAGCAATTTTATGATTAGGTATTGTTCAGGGCGTCTCAAAGATGAACCCTACTGATTTTCACCTCACCATAGACAATACAATGGGTCATATAAATCCAGATATTCTACATTTTTGGAGAAATTTTGGTTAGCACGATACAGCCTCTGAAATAAATAGTGCGGAAAAGTTAGTTTAAATATTTGAATTTGTTTATTTTATTAAGCAGACCTGTTAACATCATCATCGTTTACTATAGTCTCCCTCAAAATTTCTCTTGTTAAGTATCTAGTTGTGTCCTGAAGTTTTTCTGTATTTAGAATTTTTATCGCTTCAAGCACTTCATTTTCCCCAATTCTTAGGTTTTTCTCACCTACTTCCGATCATTGATTCACCATTTCAATTTATGCATCTTGATTTGTTCTAATTTCTGGAACTATCTTTTCTATTCGGTATTCCTTTTCCCTCCGTTGAAATCTTTCCACGTTCTTTTCTTTTATTTTATCTCTGGTACTAAAATTTTTTCTGTTTTGTGGAATCCATTCCATTACTTCCATTTTTATGTCAAATTTTTCTCTTGGCTTACTTTATTGTTTTTGTCACTTCATTTCTCTGCTATTTATTTTCATTGCACCTCATGTCCATCTTTCCTTGTAGCTTTTTGCCTCAATTGTCTATTTGACTTATTTGCTGTCTACCCACATTTTTCCCTATTATCTGAATAACGATGATAGTAATATAGAAACAATTATAAATTTTTAAAAATTATTACCCTCTTTTCGAAATATTGTGGATTTATTTAAAAACAATTAGTTTCAATTGAAAAGAATGATTATATTCCACAGAGTGAGGGTCGATACAGTAAATTTCATTTTTTTATTGTAACAGATGCATCTTTTGCTGTTTCCAGTTTTGAAAAATTTCCAGATTACTTTCATAGACTAGTTTCTTTCATATGTTTCATGATTGGTTTAATCTTCTCATTCCTTAAATGTATCTAAAATTTTTCCATATTTAATAATCGATGAATAATTTCTATAATATATTGTAATATATTATCAAGATTTTTATGAGCCCATCTCACCCATAGACTTTCAATTCACGGATGTTCTACATCCATATTTAGATACTCCTTTTTCCATGCAGGAAATCTATTATGTTCTGAATTTAGCAAAAAATAACAAAGCTCCTGGCGATGATAACATTTCTAACGAATTTTTGAAAAATTCACCCATGGAATGGATATATTACCTGAAAAATATATTTATTAAAATTATCTCTGAAGAAATACTCCCCCCTACTTGGTCAATATCTAAAATGATCCACTTTCATAGGTAAGGCCCATTAGACGATCCAAATAATTATCGCAGCATAGCTCTGCTTAATCATAAAACGAAATTGTTTGTTAACGCAGCTGATCAATGTAAGAATTATACTGGAAATGTTGAAATTCTCCGAAAGCAGGATTTCGTAAATTTCGCAGCTGTGATGACAACGTTTTTGTACTACATACAATTATTAATACTTACCTACGCTTACTCTCAAGAGAACTCTTCGCTCTGTTTGTTGATTTTAGAAAAGACTTTGATTCCTTAGATTACAGCGTACTCTGGGAAAAACTCTATTCACGAGGGGTCAGTGCAAAATTCTCAGAATTCTCCTAACATTATATGACTCAGCTTATCTTTATATCGAAGAAAATGCCAACATTTCAGATAAAATCAAAATTACCAAAAGAGTTTTACAAGGTGATTCACTGAGTCCGCTTCTTTTCTCAATCTTTGTTTCAGATCTTGATAATTACTTTATAAACCATAATGCTAAAGGTGTTACACTAGACGGGAAAACTAACATCAACATGCTAATGTATGCTGACGACCTTGTCCTTTTTGCCGAATCACAAGTTAAATTGTCCCGTAATTTAAGAATTTTAGAGTCTTATTGCCATGAATTTAAACTGAAAGTTAACCCTTCAAAAACTAAAATGGTCGTTTTCCGTAAAGCAGCCAACATGGGCAAACAACACCAATTTATATATAATAATTCCGAACTAGAACTAGTAAATTCTTGTGAGTACCTTGGAATAAAGGTCTCATTTAATGGACTTTTTTTAAACAATTTCAAGTTCCGCGAACAAAAAGCAAGATTATTACAGGGAGTAGTGCTAAAAATTATAAATTCCTCTCATATAGCAGACTTATATCCAATCAAAACTTTATATAACAACGTAGTTATACCCACCTTCACATACGCAAGCAGTTTTTGGACTCTTCGATACTTGGATCATGTTGAAAAAATCCAGAGCAATTTTTGGAAAAACTTATTATTTATACAAAAGCGCACAGCTGCATACATAATACGAACAGAGGTTGATATTCGTCAATTAGGATATTTTATTATAAAGCAAGCGCTGGAACTTTTGAGTAGAATAGCAAAGCATGAAAATACCAGGTACACCTATAAAGCCCTTATGCGTTTAATTAATTGTTATGAAACCGCTAATGGCAATATAAATTATAATTGAAAGTACCAATTACAAACTTGTTTACAAAAATACTGCCAACTTGACTTAATTACCTCCAATATAGATTAAAATAATAAAGAACAAATTCTGACTAGATATCTGAACCTTAGTTATGAGGAAGATATCAACAAAATTTTGCTTAGTACTTACCATCCACAGAAACTTTGTACATATATGTAAATAAAAACTCGTATTTAATCAAAACAAAATCCATTTGCTCAATCTGTAATCATTAAATGCCTGAATCCCTGGAGCACATCATCCTGACTTGTCCAATGTATAGTGGTCTTCGGAGCTCGCTAGTAAAATCCGGTAGTTATTCAGATGACCTTGATGCTTTATAAACTTTAAATGACATTGTGATAATGCACAAGCTTCACAGGTTTATGAGCGAGGCAATGAAGCTCAGAGCATCCATTATAAATGAATGACTGAGGGCACCTCAACCAGTTTACGCAATAATAGATGTAATCTAATCTTCTCCTCTTGTTCATGTATCATTGTTATAGTGGAGAACAATAAAAATTTTCATTTATGTATTTATTCAAATAATTTCTATAACCAATTGTGTATAGCAAAATATCCTGAAAATTAGGAAATGAATGATAATCTTTCCAATTTTCATACTGAAACGATGGTAATAGTAATTTGGAAACCAATAAATCAACATAAAATATAAGAACAAACATTATTGCCAATTTCGCGTATCATCTTCTTTCTGTTTAAAAATTCGTAAAAGCAAAAAAATAGGGAGAACAAAGTTAATTTGCGAATAAAGTTATATATTAAAAAGTTATCCCAGCCAAGGGGGATTACATTAAATCCTCTTGTTATCTAATCCTCAAGCCTGATTATCATAAACAGATCTTTATTTGGCTGTTTTTAATATTTTATCGCATTTTTATCCCCGTTCGGATTTTTGTCAGACGTAAATTATTCACGTTCAATTTCTATGTCAAAGGAACCAAGAACAGGATTCAAGATATTATGGTAATACTGAAAAACGGGAAAAAGTGCTAAGGCCTAAAGGGGATTTTGGTATCAACCAAGGCTAATAGAAAATTTATCAAAGACGTCTAAGTGTTTGTAGCTTAAAGCTATTGCTCATAAACGATTGCTTCTACAAGTAAATATTTAAAATAATATACACTCACAAATCGATGCTCAACAATTCATAGAGAATTTTGGAAATCAACTACTTCGAATGAATAAATTATGACGATTAAAAGACTTTTTTAAACTCCAAATTTTTATTACTGGTATGAGAATCGTAAGTATTGCGATGTTATCTAATCTACCATTCCTAAGATCATCCCATTGTCGACGATTCGGATGTCTGGCACTCATTGTTTTTTGTACGGCTTATGAAGTTGTATAATAGATTTTATTCCATAGTCTTCTCACGGTGTCTTGACTTATTTATGCATTGTACGTATTCATATCACGTCAATTGTTTTTATACACAACTCTTTTACTTTTATCAATGTTTCTTTCACTCCCATATATAAGACATAATATGCCTCACATTCTCTATCAGTTTTACCATGTTTATTCTTCTCTCATTTTTTTGTGTGCTGCTAACCTCACGACCCATATAATAAATAATCTGCTATATTCCATTGTTTTACATGTTACAGTTGGCACTTCTCTAATGGGTTTGATACAAAAAACATTTTTAAATACCCATTTCAATTTGCTTACTTATCTTACACGTCTCCTGATTTCTCCATAATTTGTTTGATAGAAAACTGGACCAAAATAACCTATATAAGTTTTCTTTATACTATTATCTACCAGAAACATATCAGATAATTGTACTTTGTAGCATTATAAAAATACAGTAACACTATTTATTATGTGCATTTATTGACAGTAGAACAATTCTGTTAATTTTGTCCACTACTAGTATGCAACTGATTATACATCAGTCTTGTATAGCTTGTTCCATGATATATTTTTGGAATAATGGGATTTCGATAATAAAAATTAGTCGTGGAGAATATTTTTATCAATCCGTTACGTTGTAAATTTACAAATCAAAGAATATTTCAACATTTTATGTTGGGAATTTTGTTTGGCTATTATTGGTTGCACTTGATATCAAATCAGCTGTCGATAATTTTTATTTCCGACACTTTCAAGCTCAGTTGTACAGAAGATATTGCAGGAACTGCAGTCAAAGGCCTGATAGCAATGGTTCATTCGTGGAATAGTTGCTTTTTATTTCCCCTTGAAATAATTATATCAATTAAGTTGGTAGCAAGGTAAGAAATATTATTTTGTATATATTCTCCAAGTCCTAGCTTTCATAGATTTTTACACGAATGGGTTTTTACTGATGATTCGTTCTTACTGGATTCTTTTAAGAAATTTAGTTTTCGAATGTCAAGTCTGCATCGTTGGAACTTTTATCCACAGAGATCAATGATCGATAAAACCGTTTGTCTTCCACGGATATGCTAGCTGAGGCGTTCGTTTTCTCCGATGGATGGTAAACTAAAGAAAAAATATTTAATGATATTTTATTATTTATTTGGTTATGACAGTTTTGTATAACTGTAATTGGTATACCAACTACAAGCAAAGTATCTCATAACTGGATTATTTGAAAAGGTTTCACTACCTAATTTACTCCGTATTGATCTTCTTGATTAATAGGTAAGTCTTTCTTGAAAGTCCTTATAATCAAGTGGCGCCTATAAAAATTAACTCAGGACCACTTTTCATATACATTAAACTAAACTTACGACCTTAGTGCTCTCTGACGAAAAGCTGCCTTCGGCTTTGTAGCCTGAGAAATTTTTATTAACATCCAGAAGTATAAGAGGCTACAACTTGAATGGGCAAGTATTCTATTGAATAAAAAGTAGTCCCAATTTTTCGTACTGGTTGTAATTTTAGAGCACTATATGGTAAGTCGCCTTAATCATTGTATCTAGTCAGCAAACTCTCCCATTTCGAGTCTCATAGCTTTACACATTGAGACACACAACATCTATTTTCACTCATTATACGTGAACTAGATATTGATAGGTTAGATTTTGAGCTACCTGAATCATGGTTTATTTTTGTCTCTTGTAGCACATAGCTTTTGACTGGTGCATTATCTTATGCTTTTTGCAATTCAATGAACAATAGTGTTTTAAATGAAACTCACTGCTAATTCCACAATATAATAAAAAAATGTTGAAAATTCTAAAAACTTGACAATTATTTCGAAACGATGATCTTGTGTGGCCTAGATGGATTATATTAATTGCTCAAATCTTTAAATCCTCTTCTTAGAGATTGTTTTCAAAAACTAAATACAATTTAAAAGCAACTAATAGCGTTTCTTTTATTTTTCGTTAAAAATCCTAGAGATTCTAGAAAGCTAAGCTCATGCTCAAAAATCGAACACCAAAAAAAATAAAAGGTATGAATAAGATCACCAAAAAAAAGAAATGACATGATTGAAGTTAAAGTTTCATGCCAAATAATTTTAATCACCTGCTAACCTTGAACCACCCTAATCATAGAAATGCAGATTTATATATAACATAGAACCAGATTGGATTCCCAGAATTAATTTACGTATACTTATAAGTTCCATGAAAATTTTAATGTCAATTACTATAACCTATACTCATAAACAACACTTGAAGAATATTAAAAGAATCTATTCAAAATAATCTATGTCTTTATTCATCTCCCTAATTTATTTTGTTTAAAGGTAAAATTTGAAATTATTTGGAGTTCATCCTTTTAAAAGACTGCATTGTTTATACCTATTTAAATAAGTGCAAACTATTCAAACTATTCAAACCCGTAACAGTACCTAAAGTCGGAGAAAATTTAAAACAATCAATTATTGTACCTCGATACCGGAATAAAAATACGCCACTGTTTACTGTATAAATGTTATTTTTCACTTTTTTCTGTCATTGTTCGTTATCACTACATTTTATGGTGTTTTTCTTGTATGTGATGTCTAATGAGCAGTTGCTTTGTTAGTATTGATAAGGGATTTCTGGTTATTAATTGTTGTTGTCAGTAGAGTTTATAGTTTATGAAAGTCGTATATTGTGTTAGCAATCATGGAAAGAAGGCATTTAACTCGCGATTAATTTATGTGGGCTAGAGGTCTGCTTGAACTTGGGATGCGCCAGACGTTGGTAGGTAAATTGAAACAGCCCAAAGCAGGTGATGTTGCGGAAAGATATAGGAGTCGTGTTCGAATCACTAATCCGAGACATGATCGTTTTTTGCAGTTGACTGCTAGATCAAATCGAAATGTTATTGCTCCTGAGCTGAAGCTTAGACTCCAAGAAGTTCACCAAGTGGGAGTGTCGGCCGATACAGTGCGTCGTAGATTGCAAGAGAGCAACCTATGTGCTAGACGCCCTTTAAAAATTCCTCCAATAACGCGAGGAAAGAAACTACAAAGAAACACAGTATTATCGACGACATAACACCGGTTCAAATTGAATGTTTAAAAGCAGTACGTACAGAACTTGATTTAAAGAAACAATATGGTGAACGAGATTTGACTATAAAATATATACAAGGTGTCCCAAGGATTATGAAATTTCGTCAATGATATTGGAGCGTCCTGTTCTTACGATTGGCTTGTAACTATTTATTTGTTTGAGGGCGCCAGTTTGTAACCATTAACCGTTCACTTGAACAAAATCCCGGCATGAGACTTCTCAAGGGAGGTTCAACTCCAAGTTATTGACACACTTTGTATAACAGAGGATGATCAGACTATGAGACTTCAGGGCACCACTACCTTTTGAAACGTTACGAAATAGCACGAACAAAACTACGTTGATAAAGGTAGAAACACCGTGTAAAAGAATTTACTCTAAATTGAAAATTAATATTAAAAATGTTAAAATAAAATGTGCTCAAACTTAATCAACCCAGACACGATACCCTGTGGCTCTCACAGCCGGGTGGATAAGAAATAAAAGAGAATATATAATAAAATAATTTTATTCTGTCTTAGAACGGGATGGAAAAAATACAGGATGTACTTAACTGACGGTATTCTGGTGGTTTAGATGTTCTGAAGGAATGGAAGCGGTGTTTTCTATGATTAAAGATGTCTCGGACCAATGGAAGCTGTCTTCAACGGTAAAGGTATCGTAGGTTGATGGAAGCTGTCTTCAACGGTGAAGGTGTCTGAGATAAATGAAAGCTGTCTTCAACGGTAAAAGTGTCTGAGATAAATGGAAGTTGCCTTCAACGGTAAAGTTGTCTGAGATAAATGGAAGTTGCCTTCAACAGTAAAGGTGTCTTGGATGAATGGAAGCTGTCTTCAACGGTAAAGTTACGTAGCTCTCACGTAGCTGTCAAGTAGCTGCTGTGCCTTCCTAAGAGTACACAAGAATCAGGGATATGTAGGAACTTGATCGTAATGGGGCACATTGTGTTGGTTCAGCTTTTCAGGTTTAAAAGGGAGGCAGTTATTTGAATTTACAAAAATGAGATTTACTGAAAGCTTCCCAACACATATGTCTCCCATATTGAAACAATAAAAAACAATTTAACTAAATTAGTAGTATACTAATGTTCTGAAAAACTTATGAGAGCCAAAAAGTTGTTATCTGAATAAATAACGTGCTTAAAAAAATATATCTGAAACCTGTAGTGTCAGTATCTTTCATACGAATGAATATTCTATGGGTTTAAAATGTAATTAAAATGTTATTTATATTGAAAGAAAGATATTTTGCAACATAAAAAGCTCTCAAGTGTTAGCACCAAATTAAACAATGATTTGTATTTAGTTTTTGAAATCAATATGTAGGTATAGAAGAAGGATTCCGTGACCACGTGCAACTGTAATTTATCTCTGAATATGTGGAAGAACAGAAATTAAAGAAATGCAATAAAAATTATCTCAGGGATCATATTGAATGAAGCTTAGAGATTATAAAATATAACGTTCAACTTACCACAGCAAATTAAGAAAAATTTCAAAACAAGAGAAAACGTAAGTACGGGTTTTCTCTGCAACGTCGGTATCGGAAAAGGAATGATTTTTAGCTTGTGGCAAACAGGGGGAAATTGACAAATGTCAATTGTCTCAACGTTGAGTTTTAATTCTATTGTTGGGAGTGGCTAATGAGACGGCAAGCGGAAATTACACGGAATTTATTATATTAAATCGAAACAGGTCGATGGACATGTTACAGGCTACTCTCATACACGAATCTGGCTACTCTTAACTCTAAATTTAATGAATTGTTATGTATTATACAAGTCTTGAGACATAAAATTATTCTTATCTCTGAATCTTGGTTAACATCAAAAGATCCTGATTCCATGTACGATATCACAGATTACTCTCTGTATAGATGTGATCGACAGAATCATCGGGGAGGGGGCGTATGTATTTACTTGTCTTCAGATATAACAAAACATTTTGCTATTAATCCTCTTGATGTCGCTGTTCGTAATATGGAACTATTAAGTTTAAAAATGTCTTCAAATTCGTTTGTATTACTCCACATAGCATATGTTTATCGACCTGGAGACTCTCAACTATACTCGATAGTCGAAATTGTGTAAAGTGAGTCAGAGCTATCTAATCAACACTTTGGTTAAAGCGCAGTTGCCATATGTATTCTAGAGAGAAATGCTGTATTTTATAAATACACTTCAAATCCATTGTGTCAATATTTTAGGTACAAAAGATGCAATGTAATTAAGTCAATACCAATTTAATATATTTATTTCAAATTTCAAGCAGACTAATAATAATTAGTTTACTTGAAATGTGAAATAAAGTGTTTATGTATATTTCTTGAACGCAAAGTTTGTTGTGAAAAACTCGCCGATTTGACAATGTTGGAGAGTCGCTTCAATGTTCCGGCTTTGAGAACGAGATAGATAGATCAAGCTACGCGAATGAGACAGTGATAGTAAACAGTTATGTGTGGTGTTTATTCTCTTCATGAGCGTAACATCAGTATTTGTGTGATAAATCGGTTATTATTGGTATTTATTGTAATATTTATATCGGTATATTTAGTGACAATAATGGCGGAGTGTAGCGGTGTTGGCGATAAAAAACGGCGTCGTAACAATTTAATTCGGGAAGAAAAAGTCCTCATATTAAATGTGTACGAAGGACTGCGTGCCATGGACAAACAGTTGGGTGTTAGTGACGCTGTGATTAAGTGCAGTTATTTAACTAAAGTTTCTGAGAGTACTATATACAATATTCTAAAGAAATCGCGGGACGGATCTTTGACAAGAGAACGAGGTGAAAACTGTAAACTGGAAAGTAGGGGAAGAAAGAAAATTGTTTTGGACGACCAAACACGGAATGCTATACGTAGGGAAATACATTCTTTTTATTTTAGGAATGAAATCCCCTCGGTAGCTAAATTGAGCAAGGTAATAGAAGCTGATGATACTTTACCAAACATCAGTGATAAAGTTTTGAGACGAACTTTAAAATTGATGAATTTTCGTTACCAAACAAGAAGTAGAAACAGTGCCTTAATTGAACGAAATGACATTGTGGAATGGAGGAGAAATTATTTAAAACAGATACGACAGTTTCGTAACGAAGGACGGCACATATATTATCTTGACGAAACATGGTTAAATGAAGGCCACACTGTGTCAAAAGTGTGGTAAGACATGAATATACGAAGCAATCGACAAGCCTTTATGGAGGGTTTCTCTTCCGGTTTAGAAGCTCCCTCTGGGAAAGGACGTCGACTGATTATCACTCACATTGGCAGCGAGGAAGGATTTGTAGAAGGTGGATTACTAAGTTTTCAGTCCAAAAAAACTGTCGATTACCATGAAGAGATGGATAGTAACCGGTTTGAAACATGGTTTAGATCAATTTTAACAAAGGTAACTCCTGGTTCAGTGATAGTTATGGATAATGCTTCATACCACTCTCGTCGACTGGAGCAAATACCTACTTCAGCTAGCCGCAAGAGGGTTATAATTGATTGGTTAGAGAGTAAAAGCATTCCGCACAACGAGGCAATGCTAAAAGTTGAATTATTATCTCTCGTACGGAAACATAAAAGCAGTTATATTAAGTACGTTGTCGATGAAATGGCGAAAGATTTCAACGTCTCAGTTGTTAGACTTCCTCCCTACCACTGTGAGTTAAACCCCATCGAGCTGGTTTGGGCCCAAGTGAAAAATTATGTTGCGAGAAAAAACAGTACATTCAAAATGGCTGACGTTGAGAAACTGTTTGACGAGGCGCTGTATACCGTTACTGCTGAGAGTTGGCGTAAATGTATTCAACACGTATTAAAAGAAGAAATAAAGTTTTGGGATTTAGACATACGTGTAGAAGTAATGACGGAACCACTCATTATCGATATAGGAGGAGAAAGCGATGATTCTGAGGAGTCGTCAGGGAGTGATACCGCTTCCAGTTAGTCAGACATTTTACAAGTGACCTCGCAACATACCTATACTTATTGGTAATTTATTTTGGTCTTGACAAACAACTTTTTTTTAGTTTTAGTAGTAGTAAGTTGGAATTGACTTTTAAACATTTTTTTATTTTGTTTTAACTTACTTATGAACAACTTGTGATAAGTTATTATTTCAAATGTTAAAAATTGAAATTCCAGATATTTCAGTATTCGCACCCTTAAACTATGATACGCTCATGGAGTTCACTTTAAATCGGTAGATAACCGATGACGTCACTTTACAGAATTTCGACTATCGACTTTTTTATATACATCTTATTATGGCTCATCCTTAAAAATGTGTATTATTCTTGGTAACACCCTGTATATACATAATGATACCTACCATAATAATTTCGTATTTCTGTTCTCTCAAATTTAAACGCCAGAGCGTACAAGAACATTTTCTATTTATTTTTTATTTAGGACTATTAAGAACCCTTCAAAAATGATGCGCTCATGAAGTTCGCTTCTGCAACTGATTTTATGGACGGTAAGAGCGATGAGTCACTTTAGAGAATTTCGACTATCGAGTATAGTTATGACATTTTACTCATCAGAAAATTTCAGTACTTATCTACTCTCGAAAATTTTGTCATCATCGGCGACTTCAATTTTCCAGAAATTTCTTGGCCAATTACTGTGGCACCTGGTGATGGCACAAATTCTAAGAACCGGTTCATGGTCTTTCTCCTAAGTTCTAATCTTAATCAGCTTATAATTGAACCAACACGTTTTAGAATCAATAATACAGTATCTACCCTAGATTTATTATTTACAAATTATGAACAACTACTGACTGAGTCCGTGATAGGCTCACCAATAGGTATTTTGATCATACAGTCATCACAAGCCAAATACAATTTAATGTTGACCAACCATCTAAAAACAATAATGCTACAACTTTTGAAATAACTGAGTTTGATAACCTAAATCGCCACCTAGCTGGTATTCATTGGGTACAGAATTTAGGTGTCTCAGGGGTTCCCACTGTAGTATAGACTACATTTACAAGTAATGTTGTGATTCTTAAAAACAAGTATTCTACCAGGAAAGTGAAGTACAAAAAGTAAAACAGTGGGTCAATGATAAAATAATTTCCTTGACTAGATATAAGAGCAAATTGTGGCGGAGGTACAAGCGCACAGTCAGTCAAGTTGATTTGAAAATTCACAAAAATGTTTCCAAAGATTTGAAAAAGTCTATAAAGGAAGCCCGAGAAATATACGAAGAGTCTATAGTTGTTTGGAATTATTTGCTAGTTCAAATAAATTGTTTTTAATTGGTTGGACTGTATTATTTAATTGTATAAAATTGTACATGTGTAATAGTTACAATGCTTAATAATAGTGAGTTCAGTTCTGGTTACTGTTTATCTATCGACTGCTCTTGGCGCTAGCAATAAACATTCAACATACAGACATACAAAAAATCTAACTTGGTCTGTTGTGCGGCGTTGCCACGTTTCATAATATTTTAAGATTAATTTTAACATAATAGCCCCCTCTTTGAAGGGATGCCTTCAAAACAACTTAATATGGAAATTAAACATATGTTTATACAATTACTACTGCATTAAGATTACACTAACGCAATTCATTGGTCTATATCTTCTTGTCTGGGTAATGGATACAAATGTCTAATGGAACGAGTAATTAATCCTTTAGTAGTTTGGATTTCAGCAACTCTTGTAATGCTGTCTCTTCCGTGGAATAATTGCGTAATTATTCCCATTGGCCCTTAGTATGGTGGGTGAAGGGCGTTCTTGATTAAAACTAAGGTGCCCACAGTAATAGTTGGTGGGGCTGAGAAATATATTGTTTTGAAAATCTTCGCCAAAATTATTGGTAGAGTTTCTGGATGTGTTCTAGTCGAGTCAAGCGATATTTGTTGGTATTAGTATAGTCAATGTCGGTAATGGAGGTCAGAACTCTACCTATCAAGAAATGGGTTGGGGTAATGGGTGACAAGTCATTAGGTTCATTTGACTGTGCAAATAATGGCCGAGAGTTTAATATACCTTCGATTTGGATCACTAAGGTGCACATTTCTTCGTAAGTTACATTATTGTTAATTCAAATGAAACTTGCAACTTTTGACGGCTGCTTGCCACAATCCGCCATGATTTGAGGAATAACGTGGAATAAACTTAGAATCTATATTATATTGACCAGTGAAATCGACAATAGAGGCCTGATTTTGGAATAGGAATTTACCTAAATCTCTTAATAAATTGTTAGTGCCGTGAAATGTAGTTCCGTTATGGGAATATATTGTTTTTGGAATACCTCGTCTAGATACAAAACGCTTTAAGAATGCTAAACAATTATTAGAAGTTAAATCGGTTACTATTTCGCAATGTATTGCCTTTGTGCAAAAGCAAACGAAAATAGCCAAATAACATTTAGTTAATTTAGCTCCTTTACCTATTGTATTCAAAATAGAAAATGGGCCGGCATAATCAACTCCGGTAATTTCAAATTGAAACGTAGGCCTAATTCTTTCATTTGGTAGATTTGACATTGGATAAGGAAATGAAATAGGATCACATTCAAAACAGTGTACACAATTTCTCACTGTTTGCTTGGCTAATATAGAACCACCAACAGACCAGTAAAATTGTCGAACCGAGCTTAATAATAGTTGTGATCCTGGGTGTAACAATTGAATATGTTTATGGTTAAAGATTAGTTTAGTAAAATTGTGTTTACTTGAGAGTAGGATTGGATGTTTGACATTAAATGGTAGGTAGGTGTTCTTTAATCGTCCTCCAACTCTGATGATTTTGTTCTCATCAATAAAAGGAGCTAAGGATGCAAAGTTATGCTTAGCATCCAATTGCTTGTTTTTACGAAGTAATTCTAGTTCATCGGAAAATAATTCTTTTGAGACGATTTGATTAAAATAATATTGGTATTTTCCAATCCGTCAACTGATAATGGACCAACAGCTTTGGAACCAGATTTTCGAGCAATATTGATAAAACGCATGCAGTATGCAGTTACTCTTTTTAATCGTTGTAAACTAAAGAATTTTGTAAATAAATCACAAGTTTGTATATGTTGCGACATAACTAGAATAGTTTAAGATTTTCTTAGTTCGGGGAGATCGTGTTTTGAAAAATTAGTAATTGGCCAGTCTGATGCTGGCAGTAATAAAAATTGAGGTCCCTTCCACCAAATTGTCCTTGACATCAGCATTTTAGGCATTATACCTCGAGATGCTAAATCCCTGCAGATTTAGCATCTCCTTTGTTTTAACACACCCCCAATCATCAATGTTTGTGAGATATAATATTTAAGATATGCGATTAGCAACAAAAGTCTGTAATAAATTGGGTTCTGTGTTGATCCAACACAAGGCGACTTGAGAATCGGTCTACAAACAATAACGCTTAGTTTTCAAATTGAGGGCATTGATTACAATGTTTATTAGTTGTGCTCATAAAATTCAAGCACACAATTCGAGTTTTGGAATTGTTATCGTCTTCAGTGGCGACACCTTGATATTGGCACACAATAATTGAACATTATAATTTCCGGTATCATCAACACTCCGTAAGTATATACAACACGAAAAGGCATCTCTTGATGCATAGCAGAAGCATTGGACATCTGTAAGTACATAATTTAGTTAAATAGCATTTCTAGGAATTGATAATTGATATAAACTGTCAAGTTCGTTCTGAAATTGATACCATGTTTGTTCTATATTCTGTGGAATAAGCTCATCCCAGTTAATGTGTAAGGGCCATAACTTCTGTATGATTAATTTTGCAATAACAATTGTAGGACTTAATCGTCCCAAAGGATCGTAAATTGGGGCAATAATTGAAAGAATATGTCGTTTAGTAATTGTGTTTCGAGGGATAAATTATTTAATTGTATATTTTAAAATGTCAGCTTCATTGTCCCATTAAATTCCTAAGGTTTTGCAGCTTCCTTTATCGCCTATATCTAAAATTGCATTGGGGATATTGTTATCTTTGAATCCACATACTACTTGAAAGTTATTAGAATTCCACTCTCTTAAAATGAAATTAGCAGATGCTAAGACATCATATATGTCTTTGCATAGTTTTTACAATTCTATTAAATCGTTAGAACCGGTCAACAGATCATCCACGTACATGTCATTTAGTATTGTTTCACAATCTTTAGGGTATTTATTCATACTCTGTTCTGCTAGGGTCTTAATACACTTGGGGCACGAATTGTATTTTTGTCCAATTTATTAGATACAATAGCAAAACATTCTGAAGAGGGTCAAAATTATTCGACGAAACGTTGTGACATGAATTTAAGTTTTGTTCGATTCTTGTATTTAGACGTGGTTGTAAATTGTTTATACATTGTTTTAAAATATCAAAAGCAACGTAATATCTATTTTGAAATGTATTGCGCTAGTTAAATTTTTTATTTAAGTCATCCTCTTTACATTCAGATTCCTTAATCGATTGGACTTTGTCAAATTCGTCTATTAAATTTGAATGATTGTCGTATCGCATTTGGATTTCATTAAATCCTTGAACTGATACGTTAAGACTGGTTATGAATGTTTCTAATAATGTAAGTTTTTGTTTAATTGTGCCTCTTTTACGGTATAAAATTGTGAGGTCGTTATTCTCTGTTGGGGGCATTATTACGTTTCAAATTGTTAATATGGACAAATCACCTACAATAGAAAATTACGCCTTAATTGTGATCAAATACATAGTTCAATTGTTTAAAATTAATTACACCTTCTTTAGGCGTAAAATTGTAAGTGAAATAGTAATTGTTTGTTTTAAAATAATTGCATAATTGATCTTTATAAACCAAATTCATGAAATTGTATTATAATTGTTCAATTGAAAATTGTAAGAAACATACGTCATATATCTTATTGTGATGTAAAATACCGCTTAAATTGTCTTTCTAGTCGTAATAAACTTCAATTGTAATTTTCATTGAAATAATTGAATTAATTTTCAATCGCTAATTGAATTTATAATTAGAATCAACCATTTTCTGATTTTAATAGCTCGAATGATACTGTGATTAAGGAAAAAATGGAAAACAGTAGGAATTGTATTGAAAATGTAATTGAGTTACAGTCGCTCAGTGTGTTAATCACTATTGCTTGTAGCTGCACTCACAGATAACCCACAGATAGATGAGACACTGATTGTGGCGCCATCTAAAGAGCCTGTCGACTAAACAATTGAGTGATGTTGAAAAGATTTCTGTAATTTTAGGTTTTGGCGGTATATTCAAATTTACTGTATTTTAATTATTTTATTTCAAAATGACAATTTATAGTCCATCATTGAACATTTCATTCAATTTAACTGAATAATGATTAGATGTTGAGGTCAATTAAATGAAATATCAAATGATGGACCATAAATGGTTAATTAAATTGGAAGAAATAAAACGGTAATCATCTAAATAGTTTATATACACAACAAATAATTTCTATCATAAAGTACTTTTCTTAACAAACAGAATGATAATGAATAAACTATAATGTAAAAACAAGGCAATAATTAAAAAATAATTTGAGTGACATA
Organism: Galeruca laticollis; assembly: GCA_963921935.1. Classification (NCBI taxonomy): domain Eukaryota; kingdom Metazoa; phylum Arthropoda; class Insecta; order Coleoptera; family Chrysomelidae; genus Galeruca; species Galeruca laticollis. Next base: position 80,360,692 of record OY998183.1, read on the forward strand.
CATTCTAGATTGGAGTATCATTAGATTTTTAAATGATATTAAATCCACATAAAAGTAGAAAATTATTTATGATAAACGATGAAATAAAACAATATAGTTTGTTTAAATCTTCATTTATTTGAACTAATGTAAATAGATTTAGCACTGTATATATTAAGACATTTTTATATTTTACCTTCATTCGTTTTGACAAAGCTACTGTGTTAGTGAAACTAGTTTAAATTGAACATTAGTTCAAATAAATGAAGATTTAAACAAACTATATTGTTTTATTTCATCGTTCAGTATGGATCTTCATCAAGTAAAAGCCTCATCTATTCAATATTATGATAAGTTTATATTAATTTATTGATTTATTATTATACTCGTATGAACACACAGAGCTGGACAAACTACTGAAGTATAACTGCTACTTAATCAAAAAAAGTGTTAGCAATGAGTAGTACTATTTTTGGCAATTTTTTGTGAAAGAAAACATTTGAGTATAATCACTGTGAATGTTAGAACAAAAGTAATTAAAATACTTTTTTCTGAAATCGTCAAGAAAGCTTGTCACGACAGAACTCAGGTTGGTCATGAAAGTGTCACTTTAAAGACTAGTCACTCTCATGATTTTTACAAGACTCCTGTCACTCTACAAGACTCATCTGTCATTTTTAGACTGCAATAGAATTAGAAATTGTCACTTATCTTATAAAACGTTTATTTAATGTAATTAAAAACAATCAAATACAACAAATATTATTAATTGGTATTAGAACTATGAGAATTAATGTTACTGCTGCCGACACTAGTATTATGCACATTAGAAAAGTTTATTCCAGGTATATAATTCAAAGCATTATTATTTCTGTTTTCTGTTGCGTTAGCTATGTTTGACAACACTACTTTTTCGTTGACATATATGTGAGGAATATTAACATTTTAGTTTTGAAAAACGATTTCAGAAAAAATATAATACATCACTGGTCATGAAAGTGTCTCTGCTTGACTCGGATGCTACGCATCCTCGTACTCCTCTATTTTTATTTTTTGTCTCTATCGGACATTTCCAGCTAAGCGCTTTCAGCCATTAGGTCATTCTCAAAGCTATCGACAAGAGAAAAACATACAACAGGTACAATGTACATACTACTCACTAATTTTATTCGTCATTTCGCTGGGCCACTGGAAACATTCGATCGTTGTTAAATTCTTGATAGTTTTTTCACTATCCGGATTGAAGATCAAAATATTTGGAGTTATTTGCTGGTTCAAATAAATTGTTTCTAATTGGTTGGACTGTACTATTTAATTGTATAAAATGGTACATGTGTAATAGTTACAATGCTTAATAATAGTGAGTTCAGTTTTCGAACAACTGTCTATCTATCGACTGCTCTTGGCGCTAGTAACAAACATTCATCGTACAGACATACAAAAAATCTGACTTGGTCTGTTGTGCGGCGTTGCCACGTTTTAGAATATTTTGAGATTAATTTTAACAATAGTATGCACCGACAACCCTAAAAAATTATACAAATACATTCGATCATCATTGTCATCAAAAATATCCATTCCTCCAATAAAGAAAGATGATGGAATTGTTTGTTAAAACGACACTGACACGGCCGAAGTTTTGGTAGATACTTTTGTAAGGTTTTCTCTACTGAAAATATCAAAAATTATTTACCCGACATTCTGCCCACAAGAGTAACTTCATCCTCAGAGCAACTTTATTTTACTCCTGAAACTGTCAAATGTTACTTTCATAAATTAAAAAACAACTCTTCTCCTGATCTCGATCTAGTCTCTCCTCTATTTCTAGAAAGATGTTGTAATGCTCTCGCTCATTCTATTTTTAGCCGTTTTCTATCCTTAGGATATAGGCCTCTTTCAAATTTGTCCATCGGCTTCGATCCTGCGCAACTCGATACCAGTTCAGGCCAGCGACCTTCTTTATCTCGTCGTACCATCTTTGCTGGGGTCTTCCAACACTCCTCCTCTCCGCCCAAGGTCTCCATCTGGTGACATACCCGCTCCAGTTTTCCGTATGCCTGGCCACGTGCCCTGCCCATTGCCATTTTAGGGAACCAATTCTTTTATTATATCGAAGACTTTGGTTTTTTCTCTCGTTCATACTTTGTCTATAATGATATCCTTGTCTTTTAATACAGACATACTACCTTCCACCTGGAAAACAGCCTCGGTAACTCCAATTTTTAAGAAAGGCTATAAACTTGACCCCAATAACTACCACCCCATTAGCCTCACACCTATCATCTGTAAGTTTATTGAATTTATAATTTCAGAATGTCAGTGATTTTTTTTTGATTGAAAAAATAATACCCGAACAACAACATGGATTTGTAAAAGGACGTTAAAGAATGACGAATCTTCATTGGTGTGTTAATGAATGGACAAAATCTTTAGACAAGAAAATACCGATCTAGATTTTGCGAAAGCGTTCGACTGAGTGCCAAAACGAAGATTACTGTATAAATTGGAACATCTTGGCATACGAGGTGATCTACTTGAGTGGATTGATTCATTCTTGATAAACAGAAAATTCTGCGTGAAAGTGGGACATTGATTTTCAACTGAGAAACCCGTATTCAGAGGTGTTCCGCAGGTATCAGTACTGGGTCCTCCGTTATTTATAATATACGCAAGTGACCTCCAATTTCATATTCAATGCAACGAAATTTTCTATGCCGACGTCTCGAAAATATTCTCAGATTCATCACTTAATATAAATCTTCAAGAGAACGTGGAATCGATCTCTAACTGGTGCTCAGACTGGATGTTACAGATAAGTGTGAAGCTCTTTACATCGGCAAAAACAATCCGCGACATAAATACTTCTCAAACGGTCACGCCTTAAATGAAGTGAATTCTTATAATGATCTCGGTGTTACATTTACTACAGATTGGAGCTGGTCCGAACATGTTGTAAGTATTACCAACAAAGCAAAAAGTAAGCTGTACCTCCTCAGCAAGTCTTTCAGAAAAATGACATTGCAAAATTCAACTCATCTATATAAAACAAACGCCAATTGGGCTAACGTGTAATTCAGGGATGAATGTCCATTTGGAATGTATCCAAAGTCGAGACGAGTACGTGTTTGGAGAGAAACAAGCCGTATAAACAGTTTATCATTTGCCCAGGAAGTCCATTCCTACCAAGGTGGTACGGTACAATCATGGTTTCGGGAGGTATTGGTGTTGACGGAAAACCCAATATCATTTTACTGGATGGTTTTACAACCAATCGTTGTTCTATATGCAGCAGCTGTAGGTTCTGAATTTTTATTTATGTACAATAATGCTCGTCTGTATACTTCCAGATTCGCAATTGACTTCTTAGATGAGCACGGTACTGATATCCCCAGATCTTACTTAGTCCCGTAGAATATGCATGGGGTTTGATCCTGCCAAAAGTAATACATATAGGAAGACGTAGGGATAATCCGCAAACTCTATCTTTAGCTCATGCGGATGCGTGGAATGCTGTACCTCGAGCATACATAGAGAACCTAATTTTTGGAATGCCACGCAGAAATTGCGCTGTTCTGAATGCTCGAGAAGGACATGGGTACGAATTACTAAAATAAACTGTTTTGTTTTCTCTATTGTAAATTGAAGGCAAGAACTTCATTCTTTTTAATTACAGAATTTTTCTTTATGTAAATAAAATTAGTATAATGTAACTTTTCCACAGTGAAACTACTAAACTAGGTTATTAACAGTATGTATTATTATTCTAGTTACAATAAAACAATAAGATATATACCCCCAGATTTTGCTTTGTGTATCCCTATAATTTGAGTAGTCTTCTTTACTATATTTTTCGTTCATGGGATATCCGTTAATACGTTTGTTTTCATCACATTCCAACTGTACCTGGCGACATTTTATTTTATAATTTTGAATCGATTTCTGTACCTCATCTTGTTCGAATAATATTTTCTTTCAGTCTATTTTATAAAAACATTGATTTGAATCTGTCTTTTTTCTATTAGTAGAAATTTATTGTGTTTTACCCAGTTTTACACTATTTCGATAGCTATATTTTCTTCAACGGTGGTTTTAAACTTGATGAATGATCATTCTTCGGTCGATCTAATACAATAAATATCAATTTTATTACATTTCTTTATCCATAACAATATTTTTTCTTCAGATATGCTGTTTCTTGTCTCTCTTATTGATTTCAAATAGCTCTTTGTTAACTTGTTGTTGTGTTTTTCGTCATTTGTTATACAATATTTTCTAAATCTACTTTAGTTTTGCCATTACACGCATTTATTAAAAAAATTAATGGAGACATATTGAATTTAAATATTTTTCAATTCTACGAGTAGAGATTCAATTTCTCAATGTTCCAAAGGAATGAAGGTGTTTTTACAAATACATTTTCTGTTTCCAATTTGAATATTTACAATGAGAAAAGTAACAGACGCCGAAGGCGCGACCTCCCCACTTTTAATTTCAAATCAATTTATAATTTTACAAAAATGAATTCCAGAACGTTTTGCGTATACTTAAATACTTTCATTTATAGAATAAACCGAATTGATTATTCTGAAGAAAAAAAGGCGGTGGCAAACGATGAAAATTAGATTTGTATAAACACTATACAAAAAGAAAAAAAACATATGGTTAAATAAGAAATTAGAAAATATAGAAAAACAAAGATCTCAAAATAAGATAAAGGAATTTTATAAAAACGTAAAATTACAATGCAACCAACCAAAAAACACAATAAGAGGAATCAAAGACAGAACTGGAAAAACAGAACACGACCATAAAAAAATAGAAAAAATATGGGAAGAACACTACAAAAAAATATTGTACATGGAAGAACATAACGATGCACTTACACAATGTGTAGATGACCATCAACTGCAGAAGAAGAAGAGGAAGAAGGAAGTCCAGAAGCAGATGAAATCAGAAAGATACAAAATGGTAAGGCTACAGAAGGAGATGGAATAAGAGAAGAATGGTTGAAAAATGGAGGACAACAATTACAGGTACAAATTCGTCATATAATCAAAGAGATATAGATTCAAAATAAGATTCCGGAAGATTGGCACACTTGCATAATCATACCCGTATATAAATAAGGAGGTAAGAAAAACTGCCATAATTATAGAACGATAACATTACTAAATGTACCATATAAAATACTTGCCAATTTAATTAATGAATGTCTCGGAGACTACCAAAACGGCTTCAGGCCGGGAAGGTCAACAATTAATGCAATACATACAGTCTTCATAGATTTCAAATGTGCCTTCGATACAGTAATCAGAAAGCATATGTTAAACAAACTAGAAATATTGAACATCCCAAAAAAACTAAGAACACTGATTAACATGGGTTTAATAAATACAAGAGCAAAAGTCAAATTACAGGCCATACCAACGCATCTATTTGAAATAAATAGAAAGGTCAAACAGGGAGACCCGCTGTCGCCCACCATATTTAATTTAGTAATGGAAGGCATACTGAGAAGGGCAAATTTAGACAAGAAAAACGTAATGGTGAATCAATCACAAGTTATAGCATATGCAGACGATGTTACGATAATAGCAAATACAAAAGAACAATTAATAAAATATATAGATAGGCTAGAGAGAGAAGCAAAAAAATTTGGGTTGTATATAAATGAAGGCAAAACAAAATATATGTTCATAGGAAGAGAAAGCAATAACGCAGAAAACTACTTTGAAACAGAGAAGCACAGATTTGAGATTGTCACCCACTTCAATTATTTAGGAGTGATAATTGGAAAAGATGGAAAAGAACGAATGAGAGATAGGATATTAGAAGGAAATCAAGTCTATGGTCGGAATCGAGCAATGTTAAAAAGAAAAACATTAACAAAAAAACAAAAATAGATATTTATAAGACGATTATTAGGCCAGTTATCACCTAGGCAAAGGAAACAAGCACAATAACAAAAAAAAGGGAAAATGATCTTAAAGTATTAGAACGGGTCCAGACACTACAAGAGATGGGTGTGTGAGGCGCAAAACTAATAAAGAAATAGAGGATGAACTTCAAGGCGAAAACATTATAAGGTTTATAAAAGCACAAGAAACAATGGGCAGGACATATACTGAGAAGAAAACAATCGGAAATGATCAGGAAAATCACAGAAAAAGATGGAACGATGCAATTAATGAGGATTCAAAGAGCTTGGGAATAAATAACGGGAAACTAAAATGTAAAAACAGAGTAGAGTGGCAAAAGATAGAGGAGAAGAGGAAGGATCCACCTCAATAAATGGATCATAATGCATTGCATTAGCCATAACCCGCAAGGATTGAACGGCTTGATGATGATGATGATCATTTGCAAACAAGTATAGGTTTGTAAGCATAAGCTCTGCATTTGAATTGAATATACCTCAAATCGTTTCGTATTCACTTTCACGAAAAGGAGTAGAAGCGCTCACTTCTTTTCAGCAGGGAGTATGACAATAGAAATGTCTTTTCCTCTAGTTATATAATAATCATGTTTTATATATTTATCGTTCAATAATGATTTTTAACGGTAAGTTATATCAAAAAGTCATGAATATGAAGTATTTCAATGATCATAGATCTATATTTGATACCCGATTACCAGATTGTACAAATAAAAATTTCTATAACTGCGCCTGTAAATTAATTATCGTTTTCGAGTTCAACTGGTGTAAAGAAATTTTAAATTTTCTTTTTAAATATAAATTTTGGAAAGTCGCTACTAGTTAGCAAAGTGTGATGGTTATCGATTTTACGTTAGTATTTGACCTATTTTTATAGGACAGATATTTCAAGAAATGTAAACCAAACAACCGAAAATTAGGATTAGGAGTGATGGCACACACTTTCCTTAAATTATTATCAGTCCTATTTCTACAGTACTCGAAATATTCATATATTGTTATAATGTGAATCGATTGTGAATTAAAATTAGAAATAAAAAGGAAAAAAGCAGTTAATATCGCTTCTGATATTTACATTTAAACCCAACAATCTAAATATGACATTATACCGCATTCAAATATTGTACAGTTGATCAACGAATATCATAGCAGTTTAACTCGATTTTAATAATCCAATTGCATGTTCATGTTAAATCAATATTTGGATATTTGGACACTTTGACGTTTGTTTCTTTCTCTAATTTAGAGGTTTCAATCGAGAACTATATTTAACCCAAAATACACAATATAAAACTGAATTGATTTTTTGATATATATTTATTATACGCCATACATATCCAACAATAAGAAGTTTGTATTTGAACGATATTTATGGTTATGACTCCTTTTTCTGAAAAAAATAGAGCGATTTTTATGAAAAAATTATTGCCTAAGAATCTGAATCTTTCAATTTTTGTATCCACGCGGTTTGCTTCTCCTATATTCCTTGTTCTGTACAATATATCTATAATTATTCCCATGAGTTTCTGTATACAATTTGCGCTTTCTTGAGTTATTAATATTTCTTTATCCCGCAAGGACATGGTGGCATTATCCTATATTCCTTAGTCTGTGGAACATATCTATAATTATTCCTAGCAATACGTTTCTGTATACAATCTCCGCTTTTTTGAGTTATTATTATCTCTTTAACCCCCATGGACATGGTGGCATTATGTACTGATTCGTCTCCCTCCATGCTTATCTGCCCCTGGCTGCTCTTGTAGCTTCATGTAATCCGTGATCGATAATTGCCTTCATCTGGTCTATCCATCGGCGATATACCTCTTGGTCTCATTCCTTCAATCTTTCGCTCTATAGCTCCAAGCCACTCGTTCTTATTTGCAAAGTTTTCTTGAATTGTCTCTTCTACATCAAAAAGTAGAATCATAACTCTTGAGATTATTTTCACAATATTGCGGGGAAGAATCCAAATTCTACAAGATGGTGGTCCATGGCTTTACTGTATTCTCATTCCAGTTATCAAAAAGTAGCTACATTTTCTCCAAAAACATTTTTGTTATAATCCAAACGTGAATTTCTACCGAAAGAAGCTAATATTCATTTTGTGAAACGACAAAATTTGAATATCTTGATCAGTACTATTCCAGAAAGTGAGATTGAATGACGCTACGTTTAAATAAAGAAACAAATGAACGAGGATATTTTCCCAAATCATTCAGCAAAAACGAGATACTAATCTACAGAGTGCCATGACTTTCGTAGGAATTCTTTCCGACTGTAGAATTATAATGAGTCAATGAAATTAGGACCAATTCTATTCTAGAACAATTTCCACAACATAGCTAGGGTATATTTTCAAAGACCTTTTGAACTCACACTATGGACTGATACTGAATTATTCGCTAATTCGGCCACACCTGCTGGCACTGAATTTGTGTCAAATTTCATCTCGTCTTTCAATTCAAGAATTACAAATGAAATAATACTTACTCTGTCATCGACAACAAACAATAGTCTCAGCCTTGAACATTCAGATAGTAACAAAGTACATACATTTCGTTCCTTAGCTTAGATGAAGGGGTGAAGGAGAATTCAACCAAAACAAACTAAAACTTTGCCAATCAGAAAAGAACTGAGTTGTCCCAACAGATCCAGCAAATGGGCGAACGACATAGTGAAAAACGATTACTTCAGTTTCTCCATTATAAACTGAATCTGCTATATTTCATACTTTTGCCAATTCTGAGTGAATATTTATGGATGAGAACTGGACAAATCTCCAATTTGGACTCGTCGAGGAATTGGACCCTTCTAAATCCATCTAAATTATCAGATTATTAGTATTTCATTTTTGAGGATGGTTACTCCTAAAGTGAAGTGACTATTGAGATTGTAGAATTGTTATATAGTGCTTTAGTGTAGTTTCCTAGCTATTGTGATACGACACGGTCTTAAACTGTGGTTGCGGAGAGAACTTGTCTTCGGTGTTTTTCAGCTGAAATCCTCGTTCCTTCAAACTTCAAGACTGAACTCTATTCGTCTTGTGAAAAATTGATTGTTGACAAAAACAAAATTTGTGCAAATCGAATATGATCAATTAACCTTCGACGAAATTTTTGAGTATACAGTGCGAGGAAGGATCTAAGGTCCTATGGAAGTTTACCATGGGACATAAGCGACTATGTGTTAAAAGAAACAAGTACGGTATCCGCCAAAATAAACAGTACCGAAACAGAGAGTGCTGTGGAGTTGTTTATGTAATATGGATTTGTCATATTTGACTCAATTGTCATTAGTTGATATATTAATAGTAAACTGCAGTTAAATTGGATTTAAAAATGGTTCTAACAACGGAAGAAGAAGTTTTATTGGTAGAGCATTACTTTCGTTCATACGGAAAAGGTCCTAATGATGGTCCAAGCTTAGAACAGGTGTCAATAAAATATCAACAAAAATTTAATAAAACAGCTCCTAGTAAAAGTGTGATGTTAGCTGTTGTTGAAAAATTACGTCGCACTGGTAGTGTATTGTGTCAACGTAAAGGTTCTTCAGGTCGTCGAAAAACAGTATGCACTAACGAAAATGAAGGACGTGTTTTTAACCAAGTTGTGCAATCACCACAAAGAAGTCTTGTAAGAACTGCATGTAAACTCAACATTAGTGAAACGTCTTTACGTCGCATGTTCAAATCAATTGGTGGTTATACATACTGTATTCAAGTTGGACAACGACTAAATGCTGCGGACAAACGTGCAAGAGAAATTTACTGTGGTCGCATGTTGAGTTTAATTTACGAAGATCCCGAATTTTTGAAAAACATATGGTTTTCAGACGAGAGTCACGTTCATCTTAGCGGCTATATTAATCGACAAACAACCAGATTCCTTGGATTTGAACGTCCTGATGTCATTGTAGAGAAACCACTCCACAGTCTTCGAGTAACCGTTTGGTGCGCGGTATCTGGTCATGGAATGATTGGTCCTTATTTCGTTGAAGATGATAATCAGAATCCACTTACTGTCAACCAAGAGCGTTATAGAGAGAAAATTAATATACCTTTTGTGAGAGATCTAAATAACTTTTGCCGTGCACGAAATCTACAGTTTCGCACACAATGGTTCCAACAAGATGGTGCAACGAGCCATACAACTGTGCGCACCTTAGACTTACTTCGTCAGCATTTCGATAAAAGAATAATTTCTCGGGGAACAGACTCCGAATATCCTTCTCATTCACCTGATCTGACGCCACCTGACGCATACATTTGGGGCATAATGAAGGACAAAATATTCCACTCGGAAAATCCGCCGGCGAATATTGCCGAACTACGGGAAAGAATACAAAATATTTTTCGGCAGTTACATCAACCACTTTTTATAAATATGTTTATTGACTTACAAAATTGATATGAAGCTTGTTTGCGTCGAAATGGTGAACATTTTGAACACTTACATTACAGAAATTAAAAATTAATTTTTATTTTTATTTTCGGTACTGTTTATTTTGGCGGATACTGTATAAGCTCAGTGTATCAACGTTTCTCTTTAATAGTTGAAAGTAATTAAATAAAGTCTTTATTCTGGTAGAATTCTAAGTAAAGGCGGATATGTTGCCAGTTTTCGTTGGTGGCAACTCCTTCGCACCTACATTTATATTCATTGTATATTTGCTTTGCAATTTATTTGTTGTATAAATGATATTGTAATGCTGGTAATTGTTTTAGTTTTCAGTTTGAAAGTGTTTAAAAACTTTTCTTTTTTTGAGATTCGACAACGTACAAATAGATCGTTCAAACGTTAGGGTTTGTTTTAACAACGAATATTTCGATTACTTTTTATGTTTGTTTTCAAATGAGAAACGAATTCTTTGTATTAACACTCACAGTATATATTGAGAAATGCGTTCTAGATAGTTAACTTGAAGTAAAAATTCTAATTCTGATAATAAAATAGAAAACATCTTAACAATGCTTAGATGAATTAAAATCGAATGTTCGTATATGCCACTGTTTTGGTCTAAATAATAACCCAATCGGTTATAAAATTATTGACGAACATGGGTGAGTATTTCAGGGGTTATCTCCATACAGGTTTGTAGAATTTGTTCTCTAAGTACGTTCATGGAATTCGCCCTGTTGTCCTGGAATCCATACATTCTCGATTTCACATATTCCCAGAAAAAGAAATCGTTTGGTGCCATATCTGGAGATCTAGCAGGCCATCAAACGTTACCATTCGTGGAGAATATGCGATTGTGAAATAATGTATTCAAATAATTAATTGCTAATCGATAATTAATGCGATGCACAACCGTCATGTTGGTACCAAATATCATTGAATATGTCACCTAATTGTGAGAGGGCAGGATTTCATTTCGTAGCCTATTCAAATATTTTTGTACGGTTAAATTGCCATCAATAAAAAATAGTCCAATCCAATGCTGACCTAATATTCCAATCCAATTATCAAACTGGGGATACTGAGTGCTTATGTAGGCTTGTTCTTGAACAATATCACATAATGGATAAATTATGTGCACCATGTATGGAAAAACTCGATTCATATGTTAACAAAATATTTTTTGAAAAGGTTTCATCCAATTGTATTTTTTCCATATCTACTTCACAAAATTCTATGGCTCTTTTTCAGTTTCAATTTACAATAACCTTTTTCAATACTTTCGATTCGTTATCGGATCAACATTAAAATTCTTGATTACATGAGTGGTGATTATAGACGCTTATTTTTCACATTTGTACATATTGAAATATCCCTTTCTGCTTTTTCAGGTTGGATTTGACGATTTTGTGTACGTGCTCCATGTTTTGTAGGAGTGACACATGCACATTTCTAAAAACTTCTCATTTGTTGCTTGGTAATTCGTTGGGTATTTACGAATCCTACAATGAATAAACTTTTTGCTACAAATCACCCTGGTAATACTATTTTACAATATGCACTTTTTGGAATACTACTCATTTTAAGATTTGCAAACATTCAAAAACAAACTCGATATTTAAATTTCTCAGTCTGTCTGTAGTATAAAGGCCGCTTGTCATTCATAAGCTACTAATAAAGCGAATTTCTAGAGAATCGTGATTATTCTATTTTAATTTATCTCCTCTATTAATTTTCAATATACCAGTTAATAACGCTAGCACCCACAAATTATTCCTCATTCAAACCACCAAATTTCTGTGCACATTTAATTGTAACGTCAAACGATAATCGTTTTATAGTCAACGGGAAAATGCATAAGTCACATGGCTTTATCAGTGTGTTAGAGAAAGGCATGAAGAGATAGACAATATGAAGTCTTAGCGAAGCTTGTATATAATACAAACAACTAGAATTTGATACTCCTTTCGAATATTATGATATCCTGTTAAAGAAATATAGATGATATACTGAATATACTTGTTTCTTCCTAATACATTATCGCTTAAGGACAATGTTAAACTTCCATGTGATCTAAGAACATTCCTCGCACTGTATACACCACCAGGGATATCGTCTTCTGGATTACTTCCAATATTATTTGCTATAATATACAATTTATGTAATGAACCTACTGCTTGGGTAATAAGCTACTAGGCATTTAAAATTTACATTACACATCTCATAAATTTTGTGGACTTGTTTGTTCTGTCCATGCCATCCAACTTGGATTTAATTTCAATCAACTCAAAACTCCGACTAACTTTGGAATTATATGATAACGTGTTTAAATTGAAAATCCTCGAAAATAGCTAGAGAATGATGTTTATTTAGTTTTGACTCGACTCATACTCATGTGTGTAATCTCAAACTGACATTAGGCAAAGACTAGGTAAATATGTATGGTTCTCTGCTATCAGTAACATTCCACACGACTGAATCTCCGTGATAACTTTGTCGCAAATAATGTACGTACTCGCTTTATGTGAAATTTGAAAGTTGAATCTATATTTAGACCATCAGTCACACTCGATGTTGAAGTAAAATCCATAAACAATCGCGAACACACTGAATTCTATCTAGGAAAGCCTTCAACGATATATCCAATTCAATATATTTGTCAGTTCACTTCAATTAATATTAAATAGTATAGAGACCCATCATCATGACTTTATTTCGTGACATTGATTCCCATTTAACTCTTTACACGTCATTTTCCGCACAAATGATCACAAGATATTTATACTTTACTGTCAATTCATACTAAACTGTCTATTGATGTTTGTAATACTTGATAGTTTAGAATGATTGGTCATAAATTATACCTGTCAAATATGTAGGCGCTCAAAGAAGAAGAGCTTAATTGGATTTACATGTTTACAAGAGTGATATATTATTTGAGTGGAAAATATATTTACATTGCACTTAAAAAGAATCCATTGTATCAGATCATATGTTAAGAGTTTTTCCAGCATTATAACAGCTTTTCCAATATCGCACCCCGCTTTAAGTTAATGCTAAGAATTCTACATTGTTCGTATCTTCTTCTTCAAGTGCCATGTCAGGTCCCACTGACGTTGGCAATCACTTGAGCGAATCCTTCTCGATTCTGCGCCAATCGGAAAAGTTCCTCTGCGCTGCGTATACCTGTCCATTCGCGGATGTTCCTCATCAAGGAAGCTTGCTTTCTTCCCACTACTCCACGTCCTTCCACATTTTCCATCATGATCAGTTGTAGGATCCTGTATCGCTCTCCTCTGGAGATATGTCCGAGATATGAGATTTTCCTGCAATTGACCGTATTTAGTAGCGAACACGTGGAGTCGGCCCTGTTTAGTACCATTTCGTTGGTCTGCATTCTCTGCCGTAATTTTACGTTTAGGTTATCATTGCAGAATAGTGGTTTCATTCTTTGGAATGTTGATCGGGCGTTTTCTATTGTAGACCTTATTTCCCTATCTGGATTCAGATGTTCGGTGATATAACATCCAAGGTACTTAAATTTGGTTACTCTGTCTACATTTCTGGTATCAATCTGTAGTGCAGCATCAGAATGTGGTTTTTTTCTGAAGACTATAAATTTTGTCTTGTTGATATTTATATTGAGTCCCATTTCTTGTCCTTCTGTGTTTACACAGTTTAGTGCATGTTACAATCCATAAGGAAAAGGTGCTATTTAACCCAGGTAAAAGAGATTCACAATAATATTTAAATATACCTGAATCCGGAAGTGGCGGCCAATCACAACTGTCCTAGTTAGCTAATCAGCTACGATGGTGACACTTACTATCAACGCCGGAGGGCGTGGTTTGTCGATGCGGTGGATTTAATTTCATAAGAAAATACTTGCAAGAAGTAATTAACTCTCACTGCGTGATAGAAACAAATCACAAACACTCGGTATTCATCGATAGGACGACAAACGAAACTCGGAAGGTTATATCTAATAACTTCGGTAACTTTAATAATAAGCACGGTAATAAGCACAATATATAGATACTTCGGTGATTTGGGTTCGTGGACTTACTTAATCTCGGTAGCGGCAGGTACGACAAGATAATGGTAGAGAGTCTAAGAAAAGTACAACTAACTTTCTTGACGATTCTTCGTTGACTGACTCTCTTCACGATCTTTTGGCCGGAGGCAACCTTTTTTTAGAACGCTTTATGGGGTTTGTTAAAATCTGACTTCGTAGATGGGGAACATCCCCAGACACCCTCTATGCGGTGTTACCCGACTCTGCACAATTTAAAGGTGGATGTAGGAGTTAAATAGTTAGGGCTTATAGATATTATGTATTTGTTTGGCTGAGAGGATTTTCGTGCAGAACAGTATTATTCGTACGTGATTGTGGCACGCGTATTCGATACGTACTTATCGACAGGAACCGGAAGATTGCTGAAAAAACTGAATTAAAACGCCGAATTCAGCTGCGTGGAGGGAGACCTTCAATAGCTGCAGCAACCACTTAACCAATTTTTCCACTGTTTGGAAAATGGAGCAGCGATTTTTCTTACACAGAAATTGATGAACTTTCAAATGTGCTCTGGGTTTTGGATGAGAGGCGTCGCTTTGTATGCTGCTGCCACTAATAAGGCCAATCAGGGAGGCCTGCAGCACTGCATTATTCTCCCCTGTTACTAGGAACAATGAAACTCCTCTAATAATTTCATTTATTGTTCATTTTCTATTATATATATATATATATATATATATATATATTTTATATGTATATATATATATATATATATATATATATATATATATGTATATATATATATATATGTATATATATATATATATATATATATATATATATATATATAGGGTAAACTTTTTTATAGGGGTATGCGGCAATGTGATCAAACCCTGTTTAGATAATTATAAGCTTTCGATAATTTATTATTACCATTTTCAAAGAATCTTCAAGAAATAAATACTATATAAATTTAAAATATGTGTTGAAGTGAAAATATTTTTTACTTACTCTAATTCAGTATGTTCACAAATGTATAATATTTATTTATATGAAGAAACATTATTGTTTTACCTTAAAATTATTGAATATATACGTAAAAATATTTAAATTGCCATATTTCCAATTTATGATAACTTATTGTTGTCATAGAAAACATTTTTTTATATATTTAGTATATTAGTATAGGATATTATAAAATGTTCACTATACTCTTATTATTTTTAAATGAAATATTAGAAAATCAATAAAATTAATTCTGCTCTATAACGCCTTGATTTCCATGTTTACGTTTTTTGTCAAATGATAATAAATAACTATAATTTGAATTTAGATTCTGGATATCGGTTCTTTTATTTAAACAATTATTCTCTTGAGCAATGAATGTCATATCCAGCAAAACTCTTTTAGAGTAATAGTCTTCTTTATACAAAATTTCAAAGTTTTTATAATCTATTATATGTTTTGTTGAGAAAACATATTCTGCTAATGCTGAAAGTTCTGGGTATAATCTTGAATCACTCTTATGTAGAGCGAAGCGCTTAGTAATTTTTTGTGAACATTCTCATTTAGAGAAAGTAAAAAATATTTTTACTTCAAAACATATTTGAAATATATATATAATATTTATTTTTTATAGATTCCTTGAAAATGGTAATAGTAAATTATCGAACGCTTACAATTATCTAAACAGAGTTTTCTTTCTCACATTGCCGCATTCTCCAATAGAAAAGTTTAGCCTAAATAGTTTCGGCAATCGTCTATGTATATATATATATATATATATATATATATATATATATATATATATATAAGATGTGCGAATAGTGCGTGACATATGAACAATAAGCAACGAAGAGATTAGTGGGTATCGCACGCAAATAGAAGAAGGGGCTACTGAAAAGAGTGGTAACCGCAGACATGCATGTTTCTGGCTCATTAGCCGTTCTCAGTACGGTACAACCAAGAAAAGATGTGAAACATGGGAGCAAAGGTGTTGAATGAAACATGAGGAAATATAACAGAATTCAGCAGAATAGTCAAACACAACATTTGTGTCAGTAATATTAGAAGATATCGAATATTCGAGACAACAAACAGCATAGATACGGAGGCGCATATAACAATAACACTCCCGTCTGAAACTTCCAACCCAGATTAATGAAATAACAACAAGATGTGCGAATAGTGCGTGACAAATGAACAATAAGCAACGAAGAGATTAGTGTGTATTGCACGCAAATAAGAGAAGGGGCTACTGAAAAGAGGGGTAACCGCAGATATGCAAGTTTCTGGCTCATTAGCCGTCCTCGGTACGGTACAACCAAAAAAAGATTTGAAACATGGGAGCAAAGGTGTTGAATGAAACATGAAAAAATATAACAGAGTTCAGCAGGATAGTCAAACACAACATTTGTGTCAGTAATATTAGAAGATCTCGAATATTCGAGACAACATCCAACATAGACACGGAGGCGCATGTAACACTCCCGTCTGAAACTTCCTATGTCACGCACTATTCGCACATCTTGTTGTTATTTCATTAATCTGGGTTGGAAGTTTTAGAAGGGAGTGTTATATGCGCCTCCGTGTCTATGTTGGTTGTTGTCTCGAATATTCGGGATCTTCTAATATCACTGACACAAATGTTGTGTTTGACTATCCTGCTGAATTCTGTTATATTTTCTCATGTTTCATTCAACACCTTTGCTTCCATGTTTCACATCTTTTCTTTGTTGTAACGTACCGAGGACGGCTAATGAGCCAGAAACATGCATGTCTGCGATTACCACTCTTTTCAGTAGCCCCTTTTTCTATTTGCGTGCAATACCCACTAATCTCTTCGTTGCTTATTATATATATATATATAAATATATATATATATACATATATATATATATATATATTAGCACATGTATTTTTGGGAGTTAGGTTCAAAATGATGACAATATAGCTATTAATCTATTTTAGTTTCTCATTTTTATGTATGCAACGTTTCGACCGGCATCCCTGGTCTTTGTCAAGCCAACTAAAATTACTATAATAGATCTTTAAAATACTTTTCACACAGTATGGATTTAAAATAATCTTACCTTAAAAAACATTGGTTCCAACAATTCAGTTAAAAAGACGTAAACAATAGAACGCTTAAACAGATATTTCTACAATTACTACAACAAATTTGCAGTTTTACCGGTCGTAGGAAGACTGGTATTTGACCGTATCTTCATTATCACTAATTTTGTTTCCAATACATTGACCATTGCCGTAACATATTTTCATTAAAATGATTTCATTTATAACTTGTATTTGATATTTTAACTGCATGCAAATATTCTATAGGAAAAACCGATTTTAAAATTATTGTTGGTTTTTGAAATTTTAGATTATATTTGAATAGATTTTACTTATTAGTTTTATATCTGTTTTGTCATTTATTGCATTTTTATTTCTCTTTATTTCAATAGCTTCATAAATCTCTCTTTTCCTTGTCTGATTTTCTGCTTTTAGGATTTTGGTTTGTTCATAGTTAAAAGTGTGTTTTTTTTGGGTTTCGTGTTTGGTTAATGCCGTTTGGTTTTTTTATCATATTCATGTGTTTTTATCCTATTCTGTGAGTATTGACTGGTTTGGCCTATATAAACCCCTTCGCAATTGCTACACGGTATTTCATAGACAATATGAGTTCTTTTTAGTTTGGCTGTTTTTGATTTTAGTTTTGTAAAACAGCTATTTAGGGTGTTGTAGTGCTTGATCATTTTCTTAATTTGTTCAGATAATCCTCTGATATAGGGTAACACGATGTAATTATATATATATATATATATATATATATATATATATATATATATATATATATTCTACTCACGCTTATCCATTTTTTGATACGGATTCTAATTAATTTGATGGATCCCAACCTCCTTCTCCTTAGGAGCAGTTCGATAATAGTTTTCCTTATAATTCCAACTTAAAAAGATCCTATATTATAACTAGTTCAATCAAATTTATTCAGAGTCAACTTCGTTGCATGATAAACCAAATTTTTCGTCATACACGAACGGCTTAATTTATGTCTAATTATTCCAACTTAATGTAATAAAATAGTTAAATCGACAATAAAAAGGTAATTGACAGCTCCAAATAACTACCTGCACAGCAGACATTAAATTATTCGTAAGGGTGATAACTCTGAATCGATTCGGAAGTTCGGAAAATTTACATAAAGTCAGCCAAAATGCCAGTCTGTCAATCAACATATCCAACGGTATCCGCTTGAAAGACCGTTCGTGAATTGCGAGATATAATTAACCTCGTTTTATTTGGAAGTTTTCCGAGTTCTAGATTCACAAACTATTTCTACACTGAAAACAGTGAGGCAATTGCAGGTTATTTTTTTCACGGAAGCGTCAAATTTTCGTTAGGAATTAAAACGTTTGACTCTGGCATTCGGCATTGTAATGTGTAGGGAATATACAATTGTTTTTGATTTTACCACAATTTTGACGGAATTGGGAATGTGTTTGAAAATATTCTGAACCTTGCTACTGATATTGGTTTCATTGTAAAATGTTCATTTTTATAATTCACGTATAAAAGTGACTTCATTGTTTACAGTGTGACAATGAAGCTCTTTGAACACTTTTTTAGTAATTTTTAGTGGTTATTGTATTCAGTTATATTTTTATTTAACATTTGACTTTAACCTTGACACAAATTACAAATAAAATGGTCTAGCGTTGTTCTAGCTAGCAAATTATTATATTAAAGGTAAATTAGAAGGATTTAGATATTAAAAATATTAATGAATAAAGTACGCTTACATTTATTTATCAATGATTTGTCAATTGTTTATTTTTATATTGTATAGGATCAATATATAGGTATACAAAACGTTCGATTTCTGGGATAAATTATCAGATATCTATATGAAGATGTATTACAGAAATAATTCTGTTCATGATATAATATAAATAGATCGCATATACGAAGAAGCTCTTTTTTAAACAAATAATCATCCTCTTTTAGCTTAAATGAAAGTTTGTTTATAATTTACACAATTATTCGGTTATAATATGTCAAAAGTCAGTTCTGAATAAAACCATCTTTGATCTGACCAATTAGGAATCTACAGAATTTCAAACTTAAGTTCAAACCACTCCTCCAAGTTTAAAAACAGGGATTATATGAAGTTCTATTCTATTTAAATAATTAAATATTTGAGAATTATTAAAAATATTGTGTAAAACTTGTGCCACAATGACTTTCTGTAGTACTCGTGATTTGCACAACGAATCATTGTGACACTTGTTTTACAAATAATTATTGTATGAAAAATTCACTGGTTGTTAGTAGCATGGAGAGATTGTAAAGCTTAATACATATTCAAACATTTACATTTTTCTCCAATTCAATATTTACCGTATCAATACTTCAATAACGGTGTAATACATATTAACAGAAATTGATTTTTAGTTTTCCACTTCCAATTTGTCTTATCTTGCTTGCATATACAATTATTTGTAGCTAATATAAGAGTTTATTTAATTTATTGTAGGTAAAAGGCTTTTATGAGTGAAAAATAATCCTCTCAAAATAACTGTAGGTATTCTAATAATTTTAATGTATAACATAATTTGTAACAACAATCAATAATCCATAATTTCATCCACATGAACATGTGTGACGTATTTCGAATATTTCATATCAATTATTGTTTCTATAATATATCATGATACTACCTTCTTGATTCGTTATTTTGGGAAAATTCCGGAACGTTTTATTGATTACATCATAAGTAATCAGTTTTGATGTTATCATTGTTCAAATTTTCGCGCATACCTTTCCATGGCGATTAAACCAACGTATTTCATTATAAGTTATTTTTTCTCCATTCTTCGATACAAATATATTTCAAAATCGTAGATTTTTGTTTCCGTGTTTACATCAAACCATTATAAACAATTGTTTCATATTTGTAAAGGCTCTTCTGGCTTACTCTAATTTCCGTTCCAGAATTGCTTTCTTCATTTATAATAACACCTAAATATTTAAACGAGGGCATCTTCTCAATAGTTCTCCATTCTTTCGCGAACACGAACATTTCGGCTTTTGATGTATTTATATGCAGGCCAAAACTTTCGCTATAAGCAACTATGTTATTTATTACCTCTTGTAAGTCTGCTATATTGGCAGCCAAGACAACCGTATTGACTGTATATTTAATATTGATTATTAGTACCTCGTTTATTTTGATTCCTGCTGCGATTTCATGCAGAGCTTCTTTAAATATTATCTCAAAATAATTGTTAATAAGGAGCGGAGATAATACGACTATTTCTATCTCTAGCTTTTAATTCATAATATTGAGGTTTTTTAAACTCATTGACATTAATAATTAACATTTAGGTATCAAATTTACGAATATTAATTATACTATATGTGCCGTCCATTATATTTTGTGCTCAGTTCGCTCCGTTTCCACGTAATTTAACTATTGTGTTGTCGCTATAGAGACATCTTAGATAAACTATAGTTAGAGTATACTCCAAATATATACCACTATTGATGTTAAGTGCATAGAGTGAATTGAAAATCGAGGGGGTTCCCGTAACACATTTAAAAAAAAACTCTTTACCGAGGTTAAATATCTAGTTTTGCTACACCCCCAAAAGTCATCCAGTAGTTTTCTTACTCTTAGGTGCCGGTAACCTATTCTACTTAATGACGTATGACCCTGTCTTCCCTCTCACTAGACTATCATTTCTGTTGTTACGTTTATTTGGATTATCATATATAATACAACGACTGGAATCATGACTATCGATAATTGACATATTGAGTGCACCTACCCATACTATTATCAATAGTCAGGATTCCAAGAGTAATATTCGTTAGATTATTCAACGAATAATATGTTATTGAAAGGACAAGAAATTGAATGTAGAATTATTGTAAATAACGCTACAATTTTTTTCACTTAAAATAGTCGTATTTGACAAAGAGATACTCACTGAGTTGGATGTTGATGGCAGTGGTGTAATGGCAGTGTTATTCCTTAAGAAATGATCTTTGCATGACGTTTTTCATTTTATTTCATATATGGATCCAGAGAACTTGTATTTGTATGACCAGTTATTTTAATTATGTCTTCTACATTTGCACCAGCCTTTGACAAATTACTAACGGTAGATGTTCTATTCGAATGATTAGATTATATTTCAACGGGGTTACCGTGCACTGAAACCAAAGGTTTATTGTGCCCCCCCCCCCTACCAGAGCTGTTCTCGCTACTACTACCGCTCTTCTTCCAGTTCCATGGTTCTAATATACTCCGTTAGGTCCTCTTACAAGTTTCTTGTCCGAAGCATTCCTTGCGTTGGCTTGCAATGGTGAGGCATTCCAAAACAAGGTGATCCGGAGTTTGATCCTCCCCCCTCCTCCCCCCCCCTCACAGAATCTACACTCGTCAATCTTTGCTAGACCTATTCTCATTAAGTGCTTCCTGAGGCGGCAGTGCCCGTGAGGAGAGGTAGATTATCATTACTGAGATCAACATATTTTTCGGATCTAGCAGTGTCAAAGTTCCACAGGAACTTTTTGGAATGTTCCAACCCAGGAAGGCACCGCCAGAGTGCTTCTCTTTCGTTTCCTCTTCTTCCGAAACTTGTAGGAGTATTTTGCTACACCACAGAAAGGCTCCGTGCCAATAAAGGGCTTTTGTGCTCCTTTCCTGGCAAGTGTATTGGCCTCTTCATTTCCCGTGATTCCCGAGTGGCCAGGTACCCAGACTAAAGAGGCCCTGTTATTGTTGCCTAATTCAACAAGTTTTCTTCGGCATTCCCATGCCAACTTTGAGTCAATGACATGGGAGCTCAACGCTTTGATAGCTGCTTGACTATCAGAATGGATTGATATGTCACATTTATGGTAGTTTCTTTCTAGGTTCATTTCAACGTATCTTTCGATCGCAAGTATTTCTGCCTGAAAGACGCTCGGGAAGGAGCCTAATGATGATGAGTATCTGGTGCCAGGCCCAAATACTCCAGCGCCTGCTCCAATGGTGGTTTTTGAATCATCCGTATACCGTCTAATGGTGTTTCCTTTGAGAGTTTGGGTGGTGTATTTCCTTTCCTAGTCTCTCCTCGTAGTTAGCATTGTGGTGAAATTCTTTTCGATGCTTACTTTCCTGATCATTTCGTTACTGGGAAGATTCGCTAATGAGATGTATCTTGTCAGAGAGCACCAAGACCCCTAATTTTTAATACTCTCATTGCCGGAACCTTCCTTAGATATTCTAAGAATTGCCTCTTGGGCAGATTTTTCTATCGCCAGATGTAGAGGTGCGAGATCTGTAATGGTCTCAAGTGTCCTAGTTGGACACGTTCTCATAGCTCCAGTGATGCACACACAGGCAAACCTTTGAACTTTGTCGAGGGTCTTTCTCGTGCTGTACTGACTTGCTTTTGTATGCCAAACTATTGCCCCATACGTAATTGCTGGTCTCACAATCATGGCGTACATCCATCGCAGTATTTTTGGGTTAAAGCCCCACCTCTTACCAGCTAGATTTCTGCACGCCATCAAAGCTCTTATTGCTTCACTAGCAGTTATTTCAACATGCTTATTCCACAGAAGCTTACTGTCTAGGGTTATCCCTAGATATTTAACCTCTTATTTTCATTCTATGATTTCCCCGTTTAAGGATATGGGTTTCATGGCTGGAAGTGTTCTTTTCCGGGTAAATGCAATTACTATGGTCTTGCTTGGGTTAATGTTTAGCCCCACTGACAAGCACCATTGCTCAATGATTCTTAGGCCCTTTTGTAATAAATCACACAAGGTGCTCTCGAACTTGCCTCTGACTATTGAAACAATGTCATCGGCTTAGCCCATACATTCGAAGCCAAGCTCCGTTAGCCTGTAGAGTAACTCAGCTACTACGAGGCTCCATAGAAGGGGAGATATCACTCCCTCTTGAGGTGTCCCCCGAGTGGCTTTAGCTAAGGTGGTTTGATTCCCCACTTCTGTCTCAGCTATACTCGTTGTCGATAACTCATACATCCATTTTACAGTGGTTTCATTCACTCTTCGCCTTTTTAGTGCTTCTTTGACAGACACGTGAGTTGTATTGTCAAAGGCCCCTGATATATCTAGGAATGCGTACATTGCGATTTCTTTGTTGTTCAGAGTTCTCTGGATAACTTCGGTCAGCTAATACAGAGCCGTCTCAGTTGATCGACCCGCTCTGTAGGCATGCTGACATTCATGAAGTGGTATATTCTCCAGATCCTCTGTTCTTATGTAGTTATCCACTATTTTCTCCATCGATTTGAGTAGAAACGATGTTAGACAGATGGGTCTAAAAGATCGGGAATCAGTCCTATTTTCTTTCCCTATTTTTGGTATGAAGGTTACCCTTGCCCTTCTCCATTGTCTAGGTATTAGACCCACTGCTAGACTGCTTCTTGTAATCTTAAGCAGGTGAGGAAGAATCTCCTCTATCCCTTGCTGTAGAAGTGTTGGAAATATTCCATCCACTACTGGTGATTTATATGGTTGAAAGGTACCTATTGCCCATTCCAACCGTTGTCTGGTAAATATTTTCTTAGCAATGTCCCAATTTTCCTTGCGGGATTTTTTGGTGTAGTTCATTGCTATTGCGGTGCTTGTTGCTGGTTCACTGCCTAAGAAGTGGGTTCGAAGAAGGAGAATCGCTCGTTCCTCTTCACCTTCCGTCTGGCTTTTTCAGCGACATTGTGGGTTTAGTTCCCCCATTTGCCATGACCTTTTGTAGTTTGGCCGCTGTGTGAGTGGAAGTGATTTTTTCGCAAAAGGCTTGAAAATTAAGCCTTTTGGCCTTCCTAATCTCTTTATTGTACTGAGTAAGCTTCTCAGTGTACCGCTGTCGATTACCGTCACGCTTGGCTCTATTAAAGAACCGGCGGACCTCTTCTCTGAGGTTTGACAGGTTCTCATTCCACCAAAGAGCATCCTTTTCTGAACGAGCTTTTGAGAGTAGGCAACTGGAATGAAAAGCTTCCATTATTGCCTCACTGATCTGTTCGACTCTTTGTTCCAGGTCGTAGTGCGGGTGATTTACCCCATTCACTTCGACGTGTTCCAAATTGTCCTCCAGATTGGTCTTGTAAAGAGACCAATCAGTATTTTTAGGATTTCGGATTGTAGGATTCGAATGATTAGTTGTTATCTTCCTTTTTGTAACGAGTCCAGTTTATTCTGTTCCAAGACGAGTCCATTTACTAATTTCATTTATTCCAACGGATATGTTTTTATACCATACAGAATTCAACCAATTCTTGTTTGGAAACAATCTTCTGGTTATTATGTTTTCGGTTCTATTTGATAACATTTTTTTAAACAATCTGACGGGACACAATTCTTCATTTTCGTGGTTTGAAATGAGCCATTTTCTTTTTGGCAGAGTTCTATCTCTTCATTGGATCGTTTTAGTGAAGGGCGAATTGTATTCTATGCGCCTGGTATAAGAAACGTCATTGTTAGTTTTTGTAGACAGGACGATGCTTCATTTCCCCGCTAAGCTAATTCAGCGGCCGCTATTTGATATAACCTTTTTCGAAGTCCTTCTGGGGTGTCTTTATCGTGTTTCAATTTTGTTTACAGTTAAAGTTGCAGCACTTATTTTCCTGTTTTCCAAACTGTTGGAGTTTTTTGCGCTTAGTATTTTTCGCAAGTCAGGAAAATGTTCCCCTTGAAGGGATCGATTGAACGTTTGAAGTCATTAAAATATTTTCTCTGCAATAATTTTGCACTAACATTCCACACGAGTTAGACGACACTCTCTTTTTGTTCTGTTCCATCCGTTTTTCTCATGTTATATGCCCAATCTTGCGAAATATTTGCCAGTTCATCTTCTGTTCGATGGTCTGACAATTTGTATCACAGTACTCGGATGCTTATTGTTCCTTGTGGATTCTTCAATATATTTCAGAGAAAATCTTCTAAAATGTGACATTATGACAAACATAATGACAGATTTTGTTTGTAAGAAAACCAAGAATAACTATAGCAGCTGCTGGAATGATATCACGAGAGATTTCCACTTATTAGCGATGAGGAATTAATAAATTAGGAGTTGTATAATCGGGGAAATCAAAATGACACAGGTTATTTAAATCTTGCAACATAATAATCATCAACTTCGTTGAGTATGAAAGAGAAACGGACAATTTATTTGAAAACGTATTTAAGATTTCCGTTGCAACCATTGTTTCTACTTTCATCCATCTTCTAATATTTTTTGTAGCATAGTATCAGTACCAATCAACTTTGACCAACCTATTCAAAAAAAAGTTATAATGTTCATTGCGATACATTCTGTGATCCTGTGGATGATCCCCTTTTTCCCGGTACAGTATTTACAAATTAATTAAAGAATTTTTTTGAATATCGTTGATTGTGGAACTGGGTACCATTATCATTAAATATTTTCTTAAAAATGTACAATAATGTTTTTTTTTCTTGAGTGGTAACAAAAATCTTCAACAAGACACCAAGCCACACACGCAGATCGAAAGGACCTGAGTCCCCTCGAGCTGCATGTGTAGCCCGATGGTACCGGATTTTTACCGGCTAAAAAATCTTCCACTCTGATAACCATGCGGCATTGCCTGGGACTGACGAAAGACACTACTTCAGGCGTATTGATGTTAGTACTCATTGTTTCATCTTTCTTCCCTATATTCCCAGTCGCCTCCTTTTATCAGTTTCTTTCTTCTCGATTATTTTCTTTACCATGCCTGATATTACCATCCAGTATGCTTGTTGACTCATCATGAGGTTATTCATGCTATCTACAGCCAGTTCAGCTTTTATTACTGTTTCTACTTCCCGTCTTAACTCCACAACCTAACCACTTATCGCATTCGATCAGGGTGTGCTCTACAGTATCTTGCGACTGGCAATACATACATACCGCACTGTCTTTGAGTCCAGTCTATGTAGGTATACCATAAAACATCCATGTCCGGTAAGTATTTGTGTCAAATGGTAGCTTGTATCACCGTGCGTACGTTGCCACCATGTTTTCACATCTGGAATGAGTGTATGAGTCCACCTTCCCTCATCACAATTCGACCACTCGTTTTGCCATATCGCAAGTGTTCTATCTCTAGCTTCATTTTTTTCCGCTCGGCTTTTGCCCTGCGTCTTTTCTCGTTCTTCTATTAGTAGTCGGATAGGATTAATACCGGAGATAACTAGGCCCTCTTCTGTAGGTATTGTTTTATATCCTCTACATATTCTTATAGCGAGGGTTCGCTGCAACTTTACTAAGGGACTCAGATTTCTCTAGATTTTTATGCCTTTACTCCATATAGTTGATGCATTCAGGATTATAGAGTGCACTACTCCAGCTAGCAGTCTTCTCTTCACATCTGTAGCGCCACCTTTTCTTAGCATCAGTCGTATCAATGCCGCCATTGTATTTTGTGCCTTCATTGTAATTTGTTTAATGTGCTCTCGATATGTCAAGCTCGTATCCAGAGTCACTCCCAGGTTGTTAACGCTGCTACTCGGAGTTAGTATTTTCTCCTCAATTCTAAACGTTACGTTGTTTCTCTCTAATTAATAGGATTGCCTCTGTTTTTTCCGGCGCTAATTCGAATGCAAGGCTTAGTATCCAGTTACTTACCATTTCTAGGATCGAATTTACCGTACACATTAGCCCTTCTTCCGTTCTTTCGGTAACAACTACTGCTAGGTCATCAGCATAGGCTATAATTTTAACATTATCTGATGTTTCTAGACGTGATATTCCGTCGTACAGTATGTTCCATGATAGGGGGCCAAGTACGGACCCCTGCGGGACACCTGCGGAAACCTTATATTCCTCTCCATTTTCATCTACTATCCTACGATCCGTGAAGTAACTGGTTATCAGTGTTCGGAGGTATTTTCGAAATTTCCGTCTTCTAAGATCTCTAACTATATGTTTCCATGATGCTGTATTGAAAGCATTTTTATTATCAATTGTTATCAGGGCACAATAGCCTCTGGATCTTTGATTCTTTTTCATCTCCGTTTCCGCTACTTTCACCACTTGTTCAATTGCGTCTATCGTAGACTTACCCTTTCTCAATCCAAATTGCATTTCAGATATATCTTCACCTTCTTCCAATTTGGTAGCTATTCTAGAGGCTATTATATGCTCTAGGATTTTTCCCATAGTATCCAAAAGGCACAAGGGACAATTTTGTTGGGGCATTTAGCTATAGCAAGTTTTGTTATTTCTGGAGGTATTCCATCTGCGCCCGGAGCTTTGTGAGTTTTCAGTTTTTGAGCTGCATTCCTTAATTCTTCCAGTGTAACCTCTTGTGCTGCTTCCTATAGTCCTCCTTCAGGTACCCAGTTAACTTTTCCTTGCTGCGGAAACAGGGTATCTATAATCTGTTTTCTGAGATCAGCGGGTATGTCCAGAGGTTTGGATTTCAGTTTCCCCATCACTATTTTGTAGGATTTCCCCCACGGTTCATGTTCGACAGTACTACACATGTTTTCCCAGGCTGCTACTTTGCTTTTTCTTATTAATTTCTTTGATTTTCTCCTAGCTTCCTTTAAGTTCTCGGTTATTCCAGTTATACCAGCTGGGTTTTGTATGTTAATTCTCGTTCTTTTCCTTCTGAGTCTGTTGCATTCTGTTCTCTGTCTATTGTTTTCTTCATTCCACCAATAATTTTCTTTCTTTCTGTAGGTTCCCTTTTTTCTTGGCATCGATGTATTACAGGCTCTTCTTATGGACTCCATAAGACTGGTTGAGTTTAGTTGCGTTTTCCGTTCGATGTCCAGTCCAAGGGTTTGTCTTAACATGTCAGAATCTATTTTATTCTAATTTCACCCAGGTTTTTGATATTTAATTGTACTGGTTTCCGAGGTCGCCCCTATCTCATAATATATGAACTGGTGCAAGCTTGCTGATTCGTCATTTATCACTTTCAATCCATGAATTTGGTCGTTACAATTCCCTGAGCTGAAAGTGACATCTATTAAGGACTCTTGAATGCCTCTGATGAATGTAGGTTTACTTCCTTTATTTTGTACTATCAGGTAATTTTTTGCCAGCCATTCAACCAGTTTGCCACCTCGACCATCTTCTGTTTTCGATCCCCACTCTGGCGATTTAGCATTAAAATCTCCCGCTACTATTATTTTCCGTTTGGTTCTGGAAATATCAGTCTCTATGGCCTGCAAATACCTTTCAAATTCCTCTTTGTTATGCCTTGGTGAAAAATTACATGACACTATTCTGTATTCCATTATATTAAGTCAGCAATAGCCCTATCTCCGTTTCCTTCTACCGATTTTTTCTTTTCTGTTGAGCACTCTTATTGCCGTGTCGTAATTCTTGTCCGTTATCCATGGTCTTCTTAATAATGTTGATGTTAGGCTCACTCATTATTATCAAGTCACATTTTAATTGTTATGCCATGACTTCAGTCAGGTCATGCGAGGTTCTACTCCTGCCAAGGTTGATTTGTGGAACTTTTATTGCCTTGTTTTTGGAAGCGTTATGAGTTATCCGAGGGTAACTCATAGTATTCATTATCTAATTATTTAGGGGATAGAAGAGTGGGTAGGGGAAGAAAATTCCATCTCCTCTATTGCTTCTAGTGTTTTTTAGCATCGTCTACTATATTGCAGAATGACTATATGTCTTCATCCGTTTTATGTTCTCGCATGGGTTCTTCGTTAGTCATTTGGATCTCCTTTCCTGTTTCTGTCTCATTTTCCTTACTTCTCATCTGCGTTGATATGCCTATCTGTTTATCTAATCTTCTTACCTCTTTCAGAGCCTTTTTGAAAGTTGCACATCTATGTGTGCCCACTCTGTGTCCACAAGTGTTACATAATGGACAGAATTCGTTGTTTTTGCAGTCCTTGGCCTGGTGATCTTTCCTTCCACATTTGTAGCAGTCGTTTGTCCTGTCAGGTCCTTCGCATTCATTAGTATAATGGTTGTATGACCAGCATTTGCGACACCTCGGTACCTTAAGTCTCTTTTCTACTTTGCATAAGACCATTCCTATACGAGCGTGTCCAGCTTTAGTAAGTTTTTCAGCGCTTTCTTTGTCTATGGTAATAGTGGCACTCAAGGTGTCATTTCTTGCAGATCTGAGCTCACTAATTCTGTTTTGGTTGTAATGATATATTCCGTAGTAGTAGTAGTAGTAGATGTATCTCATTTATTAAGCGGTGGGAAATCATCTTTTCATTTAGTCCAACGACTAAAATATCCATCCCATTCATGAAAAACTCAAGCATATCGGGCAAGTCTGTCTTTGTTGAAAATCCAATAACCGTACAGAAAGGACTCGTAGAAATTCTTATAAACATCGATGGCAACATTTGAATTTTAATCAAATGAAAAAGCCAGACTCGCAGCGGCATTACGTAAAACTTTTTTTGCGTTCCTACAAATTGAATATCCATATCTGGGTATATAGGTTCAAAGCGAAATGGAAATAAGCACATATTTATGTAAATCTGATTAGAAAGATGAAGGAGAAAGGAAATAATAGTGAAATCTGGTTTAAGAAGCATTAAACGGAATATGGTTGCATCGAATATTATATTGAATTTCAAAACGATCAAGTAACGTATAAACGTGATTTTTAGAAACATAATTTTTATATATGCATCATTATACAGTTTGTTTTCGTTTAATATAACCAGTTCTATCTCTAAGGTGATAAACAATGGAGTTCATATGCAAATCATGTACATGTAATAACATATTCCATTTCGAAAAATATGAAATCGATTTAATAATAGTTATTTATACTACAAGGGATGTAAGTAACATTTACTAGTCGAGGACGATTTTGGGCTGGCAATGAAGTTTGTGATTAATATATCTGCTTACATCCCGTGAAGTTATAAGATTTTTCCCTTGCCTGCATAATTTATTCTTGGATTTTTATTAATTTATTTCGATACTTTTCTCATGAAATTATGAAGACAGCTCTGACCGGTTTCTATAGCGTCAGAAGCATTTTTATTTTTTCAACAGTGTCATACTGATAGTATATTATCAAAAATTAAGACAAATTTTGTATAACTGCCAAATGCATATAGAAGAATCAGCAAATATCGCTTGTCTATCGCTGCTGCCCGAAAAATCGAGGAAGAGGTCTGAAGCACCGTATCAATACTTCAAGAAATGGTGCCCTGCACTGCAGTATCAGAAACCATTCTTTTGGCGTACTTTTCATAAAGGAAAACATTAATATTTCCAAGTATCCTAAACTATAAGCATTTTTAGAAAGAAGGGTATATTCCCAAAAAGTCTAATGTGTTTGACAGGGAAGATGATAGCTTGACGTTGTTGATGACATAAAAAATTAAAGGTATCTCCTATGTTTGTAGTTGAAACTCAATCAGTTGGGACAAGTTATGACTAGACAATGAATATGGCAACGCAAATGGAAAATAAAAAGGTAAACAAGACAGGTACAATAAAAATACTGAAACTAAAGAAAAATAAAGAAATTGTTAAAATACAAGCTTGAGATATTGGCTGCAAGAAGTAAGATGGGAGGGAGGAGGAAGAACAGATAAAGAGGGTAACACACTTCATTGTACAGGAGGAAAGAAACAGAATGAAAATGGCACAACATTTCTAGTAAATAAAAAGCTAAGAAACAAAGTAATTAACTTCGAAGCAGTGGCTGAAGAATCTTAATAATAGGGATTAAAAACTAGCAAGCAAACCTAACAATCATAAATGTTTACGCACCAACAGAGGACACACATAGGGAGGACAAAGAAGAATCCTACTACAAGCTTCATGAAATTTGTGAAGACATACCTAGAACTGACACAAAACTAGACATAGGAGAACTTTATTTTTAATTCAATAGTTTCATGTATAACTATCAATCATCCTGGTATATTACAATTGACAGAAAATTCAATTTATTTCATGAAATCAAGTAAACTTTTCTGGAAAGTCTATATAAACCTGTGTAGAATTTGACAGGTAGCTTGTTATATTTGAATCGTCAAAAGAAGATGTTGTGGGGGTTGTGGAAGGTAATGGAACAGAGGATTGAAAAATAGGTAGCCATATTGAAATTACGAGAAACAGAAGCAAGAAACTCAGAATTCGAGCAATAAAAACATGTTTAAATTAACAAATATTACCTAAAGAAGATATGAGATATGCAGGACTTACCAAAATAAACAAGGACTAAGTTGTGAGTCATTTATTTCCATATCAAAACAATATATCTTGTAAGTGCATATTCCTAGAATATTTACCGTTCATACAATTATTCATTTCGATGGAATATCGGAGGCATATTATTGTAAAGAAACAAAAATGAAAGTTACTCGTGATAAGGAAGGTTTTTGATGAATTCTGTAATATTAAATTTTAAATAATAATAAATAATTTGATGAACTTACCTATTAACAATATGAGCTCATATAGAACATTTTCCTTTATAATCTGAATGAATTTCAAGCTTCCCATAATAATTTTAATCATTTCAATAAACAAGATTCGTTTATTTTTTAAACATGCATAAGAATAACCTCACTAAATAATTTTATACGTCAAAGAGTAAACTTCAGATTATAAGTAAGATACACATCCATTAGATATCGCATGCTGATTTGAATTTAAAAAAAGAATTTTAACGTTTTAGAATGTTTCGTAAATGTATAGTTTAACTACTCGTGTGGCGACTATTTTCCCAATTTCAGGTGTTAGTAGAAAAACAGTTATTTGGTTTTACTGTAGATGTGAAAATCTGCCCAAGGTAGGCAGTCCTATCTACGCCAATCCACGGAATTTCTTTTAATTAAATGAATTAAGTCATACTATGAGTGAATGTTTATTTTTCTCAATTTTGTTGTGTTCTCGTTGATCGTTTGAGCCCTACCTTCGCATAATATACAGTAAAAACAAAATATTAAATATGTTTGTCTACTAAAAAAGAGTAATAATTTATATTTTTTACGACCCTCACAAACAGTGAAAAAAGTGATATATAATAATAATATTTTGAGTTGTAGGAAATACAATCACCTTTGGTCCAAAATCAATAATAAGGAAGTTTGTCAAAAATTACTACAGAAGATACATACTTTCGACAAGTCAAGACAATTTTAATGAAAAATAATTGGTTTTAAAGATTAAAACTAATTTTTCCGCATCTGTGAGATACCCTGATTAATATTCTATCATAAAATTGTCACTTGTATACACTTCGGGGGATGTATCATGTTAACAAACCGAAATTTCTCCAAAAGTAACCAAAAATGCAGTATATCTGGATTTGTAAGAACTGCTGTCCTCGCTATAGTCAGCTGAAAATCAATAGGTTACATATGTGAGACATCTTGAATGAAACACCTTGAAAAATATCCAATTATAAAATTGGCCATATGTATACACTCCGGAGGCTGTATCGTACTAAACCCGAAATTTCTCCAAAAAGGACAAAAATCTGGCACTTCAGGTACGATAGTACCCGTTGTACTGTATCTGGTGAGCTAAAAATCAATTAGGTTCATCTATAAGATGCCCTGAACAATATTCAATCATAAAATGGGTCACTTGTATACACGCTGGAGGCTGTATCGTGCTAAAAAACTGAAAATTCTCCAAAAATGACAAAAATTTGGTACCTAAAGTACCATAGCACTTAGCTGAATCTCAACAAGGTTTATCTTTGAAACGCCCTAGATAATACCCAATCATAAAATTGGTCACTTGTATATACTCCGGAGGCTGTATCGTGCTAACAAACTTTCTTTCTCCAAAATTGTCGTAATTAAAGTACTATAGCACCTGTTGTATTGGCTGCGGTGAGCTGAAAATCAATCGGGTTCATCTGTGAGATGTTCTGAAAAATATTCAATCATAAAATTGGTGCCTTTTTGCACTCCGGAGGCTGTTGTAACATTCAGACTTACCTTAAGCATTAAGAAATGAATGTGTGTCTACTTTAAACTATACTTTATTTTGAATCAATAATCAGCTTAAACAGTCACTAAATTATCTACACAAAGTATCCTTATTAAGTAACACAGGTGATTTCATCTTGAACAGTAATTTAGTTAACAGCTACACAAGTGCCTAAAAGAAATTAAAACCTTGATTAAATATATAATTGAAAGTTAATGTATTGTTTACTTACCAGTACTGGATGATGATAAAACTCATCAAACTGCTTCTTTCAATGCAATGTTTATATTTGAATGAGGTTACATTTCGTAAACAGTTCATACAACGAGTACACAAAGTTTAGAATGGCTTCAGACATAAAATAAATAATCTTTGTCGTTGATTTTAGTCGTCGTTTGGTAATACCTTTATTGCGAACGCCTTATTGAATTTTGTTTTGTTTTCAATGTCATTTTCAATGACATTCATAATAGGTACAACTTTTGATTAGATTGACGTTGACACTTCACTAAACAGGTTGAGTACTAGAGTACTACATGAATCTGAAATTCACTAAGCCAGCTCGGTTGAGTTCGGATTTCGTTATATCTATTGGAGATATTCCATTGTTCAGCTGAAAATAAGTATATATCGTAGGGATTATCAGAACTTTATTGGCCGTTGAGGTTTACAAAAACTTGGAGTCCGTTTAGTTTCGGCTTAACTGGTCCGGTTTTGCAATATCGAGAAGGAGTAGCGAATATTAGGGTTTCGTTTGCGGACATTGTTAACCCTGGAACTGCACTGTTGGGTCTCAGAAACCCAGAGCGTCCTTCATTGTAATGTGACATGCGCATGAGTGGTTTGTTTGCGTCGCCAGTCTATGTAAATTCAGTCTACAGTTAGCCGACTTAGAATACGGGTGTTTTGCTGCATTTGAGTGAAACAGCGAGGTACGATATTTTCAAAAATACGAGCATGGGTTCCACAGACCCAAATGTGATGTTTATGGTAATTATTTTGTTTTCACTTACGTTTATTTATTTTAGTATAATGGCGTCAACTAGCAGAGAAAATCGTCGTCGATTAACCGAGGTGGAATTGCAGAGAGAGGCAGAAAATGTATGGGAGAATGAGGGCGAAAACGAGATCGTTGACGATATGTTTGGAGGAGAAGATTCTGACGAAGATTATGTTGAAGAGCAGCTCTCAGATAGTAACAGTGACCAAAGCGAAAATGAAGACGAAGTATTGGATGAACCAGTTAGAAATGTCCATAGTTTACAGGGGAAAAATGGTCATCGATGGAGCACACAAGCTCCAGCAAGACAGATTCGTACAAGACAAGAAAACATTGTAATGAATTTACCTGGCCCTAAACGAGAAGCCAGGACAGTTCAGTCTCCTGAACAAGCTTGGAATTTGTTGTTCAACGAACAAATGATAGATAGTATTGTTTTATACACAAATGAAGAAATTACTCGTAAATGCAATGATATTAGACAACAGAGTTATACAAGGCCAGTAAATAAAGCAGATGTCAAGGCTTTTATTGGGCTGCTATTTTTAGCAGGTACATTACGCGTATCAAACTGTAACTTGATGAACTTTGGTCAGTAAAATTTGGAAATGGAATATTTCGGGCGACAATGTCACAGCAGCGATTTCAGTTTATTGCATTATGTCTAAGGTTTGATAGTAAAGATACTAGAGCCGAAAGAAGGTTGGTTGATAAATTTGCACCTATACGGGAATTATTTGACATTTTTGTGGATAATTGTAAATCATACTATACACCATATGAATGCTGTACTATAGATGAACAGCTCGTAGGATACAGAGGGAAATACCCGTTGCGAATTTACATGGCTAGTAAGCCTGATAAGTATGGAATTAAAATAATGATGTTGTATGATTCAAAAACTTATTATATGCTCAATGCAATTCCATACGCAGGAAGAGTAACTACAGAAAACAATGAATCAGTACCGGCTTATTATGTCCGAAAACTTTCAGAACCAATACATGGAACTAATCGAAACCTCACAGTTGACAATTGGTTTACGTCAATTCCCCTAGCTGAACAAATGTTAGAACAGTATCAATTAACTCTCCTAGGAACTTTGAGAAAGAATAAGAGAGAAATACCTACTTCCTTTCTACAAAAAAAAGAAGTAGGTACATCGCTATTTGCTTTTGATAGAAATAAAACTCTTGTTTCATACACTCCTAAACCAAACAAAATTGTACTTTTGCTGTCAACATTGCATTCTGATGACTCCCTAAATGCCATTACTGGGAAACCCAATATTATACATTCGTATAATGAAACAAAGGGAGGGACAGATACATTCGATCAGCTCTGCCATTCGTACACTACTTCACTAAAGACTAGACGTTGGCCGCTACGAGTTTTTTTCAATATACTTGATGCTAGTGGAATAAATGCAATGGTTTTGTTTTCTCTCGCAAATCCACACTGGAAAGAAGATAGATAAAATAATTGAAAATATTTTTTGAAGCAGTTAGGCATGAGTCTAATTGAACCATGTTTACGAGAACGTTTGACAGTTACTACGTTACAAAAACCATTGCGGCAAAAAATTTCTGAAATTCTCGGAATTGAAGTCCCCCCACCACAACATGATGTTCATTTAGCAAAAAAAGTTAGATGCTCCTTTTGCCCAAAAGGGAAAGATAGAAAAACTAATTTTGCGTGTTCTGCGTGTCACATGCCATACTGCATGGAGCATAGAGCCCAGCTATGCTGTGAATGCGAACATCAAGATCCAAGAAACTGAAGACCTGGCTAAGAATAACTAAGACTGATAATGCCAAAAGAGTTTATTTTTTGTTACAAGGATAGATATAGAGTTTGTATTCGTAGATAATAATTTGAATTACATGTTATTTTTTTTTCAAAAAAATGTTTTATGTTTGGATGTTATTTTGTTTTTTTTTCACTTTCAACAAATATATCTCTTTGTGAAATAAAACACCATGATTATATTTTTTTTCTACGCAAACTACGAAATTTAGTTATTCTCCCGAAACCATAAAATATTTAAATTTTTTGTTTTTTTGCTAAAAAATAGCTTTGGGTTTCTGAAACCCGAGTGTGAAGTTCTTGTCTCAAAAAATAAGTGTGATGTACCAGGGTTAAGAAGCCGCTCTCTGCTGTTGTTAATTTGGGAAAAAGGTTTTCCTTTAACAAGGAGGTAAGCGTACTAAGCAATTTCCTTAAAATAGTACAGTCGTTGAGTGGTAAATTAATTTCAGAATCGCCGACCTAGCCAATTTTGTTCACAATATCTGTTTTCTCAAAGGCAAGTCACATGTTCGATGCCGCCATTTTGGACTTAACCACATGGCATATTTGAGGGTTTCGAAGTAGCATACATCTACGCCTTGATGAACCGTCTAAAGTTTTTTGAGGGAGTAGGTCCCCGAGAAAACGACGTTTTAAGTGATACGCCACTTGGAGTCGGTGAGTTCATTCCAAGTTATCAAAATCCACTGGGGGAGTGCACTGGCATATTCTTATTACCACTAGTTTACGTGATACTACCTTCTTATAATAGTACTGTGTTCTATTGGACTTTTCATAATTTAAATTCATACGTTAATTATCAAATCTCCCAACGGGAGTTTAATTTTTTTTTATCTTTCGTAACCTGTCATATCTACTTTTTTGGTACAAGGCATTTACTATATCTATGTATATATAGTTTTCAATTTAAATAAACTGTTCACCAAATGTGAACTTAAATACTGCTGTATTTAAGGGTTATTATGGTTTTTCTTTACATTTAATACACCTAATGCATATTTTTATTCTTTCATCATAAATAGTTGATTACATGTGCCTGTAAACGTATTTGATTAAAAAAAACATATAGTGAGGTTCTGATTTTTATTTTTTTATTAATAACATTATGGTTACAAAGTTAAGTTGAATTTAGAAAATAAGGGAGTGGTGTAAGTAATTTCTTATTTTTGTAAAACTACCAAAAAATAAGTGGCGCCCTATTCCTGTCAATTCTTGTGACTCGCAAGATCCTGCGACCACTGCTCACCAGACGAAGAGCCACCGGAGCTTTGTAACTCCAAAAAAAAGTTACACTGTATCGTACTAACAAACTGAAATTTCTCAAAAAATGTTAAAAATGTCGTACATCAAGTACCATAGCATCCATTGTACTAGCTATTGTGAGCTGAAAATCAATAGGGTTCATCTGTAACATGTTGTTAACAATACTCAATCATAAAATTGGTGACTTATTGCGCTTCGGAGGCTGTATCGTGCTAAAAAGACATGTAACGGAAAGTGGCCGACGACAACGACGACGACATATACACAGGATTTTTTCCTTCTAAAACCCATTTTTTCGTGTTGTTCTTGATGAAAAACGTAATTTTTTTTCCAAAATTTCAACTATTTTGTGGGTAAACCAATACTTTTCTCGCATATTAGATAGGTTCGGCGGAAAAGTAATAACATAAGCAATACCAGATAATGAAGAATCAGTGTTTATTTGCTTATATTATTGTTTATAGGTAGTGAAATTATGTATAATATTTATAGTGTTTTTTCTGTTTCAGGTAAGATTACGTTCTATTCCAGTATTAGTCGCCATTAAAGTAGTAAGTCGAAATATCTTATTACATAAATTTAGTACTACTGTATGAAATGCATATTGTCAAATATCAGTTGAACATATTTTGCTAAGAGTGGAGAAAAAGTACATGGAATGAATATAATTGTTGAGAATGCATTGTGTTTCATCACTATCCTTTGCTCATTTTTCTGTTTGTATCAACATCTTGTTGAACCATTATTCTATTTCTCATTGATTTCCAGGTACTGCTCTCCAATTTTCTAATACATTTGAAATTATTTAGATTGTAAATGTTGATTTTCCATTGCCAATACCTTCGTCTATTACTTAAATCAACGAAATTAAGCAAATTGTATGCGCCAATGGTATTACAAGCAATAAAAATAATAAAACATATTATGCACAATGTTTTGGAAAATGGCTAGGCAACTCTAAAATCCGAAGATTTTTATTGTAGTGAATTATTCGCATTCCTAAAAGATTTTCATTGAGTTAAATGAAAAGTCTGAGTATTGATCATTTTTCAGTTCCAATAATCTCCAGCAACAATTCACTGTTGTTACATAACCAAAGTGGAAATACTTTTCTGAAAAAAGTAACAATCAAATTTATGTGAAAGACATTCAGAGAACTGAATTATGTTTGGTAAAAAATACATTCAAAAACAGTGACGGTTTTTCCTCTTGATTTCACTGATCCGTTCACACTATTCTATTCTTTGAGAAC
Source organism: Galeruca laticollis (assembly GCA_963921935.1). Classification (NCBI taxonomy): domain Eukaryota; kingdom Metazoa; phylum Arthropoda; class Insecta; order Coleoptera; family Chrysomelidae; genus Galeruca; species Galeruca laticollis. Next base: position 80,399,294 of record OY998183.1, read on the forward strand.
ATTTTCTCAGGTAGGGTAGACCGAGGATAAAGGTGCCACATTTTAGTTCTTTACTGGTCTATTGTATAATATTACGGTCAGATTTAACACTTAAATTGGCATGATACGATTCCGGCGCGAAAAAGTTTATTTGAAGTATTGAATATAAACAATGGATCTCCTAGAACCCATTTGCCTAATTAAAAAAAATATTACTGAGTTGCTAAAAATGAATTGTATCTCAATACAGAACAACGTCCTCTTTTATTATGTATCCTATAAAATACCTTGCCTCACGAGAGCTTTCACATTGTATTGAATTCTCGGACTTGCTGAATGCCTATTGTAACTTTAAATCCTTAGTATTTTAATGGTCGTAAACGCCCATTAATAAAAGATAGTTTGCCTAGTACCTGCTCAACTTGAAACCCAACAACTAAAGGTTTAAATGGTCCAAAAGAACCTTATGTACAAATAAGAGATTATAGAACTTCCCAAAACCATAAAAATGTTACTACAAATAATGTTGAGTGATTACGATCCTCAATTCGCACCGTGATAATATTTCAAACCCTTACATAAAGTAAAAAGAGAAATCTCAGCTATTCTAAATGATTGTTTTATGGATTGACATAAATTATCTAACAGGACCCTATTTATCGCTTCTTGGTCAAGTGAATAATTAACTTTATGTCAAAAATATCACCATTCAACGGAAATTGAAGAGAAAGTTGTACCCCCAAAAACTTACGATATATCTACAAAAATCAACCAATTTAAAAGGAGTCAGTTTCTCAATCTCAAACAGTACAGAACTAAAAACCACTCTCGAACGGTCGACATAAAAAAATATTCGAAAACATACCGTGCGCGTTAAAACTATATCTAGATCAACGAATCATATCAATTTTGAACTTAAAAACGGGAATAATATACATAACTACCTCACGAGCCTTTAGTATCTTCTAGAAAACAGTAACCAACTATCAATTCTCTGTGTATAACTTTGTTGCTCTATCTTGTTACTATTTTGTTGTAAAATGATTTACGTGTTTAAATTGTCGAATTTAAGTGTTTATTAAACGTTACTTAAGATTACGACTGGTCCTTCCTTCCGCAACCTTATCGAAGCTAACAAACAACTCATCTACTTAGGTGCAGTAGTGAACGACAAACTCAACAGTCCACTCCACCAATCTAGTTCATAACAAACCCTAAGATTAATAAAGCACAATGGATAAAAGCATGTATTTTATTTTAAACAAAGAATATATGTCAATTATCGAAAATATAGTATAAAAAGAATAAATACAAACTTAAAAAAGTTGAACAATGTGGTGGAATTGATAAAACCAATTTCTGTCTTTTACTTGACAAAGTCTTAAATTACATATAGAGCATATCCAATGAGTTTTACCTTGTTTGCTGTATCTACAGCCACCATTACTACCAAATGTGAGGAAATGATCAACTTTATCATAATATCGAATTTCATTTGCAGGTTTGAAAACCACAGGATGTTTAATTTTTTTTGTTTTCTTTTAAATCTTCTAAAGATCCGCGTTTCTTAGAATGTCTATCCTTCATCTTTAGTACTTGTGCAATTTCCTACCTAAAATTTTTTAATGCTAACTGATTACCTTCTATATGAAGTAAGGTTCTCTCACGCCTGTACAACAACCAATCTTAATCTAGAGCAATATATAACATCTGGGCGAAAATGGGTGGAAACCATCGACGTATTTTTAAAGGGATCCTATATAAACTCACCAAAATGTCCATAGTATCAACACCTCCAATGTGTGAGTTTAATTGCTTGACAACATTTGGAGAAACAATGTCCGATTTCTTTTTCTTCACTTTATCGTACCTTTTGATAGTTGATATGGGTTCAGATACTAAGGTAACTAACTGCCTTATTATCGTAGCACTTAACACAACTAAGTTTGAGAGTGTTATCGTATCTGCAACAAAACGATCCTCTTCCATTTTTCATGACGTCTTCATCACTTTCTAAAATACAGTTTTTCGTAACCGATTTTTTGTGTTCCTAAAGAGAGTATACCTTATTCAAACCAAAAAAAATAAAGTCAAATGAAGTAAAGTAGTTATCGAAGTAAAGAACACTCAAAGATGGCTTTGAGCTACTTCAGTTGTTTTTCCCGTCATATATTTCTTTTTCCGCATCATCATCACTTGAGCCGTCTGCATCAGAAATTGGTGGTGGCAGTAAAGCCATACTTTTTTCAGACCTTGACGATATTTGTCTTCTAAACTGAAAGGAAAAAATTAAAAGTGTTCTTAGTGTATTACTTTATACCTTCCTACTGAATTAAAAACAGTTTTCATTTTAGTTATTGTCATTGTAGACTATAATGGGATTAAGAACAATTGATTCTTATGTTACTTAGTTATTGGTATTGTGGACTATAGGATACGAAACAATTTAAGTTTATTTTAATTATTTACTGGCATTGCAGACTGGAGGATACAAAACAATAAAAAACTATTTCTCTCTCTTGGTGATTAATCTTTCAAGATACATTCAAAGTATTGTAACGATTATAAGAAAAAACTGTTAGTTTTTGGAATTGTTTATACATAAATAGTTGAGATCATCCTTTTAGACTTGAAATCATCCTTTTAGACTTGAAATCATCCTTTTAGACCTGCATTAAGGTATTTTTTTGAAAAATAGACCCTTCGTTTAAATAATTCAAGTGAATAATTACCTCAACATCAGCGGTCACATGTTTTTTGACGCCATCTTGACATTGTATGTTCTAATTGCACACAAAAACGTGAAATGGCACTACCATGACGATTTACAAGGTTATATATCATTGCTAAAAACGAACTATAAAGTTTGGAAAGTGTAATGACCTCCGCCTGTACCGATATGGGTCTTGCACAGTGGCGTGGACGTTTTGCGTAGTTACATTTTCCTGAACTATTTTTTGGACGTGGTAAGCACCGAAAAATAATGTTAGAACTTTGTCATTTCCCGATTTTTCATCATCACTAGTACCGACATAGATAATAATATCATCGATTACTTTATCAGCCATATTACCTACATCCCACATTTTCTTTCCTTCGTTTTGAACATGAGCAATGCACTTGTTCCAGTTGCTAGGTATTCCACATCGGCTAACTTAATCGTTCGATTTTGCCGTGCCATATCCCCTTTAACATGTGCCATAATGAATTCAGTAGAATTGAACTCGCAATGATATGGGGGTAACCTTAATACAGTAATTCCATGGCTCTATGCTAATTCATCTACAACAAGTTTCTTATATTTATAGGCAGGTATTTTCACAATTTGTAGCAATTCGTTCTTTACACACTGCTTTCATCGTAAGGGGTGCTTTTATACCGTAACCATTCTTCAATTTGAGCTTTTCTCTATGCCTGTTGTAGCGTTTTTCTGAAGTGTCGACTATGGTAAGGGGCATTATCCATAACGACGACATATCCTGGTTCCAAATTTTCAGTTATGCATCCAAACCACTTCTCGTACACCTCTGCATTAATCCTTTCATGGTAGTCTCCCGTTTTCTTGGACTTAAATATTAATTCACCATTTAACACAAATCAACCATCACTTTCTATATGTGTAATTATCAATACTCGGCCTTTCCCAGATAGAATTTTTAAACCGGTTGATCACTAGCTGCTTGCCGTACATCGTTCACATTTCCATGTTGCCATACTTTTGTCATCGTGTGCCCCTTGTTGACCTATGTTTTATCCGTATAATGAATATTTCTTCCTTGCTTCCGAAACTCGATAACTTTCCTTAGATACTCTCCTCTCCACTATACTATTTTCAATAAGAAAACTCCTTCTATTCATTTTCTCATAACTTAAATCCAAACCATGTAAGATTTTCCTCAACGTTTCCTTACCCATTTTAGGAATAATCTCGTTTTCACTAACAGCTTCCAGCACTTTCTTTAATGTTGGTCCTTCATTTTTCATAAACAAACCTATGGACAGTTCTTCGTACAGCATATTTCGCATCTTCGTCCACTTCTATTTTCATCCGACCGCTTTTCCCTTTTGGTGCTTTACTTCTACATGTACTTTCTATCAGATTCAAAGGTGGATGGAATAACAATCCAACAGCTTCTCAGTTTAGGTCATCTTACAAGAGTTTGTTAATCAGATCAGAAGTTCGAAGGGGAGGCTTTGGTAATTGTACACCTTTGGAACAAATTCTCATTTAATTTGTGTCATGTATACTAGCAAAAACAGATCCCGTTTGTTTGATAAACAATAGTATTCCTCAATTTGATATAGATGAAGAGGTAAATATGTTTAATTCTTTGATTGCCGATAAATGTGAAGGAGGATAATGTTATACGAATTTGTGAAATTTCTGGAAGTTATTTAGGAATTATTTGATAAAATCTGTATTGGAAAATGTACTTTGAATTGTTAACTAATATGGTTACGAACAAAGCTCTGACAATGGATTTGTCTGAAGATTTGAATAAGCATTTGTTAGACAATAAATGTTAATTACATTTGCTTTTCAATACCCATATGCACGTAATACCTAAGAATCAGAATACACTTTGTTGCTAAGAAGAAAAGTGAAATTAAGACGCCAATTAGAAACCATTTAACTAAAATGATTTCGTTCACCGGACAATAGGAGATGAGAATATCAAGTATTCATATTTTTCTATTGTTTGTTCAATTTTTAATTATAATGTACACATTTTTATAATACATATTGTTTTGGTTTTAAAAATGTGTAAATTTATTTCTTGATAGATGCTCTATCTTAACCTTTTAAGTCTGCATCTAATCAGGAAATTTTGATTACTTAAGATACTTAACAATATTTAATAGAATTCAGATAATACAATCGAACTCTAACAAATAAAATATTTGATAGTGATACTTATATTTCCATCCTAATTTAGTTCCTGTTGAATCGGTATGGTCCGCACTTTGTTACTCGTACATTCGTCTTTCCTTGTCTAAGGAATGAGCAAAAGCGAGACAGACGTCTTTCGAATCGCATTTCAGGCAGACGTTGCCACTATTTGAAGAAAGTTCTTGAACGTTAGAAATAGAAGTAGAAAGTTTATTTCATAAAAATAACTTTTTTTTATGTGATGTATGCGTAGTATTACATACATAACTAAATTTTGAAAAATTCAAGAATACATGTTACAATTATTAGTTCTAGAGTTTTTTAAAGCATTTCCGAATTATTTTCTGGTAGCTTTGTAAAATGTATGTGTCTTAGTTTTGGTAGCTTTAGAAAATGTATTTATCTTAGAGTATACTCTGCCAATTTAAGGATTAATACGACCTTGATTACCTGAATATTAATAGTGACAATGCATGAAAATAAATACAATATAAAATTGTTATTAACATACATTTGTAACGTTGCAATTGCCACTTTTTGCCCTAACTCTGGCGCTTATAGTGCCGGACTTGGGGTAAGAAGTACCAAGTAGAATTTGAAAATCGCTTAGGAATTATCTAATCAAATACATATTTTATTAGGTTTTTGAACGTATACAAAAACTTACTGACTAGGTACATTTCACAATGGATGTACGCATCATCGCTATTATAGTTTAAGCCAATAATAGAAAACGATTCATCTGAGATACATTTACTGTGAGCCTATTTTTACACTCTAAATATTGTATCCACTCTTCAGGAGGAACACTCTGAGAAAATGGTTCACGGTAGTAAAGACAAAAGCAATGGTCTGTCTCTGATTCACTGCTCGATGCTGAAACTTATTTTGGTATCTTAAACTGCTTTTTCTTCGTATTCACCTTCTTTTTTACTTGCTTAACTTTTCATTTTTCAAGTGTCATTTTCTTCTGCTCTCTTTCGGTTTGCCCTTTTTCAAGGTCTCCCTTTTCTTCTTCCTTTATTTGAAGTTTGCCTGGAAAGTGGTCTGACGTAATGAGGTAAATATACTTCGGTAGAAATATTAATCTCAAATGAAGTCAGCGGAGTGACTGGAACTTCAGAAACCGAACATGAACATTGAGAAATAACATTAGTCAGTATAGCAACAGGACTACTTCCTTGTTTAAGAGGTTTAACCGGCTCAGTGATGGTGAGTGGTTCGGTATTCTCATCAATAGGACAGGTTCGATCAGTCACATAGCTTGGACTAAAATATTCATCTCTAAAGACGTTTTGATGAAAAGAAAGAATTTCGGTTTCCTTAAACCCGTTTATAATATTAACGAGATACAATACCAAAGGATACGCATATGTAACAATTGAAGGAATGTCGTAGATGGTGATCGATTCACGCGCTTTTTTTCTTATCCATGCGTCTTGATCAGGAGACAGATACTTTTGAAAAGGGTCATACACTCCCACCTCTAAGGGATGAAGCCTATGGGAATAATGGGGACGAAAATATAACATAACTACTTCATTTTATTTAGAAAAATTTAAAACCGGTATATCTAACTGTGATTCATGATTGTCTAGTAGCAGAAGAATGGGCGATTCTTTCGTTGGCTTCGCGTACTTTACAAAATGTTTCATGAACATAAAGAATTTCAACATTCGCCATCCAAACAGATTAGCGGCACCCATACAATCTGGTGGACCACTACGAATGAAATACGGGTGGTATATACATCCCACATGCTGAGATTCCTCATACAATTGTAACGATCGTTCCCCTTTCACCAGATGTGAGAGCACCAGTTTGCCTTGCGCCCTTATTTCCTATGATTTTGGTGGCTTGGTTACCGTAGAAACACCGGTTTTATCTACAATCCAAATTCCAAATATTTGAAGCTTTAAATGAATACCGATCCATGACATATTTTAGATTATAAAACTCCCTATTAACCTCACTTTGTACGTCTTCCCTCACACCACTCTGGAAAGTAACTGATTTCATGAACAAGATGCGCAGCGTGCCGTACTTATTCCATGGTTGCCGTATTGAATACATATTACTTAATTTGCAGAAACAGCGACGGTTGGAACTTTTTACCCCTGGCACTTTTATCCCCAGTCTACTCTAATGCAATAGTGAGTAGGTGATATCTATTTGTATAATAAGGGAGGAAAGTGCTACTTTTCCTCCCAAGGATGAAGTAATCATTCGAGGGAGGAAAAAGCACTTTACACCCATGTTAAACATATGATTTTTCCGCCTCCCTCAAATAACAAGGCATTTTCAATAATTTATTTAAGAAACTAACAAACAAAATTAATAAATAAACGGTTTTGAGAATTAAAACTAACTTCTCCGCATCTGTGGCCCTGAGCAATATTCTATCATAAAATTATTACTTGTATACACTTCGGCGGATGTATCGTGCTAACAAACCGAAATTTCTCCAAAAATAACCAAAAGTGTAGTATATCCGGATTTATAGGACCCGCTATACTCGCTCTAGTCAGCTGAAAATCAATAGGGTAGATGTGTGAGACACCAAGAAAAATATCCAGTTATGAAATTGGTCACACTTGTATCCACACTGGAGGTTGTATCGTGCTAACAAACTGAAAATTCTCCAAAAATGACAAAAATTTGGTACTTAAAGTACTGTAGCACCTGTTGTATTGGCTCTCGTGAGCTGAAAATCAATAGGGTTCATCAGTGAGATGTCTTGAATAATATTCAGTTATAAAATTGATGACATGTTGAACTCCGGAGGCTGTATCGTGCTAACAATCTGAAATTTCTCAAAAAATGACAAAATGTAGTACTTCAAGTACCATAGCACCCGTTGTACTGGCTCTGGTGAGCTGATAATCAATAGCGATCATCTGTGACATGTCCTTAACAATATGCAATTATATAAATGGTAAATTATTGCTCTCTGGAGGCTGTATCGTGCTAACAAGACATGTAAGGAAAAGTGGCCGACGACAACGACGACGACGACGACATAATCACAGGCTTTTTTTCTAAAAACCGTTTTCTCGTGTTGTTGTTTATGGAAAACGTAGAATTAACTCAAAAAAAATTCTCAAAAATTATTTTTGAGATAAACCCATACTTTTCTCGCATATAGATAGGTTGTGCGGAAATAGCTATTTGTGTATTAAGAGCGGAAAGTGATACTTTGCCGCTTGAGGTAGAGCGGAAAACATCAACTTTGCGGTTAGATTTGAGTGTGCAAAAGCCTTCTTTGGGTAGTGATGGTAGGAAAAATAATACTACTTAGGATGAACTTTTACAAAGCTTGGCTGGGCATCGAGGAGGAACTTTTATGAAACTTGGCTGGGCATCCAGGACGCACTTCTAAAATGCTTGGCTAGGCATCGGGGGTGTACGTTTTTGTTTGTACTTTAAATCCCTTGGGATTTTAACTGTCCCTTTATATCCCTTGGGTTTAACATAGTTTTTAACATGTGAGACTAAAGTGACCACTTTAGTCTCGGAATTGCCAAAATTATTTCATTGATAACGTACTATGACTTCACTTTTCCACCCTAGGCAGGAAAAGTACGACTTTGCTCCCTACATTGAGGACAGAAAATATATACTTTGGATAGAGGTAGGCGGAAAAAATATCTTATCTATTCTACCAATAGTAATTGAATATTATTCAATTACTGTAAGACGAAAAAAATGAGGATAATATTATTTATATATTTCCTATTACATTATTTTTTCACACTGTTCATTTCAACTAATTTTCCAAACGTCAGTTTTCTTATTTCGTAGAAATCTAGTTCTTGCTGAAATTCATGGTATATAAGTTGCTTTATTTCTGCCAACATCAGTGAGTCGACTCCAATATTGTGCAAAGTTTTATTACTGTCAATTGAAGCTGAAAAAATAAATAAACTTGTTAATATTCTTGAGGTATGGTCATTATTGTCAGAATTTATCAAAATGTCAGATATTTTCTAAATAGTGATCGCCATGTTCATCCACTGGTTCTAAAAATCCAACTATCCGAGAAGAGTTTAGACAAGAAACTAACCAATCCAACGATAAAATATTAGTCTAAAATAAACGCCTAAAAATTTTGGAAAAACTTCCTAAATCGACGGAAAATGCAGAACTAGAGTTGAAAATGGGCCGTTAATCTTCCCCAAAAAAACAACTGGAATACTGTAGAGCAGTGTAATAGTCACAAAACTTAATTTCCAGATTTTCCGACGACAACATTTAACATATTTACTCACATTTGCTAACGAGATAAAAAAAATGGTGAGCTATGAGACTAATGACATTACTCACTATATCTACACTAACACATAAACCCAACAGAGGTTTGTTTAAAAAAGTAGATAGTAGAAGATAACAAAAATCGTAAAATTTGCTCATAAATAAAGTTCACATTACAAAAACTATCATTGCCCCTCAGCTACATCGTGTTATTTGGAACATGAAAATATAATCCTAAGAGTATGAAGAAACACATGAGTCTGAGATATACTATATATACTAGCTCCTTGATCATAACTGCATTTCTGATTGGTCAGTACTTTCCAAATAAATGAGATAACGGGAAGAATTATAATCGCAAAACTACAGCAAGAAATATGCATTATTCACAAACAATTAAGTTCCAATCTGCATGTTTTGAAAAGTTTTTTTTTCATTACACTATTACAAACCACGTCGAAATATCTATTCGTTTGGGACATCGGAATAATTTTCATTTTCGTTTGTCAATACTCTCATCAAGCTACAAAATCGACAAAAAAAAGAAGGTACCAATTATTTTTATCAAAACTCACCGATATCTTTGAGTCCAATAGCTTGTGCTATCAAATCAACAGAAGTTTGTACATTTTTATTTTTTTTAACTTTTCCTGATAATATCATGCTGGAGCCAACTGCAACATCCTGAATCATACATCTCTCGAGAGCTCGCCAACATGACTCAATTTTTTGATGTTCGATGTGTTTATAGGTCTAAAATTGAAACAAAAACATGTAGTCAGATTTCAGTATAGTGAGGCGCCGCTAAATTATAAACATTTGATTCTGAAGGCTACTATAAACAGATGATATCAAGTCCCATATATTTCTCAGCAAAATTTTGGATTGAGCTACTTGTACTAATTCCGCTTGGTAGAAGATAAGTATAGTTTTCAGTCAATTTGGAATCTTAATTGGAATTTAATATGGCTTAATTAGAATTCAAGCATTCTGTACAATACACTTCAGTCTTAAGTGAGTAATGCAGTTTACCTACGACCACCCCTGTAAGTAGGCAAAAACACACAGTCGGCAATCAATGTATGACGTCTATTACGCACGGTCAAACAAAACGCACGGCTGTAAAGTAAATCGCACGGCTTCCATAGCAACCACTTAGCAACTGTCAATAGACGTAGCCATTTTATTCAAAATGTATTACTTAGATATTTGACGTTGAATTTTATTCTATATATAAATGGTAGATAACATTTATTAGATATAAGATTGCATTTATTACTAAGAGTTATTTGGAATTATATGATAGTTGGTTCCGTTTCATTCAATTCGCATCTTTTAGCTGTCTGAATGTATCTCATATTAGTAAACAATAGTATATTATACACCAAACGACTAAAGTGGCCCATTTTATCCCGCGGGTGGTGTTTGATTCCTGAGGAAAGTAATCCACCTAAGGGATTAATGTCACTTTAGTCGAGAGGTGTATACGCTATTTTATGCAATTCCGGTTATTCTACATACATTTTTAATAAAAATATATACTACTTAGGACGGACTTTTACGAAACTTGGCTGGGCATCGAGGATGTACGTTTTTACTTGTACTTTAAATACCTCAATAAGATTATTAACACAAGTACAAGTGGGTCGTAGTAAAGTAACTCGTGTTGTAACGCATTCTACGCACTCGCGTAACTTTTCCGTTCGTGCGTAGAGTGCTTCTTAAAACACACTTTACATAATATACTATCACAATGTAGCCAGAAGGGATTCAACTGCATCTACTATGGTCTGTAGCTATCCTAATCAGTGGTATTATATTCTATTGATATAATAAATTTTTTGACACTACTTTGGATGTGGGGGCTTTCATATGTGTGCTTCCAAAATCTCTCATGTTTCATGTTCAGCATACACTAAATGGCATTTTTTGTTTTCTGATATTGGTTTATAAACAATTATTATTGTTGGAATTTCTATCAATGAAATGATATTATATAGGTTGATGTGACAATCACAAATATCGTTGTAACTACTTAGCATAACGTGTTTGTATTATTCTTATAAAAATCACTTATTATATCAGGGTTATTAGATAGATAGATACTTCACTTAATGGTTTCTGTTAACTATCATAGTTACATAACAATAATTTGCATATAAGTCAAGCTAATCTAATTCAAAACATATTCAACAGTATATATATATATATATATATATATATATATATATATATAAAGGTTCATGGCGGAGGGCTATATGCGCCTCCGTGTCGATCTCGGTTGTTGTCCTGAAAACTCGGGATCTTCCAATTGAAGGCACAAATGAGCGTTGGGTTTCCCTGCTGAAATCCGTTGTTTTGTGTTTTCCCATGTTTCGATTAACATCTTTGCTCCCAAATCTCACATGCTTCTTTGGTTATACCGTGCTGAAGAGGCAAATGAGCCAGAAACATGCATGTCCGCGGTTACCACTCTGTTTCAGTAGCCCTTTATTTTGCGTAAATTACCCATGAATCTCTTTGTTGTTGTTGTTGACATATCACGCGATATTCCTACATCTTCATTTTTATATATATATATATATATATATATATATATATATATATATATATATACATATATATATGAATGTGAAGCAGAAAAGGAGAAAATTACGTTTTTTAGTATGAAACGTCTGATTTTTCAACAATTTCACATCCCACAGCAAATGAAGTTGACAGTCTCCGGAGTGATATTGTTCAGTAAAAACACCAAATTCCCTCACCAAATTAAGGTTTGATAAAATTTAGGATTTTGAACTTTGGGATCTTATAAACCAAATCAGATTTCTTGTTTTCCTTGTAAAAAAATTTATATTGGCAATATAACGTCACATACATCTGATAGTAAAAATTTAAGTAAATCCTTAGCATTGCCAGAACACGTAATATTAAATGTACACATTATATACCATAATAACGCTAATGTTCTTAGAGACAAACATAAAAGAACTTTTATAGAAATGATTGAAATTAATAAACATGATAACTGTATGAATGAAAGAAGTGACATTAATGACTTAAGTTCCATATACTCCTACATTTTAAAACTTTCAAGTCAAAATTAAATTATCTCACATTTAGTTTTTCTTTTTTCTACTGACTTGAAAAAATAATTTCCTTAATTACATTAATAATGTTCTTATTAATGACAGATACTTTGAACCTCTACTTTTGCATAACTTGTACATCTTCCAAAACTTAATACTTTATATGTTTTGACGTCTAGAATTTTAAACCGTTCTATTTTTGTTTTTAAAAAAATTTAACTTAATTGGTTCATCTGAATTAACATAAGATAATAAAAAGATCAAGTTTTGATAAACTCATCTTTTATTCTTAGAAATCCTCATGAAACAATTCTACACTTGTTTACTTCTGACATATTTTAATAACCACAAAAAAGACCCAAGTCTAATTCAACTCTCTATTCAAAACATTGAAAATCCATTCAATTTACTTCCTAAGAAACAAGTTGACTTTTTGTCCTAAAAAACAAGTTGACTTTTTTTTAGTCACGATAAAATGAATAAAATTATACTTTTAAAACTGAAAATGTAGTTCAATAAATTTAAACAACAGACTGCCTATTATATATTGTAATATTTTTCTTATTTATTTAAAAGATAAACGGGTGGGATAAACTTTAAACACACGTTATGGCTACTTACAAATTCATTTAAACACTAAACTACTCACTAACACTTAATTTATATACACTTAACTATTCACTTAAATATAATTTATATACACACAACCTTAATTATCACTTTATATCAAAACTTTACTGTTCGCTATTTCGCTATTTCTATCACGAGATCACTTTATCAACTAACTCTCTCTCGCTGGTCGGTCCTTTATATATTAGTATCTTTTATACTAGATTATTCTAGATTGCGGCTTACACAAAAAACAATTGGTTCTCTGGCATTTTCTAGATAAGATTGGGCACGAAAACAATGTCTAGATAAGATAATGAGAATCGTGAACAGTTCTAAGAAATCCCTGCGCATCCGCCATAATTTTAACTTTCATACAGTTGGATTCAGGGTCTACACTAGGGAGCTATCTCGTAACATTACCCCCTCCTTAAATGGAAGTTCCTCCTGGAACTTTTGTATAGCCGAGACTGGATGTTTGAATCGGCAACTGGTCCCATTTCTACACTTTCCGATCTTATAGAAATAACATGGCACCGTCTTCATTGGATACTGATAACGGGGGTTGTAGCTGCAAATTAATATTTGGACACAGGTATCTTGGAAAATAACCTGTACCATTTTCCTGATGACTCGCCAATCCATCTGATTACTATCCATCTAAGGCATATCCAGTTTCTTCACGCTGAATTCTAACACATGGTCTCGGAGGTTTCGAAGTGCTTCCCACACATCGCGGTAGGTATATCGATCTTGAAATTCATTTTTAGATACCACGTGGAAGGCGTACCGCGAATTAAGTTTCAGTTTCAGTGTCTTGCCAGGGGCTGGAATCTGGTCTTCAAGTTTTTCTAATTGCCCAAACTTCTTTCGAAAGACGGATGCCAACCTTCGTGCGTTCTTGATACGGGCGGGATGTTGTATGCCAGTGAATAATCTTTCGGGAGAGTGAACAAATCTTGTCGTTCTGAAGTGACTCCATATCTAGCTTTCCCGGTACCTCCATACGCGCCCATAAATTCATCGAAGGTAGGGTCAGACACATCTCCAATATGGTTTACTCCCTTGTCTAGGTCATGGTCTCCTTCGAATGGCGCTATTCGGCTTTGGTGAACTACTTTTGGTTTTCCGTTAGGGATCTTGCTTATGCGATATATAACATCATTGATCCTTTTCTTGATTAAGGATGGACCTTCCCAGGATTTTTGTAAGTTCAGCCAAGCCAAAAGTATAGCGTACTTCTTGATATCGACATTTTTGCGCACGGTGAGTTCAGATCTCAACATTGAATATGAAGTCTACAAAGTCGACGCCTTGAATGTTTTTAAATTTTCAAAATAAGCAAATAGTACTTTTTCGTTGATGTTCTTCATATTTTCCAAATCGCTCCATTTTTCAAATTTCTGGTAGTCCAGGGCGTGTCTACTTCTTGATTTTTCAGATATTAAATTACCCACTGCAGCATTTGCCGACTCTTTTACTTCAAATGGAATGTCTGATTCGCTATCTGAAGACATTTCAAGTAATTACTTCTGACTTATTTTGAAAAATTGTTATTGGCTTCCATAGTAACAATACTTCGAGATCTGATTCCATAATAACAATACTTCTAACACCATTTGATTCCACATTAATATTTTCTTTGTAATTGAAGATTCTATTGAATATTATAAAAGCGGGGAATTAGATAAAACGTTGTTCGTAAACACGTTATGAAAACGCGATATTGTTCAATTCGCGTAATTTGCTATACTCGCTGGCGCTCGTTTTGGTAAATATTACGCTTGTTGAACAATATCGCTCTTTCCATAACTAGTTGCGTAAATAATTATTTCAACATCGTGTATCTTGAAAACGGATGGTGTTACGAATTTTTTTCACTGTGCGAACCCAACTTATTTTGCAGTGTTCTACCTATCCTAGCAAGGGAGTCATCTATTTTTGAAACACCCTGTTTACAGAGTGACATATTAAAAATAATTAAAAATATTACAATGAATATTGCTTAAATTGTTAGTATCAAGTTTGTAGTTTAAATTGTTTTAATGTTTCTTGATATAATACATTCCAAGGAATAATCTAGAACTGTAGTAATTATTTTTATCCAATAATGTCATATTATCATGATCAAGTTTATATGGCACCACTTCGTATATAATGCTACTTGTTCTACGACAACCTCGATAAATGTTCATTTTATAACCGTAACTTCAATCATAAACAAGCACAATTTGTACAGAATCTCATTTTCGCATCGGTTGCTAGGCAAGTTGCTAAGCAACAAATGCGAAATGGAATATTTCGTGTTAGGTCTAGGTTCCCTCTAAAATCACGATGACTAAGGATTGTCAAATTATGACGTCCAGCGACAAATTGATGAAATGTCAGCAGATCGTTTTGTGTCAAAGTTTTAGTAGGTAACGAGTAATTTCATAATTGTTTCCTATAAAAACTATTAATTAAAATGGAAACTGATAGTGATATTGTCTTAGCTTTGACACCTTCAAACATAATAGAAGCAGCAAAGTTAACAACACTGAATTTATTACCGGAAACGTCGAAGAGTATGTATCAACGCGCTTATAACCTTTTATTGAAATGGATGGTTTTGCAATGTATGCATGTATTGAACGTGAACGATATGTTGTCACAGAAAAAGTATAGTATGCTACTCGCAATAAAATGGCATTTTGCAATCGTATGAATTGTAGCACTTGCCTTCGGCTCGTGCTGCAAATTTCATACTCGTGCAAAAAGGGGATCATTTTGTGCTCATTGCATAATATACTATTTAGGTGTTTTTGATTTTATGTTACTGAAATATGTTGAGAATGAGTTATGCCTTTTATGACTTACTCATACTTCATATTTACTAAAATAATCTGATAGTTGGGGACACATTGGATGTATATACGGTAAATACAGGTGTTTTACATTTTATGTTCAGAATTTGTTTGTTAACTGACTATAATATTTATTTATTCTTTTTTTGGATGTGTTAATCCTAATTTTTTCAGTTACAATTTGTACATTTTTTGCTATTTAAATAGCTGTGTATCTATAATAAGGATCTGATAGTTGGATAGTCCATATCAGCTATATTGAATTTCGAAGTGGCAGTAGAAACTCACCTTCACTCTTTAAAAGATGTGACTTTACTTTCGTTATATCTTCCGCATAGTTACATGTGAATATTTTTTTCCTTACTATTATTAGGTTACTGAAAAGTATGTGAGTATTTGTCACACTAGATACATGTGTAAATAGTGGCTATTTTCCAAATGATCTTCTTGATATACTCCTCTCCTTTGGTCAATTCAATACCCAAGAAAACTTTCCACCTAATTTTAACTGTATACTTAGTTTGTTGAAAATCCTAATTATTTAGAATTGAGCATATTTAAAAATTCACTTACTCGGTTTTGAAATCTATCATTCGTGAGACTCCCTACGTCTGCTACAGGTCCCCATTGAATTGCTAAGCCTGGTAAATTATCTCTTCTTCTTTTTTCGCAAAGTCTCTCCAGAGCTGAATTAGCCATACCGTAATTACTTTGACCAATAACGCCCATGTTTGCAATAATAGAGGAGAATACTACAAAATGGCCCAGTTCGGGACAATACTTTCTAGTTAATGCATCCATATGTTCACATGCGTACAATTTTGGTTGTAATACTTCTTCAAACAATGCTTGCGTTTGAGTTATTAGAGGAGCATCCTTGAGAACCATCGCGCAGTTGAAGTATCCTACAAAACAGCAAAATTCATATTTCTCTACCTTCTCGATAGTTAAAATTTGATTCTCAATGAACGGGATTGTCAGACACGAAATCAGCTGAATAGTATAATACAGGTACATATTAGACTCAAAATTTTCATGGAATTTTTTTGTCACATTCAACAAACCGATTAATTCTTCAAACAAAATTGATTTTTCAATCTTGTTCATCACATTCATAAATAATTGATGTCAAGCTAAGTAAGGAGAAACTAACAATCAGAAATAATATATTTAATTTTTTTCCCTTTGGTCGTCATATATTGAAATAACAAAAATTATCCCTTATCACGGTTGGGTTTTCCATCCTAATTTTGATGTAATTTTTCAACCCAATGATCGCTCACAGTGATAAAATTTAGAGAAAAAATGAAGAAGACAATGAGGATAGATATTTTCAATATTCTGCTATCAAGTTTGTCCATAGTTTGCATCATATTGTTGCTCGTAGTTCGCTACAGTGCATTTATAAACGAGTTCAAAGTTCCTGTGAGGTAAGATTTTGCATAAAAATAAAATCCTCAAATTACTTTTGAGTGACCCTGGTAATAGAATCTCTTCGTGTGTGATTTAATCTCCTTATTTATAGCATTAACGAGTTTTTCAGCAGTTCGAGCTTAATAAAAAGGAGGCTAAGGACACATTTTCTGTTAACATGGGGCACGTACTTTACATTCCCATATTACAGGTGAAATACGGTTGATTCTTAGCAATTTCTTGTTATATAAACTCCAATCCCATCTTAAATATTACATAAACAAAGAAAACCACAATTTTTCTTCAATACCCTTTGTTCCATGAATTTTCGAATTTTCTAGTGTTACTGCATGTGCAACTGATACAATAAATGTTTCATTAGCATCATTTTTTAGAACCATTTTCCGAATCATCTAATAATAATCGCTCTATATGGATTCTCTGCATCAAACGAGAGATGTCACATCACCAAATGACGTAATCTGAGTTTGTTACTAGTAAGATCCATTCCTTCAGATAAAAATCGACTATTGTATAACTGTTACTTTGACTTACTGAACCAAATGTGGCTTGTCGGAAATAAGAACTGTAGTGGAGAAGCATAATGAGCTCTATTTTTATCATTATTATCGAGAAGTAGCAACTTATAAGTCTGCCTTGTGGAGAACAAGTCTTATAGCAGTTGAATTCCGGCGCTCATCTTCTTTGAAATAATGATACAGTTGGAACTTCAGAAGCCTTACTTTTTCTCTACTCACTAGTTTTGATTAATAAAATACCGAAGTATATCAAACTTGCTTAGAAGTCCAATACATTGTCAATATAAGAACACTTACCTCCAATTGGTCCTAATTTTTGAGCCTCCTTCAATAGTTTTTCGGAACCACCCAATGTTATTGTATTGTTCAAGTCAACGACTACCGAATACTTTAATTTTGACCAAGTATCCATACAGTAGAACTGATAACCTTTCCAAGGTGGCCTTCTGGCGTTCAAAATAACTTTTCTAGCACCCCTGGAGAAAATCCAATGAGCTAATTCGAGCCCCATTGCTCCCAATCCTCCAATGATAATGTAGACCTTTTCGGGATCGAAATATATTTTTGGTATCGATGGTATAGATACATTTACATTAGGCTGTTCCCTTTCAACTTGAATTACCACTTTTCCAACGTGTTTGCCTGAGGCAAGGTATCGAAATGCGGGTTCTAGTTCGTCTGTCTGAAATATTGTGGCTGGAATCGGCTGTACTACTCCCGAAGCAATACCTACAAATATAATTGGGAATAAACATATAGTTAATAGAAATAACTTTGTTTCTCACCATTTGATAATAGCTTATGAACTTGAATTCTTTTCTTCAATTTATTGTGAAGTTCTTCTAAAAGTATTCCATGAAAACTGCAATTTTTGAGGAATATACTAGTATCTATATGTGAATTAGCCAACAAATCCGTTCTACCGATTTCTATAAATCTTCCACACTCTGCTAAGCAGTTAATTGACGTGTGAAAATATTCACCTGCTAATGAATTCACTATCATATCAACACCTCTGCCGTTGGTTTTTTTCTTAATTAGTGTATAAAATGAAAGATCTCTGGAATTGCCTGAAATATGATAAGATTATATTTATAAACGTGTCTGGAATTGTAGGATTCTTGTTTAATAAGTAATGGGCACTTTTTCATCTCGTTTAAAATGAATTTTCATCATAAATATTTGTTGTTTAATACTACAATAACAGCAAGTGTTTTGAGATAATATTATAGTGTTAAACGGAAAACATAAAACTATTTCAAGTCAATATAGTTAGATTGAATAGAATAAGGAAAAAGTATAATAAGAAACGTCACATGTTAACGTGAATGTGAGTTGCCTTTTTATAGAGAAGATCGAGCTGTTTTAGATGAAATAAATATGATATCATAGTAAACGGTGAATTAATTGTACATTTTTGAAGGAACTGGAATCAGTAAGGATTTAGTATGACAACTTCTCGAATCTATCTTGAAACTCTCAGCAGAAGACTTATGTGGGTTAATTAGACAAAACAAAAAATGAGAAGCTATCAGCAGCTGATGAAAGGAAGAATTAGAGTGACAAATTTGTTAAAGCAATCCATGCAAAAGAAAATATTTAGGAGCAAGTTTGAGTTAGATATCAGTACGAATCAAAACTCCTAATGGACTATTGAAAGACGAAACAAATAATGGAAAATATAACAATCTAAAACCAAGCATGTGAAGTAACTGAAATAGTTATGATGAAGGGCTGGATAGAATATTTTGAAACACTACTTAGAGAAGGATACTTTTAGGATGTACACCGCTGAACATATGAATGGAAATAAATTTGAAGCTGAAATATAGTTAATTTTAGTTGAAACGCAAGGTTGGTGGATAAAGAAAGCAAATACTATAACGTTTTCAAATATTTCTACTGCAGTAGCCATTTAGAGTTTTCATTAAGTCAGGTACAAACAATAATCTCAAATTGAAGTAGAATACATTACCAATATTTTCAGCATCTAATTGAGGAAACATCTCCAATAAGTATTGCTTCTTTTGTTCTGTGCTTACAGTAGTGAATATTCTAGCTTTTAAACTCAATGCTATTCGAATAGCCGATATACCAATTGCTCCAGATCCTGAGTGGATTAAAATTGATTCATTTTCTTCTAACTCGCCCCTCAGTATCATACCGTAATAATTCTGTAATTTGACAAATAAATGATGATTTCAATTTTAGATGTTTAATTTTAATTTTTCATGTCCCCTAAGATATGTTAACTTACATAATAACCCCCTTTTCATTCTTAGTTTGATTTTGAGGGATATGTTTTACTGTCGAAATAAAGGATCAAAGAACCTGTGTTAAATTTGTTTGAAAAATAAAATTTAGTGATTTAACGCACATAAAATGTTGATTAAGATATATTTTGAACAAAAACAACGTTAAGTCGTAGAAACTCATAAAGCCGAGATGTTAATTACAATACCCGCCCTGGACACCACTGTATCTACAAACAGACGAAAACGTTAGAACTGTGGAAAAAAGAAGTTGATGGACAATCTTCTGACTACTATTTGGGAAGTTGTTAATGATGTCAGCAGATTTAAGGGATAATGCTGGATATTTTCAAAATAAATTCTTGACATAAAACGTGTGGCAGAAGAGTTTGTTTCGAACATGCTCATTGTTAATTGAAGGAACCGTCGCATTTGTATTATCCAGGCTATTCAATGATGTTAATGACGATTCAGATTGCCAGTGAAGGGGATCGCCCAGAAGAACCATCATCATCATCACTCAGCGCTATACCCTTGGGTGGGTCTTGACTGACTGCACAACTTTATTCCAGGAGGCCCTGTCTTCCATCAACCTGTAATCGAGTGGGATGTTCATGTTTTGGAGGTCTCATCTTATGTTGTCTCTCCAACGCATTCTGGGGCGTCCGAGTGGTCTTTTGCCTGTTGGAGTCTCTTACCATATCAGTTTTACAAGTCTCTCGTCGTGTAGCCTCTGTACATGTCCTGCCCATCTTAAACGCTGGGATTTAATCTCCTGGATAATATCGCTATCTTAGTATAGTTCTTGAACCTCTGCATTAGCTCTAATGTGATATCGGTTGGTCGTCGGATGGTGGTAGGGTCCAAATATCTTTCTGAGAATCTTTCGTTCGTAGCATTTGAGTTTATCTTCGTTTGCTTTGGTCATTGTCCACGTTTCGCTACCATATGTTATTATGGGTCTGATGATAGTTTTGTATATCTTGATTTTTGAAGCCCTATTCCTATTCCTTCATATTTCCTTCGTTCTTACTCTTTTTTCTTTGGTCTTATTAGTTTTCTTGTCTCTTTTCGGCACATTGCGTGTTCTTCTATAATCACCTCTGTTTGGAGTTGTAGCATTATCTTCCTTGTCTTTTGTCTGACTTCTAAAAGTGTCTGACACTCGTCGTCAAACCATTTTTGTGTCCTTTCCACTTCTTTTTGAGCGGTTTCTGTTATTACTTTTAAAGTTCTCTCCCACAACTTTTCAGGTTCATTACATTCTATCTCAGAGTCTAGAGTTTGTTCGAGTTGTTCTCTGTACTGTCGTTGTTTTGTTTGATTTTGCAGTTCGTACCTGTTCCATTGAGGGATTGTCTTGGTTCTGGTGTTTTCATGGGTCGATATTCTCATTTTAACTTTCGCTTGGACTAGGTAATGATCTGTATCCCCATCTATTCCTCGGAGGCTTCTTACGTCTAGGACGTTGCTTCCGTGACCCGCATCTACGGTGATATGGTGTATTTGGTTTCGGGTGGTGTGGTCATTTGAAATCCCGGTCTGTTTGCGGATGTCTTTATGTAGGAACATAATCGATTTTATCAGCATATTGTTGGAAGTGGCTGCTTCTATAAGTATTTGCCCATTATCAGTAGATATATTATGGAAGCTGTGTTTGCCTATCGTTGGGTTTAAGCAGGGTTCTTTGCCTATTTTGACATTGGAATCTCCACAGAGTAGTTGCATGTCTTGCTTGGGCATTGTATCAATGGTTTTCTCTAAGATGTTGTAGAAGACATCTTTGGTGGCTTCGTCCTTCTCTTCAGTTGGAGCATGTGCTGAGATGATCGATATGTTGTACCATTTGCCTTTTAGTCTAATGTAGCACATTCTTCATTTATTAGTTTGAAATTTAGAACGTTTTGGACCATATCTTCTCTAATGACAAAACGTGTTCCATATTCATGCTTTTCCTGTTCACTGCCGCTAAAAAATATAACATGTTTACTCATCTTTACATTTCCGTCCCCAGGCCAATTTATTCCTAGGACTACTGTTATATCCATTCCTATATTTTCGAGTTGTTGAATGGCATTTGTCGCGGCTCCGGCTCTATACCAGCTCTGGGCGTTCCAGGCTTCAATACTCATATTATTTTTCCGTTGCTTTTGTCTTTGTGTTGTTTCTGTTCGGGTCCGAGGCAAAATTGCAGTTTTCATAACCAGACTCCTTTTTACGGGTGCGGGTGGTTAGCCTCTGCTCAACCCTCCTTCTTTATCTGGGCTTAGGACCAGCAATGACAACTGACAAGCTACTCAATCCATTCATCAGTTGCCCCTGACGTAGCCCAGAAGAATGCTACTCGGAAAAAACCGCTTCAAATTGGAAGCTTTTGTGCACTGTTTTCTTCGATTACAATGACGTGGAACAATTTTTCCAATTCCCAAAACTAAGAAGACCCATGCAAGGACCACTTTTTGCCAATATTGAGTAAATGAAGATCCCATAATTAGAAGAGCTAAATGTCATACCAAAAAGCGCCTAACCTAAATATATCAATTGTGCTTCGAAAGATGGAGAATAGGCTCATACAATCGTATTGTGCGGAATTGGAGGGGTCTTTCCCCCGTATTTTATTTGTCGGACAAAGTGGACTGTATTCTTTCTGTTGGCTGGTTTTCGAAACGTGTTCTTCGGATACGTTGACGTCGAATAAAACTTAGAAGTAGAGCGTCGAAGTTTTATTCACACAACCAAAATATTCTTCTTTACACGACACCCAGTAACAACTTTAGAAATGATAACACTTGCATTGAATAACTTGACTAAATAACACGTAATCTTGGTTTGAAGTGGTGCGTTCTGAAGCCTCGACCTACTCGTTAGGTGCTTTGATAAGATCCTGTGTACGATTCGTTCTACAAGGCTTTTATATTATTGAACTTGTATTGTGCGCCTTTTATTAGGCCTCATCGACATACCTTCATGATGGTTGTTTGAATTTGTATGAGCATTTTGAAACATCTCTGTTTTATGATCGTTGCTCAGTCAACTATTGTTATACTTGATTGTTGTTATTTAAATTTCTAGAAAAAAGTTGTAGTCACGTTCATCTATTAAACTTGTATTGTACGCCTTTTATTAGGCCTCATCAACATACCTTCATGATGGTTGTTTGAATTTGTATGGGCATTTTGAAACATCTCTGTTTTATGATCGTTGTTTAGTCAACTATTGTTATACTCGTTTGTCGTTATTCAAATTTCTAGAAAAAAGTTCTAGTCACGTTCATCTAATAAACTTAGCGTCTAATAAACTCTTACCGTCCGCCGTTATCGCTCAGTGACGTATCGGCGAAACTTTATGTTGGTTATTACATTTCCAACATGTATCATATCCTAAGGGGATTAATTTGGAGGGGACAACATGGAAAAAAGTCACATGAATTTTTTGTGCCTTTCTCACTTTAATCACATACGAGCTGTTTCTTAATCCATCCAAAGAAGCCTGTAGCATCCAAATAATCACGATTTTCTATTATAAATATCCACAGTAATCACTTATGGACAAACTAGTATCCACATATTATGTTTAGTTATCTTATATAATGTCTTACTCAATTTTGATCAATGCTGTAGCACATTCAGACTATTTGGCAACACTTGAATGTAAAGTATTTCAACTACCTTCTCGATTCTCAGAATTGAATATCTTCCATCAATAATTTATAATACATTGAGTTGTTCTCTTATGAAATATTTATTCTAGCAGCTGTTGGTACAACAAATAGTATGTTTGGGGTATTTGAAAATCAGATATAGGCAACATCATGAATAATAATGGCTATAGGTAATTATATTTGATATTCAATAGAATTAATATCCATTTTTGCATACTACAAATTCAATTTTTTCTGCTTTTATAATTCCATCCTACAATGGATACTGGATATCTCACTAATGTAATTCACGATTTTTTCTCGGAAACTATTGTTTCTATTGAAGAATTCTTCGAGAGATTAATGATTTTCTTTTACATTCCATTTTCCAATTTTACATTAAAAGTAGCTGATGTTTCAGAGTTAATGCAAGATTCAAATTAGATAGAAAACAACACAGATTTTGAGGAAAAAATATGCTCTCATGTCATCATCCACTCCACTCAAATACACTGCTTTATTCTCGAGAAATTTTGTCCAATGATGCCTCTATCCCAAAATCGGCATCAAACAGTAACGTTGTGGATGGATTTGTGTAGCTTTTCTGAATTCTAATGGCGACTATTTTGACGATTGGAAAAACCATCTTACTAAAATAATTTTATTCAAAAAATGCATCTACTTGATGTTAATCAATCTAATGCATTTTCTCAACTGCACATGGTCATTGAACTTCAGTTCTCACATCAATGGAACTCTTTTAGAATGGAAATACAACACCTTTTGTAGAAATATTCTCTAGAAAGTTTTCTTGAAATTTGCAGTACTTGTTCCACTGACGCATCGGAATTTGCACAAACTTTCTTACATACTAGTCCGATATTGACATTTGAGCGGCTTGTTTTTAAACACGTAACATCGGCAATTGATCCAGTCTGCTGAGTTTTACAATCACTGTCTGTAGAGTAGATGAGGTTTAATCACTTTTTCAACCAATTTATTTCGAAATTTTTGAATTGTGGCCGCATGACTGTCATCATTTCTGAAATTGATTAAAAATAAGGATGTCCTGAACAGTATCCTATCATAAAATTGGTCATTTGTATATACTTCGGAGGCTGTATCGTGCTAACAAACTAATATTTATTCAAATCTGACTAAAAATTTGATACTTCAAGTACCATAGCACCCGTTGCACTGGATCTTCTTCTTTATTTTCCTGGCCCTACAACTCTGGGTGAGTCTTGGCCGCATCCACTATCGCCCTTCCCCTTCCTATATCTTGTGCTACCATTTCTCACTGTTGGACTCCCATTCTAGACACATCTGCTGCGACGGCATTTTTTCCTGGGTCGGCCTTTTGATCTTTTACCATCTAGTCTCTCAAGGAGTACACTTTTTAACAATATGTGGTCCTCTGATCTCAATACATGTCCTGCCCATCTTATTCGATTAGCCTTCATGTGTCTGACTATGTTCTCACTGCCATACAGCGCCGACAACTCAGCATTGCGGCGTCTTCTCCAATGTCCTGTTGCCTCATCTTGTTGCGGTCCAAATATAATCCTAAGAACCTTCCTTTCAAAGACCAGAAGCTTATTTATTTCCCGTTGATTAAGGGTCCAGGTTTCGCTGCCATATGTAACCACCGGGCGAATAATTGACTTGGATGCACTGGCTCTAGTGGGCTAAAAATCAAAAGCGTTAATCTATAGCACGCCCTGAAAAGTATCCAATCATAAAATTGGTAACTTGTATACCCCGCGAAGGATGTTTCGTGCCAACAAACCAAAATTTCTCCAAAAATGACAAAAATGTGGTACCATAGCAACCGTTGTACTGGCTTCGGTGAGCTGAAATTACAAAATTCGTTCTGAGGAAGCTACTGTGTTAGTGACACGCATCAATGAGTTTAAATTGAGCATTAGTTCAACTAAAGAAAGTTTTAAATAAATGAAAATGTTTTATTTCATAGATGATATTCAGTTATCGAAACAATTGTCAATTTTTTAGAATTTTCAACATTTTCCATTATATTGTGGAATTAGCTAGAAACATTGTTTCATTTAAAACACTAACTGATTATAAAATTGATCACAACGACGACACACTCAGTATTTTTTCTAAAAAGCATTTTTTCGTGTTTTTCTTGCTGAGAAACTGGGAAGTTTCTAAAAAAATCCAAAATTCCAACTTTTTTTGTGGTAAACCAATACTTTTCTCGCATATTAGATAGGATTTGGCGGAATAGTGAAAAGAGCAATGAATATGAGAAGAATATGTTAGAGCTACTTTGCACGTACATCAAAAAAATGATTTTGTTTTTTCAGATTTACACGAGTTTACAAAGAGTTAAGCTAACACTGACTCGAGGCTGTATATTGGAAACTATAATTCTGAAGCTCAGAGGAAAAACCCGTTTTAGAAAATATTATGAACTCAAGCCATCATCGCGTAAATTCAAATTACTAAAAAATAATGATGGAGCTATTGAATGAAATTTGAATGAAACAAAGACTTAAATTTATTCAAGGCGTTACGAATATATATCTAAATAATTGTGGAAAAAATAAATTGGAAATTAAAGTTAAATTATACCGTTGCATAAACCACTGGAATTGTTGCTGCCTGATTCAAACTCCAAGATTCTGGAACTTCCCAGGTGAAATAAGGAACAGCTGTTAGTTGTTTTGTACATAAACCTTGTTGGACTAAACCCATGACTCTCTTTCCATTTCGAGTTTTACCAGAATATTCTATGCACATTGAACTATCAGAAAACGGAACTTTACCTGTCGCTATTAGAACATCTTTAAAATTCAGGGCAAAAAAACTGGCGTCGACGATTCCTTCCGTTCCATGTCTAAAATAAATTATAAGGAAATCATATGAAAATATCTCTGCAAATGGTTGAAGTGATAATCAACAATTATTTTCTAAAATATAACTATGATAAATGAACGTACTTTATCCAAATATATTCAAATATTTGAAATATTTCACTACAACCATCTAATTAGAATTTTTTTGTTTAGTAGGAAATATTTTTTAAGAGACAACGTAGCATTCAGTAGCTCTTGATATTGTTGTTCCACATTTTCTGTGGATATATTTGTCACTATCTAATTTGTGTGTAAAAATCCTGCCTATTCTAATAGTCGCTCATTTGTGAGCAGTAGTCTGCTATCTCTGAAGCTTGTTCAATCGGTTTGAGGTATTGCAGCAATTTTTGATCTTATTCGTCTGATATTACAAGAAGTAGGTATTTTATAAAGTGGAACAACTACTTATACGTTTTGTCAGACCTTATTTTCAGTAACCTCGCAATTTGAATCGAAAAATTCAACATTGTATTATGAAAAATATATTTTTAGGACTCATCAGTTTTCTGATCTTTTTTCCTGAAGCACAGTACAGTTTTTGTTAAATTTTAATTCCGGCCAAATCAATTTTGTTGCATCGAAAACTTAATTTTGGTGCAATACTATTTCCAAACCGGCAATGAAGATATTAAAACACACTCGTGGTTGGTCACTGTATTCTAATCAGTATCATTTTTGATCAACTGTTTTTAGAACATTGTAACTTACTGTGGAATTGGTGCTTCCATCCAAGCTAATGAAGAAAGGTCGCCCATGTTTCTAATTGATATTTTTGTATTTTTAACATATTTTGGTTCAATTTCGTCTAAAGGTAAATTCACATACGTTCCCCAATTGTTGTCAAACAAAATATTGAATGCTAAGTTTTTCGATAATTGTTTTCTATAAAAATCCGTGTTTTCTGAAAAAGGTTCAGCTTTCTGGTTTATAAATACTGAGGAACACTTAAATTTGTTGTCTTCAGTTTGTATACAAGCCATAAATCCAAGGATCCCACTGTTTTCTTCATTTTCACTGTATATCAACACATTCGTATATTCATTGATTCTTGCTATTTCTCGTAGTTGGTCTAACCAGCATAACTCATGGTTTTGAATTTGAAGTTTGTAGTCGAATTGTATATCCTCATGTTTGGTTCTCAATAAACATAAATGTGGTGTTTTGAAAATCACGTCCAGGTTGTCTGTTGCTTCGTTAAAGTTTCCAATATATAAAATAAATATCTTATTATTATCTGCTATAGTATCTTTCCAATGTTTTGGTGTTGATTTATCAACAATTAAGACGTCGATGTCTTCAAGATTATTTTCTAGTTTACTGACAGAATATTCCAATAAAGTCGCAAATTTCCTATCGCAACGTTCTTGTATTATAGACTTGATTAATTTTGCATCATTTTTATCTGCTATTTCTGCTACAACAGTGTTCATTGTCTGAGTCAAACCACGTATGTTTTGTAATACGATATCAGTTGCTATTATTAAGGATGTTTTAAGGTTGTATTTATTGTTGTTGGGTGAATTGTAACAAACAAATTCATAACTATCTAATACTGGATCCATCTGTATATTGTTTCTACGCGATATAGAGGAAAATGTAGGACAAAAGAGTTCAATTCCTTCAGATCTGATGATGTTGCATTGATGATCTCGAACGACGTTTATATCTGAAAAGAAATGTAGATTCAATAATTTTTTTTACATTAAGTATCACATAAAAAATGGACATTAAGGTATTTTACCTGTAATACTATAATAGTTATCAACAAACGCATGAAAACGGTGAGAAACATAATTACAAGAGAAAGAGTTTAACCTCTAGATTGATGTAGTCGAGGAATGAAGAGGGTTGGATGAGTTGGAACTCTTTAAATTTTGGATCTTTAAATTCTTTTACTGGATGTGATACTATCCCAGATTTAACTGGGAAGTGAAAGAATATTAAATCAAACCATAATTAGCTGTTGAATGTTTCACATATTTTTATGATAAATATGCTCATGAGAATTCGATCAATCGATCGTCCAGTTCGTTGATCAAAAATATTAGATATATCAAACAATCTTCATAAAATTATAAAATTTGCTTTATGTCGATAGAGCAGTAACAAAATAATTTGAACAATATGAAAAACAATCCCAAAAATTGATTATTCGATAAATATTGATACTTGGCGGTTTAATGGAAATCTTTAGTCATGGTACAGATAGTTGCTTTTAGACTGAGAGTAAGGTTTAAAGCTTAGGACATAGGTACATCCGGAAACAATATATTTTCAAAATTGATAATGATAAGAACAAATCCATATTAAATTCCAAGGAAGGGGAAAAATGAACAGGGAAGAACACATGAGAAAAGACAAGATAATTGAGATAATTTTAGGAATGTTGACTTGATCGTGAAGGATTGGAAGTTTATCAAATATATGAATTTGGTTGAAGGGAAAAGTGCCCTTTTCTAAACAATATCGCAAGTCTTTATTAGAATGAAGGTTTTGTTATTTGACACACACATCGAAACACACCAGAATTACATTCAAATTCATAAAATTGTAGACTTAACAATAATCCCTTTCATTAATATTTGTTAACGATTTATAAAATATATTTAATGCATAAAAATATTCATGTCACATACGATCAAATCAATACCAGCAATAAGATCAATATTATGTATATAGGAATAAACAGCAATAAATTTTTTATCACTCCAATAATGCCTTGACAGATCCGTTCTCTAATTTAATCGTTCTTACGCCATACTTCCTCAATACATTCTGTATCATATCAGGAGTGACTTTCTGGTATTCTTTGTAAATAATCTTAACACCTAGAAAGAGCTTTTGTGGATGAAGCTTTTCATTCAATTGTGGAGAGGGTTGAATTAGGGAATCTGGCAGTTTAAATAAAATTTGGATATATTCTGAACCACATATTCTATGGCATGAGCTCTTGGAACCAAATTTGTAAACGTTGTTATAACGACAGTTCTTCTATACAATCATTATTTTCATTTCGTCATATTTCGGAGTAGGTACCTTGCTATACCCTTTAATCTATTTATGAGAATACTACAACCAATATTGGTTAAAGCTCTTCATTACACAGTTAGGATTAGTGTTAGACAACCAAAAACAATTATTTGATGTGAGTTATTGGTACCATATTATCCGCGTTCCATAGTTACTTAATTATTTCTCATTTTCCAATACACTGCCTTATTTGGATTGGTATTTTTCTTTGCTTCTTTGACAACACCATTTAAAATAAAAATGAACAGAATTGAGTTAATATACTACTCTACCCCTAACACTGTTCCGTTTTTATTTTGATATTTCTTATCTTGATCTTGCAAAAATTTTCATTCCTGTTAATAGATTGCAAAATTTCTCTCAATAATATCTCTCATCGCTTTTATATCAGAATATTTTATATCTCTCCTTTTTCAATCGTATCTAAATCCACGAAGGTTGAAAAACTACCCGTCACCGGAAAACTAGAACGGGTGGGCTACGAGGGGGCAGCACCGACCCATGATTGTTCCAAAGACCCTCTCATACTGATAGCTTTGCTCAGATGTCGCAACGACAGTGTATATGTGGATGGCGAAGTGAATGGCAAAAGATATACTCTGCTGGTAGACACTGGAGCAACTAGAACCACTATACGACCAATTATAATGAAATCCAAGAAGATGCTTTTACCAACGACACTGCGACTGCGGAGCGCCACATGTGAGAGTGTCAACGTTCACGGAGAGACACAAATCCAATTTGGAATTGGCGCAGAAAAGTTCACGCAAACGGTAATAGTGACTAACATTGAAGAAGACGTGATTCTGGGAATGGACGTAATGAATCTACATGGTTTCCAGTTGAACTTTAGAAACAGAACCATCAAGGTAGGTTCCGAGGAGATATTCCTTCATCCATATGAAGGCAACACAGTGTTGGCAGCTGTACAGGAAGATACCGTTCTACCTGCACGAAGCGAAAACATGACAGGAGCGCGGCTACAGAGAATCATGGAAGAAGGTACACCGGTTATGATGGAGCCAAGGAACCACGACGAACCAGTACGTGTGATAAACGTGAATAATTACCCAATTTCCATCAAGAAAGAAATCAGGATTGGATCCTGCGTACCAGTGACGACCATAGATTGTCAAACACTGACAATTTCAATACCAGATTCGAACAGATATTATCAGTAGCTGGTCAATCCTTAAATCGAGCTGCAAAAAGGAGAATGAGAGAATTTCTCTTGCAGTATCGAGACCTATTCGTACCAAAAGGAGGAAAGACTGGTAGAACATCAGCCGTCAAACACAAAATCGATACTGGTAATGCCAAGCCAATTAGGTAATCAGCTCCACGACTACCACAAGCGAAAAGAGAGGAAGCTGAAAGAATAATTCGAGAGATGGCAGAAGAAAAAGTTATAGAACCATCTACTAGTCCATGGATGTCTCCAGTCAAGAAAAAGGATGGAACTACGAGATTCTGCGTGGATTAGCGCCAGCTAAACAACGTGACGAAGAAAGAAAGCTATCCTCTACCTCGAATCGACGATACGCTACATACTTTGGTCGGCAGCAAACTGTTTTCCAACTTGGACCTGAAGTCTGGTTATTGGCAAGTAGAAACGGACCCAGAAGACAAAGAGAAGACTGTTTTTACAACCGGATCTGGATTATGGCAATTCAACGTCATGTCATTCGGGCTCTGTAATGCGCCTACGACATTTGAATGACTCATGGAAAATGTCTTGATAGGGTTGTCTTGGAAGACGTGCCTGGACTATTTGGACGATATCGAAGTACTGAAGAAGACGTTTGACGAACACCTGAAGAATTTGGAAGAAGTATTCAAACGACACCAAGCTGTCTAGCTTATGTGAAACCCGAAGAAGTCTCAGCTATTCCAAAACCGAGTCAACTAACTAGGTCATATAATGAGCAATGAAGGAAAGGCGGTGGATCCAGAGAAAATTGCTTCCATTTAGCAATGGCCACAACCAACCGATAAACATTGAATTATGAGTTTCCTTGGACTTTGCACATAGTATAGAAGATTTATCAGGAAGTTTGGATATATTGCCAAGCCTTTAACTCGACTCACGGAAGAAACAAGAGATTTCCAATGGGACGAAGACTGTCAAACGGCTTTTGAAACCTTGAAGAGGCATTTTACCACGGCGCCGATATTAGAATATCCATTACCAGAGGGAGACTATATACTTGACACTGACGCAAGCAACGTAGGAATTGGAGGAATGGTCTCACAGATCCAAGGAGGGCAAGAAAGAGTGCTGGGATATTCCAGTGAAGTTCTCTTCGAACCAGGAAGAAACTATTGCGTCACAAGAAGAGAACTTTTGGCGGTAGTTAAGTCCGTGGAACACTTTTACCAGTATCTCTATGGTAGGAAGTTCTTAATCCGGACTGATCATGCAGCACTAAAGTGGTTGATGCAGTTCAAGAATCCCGAGGGCCAGATCGCTAGATGGATTGAACGACTTCAAGAGTACGACTTCAATATCGAACATCGAGCTGGTGTGAGTCACCGAAATGCTGACTCTCTGTCCAGACGGCCGTACCCAACAGACCGCTCCCACTGCAGCAAGGCGGAGTCTACGGAAGCTGCAGTGTCAAGAACTACTGTAGACAACGAAGAATGGTGACCCACCACAATCAGAGAAGATCAGGAGAACGATCCTCACCTGAAGAAGATTCGGCAATGGAAGGAAGAAAATCAGCGACCTGGCAAGAAGTTTCAAGGTTTCCACCAACACTCAAGGCATATTGGGCTCAGTGGAACTCCCTTGTCCTAGAAAAACGCCTGTTGAAAAGAGTCTTTGAAAACGATGATGGTTCCGAGAGGAGGAGACAGCTAGTTATCCTGAGAACAAGAGTAGCTGAGGTACTGAAGAAGTTACATGACAGTCCATCGGAAGGTCATCTGGGAGTGAAGAAAACCCTTCAGCAAGTCTGTGAAAGGTTTTATCGAATGAACAGCTCCGACGATGTGAAGGACTGGTGTTTTAAATGTACGACTTGTGCTACGAGTAATGGACCACATCGCAAGAGAAAGGCACCTATGAAACAATATAATGTTGGAAGCCCTTTCGAATGGATTGCTTTAGACATCGTTGGACCATTTTCGACGACAGAAAATGTTGGTAAATACATCTTGGTAGTAATATATTATTTCACAAAGTGGGTAGAAATTTATGAGATCTGCCACAACTGTCGCAGATGTAATGGTGAAAGAATTTATCAGTCGATATGGAGTGCCTTTGCAAGTCCACAGCGACCAAGGAAGAAATTTCGAGAGCTAGGTATTCCAGAAAATTTTGTGACAAGCTGGAAATGAAGAAGACCAGGACAACAGCGTGGCATCCACAGTCAGATGGAATGGTTGAAAGAATGAACAAGACCATTGGGAAAAACCTGTCTATAGTAATTTCCAGCCACCAGAGAGATTGGGAACAGTACCTGAAGTTTGGTTGTCGGCCTGGCGGAGATCTAGTAGGAGAAAATTGAGTGATCTAATTAAAAAGAAGGTTGGCCAATGTGCACGAATTAGTTCTAACGAATCTTCAAGTTGCCAGTCATAGAATTAAAGTACGGTACGATATGGAGACCACAGAAGGCAGTTCCAAAGAAGGGGACAAAATATGATTAAACAACCCGACAAGGAGAAAAGGATTTTCTCCAAAATTACAGAAATCATGGGAAGGTGCATACTTAATCAAGAAGAGGATCAACGACATCTATCGTATAAGCAAGATCCCCAATGGACAACCGAGAGTAGTTTATCAAATCCGACTAGCGCCATTCGAAGTAGACCATGACGAAGAGGAAAATGTGAACCATCTACAACAAGAGTTTGATCTAGCCTTCGACGAATTTATGGGCGCATACCGGGAAAGCTATATACAGAGTGACTACAGAACAAAGACAAGATTTGTTCACGCTCCCGGAAGAGTACTCACTGGCACATAACATCTCCGCCAGTAAAAATACGCACGAGGGTTGGCAACCGTCTATCGAAATAAATTTGGACAATTGGATAAACTTGAAGATCAGATGCCAGCCCCTGGCAACACACTGATACTTGAACACAATTCGCGGTACGTCTTCTACCTGGTAACTAGAAATGAATTTCCAGATCGATCCACCTACCAGGAAGTGTGGGAAGCGTTACGAAGCTTTCGAGATCATTTGTTGGAATCCCACATGGAGAAACTAGCAATGCCCAGGATAGAGAGCAACCAGATGGGTCAGCGAGTTATCAGGAACATGATAGAGGTGATCTTCCAAGATACCTGTGTCCATATATAAATTTGCAGTTATACCCCTCCAAGGCAGTGCCTTGTTTTCTCCATACGACCGGAAAATGCAGACATAGGTTCAGTTGCCGATTTAAACATCCAATCCCGGCTACACAGAAGTTTCAGGAGGATCTTCCTTTTAAGGAGGGGGTAATGTTACGAAATCGCACACTTGTGTAGTGCTTGAATCCGATTCTGCCTACGCTATATATGA
Organism: Galeruca laticollis; assembly: GCA_963921935.1. Lineage (NCBI taxonomy): Eukaryota > Metazoa > Arthropoda > Insecta > Coleoptera > Chrysomelidae > Galeruca > Galeruca laticollis. The sequence goes on from OY998183.1 coordinate 80,433,229, forward strand.
GAGTCAAAATTTTTTCGAATACGTCGGGATTTTTAGAACTGTTTACGATTTTTTGTGACTATTCTTATCTAAACATTGTTTTTGTGACCAGCCTTATCTAGAAAATTCCAAGTAGGCGATTGTTTTTGTGTAAGCCGCAATCTAGAATTATCTAGTAAAAAAAGCACTTATATAAAAAATAACGACCAGCGGGAAGAGTCAGTTGATAAATTAATCTCATGAAATAAACAGTAAACAAGTAAATATAAATTAATTATTGAAGTGTTTATATGAATTAATGTAAGTGAATATACTGTATATCTAGTATAAATTAGTGAATAGTGTAGTGAATAAATAAATTAATTGAGTAGACAAACCGTGTGTATAAATTTATCCCACCCGACGAAATAAGAACTTTAAATAAAGAGGAAAAACATTACAGCATTCGTCAGTATTAGTAATTTTGGGTACATATGGGTCACAATTTAATCAATTACAAAAATTATACTCACACTTCTGTTCCTCATTTTGTGAGTGAATGCGAGGATCAATGACCAATTTTTTTATGCTGGTGGGAACCCATAACATATCTCTGTTCATATTTTCTAATGTTTTTAATTGCATCATCACGTCTATGATACAAGTGAAATTGTTGTTCCAAACAAGTTTCGCTACTGTGCCATCAAAATTACACTGTGACACACCCATGAATGATCCGCTGTAATTATATCTTCTGAAAAGTAGTTCTTTATAGAAATCATCTTGATTCATAACTGAGTCGGGAGATAAATTGTCAGTTATCTGAAAATAAAAAGTATGTTGTAATACAAAGCCTTAAGCTCCAGGGCTCACATATCCACTACCACTATTAATAGGTGAAATATATAAAGCATTGAGGAAAATGGAAGAAAATTAGGTCTGTAGTTCATTTGTAAAGATACTTGTAAATAATTGCGTGATTTCACGTTTCAGTGTATGGAGCGAGAAAAAAGTGCGTATTTTACGCATTATTTTCAGAATACTAGCAACCCATAAGACATTTGGAAAACTTGTTCGCAGTGTCTTACTTTGCATTTAGTGAGAGTGCAAAATGCGGTAAGAGTATTTATACATATCTCGAAGGACCAGCCACTTTGATGTGGCAAAAGTGGCATTTTCTAAGTTGAGTTTATATGGTCAGATAAATTAAATGCGTTTGCCCTTCCACTGTTTTCTATTCAGATTTTAATATAAGAGTTGTTCGTTTGCGGAACAATTGAGAATGTAGCACTGGTTGCTAGTTATGAGGTTTAATATTATCACATTATTTGATTGTATTTAATGCTTATTGCAGTGTTAATTATACCGGTCAATTCGCCGGCTGAAGTTGAAACTACCTTTTTGTACAATGAGTGACTGGTAAGTGTGGGATTGTTGGGTTGGATCCGTATTTATGTGATGCTCAGAGTGGGTGTAGGCAGAGGAAATCACATGGGAAATTGGCCAATGAAGTGTATGATTTTATACTCCAACCGTCATAAACGATGGTTGAATTATGCGTCGTTCTTTGTCATGAAAAGGTTGTTTTTGTTATAGATAAGGAGAGTTTTTAAGATAATTTTTTGTATGTGAAGATATGGTTAAAATTGATTATTGTGAATTTTGGAGTGTTAAAAATAGATATTATGAACGAATTTTATGCAGGAATTATGTGTCTTGGTATAGAAATGTGTAATGGTTATTATACAGGGGTGGAATATATATGTAATTAATGTATGATTTACTTGAAGAATTTAAGTTTGTCTTCAATTCGTACAAAACTCTTAGAATTGATAAATTTCTACCTGACAAAAAACTGGACATACCTATACACTTATATTATCCGAATGAAATTAATAAATTTCCAGTTAGTTCTATAATACACAATGAACCTTATGAAGATATTCTATCTTTTTATAGAAGAAATAAACTTGTTAATAGGTACTGATTTCAACTTTCAAGAAATCAATGATTTTTTCGTGTATTAAACAATGATGATGGATTAAATATTAATTTAATTAAGCAGTGCTGTCCGTTTATTGTCGCGTAAATTACTCATATCATAAACTTCTGTATTTAAACAACGACCAATAAAATATTGATAAAATACAGATACTTAGGAATGTGTATTACAAGAAATTGGACAAGCAATAATTACCCAAAAGAAATATCAAAGGGCGAGCAGCAATCCAAAATCTCGACGGCAGAATAAGGGGAAAAGCAGCTCAAATAATAACAAGTATATAATATCATAGTGAAGAGTGTAACAACATAGAGCAGTGAAGCCAGGCTACTTAATGAATTTACAATTGAAATGCTTGAATTCAGAGGGAGGGACATAAGACAGATCTCGAGATGTGAGAGGGAAATGAGAGAACTAGAACTAATGGCATACTAATACAGGAAACACGAGAGTAAATTAGTTAAGATGGTATGGATATGTCCAACAAATGGTAGAATATCGATTACCTAAACAAATTTTTAATTGGGTGGAATTTTTATACATATCTGATTTCAAGTTAATGATGAATTATGAACAATTATATACTCAACTACTGATAATATTCCATCAGAAAACTTTACAGACAATTCTAAATGCTGCTGCAATGTTTCCTAGGAACACATATTCAAAACAGCGAAATAAAAATTATACAATTAAATATGATTAGTAAGACCCGATCTAGGTTGCGTTGTAACCGTTCTCGAAAGAACGTTAATAGAAATAAATAACATATACTTACATCAGTAATTTTTATTGAGTTGGAAAATTCCGTTGATATGTTATGAGCCATCCGAACTTTGCCTGTTACTACCAAAGAACCACTTTCGATAATTTCGAAATGTCCTGATTTTTTCATAATATTCACTATTAGATGTACCTCTTGGTTCTTGGATAATGGAACAGCTCTTAAGAATCTAATATTTTCAAATACAACGGGTGTATCCGTCATACGCTTCAAATGTTTTTCTGCGAAAATATTCCAAACAAGCTCCTAGAAAAACAGAGGATTTGACAATATCTCACAACCATGTATTTATTTGGCCTCCATATTTTTGAGAAAGACGAACAACAATCTGACACCGTTTTTTCCATAGGAATGCAACATTCGGGATATATTCATTTGTTATCAGTGGTATATATGGCAATATACCGGGCGATCAGAAAAAAATGCTAAGGTCAGTGTGTCGGAAACTATTCGTCGTAGAGCTGTAACTCCCAAACGACTAAACATATTTGAACAAACTTAGGCTTGTTGGCACAAGCATTTATTGTCCCATCAAACTAATCTTACATGTGATATGTCTAAATAGTATTGATGCCGCTATAGCGCTTTTTTATATAGTAATAGAACGTTGTGAAGTCCTTTAAAAAATTGAATGCAATCTGATTGTTAAATAAAAATTTATTGAAATTATGCCAAAATAGGCGAGTGAAAACTGTGTCCCAATATCTTATTCTTAGCCTAAAATATGGAAGAATGAAAATTTAGTTACCACAAAATTTTGAATATACACTGTTAGACCTGTATTCACTCTTATTTATTGGTCTCTTTCAAGATTCAAAAGTATTCTTAGTTTAAACATAGAAAGAAAAAACGCCTAGGGGCATAATAATAATCAAGGCATATGATATGCAAGTGAAATATGAAGAGTAGGCTTTAATTATAGAGGCAATATAAATGCTGTTCGTTGCGCAAAAGTATGTCCTTTACTTAAGACTGTTAAAATACCTAAGAATGATGAAGCTGTCGATATAAATGCTGTGTACTTTGAATGTGATTAAAATACGACATTGGCTCAAAGAGTATACGCAGCTGAATATCCAAATCGGCGTTTAGGCAATGTGAGAATTTTTCCACGTTTAGTGCGGAATTTGCGTAATACTGGCAGCTTTCGACCTCACTTGCTAAGATACTCCGCTAGACCAATCGATGACAATATAGTCAATTTATCAGCATACTTAGAAATGTATTCCCACCTTAGTACGAGAGCAATGTCTTTTGCGTTGGGTATATCACGTACTACTATTCTAAACATTTTAAAAGACCAGAGGTGAGTTTTTATGGTACTAAAAATACACTTCACAATGTACTTGTTATTTAAAATTTTCGACCGCACCCATATCATAAGGTTTAAATCAAGTTTTAAATGACGAAGACTTCGACTGACAAATGAACTATTGTCATCGTATGTTGTGCATGATTAGGGTATATAAGGAATTTTTGTCTGAAATTCTTTGGACGGATGAGGTCACTTTTGGAAGTGATGGCAACGTTATGTTGCATCATAGACATTATTGGTATAACAACAATCCTCACTGGTTGTGCCAGCTCCAATGTCATGGCCATTGGAAACTCGTTGTGTGGTGTGAAATCCTGGGCAGAACTATTAAGAGTTCCTTAAAGTGTTTTTTGATTTTATGGTGAAACTATTGCGTATTTTATTAGAAGATTCGCCCATGCAACATATGCTTTTGAAACTACTCGGTTTCCCAGCACACTTTATTAAATAACAACAGATGTGGAATTGACGAGGTAGTCTATTTTCTTGGGAACCCCCGTTCCCGATACTAGGTGGATTTCAGTGGAAAATCATTTAGAAATTTAAGATGGCGATTATCCCTCCTATCGACTAATCTGGAAATATTTTCCATTCTTCTTTGGCCACTTTAGTAATAAAATTGCGTATCGCAAGTTTCTGCTACTTATAGTTTCCAAAATCCAGCACTTTGAATTCTTATCTATCCACCCGGTGCAATTGATATGAACTGACAAAATGGAGTGATACAAACAAATTAAATGACGTTCAAACTCTGTCCGAATATCATAAAGATATAAGAATAATGTTTGCTTTGGGAGCACGATTCACTCACAACTGTATGATCGACTGGGAACTAAAATTCGTCCTCTTCGCTCAAATGATGTATTTGCGATGCATGCACCGATCGCACTACACGTACCTATATACAATGCGTTTCAGTTCTCCTCCATTTAACCCCACAAGGCCCACAGGGTTTCACTCTTACAATTTGTTGACGTGAACGATGGAATGTGTGTTCTGAATGTTTGCGGTTTTATTATAATCACGAACTTTTAAATACTCTAATTTGCTGTATAATTTAGTTAGAACGGTCGGTGGTTAATATGCCCAGCTGCGCTATTTATGGATGTGCAAATTACAATAGGAATACTGAGGGAACAGACATTGGATATTTTAGGTTCCCAAAAAAAATTATGAACTTTTATACTGTGGTTTTTTGCTTGTCGTCGGCAAAACGAAATTAATTTGGAAAACGGTAAATATTATAAAAATGAATACTGATCATGTTTACAAATTTGTTTTCCTTATAGCTTGTATTTGCTGAATTCATTTTGAGAAAGATTATTTCGAAGATATTTCTGTAAGACAAAAACTCTCAAATTATACAGGGAAAAATATAAGAAATTTGAAAGATGACGCATTCCCCACTTTGGAACTGCCTTGTAAAAGGGAAAATACTAGAGTAACTCGAATAAAACGAAGGGTATTGGTAGCTGAATGCTTAGCCGGAGCTACAATGTCTACTGACACGAGCACTTCTCAAACTTGTGAAGATAAAATTGGAATAACGGAAGGTCACATTACATTAGGTCAAGCATTTGTAAGTGGTGAGTTTTAGCAATCCAAGATCGTGACGTGGATTCCTATTCTCCTATCTCAGTGATGAAGACAAACAATTACTTAATCTTCAATAAAAATTTGCAAAACTATAAAAAGAAAACCATTTCCTTCTTAATGAGACTGCAGTGAAAGCTGAGTTGGAGCAGATGAAAACTGGACTGCGACAATTTTTGCAGAAGCTCAAATCAAAAGAATAATACAGTCAAAATGTACAATCAAACGGTGGTCGCCAGATGAAATATCATGTTCGATATCGCTACGGAGTGTTAGCCCCAAAGCATACCGCTACTTAAGGACAGATGAGTATCCTTTACCGTCGCTTTCAACACTACGCAGATGAGCATCGACACTCTCAGTAAAACCGGGCATTTTGAATAGCGTTGTTATTTAAATGCATAAAAATCTTCTGATATGCAGAATATTGAAAAATTGTATATTTTGTCATTTGACGAAATACATTTATCGAATCTCATAAATATTGAGAAACGACATCAAAAAGTAATGGGACTACACAAAACGTGTCTGACGGGTATTTTTAGTAACTGGAAGCAACCTGTTTATTATAATTTCGATCAAGTAATGATTATAAACGTATTATCTCCTATAATTCCAAAAGTTTTTGATGCACCCACTGTTGTGGGTATTATCAGTGATTTATGTACATCTATCGTTAAGGTTTGGTCACAACTGAATATTGGACATGACCGAAACTGTTGTTTTCCACACCCTAGCAATAGTTTGTTGAACGTATATATGGTTGGTGAGGTTCCTCTTCATTAAATTATTGAAGAACCACATCAGGGTTTTTGGGTAAATATCACATAAATTAATTAGGACTGTTTGGAGAAATAACATTCGCGTATAAAATTAACAGATACCACTTAAATAGCAGTGAGTAGAACACAAAATCTGTACTACAGCATGTATTAATAAAAGATGAAGGGGCAACTAGTTTCAGCTAACTGAGCTATCATCAGGGCTGTGAAAGGTATGAAGTCAGAAAACGATAAGACATACACAACATATCGAATCACCTTAAATGTATAGATCAATCCATGTGGAAAGTATAATTATTATAATATAAATTAAACAACGTCAAACTAGTCAAAAAAAAGGCCGGAATAATTTTTTAATTACTAGTAAATACAAAAAAGTAAAAACACTAATTGATGAAAAATATCACTGGTACCTACAATAAACCCACAAATAATCGATCGCAGACAGGTTCAGACTTGAATAATTGTTATTTAGAAGAAAATCATGCATAGGCCTCAGGCGAGGACGCAGTAAATGCTTAATATCGAAAATGGAACAAAATATAGAAAAAATATTAGAAACGTTGAACAAAATTAATAAAATAAAAGATACAATAGAAGGTAAATTGGACAGCATCAAGGAGGAATTGAAGCAAATAGAACAAGAAAACATGAAACTGCACAACACTAAAACTACAATTTGAAGTTAGGAATGGAGCAACAAGAAAAGAGAATCGAAGCATTAGAGAGAGAAATCAGAAAGAAAAATATAATATATGGAATTGAAGAAAATAGGGAATAAAATACATTAGACTTAAACAAGAAGGTAAAATAAATAACAAACAAAATGGAATTCCCATTGCAGAAGAACGAAGATATAATAGAAAATAAAAGAATTGGAAAACAAGTAGAAAATAAAGTAAGACGAGTGTGGGTTGAACTTAACGCAACAAAGAGAGCAGAAATCCTGAGAGAAAGCAAAAAACTAAATGATTTCAGAATATACGAAACGAAGATTTTTCAAAAGATATCTAAAGCAGTTACAGAGGCAGGAAGAGATAGAAGAAGGAAGAAAGGGAGACCATGGAAAACGTGGATAAGGAGGATACAGGAAATCGGAGAGGGAAGAGGGAAATCAATAGAAGATGGCCAGAAACAGAAGTGACTGGATGAAATGGGTATGGGAGGGCCCCGACAGTGAACGGCATAAGGGTTTTAGAGAAAGAAGAAGAAGAATTTCATGTTATTTTTAAATAAGTATGCTGCATCTTTGTATGCCTTGATGGATCCAAATTGCCCCTGGAAAACCCATACTTGGACTTGTCCTAAAATTTGGCGTTTGATACACCTCAAGAAGATTCAATTCTTTTTCTGTTTTAGTAAAGTTTAAGTTCATCTTAATTATTATAATATAAATTATTTCTTAGTTAAATTGTGTAGCTGTCCTACCCATTTTGTGTTTCTTGTGGAACAATAAATATTAGTATTATTATTAACATCCCGTTTTATAAGTATCTCCATAATTACCAATTGATGCTATTGAGAGTGGCATTCGTGGCCATAATATAGAAATGAATAATGCATCGCAGTGACGTCACACGCCAAACGCTCGTTGCGCCTAAGCACACCGTTGTGAGTGTATCGTGATTAAGAGCATATCAGAGTAGATAGAAAAAGCTGAATCCGAGCCCCTCTATCTCTCTATAAGCGAGCGATGCGATTGGCTGTCTCCTACAAAGCGCTGAGTGTCGGTAGTAGAGACAATAAACTGCTAGAATAACACATGTGAAGCCCTTGTGCAGAGCTCTCTCTCTACTATAAGTATTCTCTTCCCAGCATAGTTATTGGGCACTCTATTCTCTTATCAAGACAGTTGGTTAATTCCCGGTAACTGAACTGAGTTATACTAAGAAAATATGCTGCATATCAAGCATCACAACTTTTAATAAAAAATATCGCTTACCACGTATCCTGCAGCCGGCATCAATATCCTCCCATCGATGTTATGACCTGAGATATAAGAATATGTTTCATTGTTTAAATCAATAGAAACGATTCTGCCAAAATAGTCTTTGTTTTTCCAGAGAGGTACAAACCATGAAGCTTCATGATCCCATTTTATCAATGGTGATAACATTTTTGTCCCTCGGCTTACTGGAAATGTAACGTCGGTATAAAGGTTTCTCAAGTTGGGTTGACCACCAGCATTAAAGATCCTGAAAAGTTGAGAAATCGACATTATAGATGACAAGTTCTGAGTATACGATCATCAACATCACACTTCATAAAATACTCATTCTATCTTAAAATATGGTTAGCGAACAAATACGAGATATCAATTCACTATCCCGAAAAGGGGTAAGATGTATGCGTAGTTTTTATTAAAACACAAAATAGCTAGGAAAAAATCAGAGTGAACAAGATTAATCTCCTGTAGAGTTTAAGGTAGGAGAATTGGTCTTATTAAAAAGAGAGGAAAGAACAAAATTTGATTCTCAAAACTTCAAATAACTAAAATAGAAAGCGTCAATTGCGAAATCCAATTAAATAAAAATAAAAATGAGATAGTTCATAAAAACAGTCTGTACAAATATAACAATTAAACCATAATTGTAAAAGGTGAAAGTCACGAACGCTAAAAAATGTAACAAATAAACATAAACATTCAAGAACAATAATCGATATCAAGTGAATAAAAGAGATTAAGACAATGCAGTGAAAACATATCGTGTTTTTTTTCGGAAAATTCCATATGTAATTTTTCTCTCCCAAGATAGGGTCATGTAGTGGTTATTAACCCCTAAAGTCAGAAATGATACTTACAAACTGATATGAACTCATACCTTGTCAATGTTGATACACCTCGAAAAATTGTTTAACTTTTATAATATTATTCATAAACATAACACATGTTAGTAAACTATATTTCAACTACTTGTGAAACATATTAAACAATATACAAATATTTACTATAAAAATAAACTTCTAGAAACCAATTAATATTCTATTCTGTTTATCGTAACTAATGAATCACTGTTTGTATAATTGGTAACTTCACCGTTATTAGTAAGTTACAGGTCATGTATTAGTATAATTTAAGTTTTATTTAGTGTGGAAACGAAACGCAATGATATTTGTCGAGATGGTTTATGTTCACCCTCTGTGGAGATCCGACACTGGAACGATACCCGACACTGTGAATGATTGACTCACTGAGAAGAGATGCTGACGATTGAATATATAATGATACCTAGTTTTAGTTTTCTAGTTACTGATGTATAAAACAGACGTATAGATTGTTCTGTGTAATAAAATATAGTTTTTTGTAATAAAGAAGTTTATTAAAATATTAGCCGTGTTTTAGTGATACTTAGGGCACTACAAATTGGCGACGAGGTAAATATACTTAAATTATGTTATATTCTTGTTGATTAGTGAGATTAAACGAATTAAGTGTAGGCAAAAATAGAAACTAATGGAAAAAACCTAATAAGAAAAATTTATTCACGAAATTTTTTTTATAAAACTAAAAAAAAGGAGTACTAGTTAAATTTGAACAGTTATACATATCTCACGTAGTATTTATTGTTGTGGAAACTTTTAATAGGGTGGATTAAATTCTACCAAATTGTTGAGTGGATTATGTACCAGAGAGGAAATAATAAACGTTAAAATTGGTGGTATTCCCATAGACATGTTAATTGACTCAGGCGCCTCGTGTAATGTAATTAGCGGACAAGATTGGGAAACACTTAACAGAAACAATGCTGCGATGGTTAACGTCGAGAAGGATGTGAAAAGTAATATAAAGGCTTATGCTTCAAATGAACCATTAGTAATCAAATATAAATTTCACAGCACCCATATGTGTTGGAACCAATAGAGAAGCCTTACAGACTTTTGTGGTGGTAGAACATGGAACAATTTCCTTACTAGGAAAAGACACAGCGATTTCCTTAGGAGTACTGAAACTAGGGTTAATAAATAACATCAAAGAGACTACTCATTTTCCAAAACTCCGGGATATTAAAGTACGACTAACAATAGATCCAAACGTAAAACCAGTGCAACAACCACTACGAAGGATTCCTGTTGCTGTAGAATCCAAAGTAGAAGAAAAATTAAAGGAAGCACTTGACAAAGATATTATCGAAAAGGTTGAAGGATATAGTCCGTGGATATCGCCTATGGTAATAGTTTTTAAACCTGATGGAGACATCAGGATTTGTATTGATATGCGCCGAGCTAATGAAGCTATACATAGGGAAAATTTTCCACTGCCCACTTTCGAAAGTTTCATGACAAAATTGGCAACAGCTAGATACTTTTCACGATTGGACTTGACAAATGCATATCATCAGTTAGAGCTGGAAGAAGAAAGCCGACCAATAACTACTTTCATTTCTCACAAGGGATTATTTCGATATAAACGGTTACTATTTGGTATAAACTCAGCTCCAGAAATATTCCAAAGAATATTCCAGAATATACTTGCTTCATGCAAGAATTGCCTAAACTATTTAGATGACGTTATAGTATTTGGGGAGACTGAGAAGGAACACGATGACAATTTAAAGGAAGTGTTGAAAGTACTAAAAAAATATAATGTGCTGCTAAATGAGAAGAAATGCCATTTTAAGACAGATCGATTAGAATTTTTGGGACATATATTATCATCATCAGGAATAAAACCAGACCCACATAAAATTGAAGTGATTAGCACCTTTCGAGTCCCAACTAATAAAGGAGAAGTAAGGAGCTTTCTAGGATTCGTGACATATTTATGTAAATTCATATCTAACTTGGGCGATCTCACAGAACCACTCCGACATCTTTTGAGAAAAGAAACTAAATTTCAGTGGGGACAAAAACAACAAGAGAACATTGAGAAACTTAAGAAAGAATTGGCAAGGCTACCGACTTTGGCATACTTTAGTCCACAGAAACGTACACAATTAGTGGCGGATGCAAGTCCTATTGCACTGGGAGCAGTATTATTACAATTCGATGAAAATAACGAGCCCCACGTAATTTCATTTGCAAGTAAAAGCCTGACGCCTGTGGAACGTAGATATTCACAAACGGAGAAAGAAAGCTTGGCGTTAGTGTGGGCCACCGGAAGATTTTACTTTTATTTAGCTGGGATAGAATTCGAGTTAGTAACTGACCATAAACCATTGGAAGCCATATTTAAACCCACATCAAAACCTCCAGCTAGAATAGAAAGGTGGCTATTGAGGCTACAATCATTTAAATTCTGGGTCAAATATAAATCTGGAAAATCTAACATTGCCGACCCTCTATCTCGACTGTGTAAGCTTGGATTCGACAAAACTTTTGACGAACCAAACGAACAACATGTGCAAAGCATTATAAAAGAAGTTATTCCCAAAGCACTTTCGATTTCAGAGGTACTAACTGAAAGCCGGAAGGACCCAGAAATTGTAGATACTATAAGTAAACTTGCAGATAATACTTGGGAAACAAATGATACAAATCCTTACTATCCTTTTCGTCTCGAACTTACCTTTATGGGACCAATTCTTCTACGAGGAAATAAAATAGTAATCCCTCAAGTCTTTCGAAATCGAGTATTGCAACTTGCACATGAAGGACATCCAGGAGAGACTGTGATGAAAAGGAGAATACGATCTAAGATTTGGTGGCCAAGAATAGACAGAGAATGTGAAAAACATGTCAAGAATTGTCGTGAATGTTTATTAGTTGGACAACCAAATAAGCCAGCACCGATGTCAAGACAAAAATTGCCAGCAGGTCCATGGCAATACCTGGATCTTGACTATATGTCAGGAGAACAGTACGAAGAACACTTACTAGTACTAATAGACTACTACTCTCGTTATGTTGAGGCCATATTCACGAAATCGACCTCTTCAAAAACGGTTATTCGGGCCTTAGAAGAAGTATTTTGTAGGCTAGGGCTACCAAAAATGATAAAAGTTGATAACGCCACCAATTTCAACAGTCAAGAATTCAAAAAATACTGCGAGATAAATAACATTGAAATAGTCAACTCACCCCCGTATTGGCCACAAGCAAATGGTGAAGTTGAAAATATAAACAAATCTCTAAAAAAACGTTTACAGATTAGCTATGTGAAAAACGATCGAGATTATAAAAAGGAAATAATGGCATATCTCTTGATGTATAATGCTACACCTCATGGTACTACCGGGAAATCACCGTCGGAGTTACTATTAAACAGAAGAATAAGAGATAAGTTACCAGGTATAGATGATATGGTATTGGAAACATTAGATGATGAAGTATATGACCGAGACCTTATTAACAAAGAAAAAGGGAAAGGAAAGGAAGACAGTAGGAAGAGGGCCACAATAGACCAAATTAAGAAAGGCGATCGAGTTGTGGTTATGAATACTAGTTTCCCGAATAAACTAACCCCAAACTTCAATAATGCAGAATACGAAGTACTAAATAGAAATGGAAATGAGTTAACGCTTCTAAGAAGCGGAAAAATCATTAAACGAAATGTAGCACACGTAAAGAAATTACCAAATATTCCACTGGAAGCTGCTTCACGTCTTCATCACTAGACGGCACGAGACCAACCATGGACAATGCTCAGGATCATCATCAAGTAGAGTTGGATACTTCGCTACCCCAGATACCCCCTCTCAGACTCATGAAAGAAGGAGGGATGTGGAGATCCGACACTGGAACGATACCCGACACTGTGAATGATTGACTCACTGAGAAGAGATGCTGACGATTGAATATATAATGATACCTAGTTTTAGTTTTCTAGTTACTGATATATAAAACAGACGTATAGATTGTTCTGTGTAATAAAATATAGTTTTTTGTAATAAAGAAGTTTATTAAAATATTAGCCGTGTTTTAGTGATACTTAGGGCACTACACCCTCTAATACAGATTGGCGTAAGTCCGCATTTATAGAATCATCGTACGTATGGTTGTTATGCGTCTCATCAATTATCTACACTACATTATATACAATACATAGCTATCCTATCATGTTCTACTACACCAATATCGATACCACACAATATATTCACTTAAATTTAGATGTAGGTAACTAATCAAGATTACAAAAATGTTTTCCAGTTACTAATCTAAGATTTTCAATAATAAAGTTTGTTTTTTGCCGTTTGTGTTATTTCAGTTAACATTTTTTCAAACACTACAAATGTGTTATGTGAGAAAATTGAACCTACATTTTTAATATATTTCAAAATCTAATAACTTTTCAAGCAACATTATAGAGCTAATTGAATCTTAAAGGTATCAAAAATACTCAAACATTTTTCAAAAAGGTAGGTATGTTTAATATCCTAATTTTCATAAACTCCAAATTTTCTCAAATTTGAAAATAAACAATGAATTGAGATATATCACAGACGAGATGAGTAACTTAGATATATTTGAAACTTCACAAAAAATTCCCACTCCTATTTCCTACAGATCAGATACAGGTCCGAATGTAGTGTACATTTTTAAAGTTTACCGTACGATGTATCTTCCAACTATTAATTCTGCATAATACACCCAGTTGATTTATTCTCTCCTAAACTGCACCAAATGCTAGACGGAATATGAGCGCTAGTAAAACTATATGACCCGTATTCATACTACACTGTTCGGTAGTGCTCGGAATCAAATTGATCATTAATGGTAAGTTAAATGACATTATTTAATTCATCACAAAGATATTAATAGGAAACCCATAAAATTGAAATGAGAAGTTAACTAAATAAAAACCATTCACGCAAATAAACTTACTTTCCAATTGCTTGTAGTACATGTCCCTCACGGCTCTCGGCAATCTTGTTCATTAAACCAATCGAAGTAATCTCAGGTTCCATCTCTCTTTTTAAAATAGGTTGCAATATTGCATGTGGAGATATTTCAATAACTATCGCATTTTTTTGTATCTGTGGATATACATAATCAAATCGTACCGGATTACAAAAGTTGAATACTTGGTAATCAGCACCATTCAATTGTGCCCACTCTTCGTGTCTCTTCTCGGGGGGTACACAAGTCGATATCCATTTACTTGATCTAGGCTGCGGATTTACTAATACCCTCTGCAAAAACTCGTTCAAGTGATTTTCGGCACCCATTAAATATGGCGAATGAAATGCTACGTTTGTCGTGTCAACTAGTCGCGCAAAAATTCCTTGTCCGCATAATTTTTGTACAAATTCTTTCACTGGTTGTTCTAGACCGGAAATAGTTACGTTAGTTTTACTGTTGATACAAGAAATGTACATATCTTTTGGAAGTATTTTTGTCAATTCTTCGACGGAAAGGCCAATGGCTGCCATTTGGCAGCTTGGTCTGGTAGTTTTCTCCAAAGCATATCCTCTGGCAAATGCCATTAGCGCTGCTTGCTCTGGAGTTATATCGCCATTAGCATAGGCGCATCCTGTAAAAAATATTTGGAACATAGAAGACCTACACAAAAAAATACATAAAGATATTTCAATAATAATATTCACATAACATGTTCTATTTTGAAGCTTCGTACTCCGTATAGAACATAATCTCATATTAGTCAACGAAATATTGATTATATCTGTTATCAATACCAGAAGATTTAATTCATAAAATTAAAACGTATATGTATATTGGAGCACATTGCCTATAGTTTTTCGTTTAAAATAGTATATTGTGCAACAAGTGGGGAAAGTTCGACTTTTCTCACGAGTGTGGAAGTTTGTGGCACGATCCCAAAGAGTGAGTGCTGCAAACACACAAGTGAGAAGAGTACATTTCCCCACATGTTGCACACTATCCTTTTTCTACAATGGCACAAATTTAAAGAAGTCTAAGCATCGATTACCCGTACTTGGAACATTTAGGCAATTAGAATCCACCTACTTGATTCTCCATATAAATAAGTGGTGTGGGCTAAGTGGTGTGGGCAAAGTGCCATGAGAAATAATATTTCTCACGGTATGAGCAATAGATGGTTTTGAAATTTAGTAAGCTATGATAATACGCCACTTTTCATAGCAGTTGTAGAAAAATATTATTTCTCCCCTTAAATGTCGCGTTGACCACATCATACCTTTGAGACCATGTGTCATCTCCAGAATTTTGGATCGAAATTAACTTGAAAACATGTGGGAAATGAGTTTAAAAAAAATTATGTCTTTTGGCACCAGGCTAACGGCAACGCGTGCTTGCCTAGGCAATTGTTTTCAATGGTTCTAATTGATTCATGAAACAAAAGAAAATTATTAACTATGTCTCTCACATTGTATCGATCTGCAATTATGTGCTTTATTTACAGAAATTAATGAACAATAATTATAAAAACAGTGAAAAATACCGTTGTGTAAGAGCAGAATTATTTGAAAAACAATAATATAAGATCAGTATTTTTACGCGGCTGACAAGTTAATAAGGACAGAGCAGTATTTAATTATATTCGCAATAATAAATAAAATATTGGAAAAAGGAATTTGGAATAAAATGTACACATATATCGACGATTATGTGACAGATGAGAGTAAGAAAAGATCTGCAGGGGAAAACCTTGGAGGACGCGTTTAGAAAAGTAGAAAAACACTCAGAACCACTACGAAACAAAAAAGAATGGAACAAAATAAACTGGACACATTGATTTCGATGATGAAAAACATGGAAGAAGACCAAACGTTAATAAAAAATGAACTGCAGCAACTAAGAATCGAACAAAAAATTTTAGTGATGAAATAATGTCGATAAAAAAAATGGGTTATTACCGAAAGAAAATAATATAATCAAACAGGAGAATATGAAGATAAAACAATATCTGATTGACTTGAAGAAAAATTTGGAGTGGTAGGAAAAAGATAATAAGAAAAGTAATGTTGTGATGAGTGGACTAGATGTCGATAAAATTAACAATGAGACAATGAAAACCACATTAGAAAATTTTATCTCAAAATCAAAAGTACCGCAAAGCTATCCTCTAAAACATGTCTAATTGAAATGGCAAATGAAGAAGACAAGTACAAAGTTATGAAAAATGAATCGAAGCTTAGGAATCTCTTACAGCAAATATTTATTAATAATGACCTTACGACGCAAGAAAGGAACAAACATAAACAAATCAAAGTGATAGCGGCACAAGAAGGGGAAAAAAGTGAAGATGGGATACAATCGGATCATAATAGAAAGAGAAGAATGGAGATGGAACAAAAATGATGAAACACTGGAAAAACGGCAAGCAAAACACTAATAGATTCACAAGAGATAATAATGGACAGGATAATGACTCGGAATGAAAAAGGACATACGATTATACAAACAAATAACGAAAAATGAATTAGGAAGCCAAAAATCACGAGAAAAAACGAAATAAAAATTGGAATGTAAGAACAATGTTGATACCTGGGCAAATGCAAGAGCTAGGAAATTAATTGATGAGATACAATATAGACATAGCGGCTTTGCAAAAAATAAGATGGAAGGATCAAGGAACAATTGGTAAGAACCTGTAAAGTTTTAGATATTCTGGAGACAAAAAGCAAGGAAACCGGGGAGTAAGATTTTTGGTATTCCAGTCAATGAAACAAAAAATTATTGAATTCAAAACAATAGATGAAAGGATGGCATACCTAAGAGTGAAAGCAAAACCATGCAACATATCCCTATTAAATATTTATGCTCCAACAGGGAAGGACAGCAATAAAGAAAGGTATAAATTTTACGATAAGGTGGAAGAAGAATTAGAAATAATACCAAAGGAAGATACTATAATAATATTAGAAGACTTAATGCCCAAATAGGTAAAGAAGACTACATAAAATGCATAGCAGGAGAGGAAACTATACACGAAAAACAAATAACAATGGGCAGCGACTGTGTAACCTCGCAGCAAGCACGAATATGTATATAAGTAGCACAAAATTTCCACATCCAAAAAAACATAAAATAACATGGATGTCACCTGATAACAAAGCAACATCTCAAATAGACCATATATTAATTAACAGGAGAACACAAACATCAATAAAGGACGTGAGAACATACAGAGGAGCATGTGCAGACTCAGATCACTTTCTTGTTATTGCCAAAATAAAACAAAAGATTAAAAAAACAACAAGGGACAAAATTGCATTAGAAGGAACATAACAAAGGTAAGCGAAGAGAAAGTAAGGAAAGAATATGAGACACAGATAGAAGAAGTACTAAACAAAATAGTAAAAAAGGAAGACAACGTTAACGCACAATGGGAAACTTTAAAAAAACCCATTCCAATAACACGGAAAAAGCACATAGGCAAAATGGATAGAGATAAAAGAAATAAGTGGTACAATGATAGTTGCCGTGTAGCAGTAGAAAAATGGTAAAAAGACAAAAATGGATAAAAACGTACGAAATAATGCACAAGCAAGAATACATAAAAAGCTGAAATGAGTGTAACAAGATGATGAGAAAATCAAAGCGAGAATGGATGGATAACAAAACAAAACAAATAGAACAAGAAAGGAAGAATTCTAATACCAAGATAATTATATAATATGAATATAAATGGACAAAGCCGAACCTATAAGGGCAACGCGAAAGGTATAGAAAACCAAAATGGCAAAATCATTGAAAAAGAAAATGAATACAAACAAATATGGAGGGATCACTTTACGACGTTACTAGTAGAAGATTCAGAGATTGAAGAAGACATTGAAGGCATAACACAAGAAACAATATTGGAAGAACCCACAAGAGCAGAGATTATGGAGATTATTAACAACAGTCGAAACGTAGAAGCACCTGGAAAAGATAACATAAATATGGAACTGATAAAGTACGGAGGTGAGAAGCTTCATGATATGGTACACCAACTTATAATAAAAAAAATATGGAGAGAAAAAAAATGCCTATAGAATGGGAATTAGGCCAGATAATTACAATCCACAAAAAATGTGACCAGCATGAATGCCAAAACTATATAGCTATTACATTACTGAATACTGCCTATAAAATACTATCACCTACAATGAACAAAAGGCTTAGAGGACGCCATATATACACTAAAGCAGATAATGGAAAAAGTATATGAACATCAAATAGAACTGGAAATGTTATTTGTAGACTTTTGACAATCTTTCGATTCAATACATAGAGGCAAACTTATGTCAGCTTTGAAAGAACTAGGCATTCATGATAAATTAAGAAGGTTAATCAAGATGACTATGGAAAACTCAAGGGCTACGATAAAAACACAAAGAGGAGAAACTGATGAAATAAACATAAATAAGGGTGTAAAACAAGAATATACAATGAGACGAATACAAAAAAATAAGCTCAGGACGAGCGGAAGACAGATAATTGCCTATGCGAACGATATGTAATCATATTAAAGACAAGAGAGATTCTGGAAAGTACAATAAGGGAAATCATAAGTGAAGGAAGTAGGATGGGATTAGAAATAAATGCAGATAAAATATAAAAAATAAAGATTATTGGTAAAATTAATCAAAACGGTGCAATAAAGATCGGAGATTTCGAGAAAAAGTGGAGAAATTGAAATACTTACATGTCACAGTAACAAACACTGGAAACAGGAAAAAGGAAGTGGAGAAAGAATCATTAATGCAAATGAAGCTTACCATGCAAAAAAACTATTAAAAAGCAAATTACTCTCAAGACAAACGAAAATCAGTCCTGTTGTATGCTGCTGAAACAATGACACTGACTAAAAAGGAAGTAGAAGACTTGAGAATAATAGAAAGACAAATAATGAGAACAATATTAGGACCAATCAAAATGAGAGATAATGAGTACAGACAAAGAGTGAACTATGAAATAGAGCAAGAACTGGAAGGAGAGGACATAGTAAGGAAAATAAAAAGGCAAAGAATGAAATGGCTGGGACACATATATAGAGCAGAAGAACAAGAAATAACACTGCAAATGACACAATGGAATCCGGGGGGAAGACAACGAAGGAGTAGACCTAGAATAAAATAGCTGGAACAGGTAAAGGAAGATATGACAAGAGGATGGAAGGACAAAGTTAAGGATATGATAAAATGGAGAACATTGACAGAGAAACTCTAAAGAGGAAAACAGGGATTGATCCACAAAAAAAAGGATTTAGAAAGCGTAAAGGAGCGAAACCCCAGCAGGGGTATCAAGCCAATATGTAGATAATTCCGTCATTTTAGCGATGTTCAGTTCACTCAAAGACTTTTATCCGCAAGACAGAATTTCCTACCACATCTTCATCGCTTTCAAATACACTGTACCGTATAAAGTCTTCGCTCACTATACCGTTCCGTGCCATGACCAAATCGGTACCGGCACATGCAGAAAGTATTCTTTGTACAGAATCTTATGACGTCGTCCACTATATCGTTCCGTACACTACTGGGACCATACCGTGCCATGACCGATCCGATTCAGTATCTTTTGGAGAATATTTTGCAGACGTAGGAACGCTCCGCGCATGACACGCAATGTGATAAGACCGTTCTGTACAGCCAGCAGTACGCGTGCTGACAATGTATGAACACCATTATCAACGAGTTGTAGATATAACGTCCATTATTCTCCTTCAGATTTTCGTGTTTTTAATATATCGTTAATCCAATACCGTCTAGTTTCTAGATTAATGTTTCTTTGCTTCTATTTCTTCTTCCTCGTCTAACAGAAGGGCAATCATGATGAATTCTGTATTGTTATATTTACTAAGATCCATTTGCAATCCCCCAATCACAGAATTAATAATTTTTTGTAAAAATAATATATTACACCGCGTTGTTTACAAATCGTCCACACGATGTCCACCCGTTGTAATGTACGAGGGATACCGAATCGGCTCCTGCAACGGGCTGAATAAACTCCGCATACGGTCATGGCACAGTACGGTGAAGTGAGCAAAGACCGACTTTAATACTTATGTGTTGCTGGTTGAATTAGTTCATTGAAAGTTTCATGCAATATCTTTAGCCCTTTCGCATTTGTAAGAGAGATGTGAGATTGGCTGAGTATAGATAATAGCTGTGCCATCTTAGCGATGGACAGAATTTCGCCAATCTCTTTATGTGGTCTTTTCGAATGATCACTTTCCTGGCATGAATGTATAAAAAATTTTGTGTTTTGCCTATCAATATTTTAATAATGAATTTTCAAGCTGCCATTACACGGCTTGCATAGGTGGAATTGATGTACGATGAGGTGATAGTACGTTGAGCTTCACGTAATTTGCAAATGGTGTAGTGAAAGGTAACCTAATCTGAAAGCAAATGAATCGGGATTGACACAAATGCATGGGCTCAACACTTTACCCGCAGAACACTGGCGCATCCAGAAAACTTTAACTGCGATTGAGAAATTTGAATATGAAAAATAATTTGTACACAAAATGATTCTAAGAAATCAATCCATCCGAGAAAGTAATATGCTTTGAAATAATTTGTAGTTCATAACGTATATTCATAACATATACTTACCCACTTCACCCAAAGAATGTCCCGCAGTATAATCAGCTTCAATACCCAAAGAAGTTAATAAATCGACTAATGCCACCGTAATAGACACAATAGCAGTTGAAGTTGATGTACAATTTTTGAATGCTTCACCGGATTCATCCTTTAATATTTCTATCAAATCTACTCCATATGGCTCTACAGCTTTAGCACAACGTTCAATGGTATTTTTGAATACTTCTATATGCATTAGATCCAAACCCATATTAATCCATTGACTCCCTACACCGGAGAATATGAACCAAATAGGTCGTTTCTCCGATGAATATTTTGATACTTCTCTCATTTGACTGTTTCCTAGTACAGTGTATCTATATTACAAGGAAAAAATTGAAATAACTCTAAACGTAGTCAATGTAAGAAATAAATAATTTCATAAATATGATAATTCAATTTGTTAGGCTTTATGCGAGGTTTTTTAAATCATAGATGTTAACCCTACAAAATAAAAGAGCGCTTTTCCGTTGTGAAGAGTACAAAACCATTAGCTGGTCATCAACATGTTTTAAATTAGGATAATAAAGGAAAGACTGTAAAAAAATAATGAAAGACAAAACAGTTTTCAAAAAAGATCAACAAATGAAGAATGAATGTATACAGAAGGGAGAAACCTTATCTATCATTCAGATACACTGCGGAGCAAAAATTTAGATCACTTTAAATAATTCAAGGAATTGCAAATAATTTTAAAAATAAAACTAATCAGGGAGTCATAGGCGAGAAAAATTAAATTGTTGGATGGAGGCTACTTGTCATAGTTGGCATCTGTCACATTCTGACACCGTATTTTGCAACCTTTGTTAAACAACAAGAATTAGTTCTATATAACATTTATATAGGGTTGTCCAAAAAAACCGGAATTTCCTTTTTTATTGATATTTTTTTTATTCATAGGTCGATTTTATTGATGTCGGTTTTGTTTAAAAGATAATTGATCAAGACACACTACTAATCTAATATTTCGCGTTTTGTTTAAAAAACAAAATGGCGGGCACATCAAAACTTTACCAAACTTTAAAACTGACTGGAAATTTTTTGTTTCGCACTGTATATGTTTGCGAATTATTTTACGAAAGTTCAGACATTTGTGAATGTAACGAGAGTTCAAACATAGAAATCGGTCAAAAATTGTCTGATGTATGGCTCGAAAAAAACAAGTATGTTATTACATAGTGAATTTTAATTTCTTTCGATATTATCTACTAAAAGTTAATTGAAACAAAACGAATTTTTTATGAAGAACACAAAACAATAACTAAAGTTAAAGAGAGAATTGAACATTAATATGGCCACCATTAGCTTCAACTACTAGTTGAACACGACTTCGCCAGCTGTCGATTGCTTTTCTAATATGTTCTCGTCTGATTTGGCCCCAGCATTGAAGAATTCTTTGTTTAAGTTCTTCGACATTTTTAAATGTTGTACCATTTTCATGAATTCTAGCCTCTAAATCGCCCCACAGAAAGTAATCGCACGGATTTAAATCTGGACAATTTGGAGGCAATTCGTGAGGCTCTAAAAAGTCAGCTACGTTTTCTCTTAAATAATTGAGTGTATGTGCACTGGTGTGACACCTTGCGCCCTCCTAAAAACATATTCGCAACCCTTCAAAGAGCAAAAAAAATAAAACACAAGCATACCTGCATAAAAATATAGTCCGGGGCTCGATCCTCTATTTCGGGAAGCATTTGTGTTAAAACGGTATCGCAGTAAGTTTGAGAATTTAACCTGACGCCTTGATTAATAAAAATTAAATTAATTGTTTGATTCCTCGAGATCGCTGCAGACACCATTACGTAATTACCAAACTTGTTTCTTTCCCTAAACAGGCGATTTAAGGGCACTTCCATTTTGCGCGTTTTTCAGAGGATTTATTGTAAAAATCTTCTCATCAGTAAACCAGATTTTTTCAATTTCTCTTCTAGTCCTAAATTTATTTGAAAGATTTCTGCACCTCAGCAATCTTCTGGCTTTTACTTCATTAGTAAGTTTAAAAGAATATTCTCGTTTAATAAATTTAAGTCCTAGATCGATATTTATTATCCGGTTTACGGAACTACGGGAAATATTACACCTCCTCGCAATTTGCGGAGCACTTAAACTAGTACCAGATGCTCTTTAAGGACTAACTGCTAAATTCGAAACTCTGAGAATGTTTTCCTAAATTAATTTAATGTGGTTTATAAAACATAAAACGTACGGTATCCTACTCACCTGTGTTCGTATACTCCTTGGGCGCCCACTACCTTCACGCCTTGCAATAGACTGCGTTAAATTAAATTTTTTGACGAAGTCGTAAATTGTACTTTTTTTTGTAACGCTCTTCAGGAAATTGTTCTAAGATTTCTTGCACCCTGTATCCTCTCAAAATTAAAGTTATAATAAAAATTTTGTCGTCGTTAGATAGAACCATATTTTGATGAGCCTAATAAGTTTTATCACAAAAAAGATAAATTTGACAAGTGTCAACAATTCTGATTAACTACAAGCAACAATATTTGACATTCGCCCACTTGATTTTGGAAAATGTCGAAAGAAATTAAAATTCACTATGTAATAACATACTTGTTTTTTTCGAGCCATACATCAGACAATTTTTGACCGATTTCTATGTTTGACCTCTCGTTACATTCACAAATGTCTGAACTTTCGTAAAATAATTCGCAAACATATACAGTGCGAAACAAAAAACTTCCAGTCAGTTTTAAAGTTTGATAAAGTTTGGATGAGTCCGCCATTTTGTTTTTTAAACAAAACGCGAAATATTAGATTAGTAGTGTGTCTTGATCAATTATCTTTTAAACAAAACCGACATCAATAAAATCGACCTATAAATAAAAAAAAATATCAATAAAAAAAGAAACTCCGGTTTTTTTTTGGACAACCCTATATTTCGTTGCCTATTACTTTTCCGCCCAACCTATCTAATATGCGAGAAAAGTATTGGTTTACCCACAAAAAAGTTGCAATAATGAAAAAAAAATTTGAGTAATTTTGCGTTTTTTATTAAGAACAACACGCAAAAATGGTTTTTAGAAAAAAAATCCTGTGTGTATGTCGTCGTCGTTGTCGTCGTCGCCGTTGTCGTCGTCGCCGTTGTCGTCGTCGCCGTTGTCGTCGGCCACTTTTCGTTACATGTCTTGTTAGCACAATACAGCCTCCGGAGTGCAACAAATCACAAATTTTATGATTGAATATTGTTCAGGACATCTCACAGATGAACCCTATTGATTTTCTGCTCACAATAGCCAGTACAACGGGTGCTATGGTACTTGAAGTACAACATTTTTGTCATTTTTTGAGAAATTTCAGTTTGTTAGCACGATACAGCCTCCGGAGTAAATACATGTGTCCAATATTATGATTGTATATTATTCGGGGCATCTCAAAGATGAATCATATTGAAATTCAGTTCTCTGAAGCCAGTACAACGAGTGCTATGGTACTTGAGGTACCAAATGTTTGTCATTTTTGGAGAATTTTCAGTTTGTCAGCACGATACAGCCTCCAGCGTGTATACAAGTGAACCATTTTATGATTTAATATTGTTCAGGGCATCTTATAGATGAATCTTATTGATTTTTAGCTCATCAGAGCTAGTACAACGGGTGCTATGGTACCTGTAGTGCCACATTTTTGGCTTTTTTGGAGTAATTTAGGGTTGTTAGTACGATACAGCCTTCGGAGTGTATACAAGTGGCCAATTTTATAATTGGATATTTTTCAAGGTGTCTCATTCAAGGTGTCTCACAAATGTACCCTATTGATTTTCAGCTGACTATAGCGGGTACAGCGGGTCCTATACATCTAGATATACTGCATTTTTGTTTACTTCTGGAGAAACTTCGGTTTGTTAACATGATACATCCCCGAAGTGTATACAAGTAACAATTTGATGATAGAATATTATTCAGGGCATCTCGCAGTTGCGGAAAAGTTAGTTTTAATCTCTTATACCTTTTATTTTTCAATTAAATGTAATTTTTTCTCTAAAACCTATTTGTTGTATCGTTTATTGCGTATAGTGACGTTGCATTGTTATTTTTTCGTCCAGCCTATCTAATATGCGAGGAAAGTATTGGTGTACCCCAAAAAAAGTTGGAATTTTGAAAAAAATATTTGAGTTATTTTCACGATCAACAACAACACGAAAAAATGGTTTTTAGAGGAAAAATCCTGTGTGTGTGTCGCCATCGTCGTCGTTGTCGGCCACTTTTCGTTACATGTCTTGTTAGCACGATACAGCCTCCGGAGTGCAACAAGTTACCAATTTTATGATTGAGTATTGTGAAGGACATGTCACAGATAAACCCTATTGATTTTCAGCTTTTCAGAGCCAGAACAACGGGTGCTATGGTACTTGAAGTACGAAATATTTGTCATATTTTGAGAAATTTCAGTCTGTTAGCAAGATACAGCCTCCGGAGTATATACAAATAATCAATTTTATGATTGGATACTATTCAGAGCATCTCAAAGATGAACTCTATCAATGTTCAGCTCAGTAAAGCCAGTACAATGGATGCTATGGTACTTGAAGTACAATAAATTTGTCATTTTTGGAAAATTTTCAGTTTGTTAGCACGATACAGCCTCCAGAGTGTATACAAGTGACCAATTTTATGATTGAATATTGCTCAAGGTTGTCTCACAGATATAACCTATCGATTTACAGCTGACGATAGCAAGTACAGCGGGTCCTATAAATCCTACATTTTTAGTTATTTTTGGCGAAATTTCGGTTTGTTGGCATCCCCCGAAGTGTATACAAGTGACAATTTTACGATAGAATATTGTTCAGAGCCACATATGCAGAAAAGTTAGTTTTAATCTTTAAAACCGTTTATTAATAGTGTTTATCTACTATGCCAAAATGCCTCTAGATCCGATTGTCGTTGCACGAATTGTAGCGTTGATACAAGATGATAGAGGGCAACCTGAAACCGCCAGAATTGTAGGTAAGAGCCTCTGTGCTGTACAAAATGTGTATCAACGCTACCAGGAATATGCTCTTATAACTATACGACCCGGGTCTGGGCGAAAAAGAGTCACGAGTCAAAGAGAATATGGGTTTTGGTTGATGTCAAGTTTGCGGAATGAACAGCTCCTACGGTTTCGCTGCGAAATCCGCTTCAAGTGGTTAGGAATGTTAATATTAGCGAATGGTCAGTTAGAAAAAGGCTTCTTGCTAATGGATCGTCTTGCAGAAGGATGACATCGAATTGCAAAATTGGATTTTACCCGAAATCACTTAGCATGGAACGTTGATAACTGGAGCAAGTTATTCTTTACAGATGAGTCGCATTTTTGCCTCAATGGACCGGACGAACCTCGACGAGTATGGAGAAGGCCTGGAAAAAGATACGCCCCCGCTTGTATTGACCATAGATGTCTATTATGGTATGGGCAGGTATCACGTCAGATGCACGTACAAAATTGATTTTCGTAGAGAATGGCTCTCTAACAGCAAACAGATATTTAAAGGAGTTCCTGGAAGATCATGTTATGCCTTTCATGGTTACAATGGGTGAGCCAGGCATTTTAATGCATAATAATACAAGGCCATGCTACCCGGATTGTAGGTGAATATCTAAATGAAGTAGGAATTAGACGGTTTAATTGACCAGCATGCAATCCAGATATGAACTCCATCGAACATGTGTGGAATGAGTTAGGGCAGCGTATCCGGAGGTATAAACCAGCCCCAAGAACTGCCCAGGAACTGAGAGAGTTACTCTTGCAGGAGTAGAATAACATAGATCAGATTTTAATCCTTAATTTAATTCAGAGAATGACTCGTCGAATGCAAGCAGTCATTATTGCAAGAGGGGGTAATACACGTTAATAGGTATCGTTATGGTCATCAGTTTTTCAATACTGCTAAATTATATTCCTTTATTTCGTTCCCAATAACAATGTTCGAACTTCATTTAAAATGTAGAGTTGCGGTTTTTCAAAAATAAATCATATAAAAAACTAAATTATGTTGTCTGATTGCATATTCAAAAGTTACGGAAATGCAGTAGGTAAATTTACAATTAGCAGATAAGCTGATATATTTAATTTTTTAAATTCTTTGCAATTTATCAAGTTATTGAAAGTTTACTCGGTAGTGTATTTACAGCAGTGGAATTTAAGATGCATATTAAAGACATACGATATCTCAAATGTAATGATAAGCGTAGTTAAACCAGGATGTTGCGAAGAAAATTATGAAATCCATGTCCAAGGGAGAGATCGGTAACACTCATGATACAAAAAAGCATGAGTAGATTTCTATTTATTCAAGTAATGGTTGGAGACATGAAAAACCAGATAAATAACGAATACATTTCAATTAGTAGGAATCAAAAAAGCGCATTTCCAAAAAAACTAACCGAAATATATCATCATGAAACTAAAATGACGGAAATGTGGTAATTCTTTGAAAATGAACAACCTCGATTCATTAACTTACCCTCTATAATTATATCCCTCCACATTATTTTTATGAATTTCATCTATCAAACTCAAAAACTCTTCATCTTCAGCATTTCGTTCAATTTCATCAAGTAACGTGTTGACGGCTTCTCCAGTTCTACCTGAAACTTGTACTAAACGATTCTCTCTCTCAATTTTGCGCTTCACTCTTTTTTCAGCCGCTGGTTTTAAGACAACGTGAGCGTTGGCTCCCCCAATTCCGAATGAATTTGTTCCTAGTAAACCTTCTTTCAACGTCTTGTTGGTTGTTGCAATCTAGTACAAGTACATAATAAAAACGAGTTCATGCTGATGCCAATCTTAGCGGAAAGAAACAAATTTGTAAAATAATATGAAAATGATAGTGTGTAGTACAAGTATGCGAGATAATATAGTTGAAATTCATTTTTATCTTCGCCATTGTCATAAAATCAATCGGGTGTTATACTAGATTTTCCGTCCAAAAGACAACAGGATATGAATAATATATATTTGGATCGATAGTCATGACAATATCATTCATCAAGTAATAAACCAATAAGAATGACAGATTTTACTTGGTTACCACGTATTAAAGCGGTTATTATTATGTAACCTTCGTATATTCGAATTTAACAACATTCGTATATTCTCTTTAAGTTCTTTGGGTTACTTTGTTTTATATAGTCAGAACTGTCCATGTAATTTTGAATTATTTGTATGAAGCGTAGAATGTGATCTTTTTCCTTCAAGCGTAGTATCGACTACTTAAATGAATCCGTAATTTGTCTCTGAGTCTGTGCTTTTAGTACACATCCGAAATGACAGTGACAGCTCCGAATGCTTTTGTATAGCTAGGAGATTGAACCGTTAATGCGTTTTACGTATACTAATTTTGTATTAGCAACTTTCATAAACTTCTGAATAGAAATTAATTTAGATTCTTACCGATGCTGCTGCCTTCTTTTATGAATTAGTAGTAATAAAATTTCGAATACATCTTTTTTATTATTTTCGCTGAAAAACACTTTAACAAGACATTAAACGTGGATTTTTGCCCGCCATGTACACTTTACTCTTTTTTATTAATCGCATAATTTACGCGTATAAATTGGAAATAACTTGAAAAGCGGGAAAAAAATAAAACTTATTTTGGCTATAACTCCATAAGTGTACACCAAGTATCTCAAACATTATTTATCGTTGGAAGTGCTACAGAAAACATTTTAGGTATTTTTTCTCTATCTAAAATCA
Source organism: Galeruca laticollis (assembly GCA_963921935.1). Taxonomy (NCBI): domain Eukaryota; kingdom Metazoa; phylum Arthropoda; class Insecta; order Coleoptera; family Chrysomelidae; genus Galeruca; species Galeruca laticollis. Next base: position 80,461,820 of record OY998183.1, read on the forward strand.
GTAACGTATAAATTAGGAAAAAACCTGAAATACCCATATTTTGAAATTTTAAATGGCCATTAGGATCCCTAAAGGATTTTTTCAATGCCATTGTAATAACTTTTCGAACCCTATTATCCTGCAAAGTTTCATCGAAATCGTTAGAGCCGTTACAATGTTGCCGCAAATATATACCGACAAACTACCTAATACGAGCTACCTGTACTCAGCTTTGAGTATAGCTAGGAGGCTGAAAATTCTACTCTAGCATCACCTCAGCACCCAAAGTCAACTTACAGAATTCCAACGTGATTGGTGAACGTGTTCCTATTTTTTCGACCATTTGAAAATTGAAATTTTGTATGAAAAAAAATTACTGTATATGTATACAGGGTGTCTCGCATAAGAACCGACACAATGCAAGGGCGAATAGGCGAGCCCAAAATATGACGATTGGGGGCAATTTATCTCTATACCAAGTTGCATCCCTAAGGAGTTATAGGGCATCAAAGTAGAGCCCAAAATTTCGAAAAAAATTAATTTCTTTGCAACCCTTTAGCATAATAATACCAAATTCGTTTCACTGTATGAGACTGTTAAGGGCATTATGTAACGACAAGTAAAAGGCGATCAAACCATTCTGGGGGTTAATTAGGGGTGACCTAACCTTAAAATTTAACATATGTTTTTTATCTGTAAGTTGATTTGAAACTCTTTATTTTCATACCATGGATGATTTGATTCTAAAACTTTTTTTACTCTCGCAATTTTCTACAAAACTTTGGCATTTTCAAGGAAAAGTCGAATAACTGTTAGACGTAATTAACCCCATCCATATCATAATTTTATTTCAGATTTAACAAATTAATAGATACATTTCAATGAGAACAATTTAATGGAAATCAAATTAATAATATAGTAGAAAGAACATGAACATTTTAATTTGAGGAAATTGATGAAAATGCTCACCATTTTCTGTTAGACACAAAATTATTCTTCCAGTTGATGTTCATGTTTTATTATATTGCATTTGTCTGCAATGCTATTCCACAATTCTTCTCGGGAATCAACTGGAGAAGAATAAAGAGACTCCTTCAACGCCCTTAAGAAAGTAATCACATGTGAGCGGTGAGCGGGGAGGCCAATCTTGAGGACCATTATTTCCTCCCCACTTATTTGGATATTGGCGGTTTAAAAAGTCTCTTACATTGACACTAAAATTAGATAGTGCTGCATCATGCATAAACCAGTGTTCCAATCTCAATAATCATGGCAACTCGTCAAATGCATCCGGAAAAGTACTTTGGAGAAACTCTAAATAAGTTTCGCTAGTTAGCCGGTTTGGTAAAATAACTGGTCCAATCAAATAATGATGGATAAGGCCGACCCAAACATTAATCTTAAATTCTCGTTGGAAATGTCGAGGAGTTTTATCTGAATACTCATTATAGTTATGCATATTTTTAATACCCCTACGAGTAAAGCAAGCCTCATCGGTAAAAATATTTTTCTTTTGAAAGTGAATATCCTGACATAAAATAAGTCGACAGAAATTTACTCGATAAACCAAGTCTTGAGGTAACAACTCTTACACTTTTTGGGCATAATGTGGATGGAGTAAACTGAGTCGTATAGTTCGGTTTACAGATAATCTTGATATGCCACTCTGTTTAGATAAAGTTCTGGTGCTTATATTCTCATCTTGCACACTCATTTGAACAGTTCATTTTCGATAAACACTATGAAACTTTCCCGTTTCTCGAGCTCGTCTTTCAACATTAGAAAACGTTTCTGTGTGAGGAACCTCGCGATTAGAAAACCTCCTTCGACATTCTTCCACGCTTCGTCTATAGTTTCCATCGCAAAAACCTAACACCAATAAAATATCAACTTGTTCGCTAGATGAGAATTTTCCACTGATTTAAAAAAATCATAACAACTCACTTACTACAAGAACTGAATTGCAAATTGTCAAATTTGACGTAAAAATTCATAGCCAACTCTTGACTTCTTTGTAACCTTTTAAATAACATTGTTGAAAACATGGTTATTCGACTTTTCATTGAAAAGGAAGAAGCTTTGTGCAAAATTACAAGAGTAGAAAAAGAGTTAGAAATAAATTATTCATAGTATAAATATAATATTTTTCAAATCAACTAACAGATAAAAAACTTCTGTGAAATTTTAAGGTTAGGTTCCCCCTAATTAATGGTTCAATCGCCTTCTACTTACCACTACTTAATGCCCTTAACATTCCCATACAGTGTACCAAATTTGGTATTTTTGAGTTAAAGTGCTGCAAAGAAATTAATTTGCTTAGAAATTTTGAGCTCCACTTTGGGGCCCTATAACTCCTGCAACTGCAACTTGGTATAGAGGTAAATTACCCCCAGTCGTCATATTTTGAGCTCCCCTAGACCGTAGACCAGGGCGCTCAGACTTGAACTGTTGACGATCTACCTTAGACTACAAGCTTCAACTCTGTAGGTGCCGCAAGTAATTGTGTTTCAGAATTTGAGAGTATGTAGGTAGGGTGTTTCATGGCATAAGTAGGCCATAGGTGTAGTGTAGGTGACTGTTTTCAAGGTAATGAAAAAATCCATATCAAAATATGCGTCTTTAATGGTTTTTACTAAATTACGTTTTTAGTTACTTAAGCATTATAAAATTTTTGATGTCCATGCATGGCACTGCATGTCCTCAGTGTACTTTTCGTAAAGTGATACTTACTTATACACAAATGAGTTGACCCAAACATTGCTGTCAACTGAACTGCAATTAGCCTTAGATTCGGATATAAAAGACCAGAATTTTGTATTAGACACTGTGGCTTTGAGATACATATCTAAGATAATCTGCTCTACCTCATTTTTATCAGAAAATGAGTCCATATTAAACTGACGTTCTATTTCAGTAGCAGTTTTCTCAACGATTTTACATAGAAAAGGATAACTTATACCAGTTGCCATAGTAGCAGTTTTCTTAACGATTTTACATAAAAAAGGATAACTTATACCAGTTGCCATATTTGTCATTTTACCAAAATCTTATAAAAGTCTTTCAAATTCACTCAAAATATTTGTTAATCCTCTCTCGTAAATATCAAAATTCAACTGAGGAATCCTTACTTTCCAGGAAAAAAAATTTGCAGATCCTTTCTTTTTAGTTCACGCAATTTAGATACTTTTGAATGCGTTTGTTGCGCTCATTTTCTCGATAATAGTTTTTTTAACTTACAGTTCCAATTTAATGGTGTTTAAATGCCTTGTGACGTCTGTTAAACATGCTAAAGCAATGAGCCATTTTTCGCTTTTAAGCATCCGAATGTTATCACTTCTTTCGCGTAGAAAAGTCATTATTTCAGGCAATAATTCTTGAAGCCAAGAATTTCCCGTGATTCAAACATCTTAAGTCTTTGTGAAGAATTGAATCAGTGTGTTCAGCAGAATCACTATCTTCCAACTGAAATCTGACGAGTGAAGAGGCTTCGTTGCAAGTTTCGAACACGGATTGAATGAATTAACAATTTTTTGGTTTTGTTCATAACCTCCTGCATGTTTAGAACTCTTGTTCACAAAACTTGTTGATGGATAATGCAATGGATTGAGTGAAATGGAGGGAAATCATTTTTCGCTCGACACAATTCAATCAGGCTAATTTTGTTTCCAGTCATGGCTGGTGTTTCATCTGTTATAATGCACACTAGTTTATACATTGATGGCTCGTAGCTTGTCACAAAATTTAAGAAAGCATCATATATATCTTTTCTACGGGTTTTTCCTTTTAGAGTAATCATTGTTAAAAATTCTTCTTCAGCCAAACTCGCCGTTCAAACAATCTGCTGTGTTTCCGCGTAACTCAGTTGTATCAATGTGGACTGTTTTTTGTTGTTTTTACTCACCAATACAAGACGTGTTTGCTTCTTGTTATCACTTACTCCAAAGAAAAAATAATAACGAGGGTTTTAGGAAAGGAAGGCTGAAGGGAAATTCAAGGGGGGAGCAACAACCACTTAATTAACTGTCATCTTGTTTCAAGATAAGTTGGTTTTTGTGATAAATTAAAAAACAGATTCCGACAGAATTTTGCCATTGGAAATACCAAGACCGAAAATTATATCTTTTTCTATTACTGAGCCGATCAATACTAAAAGTACCTATCACTATCTTCGATAGTGAATTTTTAATCTTATTTTTGGGCGGTGTTGTCAAGCTATACCTATAATTTTACTTTAACAAAATAAAATCGCGTGAACAAATGACAAATGCCGCGCGTTCCTCGGATATAACCGCATTTCGCTGCTAGCAGTAGGTTATTTCGATATGATAAATGAAGTTATAATTGGATTATTCTGGCTTAGCTATGATTTAACTACAATCATGTCGTCATCAAACTAAATTGTGAATTGATCGATAATGGCCAATATTTCCCGAGATGGACTCAAAAAGCTTGCGATTGCGATCAATTGTTTGAGCACCCCTGCCGTAGACAGTTTGTATTGGGATTTTCGGCGTGGTGGTTTTTGTGGGGGCGTACTTGCGTCACTCGCTAACTACCGTTGTCTGTCATAGTCCTTTGGATAAGATAAAATATGACCAATTTATACACTTTAAAATCAAAAATCTGGATAGAAAAGATGTGAAATTATTTTCAAATCTATATTACAATCAACGAGGCGCACTAAAAATTGGATAGATAAAATCCTGTGTAGTAGTCGGAACAAATTATACTAGAAACCTTGGAAAATGATACCTCTGGTATAACAGTGAATGGAGTTTTGATTTGATTAACATCAGATATACTGACGACACGGTAATAATATCCGGTAGTTTGAAGGATTTAGAAAGAGTTGTGAAGAAAATATTAAGGTGTAGTGAGACTTACGGACTCAATATAAAAAAATATATGTAAGAATAGCAAGTAATATGAAATCTTATTGTTTGGAGGTTAATAGATATAAAAAGTGAGCATACACACTTACGCAGGAACATTTTGTAGCATGATAAAAATACTATGCTTTTGTATTGTATTATAACTCAAGGAGGTGAGATAATTCTGTTAATACACTCACTGAGTATGCAAGTTTATACATACTTCTGTATAGTTGGTTGCATAAGGGAATCAACTACGGGTTTTGAAATTATTTGAGCATATCCTGGAATAATGGGATTTGAATAATTGAATGGGTGTCTATAGTATTTTTATTAATATTTTTCATGTGATTTAACCAATCCACTAGTATTTTATCATTTTATGTGAGTATTTTTCTTGATTGTCAGTGGTAACACTGATCGCAGATGTCAAAAGTAACAGGAAGCTAAATTGGAATCACTTGTCTCTGTGCACTTGACTCCTATTTTTTGAGTTGTTAGGTCGAGTGTCGAGTATGACAAGTCGGAAGTATAGAAAATGGCCGGTTGCACATGGTTTATACAATCCATTTTCGGGACTATCGTGGTGAAAAGCCCTTGGTAACAAGGTAAGCTTTCGTCCTGTACGTATATTTTCACACAATAGCCCCAATTTCTTTTTAGTGTTTTTCTGTACAGCATAGCTTTTTACACAAACTTTCTGCCAAATGGATATGGTTTAAACAGATTTTCATGGGTGATGGTAATCGATGATGGACAGAATGATCATGTCAAGATTTTAAAAGCCTCAAATTTCGGATGTTTCCTGTATGGGATATATTTTCGTAAAGATAGCTGACAGACTATAGTACTCCGTTCATGGTAGTAGAGACGTGTCGTATCTCGGATGGCGTTAACGTTACAAAGCGACTAGAGCTCGTGATGGCGTTTTACTTCAAGGGACGATGCTGGACTCATGTTTGTTGGTGACAATTGCGCAATGATTCCATTATGGACAACGATTCTTAACCGGATTGCTGAATCTTGTTCCACAAGTCAGATGTGGCTTGTCCATTAAGCCAATTGACGTTTAATATTTTGGACACTAACCGCAAGTAGCATTTAAAGTTATATTCTTTTTCATCGGAACTTTGAGCAATTTATTCATTTTGTAATTTCATGTTTTAACGTTTAATGACACATTAACTTTTATGTTTCAATATTTAGTAACTTCACATTCTTATATAGACGTCTATCAATTTACAATTTTATTATTACGTTCTTTCAAATTTGTGAAGTTGAAATATTAACTTTATCATTGCATATCGCCCTGAAATTATATTTCAGCTTAATCCTACCACATAAGAGACACTCTTGATCTATTTGGTGACATCTTGTTAATTATTACAGTTTATAAGGCTGTAACTGGTATACCATTTACATGTTACTAAAGATTTAGTGTATTGTACATGATGATCTGAGATAGTTGATAACATTAGAAACTGTTAAACATTTTAAATTAACCAACCATTGATAACTGATTATCAGTGCATAATTAGAGTCGGTTGCCACAGGTTATTACACCATCTGTTCAAGGTACCATTACATTACATTAAACTGTTTCATTGGCAATAAAATGTGTTTTATTTGATTTACAAACGTAAAAGCAAAACAATATAAATAACATATTTGAAAAGTTATAATAGCTAATTTATTCACTATTGGATTCTTGATTAATCAGTAAGGATTTCTTGAATGGCCTACTAATCAAGTGGCGCCTTAAAAAAATGATATAGGACCAGCTTTCAAACATTCCTCATTAACTCACGGCCTTATACTCTTCGGCGAAAAGCGAAACTTTGGTAATGTAACCTCACTTCTTGTAGTAACAACAGCAAGGTTAGGTTACAATTTAATACAGAGATCAATGATTATATCGCCGAAATAAAGCAAAGAATTGAAAAAGCTTGTTCCAAATTTACGAAGAAAATATTCTGTACCTAAGAACTGATTAACATCAGTACCTAAGAACTGATGTTAAGCCTCAAACTACGATTGTGAATATGCTTTAGTATAGGGTAGAATCAGGGACACTAAATACAGCTAAAATGAGAAATAAATATGAGCATATAGAAATTTTTTAAGAATTTCCTGGTTAGAACGAATTACAAACGTAGAAGTTATAAGATAAATCTGCAGGGGTTAATACATTGAACGAAAAAGTAGCATATAAAAAAACGAATTTCATGGTTGAGGAAACTGAGAGAATGGTTTGGATACAGTTCAAAACATCCTATAAGAGCAACTGTCTCAAAAGTTATGATACTGATGGTGAATGCCAATGATCTAATAACTCATAGATACAACTTACAGAAACAAACTTGTGGCCAACATCGAACTGTTTATTTACGTGCAAAGTGCGCGCCTCCATATTACACACTATTACAAATATTGCAACGTACGGAGGAACTTGAAGCATTATTTATAATTACTTTTGAAGTTGTTTTCCGTATAAAATTAATAAAGAAAAGGTAATGGTATTTTCTTAGGTCAAATTCCACACAATGATCTAATAAACCAATAATTGCTCTTGTAGTAAATGCAACGTCATCACCACTCAATGCCCCCACGCTGCTCCTCTCCAGGTCTTGGCTTTGACTGTTTATGAATTAATTGTTTCATATATGGTTATTGAATTAATGATGATTGCCAACCTTTGCTGTGGAGAGGGCACTTAAAGAAGAAGTTTTCTAACTAGACTTGTTTCAGGATTTTGGTTTTATAAATCATTGTTGACTGTTTTGAATATTTCATTGATTTTATTATGGTTTTTATGCAGGGGTCTGTTAGTTACCAATTAATTTTCTTAGCTTGCACACAGGTCTGAAATTTGCTCTTTCCAAACTCCAAATGTTCATGTTCACAGATCAGCTATATGTTGGATAAATTATTGGAAGTTAGATAACTATCTATACCTCTACAAGTTTGTTTACAACAAGAAAAATAACAGGTATAATGAGAGTGGTTAAATGAAAAATACTGAAATTATAGGTTAATTATAAGGTCCGATCATATGGTGAGAATGGATGAGAATATCCCAGTAAAGGGCATTCGGGAATCTGAAACACTTGAAACGATAAGAAGAACAACACCAAGAAATATAAGTGGAATGCAGAAATAGCGGGTTACTTGAGAAAACAAGGATATTTCTGGACATAAGCTGAGCAAAAAAACTAGATAGAGAAGACGCCTATCGTGATAGACGGAATAAATAAGTAAATTGAATATGATTCAAATGCTTTTAGATTGAAAAAAATGTGAAATGAAACAATATTAGATACCTCAAACTGAATAGATGTATATATCTATATATACCTGCAAAGTTTTTTTTGGTTGTATTAAAGGGTTTTGGGTCATGAAGACTCTAATGTTGATATGTTATGCTACTCTCAGTTTTCAATTAAAATTTAACGCTTTTCAAAAACTTTATGTCAAATTCTCTGTTTCGTTTTTATCTACCCACCATGTATTATATATTTTAATATTTACTCACTTCTAAAGTGCCTTTCGTTATAGCCTCTATATGAGGATCTACAGGATCAACATTAATAGTGGCAGGTATAGTACCCGTCTCCATAGCTATTATAAGTTTGGTCAAACTTGTTAATCCAGATGCACATTCGGAGTGTCCCATGTTGGATTTAACAGAGCCAATTAATAGAGGTTCACTTCTTCTACCAGAAAAAACATCTAGAAGTCCTTTCGTTTCTTGTAAATCCCCAACAACAGTACCTGAAGAACATAGAAATTATTAACAAATTAACAATCCAAAGGAACACATAGGTACTAGATCGTAGTTTACACTTATTCCCCTTATGAATACACATGTGTTGTCTAATGGCTAAAATTGTGGCGAAACATCCTGTATGGTGCGTAACCGTAAATAATTATAATAATAAAATCCAGCACTACTGCGTGATAAGATGGTTGAGAAAGTTTGAGAAGTGAATCTTTTGAACAAAATCAATCAACTTCAATGAAATTGTTGTGTGGAAAAAACCCTAATATAATTTTCTAACTGATAATTGTCATACATGTTCGACGAGCAAGATCTAATTAATAGCTTCAGTTCATTGATTCTATATGATGGATTTGTTTAATAAAAAGTTATTTTATGCAACTCATTCATTGACCGTGAACTATTGTCGCTTAAGTTTATTTTTTAATTACAATCTGTTACAATAAACAATATAACAATGAGTAAATTGTGTGGTCGTGTAATAAGGCTTACTACAGAAAGCAGTTCATCAACTGATTCATATATTTACATTAGTTATATTTTGAATATGACTAGAGCGACCTTGTAGTTGTCTGAACAAAATTGAATAAAATCTTTACAGAGAGTCAACTGAGTAGCGGCGTTTCAGATGTCTATGTTGCACTAATTGTGTTTGGCCGTAGTGATAGCGTTTGGATGGACTTCTAGCCTCGTGGGATATTTCACATACTTTTGTCTAATTGCCTCTTTTACTGTTGGTACTTTGAGATCTCTTGCAATTATGTTGTCAGCTACAAACTTTTAGAGATAATCCTAAGCATCTTAGCTTGAAACTTTCCTAGAATTTCCAAGTTCGAGTTGGGAGCTGAACTTCAGAGTTCTAAACCATACGTCCAAACCGGTTTGAAAATAACTTTGTAGATCAGTAGTTTGTTTGTTAAAGATAGCTCTGATTTGGACCGATTAGCCAATAGTGTTTATGTAACATTAAGCCCAGCTGTTTTCTTTTCGTAAAGTTGTGTTTTCTCCACGTTAGTCTGTGATCCAAATGGATACCAAGATACTTCACCTTTTCTCGCTGTGAGATTTGGATATTATTTAATATTTCGCGGGGTGAAAATCACATGTACGGACTTATTTTCGTTAACTCTGATTTGCTATTTAATCAACAGAGATAGTATATGGAGTAAGTATGACTACAGTTGATGTATAGCCTTAATTTCGTCTATATGTGAAGTTAAGATGGCCGTATTATCGCAACAGTGGCGTTCCTCGATGTTGGTAGATCGGCTGTGTAAAATAGATATGGGAGGGATCGAAGGACACTTCTTTGTGGTACACCTGCATTAATGGGGTGGAGGGATGAAATTTCATTAGAGTATTTTACTCGGAAATGGCGGTCTTGTAGGTAAGATTTTAGGATGCAAAAATAATTAACAGGAAACACTTTTCTTAGTTTGTACATCAGTTCAAGGTGCTAGACTCTGTCGAAGGCTTGGTTAATATCGTGAAACATAGCAGAACAGTATTTCTTTTTTCTAAAATCTAGCGAGATTCTTGTAACTATTCGATGAATTTGCTAAACTGTTGCGTATTATCTTCTAAAACTAATCATGAAGACAGGGATTATCTGAAGTTCTAAAATTGACTATAGGCTCTCTTTTAATAGCGATTCAAATAGCTTGGATATTATAGGTAGTAAGCTTATGGGCTAATATGATGTTATTTCTTCAGGGGGTTCATCTGTTTTCGCGATTGGCATTGTTTCCGCTGTTTTCACGGAAGTGGGAAATGTCCAGTTCTAATTATGGAGTTAAAAATGTAAGTCGTTATTAAATAATAACCTATTGGCTTCTAAAAATTCATCTGTTTGATGGCCTGGGAAATCTTTGACAGTTTATTTGAAGTATTTTAGCTCAAGCTGATATGGTGATTCAAGTAGCCCCAAAAATTGTTCATAAGAAAACATAGTAGGTAACAATTAAAATAGAAATCAAGAAAATATATTTCAATATTTATTTTCGAATCAAAAATATACCGTTCTCAAATTTAGGGATCAAATTAATAAAAATCACACATTGAGAGATAAGTTTCTGGTCTGCCATATATGAAAAGCCACAAATATAAAATTGATGTTATTCTAGTGAGTACTAACAATTAAAATGTAGTTGTAAAGTTTTATTTAGTTCCAAATTTACAGTAGTTTCAATATAAAAAGTTTTTATATCTTCAAAACAATGGAAGAAAATTTGGGTGCTGATGAAATCGTTTTTTCAAAGAACAAAAGCTTGGCTTCTCAAATGTTATCTGGACTCAGCGCAAGGAAAATCGACCAATGTTGACAGCTGAATATGAGCGTGGTTGTGCGAAAACAAATGTGGTGCCGAGTCCACCAAAATAATTGTTTATACGGGAAAACATTGTGAAGGCTCACAAAATGTCTTGGCAAATCATGAAATGAAGTTGCTGAAGATAGATGACACTATAATTGTACCAAATGCCTAATTTTTCATTGACAACTCTCCATGAGCAACCTGTTTTCGAAAATAGAACAAACACAACGAGTCAATGTACCATAGCACAAATCTTTGGCGACGACAGCAAAACTTCCAGAAAGAGTTCAGGCTTACTATATCCAAAACAGATGCCTATTTTAAGGCTTAAGATGAATATACTTTGGGGAAAGGAATCCAAATATCAGAGGATCGCCTGAATGATAGTATGGATCTTGAAGAAGACTAAGCTGATAAGTTGAGCATTGTCTTCATTAGACCAAGAAATTATCAGCTAAGGTTTTGATTACACTCGGTAAAGAAATTAAGCAATGTCTGAGAGTTAAGTAATATTATAAGCTGAAAATATATTGGCCCTGCAATAGTACTTACCAGTTCCGTGCATCTCCATGTACGAAAAATCATTTGGAGATATATTACACTCAACATGTAATTCTTTAATCATTTGTGCTTGCATTTTGAAACATGGAGAAGTGAAGCCTTCAACTTTGTAACCATCAGCAATAGTCTTCGCTCCTACAATCGTCGAATACATTCTTCGACAGTTACTTTTTTTTTGCACCAAGACGCTTGAAATTACTTCTGACCGAACATATCCCTTCCTATCTCTATTAAAGATTTGGCTGTTACCCTCTGGATTGAGCACATTTATTTTCATGAAATTCCCGGTTTCAACTGGATTGAAGTTTATATTGGCGGCACACACAATTGCATTGTCAATTGTTCCTGACATAAGTTTTTCATATGCTAATGTGAATGCATATAATGATCCTGAACAAGCCGTGTCTACTGCAAAACTGGGTCCTTTGAAATCGAAGCAATACGATATTCTATTAGCTGCGTGGTAGGGTGATGTAACAATATAAAAATATTCGTTGTTGGTTTCGTCGACCTCAACATTTCCTTTATACATGCAAATTCCAACAAATACTCCTAAAATCAATAAACAATAGTTAATATACCGGTAGGTATGAAGGCTAGTATATCATTTATCAAATAATTTCAATCAATATTTTATTACTTTGGAACCAAAACACGAAATGAAAATACTCTTATTTGGGAAAAAGGACGAGTCCTATTCTATATATCACCTCTTCTGTTCTTCTTTGTTTTTTGTTGTTGCTTGATCTATCAGTATTGATTAGTATTTTTCTATATAATAATATTAGTCATTCTGATACTATTATTAAAATTTGATTCTGCTTTTCGAATAAGCACTCGACAGTTTTTCATACGCCTCCCAAATTTTCTCCGGATATAATACGTTTCATTTTCGTAGCATACTGCTGGTTTTTTTGTTAAGTTTAAGTAAACTCATTGGTGGAAGGACAAAATGAAAATCAAGCAATTTGAATGTTATGTACCTAGAAGGAACAGTTAATTTCATATTGGAGCTAACGAAGAATATATTGTATGTTATTAACCTTGAAAATACTTAGTTTGAAGAAAGGAAGGAAATATATTTTCCGATGAATCTTAACGTGCAACTCTAAGCAACAGAACTCAGCGCCTCTGGAGTATATACTTACCATCTAAAGTGCAGAGGACTGCTGTGGTATTCACTGTACTTGCTAATTACTTCATAACAACAAAATAAAAACTGTGGCAACTTGAAAACTTGTTAGAAACTTAATTGAAGCTAGCCAATGACAAGTATCAAATAGTGAAATCTCTGAATCACTACTATTAAGAACTATTGCTAAATTCTTATAGCATTGAGAAAACTTCAACTAATGATTTGATGTTGATCATAATGATCAAAATGTACAATATTAATTGGCAGTAAATTGGAGTACGGGGAGGGTTAGTGCAAAGTATTAAACATTTTATGCATTCACCTCAAATCATACATTTTCAGAATTACATTACGAAGGAAATGAGATGAGGAAGCTCTGATATCAATATATAAATACCTAGCAATGCTTTATCATCAGATATCGACAAATTTGTCGCGAAACTAAGAACTTTCCTTTTCTTCCTTTCTTATAGATTTTTTAATAATCAACGATCTGCAGCATCTAGAAACAACCACGCCATACTACAAATGCAATGATGTGTATGCAAAGGGATTCGATGTTTTGTGAGTCATCCTATTATTCTTGTATTGTTTTTCTTATTCATTTAAAAACAGTATATCCTGATGGGTGGGATAAACCCATGCACACGGTAGGCTCACTTACTTATTTTATTCAATCACTAAACTATTCAGTAATTCACAGTATATGCACTTAAACTAATTTATATAAACACTTCACTACTATTTACTTGTTGACTTGTTTATTTCACGAGATCACTTTATAAACTGACTTCTCCCGCTGGTCGTTCCTTTATATAAAAGTGGCTTTTTTTCTAGATAATGCTAGTTTGCGGCTTACGCAAAAACAATCGCTTTTTTTGTGTAGCCGAGGCTGGATGTTTGAATCGGCAACTGGCCCCATTTCGACACGTTCCGATCTTATGGAAATAACAGGGCACAATCTTCATCGGATACTGATAACGGGGGTTGTAGCTGCAAATTAATATCTGGACACCGGAATATTGGAAGATCACCTCTACCATGTTTCTGATGACTCGCCAATCCAACTGGTTACTTGCTATCTTAGGCATAGCCACTTTCTTCACGCTGGATTCCAACACATGGTCTGGGAGGTTTCGAAGTGCTTCCCACACATCTCGGTAGGTATATCGATCTTGAAATTCATTTTTAGTTACCACGTAGAAGACGTACCGCGAATGTTGTTTCAGTCTCAGTGTCTTGTTAGGGGCTGGAGTCTGATATTCAAGATTTTCTAATTGCCCGAACTTCTTTCGAAAGCCGGTTGCCAACCTTCGTGCGTTCTTTATACGGGCGGGGATGTTGTATGCCAGTGAATAATCTTCCGGGAGAGTGAACAAATGTTGTCGTTGTTCTGAAGTGACCCCATATCTAGCTTTCTCTGTACCTCCATACGCGCCCATAAATTCATCGAAGGTAGGGTCAGACACAACTCGAATATGGTTTACTCATTTCTTTAGGTCATGGTCTCTTTCGAATGGCGCTAGTCATTGATCCGGCTCAATCCTTAAAAGATCTTCGGAGAACATGTCTATAAAATCGGTCACAAAATATGCTAATAGACCTTCTCAGAATTCGGCGCGCTCGCCATTTTTTTAACTCCACTAACATAAGGTTACAGGACCGTACTTAGTATCTACTTGGGAGTGCGAGTTCGTAACATTTATTTCTACAAAAATCTGCAGAATTCCCTTATCAAACGACATTTTACAAGAACACCTACATTGATCTACAGATCTTAACAATTCTGGACACATAACATACATTTTGAAAATTTGCAAATATATAACGATAAAACAGTTTCAAGTGGCTATCAAGTGAGACATTGTTTCGAATATGGAAGGTATTTAATATGCAATTAGTTCAGGATAGATGAATGATGAACGCTATGTGCTTAGAAACTCCGTCAAATAATATTAATATCGATTATTTCCAAATCATCACTTCTTGTTTAATCAATAACACCCGTTATGATTTTTGTTTGGAATTTTTTTTGTTCACTCATAAGGTCGCAAAAATATTATTTGTTTTGTAGTGGTGTGGTAGAGCAAGCTATACTGTTTTATCATACAAATTCAATGATACCTTACCTCACTTATTTCAAATTTGTCCTGCCTCATTCTACCAACTGTGTATAATCAAGTTTCTTCCAAATAATAGATATTTCCATTCGAATTTGTCTAACTGCCCTCAAATGTATGATATCACCTTAATGTATGCAAATTAATCTTCTGTATTAATTTTTTCGTCATACAAATCCATTCCCTTCAAAAAATTTAGAATTTTTCCCTCGTCCATTCTCCTTCATTGCAGCATCATTTCTTCCTGCATTTATCTTTGGTGAACCTACGCCTATCCTCTTGTACAAGTCGTTAAATTTTTGACTGGCCTACTACAGTCGAACACATATCCACTATTTGTGCCACTTAAAATGTTGAGCTCTGGTGACTAACATAGTTGAACACGTTTGACGTGAAAATGTTCTCATTAACAGAAAACGTGGTTCCACTTATCCGTTTCTCAGAAACATTAGCCATTTCCAAAAATGAACTTTTCGGAAAGTACCGGTAACTGTTTACTTCAAATTCTTGAAAAACTGGTGTAAATGACCTACCCTTACTATATCGTTTACAAAAGAACGTTGTCCGAATCAAAAAGTTCGTTTACTGTTGAATTATAAACTGTAAAAATGTTACCATTTCTCAAATAATTCGATGAGTTTATGTTCATATATAATACGAAAAGTGATTGTAATGCTGGAGCAGTCGCCTGTTATTTAAGACTGAGGACATTACAAATTAACATGACCTAGTATAACATTTATCACATTCTGAGTATTTAATGTAAGTAAGTTATAATGGAAAACTCAAGTATTTGACTCTGCCAGGTGCATTAGAAGATATAATGTTCAATTCGTCACTCCTTTATAGCTAGTTCAATAAACTCATTGTACAAGTGTCAGATTACATAGCATATTAGTAGTTTGTACAACAAGTGCGCAAAACGTTACTTTTCCCACGAGCGCAGAAGTTTGTGGCACGAGCCGTAAGGCGAGTGCTGCAAATCCAGCGAGCGGAAAAAGTGCTTTGCGTACGAGTTGTACACAATATTTTTTCTACAACTACGTTTAATAATTAAAGAAAAAAGTAACTTATATATGTATTTTATTTAAATTGAACAGAACGAATTTAAGAGTTCCAAAATTAAAGTAAAAACATTAAATAAATTGCAAATATATAAAAAAGTCGACAGGATTTGAACCCGGGCTTCTTCGTTCCAATGCTGATGTGTTTTCCACTAAGCTATCGCGGCAACAATTATGAAATACTGTATTTAGGTCTTTCCGCTGCTTTATTTTATTTTAAGTTTTTTATTTCGATTTTTCTATAATATGAAGTACATTGGTTACTAAGTAATAATAGATTGAATAACTAAATATAATCTTTAAAATTATGACTTGTTTTTTGAAACTGCAGGTAACAAATTTTCGATTGCATTTTGAGCCTTTTCGATAATATCTGGAGGAGTATTCTCAATATCGGAATTCGACAACTCGAAAGATAAATTATGATCTCGGTTCATAGTTCCTAAAATAATGGGTAATAAATGAATTTGTTTATAATCTATAATCAATAAACTGAAATACATAATCTAAAAGATAGTTTACTCACAGAATTTTTAGTTTAAATTTAAAATTTGAACACCCAGAAATCCACTATAGAGTATTGTCAAAAAGATTTGACATTGACATTTCCGTGGCCAAAGTGACATTTCCGTGGCCAAAGTGACATTTCCGTGCGGAAAAGTACCATAACGTGCACTTTTCCACACTCCACATTATTACTTTTCTAACGGATATCAAACTGATTAAGAAAAGGCTTGCTTTGCGCATAAAAATTTGTGTAGAAAAGTGTGTTTTGCATAGTAGTTGTAGAAAAAACGATTTTCCCTATTTTTTGGAGCAACCAAGTTAGAAATGTTTTGGTAGATGCTAATAAGTCATGAATATTACCTGTCTTACTTCCTCGTAGCTCTTTTGGATTAAATCCAGCATCCACGATAGCTTCAAAAACTGTTTCTAAAAGAATTCTGTGGTGAGGATCCATAACTCTAGCTTGTTTTGGAATAACTCCGAAAAAAGAGGCGTCGAATTTGTCTAATTCTGGTATTTTACCAGACCTCTTTGGTACAATTTCCAAACCTGAAAACCGATGCTCAAATCAAATAAGTAGAACAGGGTCGATAATTTTTGCAACCAAAAAAAATTACAGTAGGATGAAACCCATTAGAAAAAGAGGGGAATATGATCAAAATGAAAGGAAAAATAAATTACGGTCGATCCGAGTTCGGGAAGTGGGAGGGTGTGAGTTTTTAAGGGTAAAAAATGGTTTATCTTGATTTCCGGCAAAACTACTAGTCCTATGGAAAAAGTTAAATGGCAAAGTTGTAGGTGATAAAAAGATCTAGAACTTTTGTATTTGCAATTTTTTCACATGACCTCAAAATTTAGGTGAAAAATTCAAAAAACCAAGTTCTTGGTATTTTATTTATATCTTTTCAAAAATTTTTTTTTACGAAATTTGGTGAAAACTTACCTTATTATGTCCCAAATACACTGTAATTTATTTGATTTAAAATATTTATTTTTTCGCCTTATTTTAACTTAATATCAAAAAGCATCCTAATTTTCAATCGAAAATTCTGACGTCAAAATATGAGCTTTTTTCAAAAAGTCTGGGGGCTTTTTGTTCGCTGAAATATCTACTTTCTGATAGTGTGAAAAAATATACATTACTATAGGAAATGTTCTCAGAAAATGCAAACAATTGAAAAAAACTCAAATTCGAATTTTTTTTTTAATCACTATGTACAGTTTCATCAAAAAAATGTGATTGCTGCAATTTTTTTAGTTAAAAAGTTTATTTATTCAATTCGAATTACATTCATGTCATAGAAAATCTAATAAAATATAAATATACATGTAAATCGTACTATTGAATTTAGATACTTAATTCTGATTACGTTATTCATTATATCTTTTTTCAAAAACGTTAATCTTGTTATTTATAAATACCTTATTTGAAATTATAATCAGTTATTCACTAGTGCTTGTCTCTTTGAAGGCATTTCTTCATCGTTAGATTCGACAAACCTTTCCAACTCTAGTTGATCGTGGAAATCTTCAAGATCATCATCATCGTCTCCAATGTTATGTTCAGTCTGCATTGGTGCTTTATCCACAATTTCATCTGAATAATTTACTTCCTCGTTGATTTCTTCTTCCATATTGGAGCAATTTTCAGAACCATGGACAATTAGTGCATTTTAAACCATGTTTTCGGCAGCCACATTCTAAACTGTGACATCCATTTTCACAGCTGCAGCAAATAGTTTTCAGCAATACTTCCGGAATTAAATTCTTTTCTGTAAATTTGGACATAATGCCACGCTGATGTTGCTTCCAGCCCCAATCTGTTACTGTCAATTCGTTACCCAACCAAGTTTGAAGCTGATAATATACTCTGTAACAATGTTGTGCTGCTGTTCCTTCTGTGGGTTATGTTACGTTAAACATACTATTTATGAAAGAAAATATTACTAGTTTTATTTTAAAGTTGATTAATATAGATTAAAATACAGATAGTATTTACCTTGCTATATAGATTCCAAACGATTCTTTGAATAAAGTAAATTTCTCACAATTCTCTTAGAGTAACTCAGCCTACACGTGTATTTTTAAAAACGATGTTGTACACAGCTCTGTATCTCGAATACTGGCTAATGGTTTTTACAGCTGCTACGAAATAAGGACCGAGAAAGATGACGTTTAGAACGTCAGAAATGGATAAATGCCCATATGTGATTAAAATGTTCTAATTAAAACATTTTATTAACTTGAAAGTAACGTTAGTACAAAATTGTTAAATGTAAAAACAAAAATACCACTATTAAAGAAGTCAGGTATATATAAACTCAAATGTCCAGAATGTAATGCTGTCTATTTGGGTCAGACCCTTAGGAATTTTGAAGTACGATACAGTGAGCACTTACGAGCATACAGATTAAAACAACCAGATAAATCCCACTACGCAAAACATCTACTTGACACCAATCATTCATTGACACCTAACACAGAACTAGAAGTACTGCATATTTGTGAAAAGAAACAAGAACTGGATTTCCTTGAAGAACTGGCAATAAGAAGACATTTAAGAAACCCACAATATGAAGTTGTCAATGAACAGTTAAATCTAGGGAATTCTCCACTAATAAACTGTCTTCTTAAGTGATAATTGTAAAGATCAGCAGATATAGTTTTCCTGGTTTTCTATATCATTGCACAGTTATACTGATCTTAATTGGAAAAATGATATCCAGGATATCACCATAGGGCTAATAATATCTAAGCTTCAATATTTGTAATATCACATCTTCTTCTTTTTTCTATAAACATATATTAAGCCAATCACAAGTTAGGTTACTTCTTGGTCTAGCCAAAATTAACTACTAAACATCAGGTAGGCATAAAATGAAATGTAACTTCTGTCATTCTGACGATGATATTGATTTATCGAAACAATTGTCAATTTTTTAGAATTTTCAATAACTTTTATTATATTGTGGAATTAACTAGAGACCTTGAGTTTCATGTAAAAACACTAATTTTATTAACTATTATTTTGTGTATAATCAGTATAATACGACAATTGGCAGCTATAAGAAAAGTTCTAAATGTTCTTTTACATAAATAAAAGATTATTATAGAGAGAATAAAATGTTGTTTTCTGTACGATTTCATTGATTATATAAAATAAAAACTAGTTATGTGCTTGCTGACTTTAATATTATATAATAAGTTGAAATAATTGAATACTATTAAGGGGAAGAAAGTAAACATTTGTACAGAACGAATCACTTCAAGTTTTTCAATTACATTTCAGAAAACATCAGGAGGATTGGGAACCAAATATAAATACTAGAATTTGCAGTGCTCATTTTGTCAATAATCAAAAATTAGATAATCCCCTACACCCATCTTACATACCAACAATTTTTTCGTTTATGAATAAAACATGAAATCTTACGTTTTTTGAGTAATTAAAGTGTAAATCTTAATAAATACCTCAAAATTGTACAAAATGATTGAAAACAAATTCTCGAATTTGATTTTTTTTTCAATTTTTTGCGTCCTCTGAGAACATTTCCTATAGTAATGTATATTTTTTTACACCATCAGAAACTAGATATTTCAACGAACAAAAAGCCCCCAGACTTCTTGAAAAAAGCCGATATTTTGACGTCAAAATTTTCGATTGAAAATTAGGGTGCTTTTTTGATATTAAGTTAAAATAAGGCGAAAAAATAAATATTTTAAATCAAATAAATAACAGTGTATTTGGGACATAATAAGGTAAGTTTTCACCAAATTTCGTAGAAAATTTTTTTTTTTTTAAAATATAAATAAAAAACCAAGAACTTGGTTTTTTGAATTTTTCACCTAAATTTTGAGATTATGTGAAAAAGTTGCAAATACAAAAGTTGTAGATTTTTTTATTACCTACAACTTTGCCATTGAACTTTTTTCCATAGGACTATTTTTGCCGGAAATCAAGATAAACCATTTTTTACCCTAAAAACTCACCCCCTCCCACTTCCCGAAGTCGGATCAATCGTAATCCATTTTTCCTTTCATTTTGATCCTATTCCCCTCCTTTTCTAATGGGTTTCATTCTACTGTGATTTTTTTTCATTTTATACCATTTTTGAAGGCTTCGGCCCTGGTCTAAAGAGCTCATGTTTTATCATAATTAACAGTTCGATTTAATCAAATAAAAACCATTGAATTATATATTTTCGGATGATTTTTGCTGCATTTACACATATATCGAAGTAAAAAGTCAACTTTATCAGTATTTGAATATTCCGCCATTGTGATCGTTGCGTCACTTAAGTGACTTGAAGTTAACATCAAGACATTAACTACTAACTTACAGAGAATAGACGTTCGTATACAATAAAGAGATCCAACAACAGTTGACTCCCGATTTTACTGACACGGTTGGAAAAAGCCTTTATATGAATGTTAGAAAGAGACAACAAATGGGGCGTGCCTATACAAATACACAATAAAAATCTAAAGATGAATAGAGACGCTGAACCATTCGTTAAATAGAGATAGAACTAGAGCACATCATCACACAAATTGGGATCGGTGATCGATTTGTAATTTGACATTTTTAAACATCAAGGTGGTCTACGTAACTGTAACGATGCAGCCACAATTCACGTAAGTGACGTATACGCACTAAAAGCTGCATAATATAATATTTCGATTTTTTCATGTCAAATGAAACAATAATAAATGGCTTTAAAGATTAAAACTAACTTTTCCGCATCTGTGACCCTGAACAATATTCTATCATAAAATTGTTACTTGTATATACTTCGGGGGATGTATCGTGCTAACAAACCGAAATCTCTCCAAAAATGTAGTATATCTGGATTTATAGGACCCGCTGTACTCACTCTAGTCAACTTAAAATCAATAGGGTACATCTGTAAGACTCCTTGAACAATATTCAATCATAAAATTGATCAATCGTATACTCTCTGGAGGCTGTATCGTGCTAACAAACTGAAAATTCTCCTAAAATGACAAAAATTTGGTACTCCAAGTACCATAGCACCCGTTGTACTAGGTTTAGTGAGCTGAATATAAATAGTGCTCATTTTTGAGACGCTCTGAATAATATCCAATCATAAAATTATTGTATTTACTCCGGAGGCTGTATCGTGCTAACAAACTGAAACTTCTCCAAAAATTACAAAAATAACGTACTTAAAGTACTGTAGCACATGTTGTATTGGCTCTGAAGACCTGAAAATCAATAGGTTTCATCAGTAAGATGTCCTGAATAATATTCAATCATAAAATGGGTGACTTCTTGAACTCCGGAGGCTGTATCGTGCTAACAAACTGAAATTTCTCAAAAAATGACAAATTGTCGTCCTTCAGGTACCATAGCACCCGTTGTACTGGCTCTGGTGAGCTGAAAATCAATAGGGTTCATCTGTGACATGTCCTTAACAATATTCGATCATAAAATTGGTGAATTATTGTACTCCGGAGGCTGTATCGTGCTAACAAGACATGTAAGAAAAAGTGGCCGACGACAACGACGACAACGACGACAACGACGACAACGACGACGACGACATACACACAGGATTTTTTTTCTAAAAACCATTTTTTCGTGTTGTTGTTCATGGAAAACGTAAAAATAACTCAAAATTTTTTTTCAAAATTCCAACTTTTTTTGGAGTAAACCAATACTTTTCTCGCATATTAGATAGGTTGGGCGGAAAAGTAATACCCAAGGGTGAAAAAACGGGGGTCAAATTTCAACTTGAGCACACAATTGTTTCATAATATGTATAGAAAGTATTGGCGTTTATCTCTAAACAATAATTTCATTATTGGACGTTGACGACAGAGCGAGGCAATTCTTCTACTACCATACGTTTGTCGATAAAGCGAAGATATTCTAAACAAACTGAAAGGTAACGAACAAACTCCACGTGAGTATTGAGTTGTGGTAACTTTACAACAAAAAGATCTGTTAGGTTTTCGAATGATAAATTCTATTTAATTGCTTGACTGTATTATTCCAATTAATTTCTGGAGTCACAAAAAGCGCACGAACTAAATATTCCTCACAAAACAGACAATTGAGATATCTAGAGAGTTTATTTACCTCATCCTTGCCTGGGCTAATGCTGCTTGCATGTATCATTGATTTGCGATTAGTGCTTGACAGCACGAGATCGTTTAAATGTCTCATTACCCCAACCTATACGCTAAATAAAACATGCGAGAGATTGTAAGCGTTTACTATCAGAAGTTTATGTCAGGAGTGCCAAACATAGACTTTTTTAATAAATGTATTAGAAATATGTGAAACAGAATCTCCAAAACCTGCCGAAGTATAATTTTCATTGTTACTACTCTGTCTATAGACAATTGAACAGAATTAAAGCTGTGAAAAAAATCGAGGAAACTAGCGATACCTTGATAACGAAATATTTGTGTAGAATAGTGGATAATGAAGAACTAGGACTTGGAAAATTCTTCTTAACAATATGTTGGATCGAAATGGAAATTAACAAATTCATACTTAACGAGAAATGAAACATGAAATCAAGAAGTTCTTATATATTTGGATCATATCAGATTCTCCGAAATCAATCCTTTCATACATCATGTGATAGATGCTTCTGTTCACTTGACTATCGACTTCTTTAAATATTTATTATACGGAAATTTTTCCACTTCTTGTACTTAAGAGAGCAATAATTTGATATTCAATAACTCGCACAACAAGAAGTACGTGATATAGTTGATGTTTTCAATCGTCAAACTACGCAAAAATCTATTATTTAAATGAATAATTCACCTGCTGGGTAACGTCGTTCGTCGTCTGTTATCAGATCCTTTCCAATGAGTAGAGCTTCCTTGAATTGCTCCACATTATGACACTCTGGATACCTTCCAGATATGCCGGAAATAACAAACTCTTCGTTAATAACCATTATTACGGGAAGGAAAAATAACCTGTAAATTTAAAAGCAGATGAAACTACAGCAAAATGTATGTTGATATTTTAGAATTGTACGTATCACTTTAGATAGAATATACGGGGTGTCTCACGAGGTTTTGGCTAGTATATATCTCGAAAACTATTCGAACTACAATATTGAATTTTGGCAGTTATAAACCGTAGGTGGTGTTACACATTTTAAGCAAGCAGTTAGTTTGCTGCAACGTCACGTTTCGGATTACGTGTTATAATTTTTAGAAAAGTTAATGAGACAACCTGTATATTGTTCCATCGCAGTAAAGGTCTCTCTTATACTAATTCAGCGATTCCTATTTTTTTTGTGTTTTGTACTTAGAAACGATAAACAAATCTTTATAAAGTTTTTTATTTGAAAAACAGAGAGCGCTGAGAAACAAAAAACTCGCTACAAAAATCGCTTAGGCAAAAATCTTGGAGGAGTTCGTTAATGAGCGAAATCGGCCCAGTAAAAACAAAATGGCGGCCTGTCAAAGTTGAAAAAAAATCGTATTTCCTTTGTTTTTCATTTGACGCAAAAAGGTTACTGAGCTTTTTCATAGAACTTAAAACGTTCTATACCTTTTGTATTTAACATTTTTCACTGAATCGTACATTAAAACATTTATTTAAGAAAGTTCACAAATTCACCAAAATGTTACTTTGGTTTCTTTTACATCTCAAAACATTCTATTACTTTTGTATCTAATTTTTTATTTTGGGTTTTATGCAAAAATGTTACTGAAATAAGCCTGTCCGATTGTTCCTGTGCCATTGGGATTTTTTTCTATTGAAGCTGTTTCCCACTTATTCCAACCATCAAAACAAAAATTGGGTCGCTAGAATACATTAAATATCACCGGAAATCCAACAGGAAAATGTCAAAGCCATTTTTGAATTGTCCTGTTTTCCTACATTTAGAAAGTAGGCATATACTACACCAAGTTTATTTACGTCCATTATTTTATTTACGCAATCATTTTGTTGTGTGATATATGCTGTGTCCAAAAAAGTTGTTTTTTATAATTGTTTTCTATGGTCAAAACTTTGGCTGATTGATAATTCATAGAATGGCCTGCATAAAACACGTGTTTTGCATAAGCAAATCTGCCGGGGTATAATTAACTATCACTTTTATGAGAGGCGATTCGATTGGTTATTGACCAATGTATTTCCTAGTACAGTTCATGCAAGGAATTTCATAAACTATATTAGTTAACTTATTAGGTGGTGTTTCATCTTTTATCTCACTAAAAATTGAATTTATTGTAAGGTGTTGCTTATTTACAATTTTTATATTATGTCGTTTAAAGACTCCTGAAATGTTTAGTAAGATCAAAGACAAAACACCAACTAATCTAATAAGTAAACTAATCAAAATAATGGTAGTTCCAGATCCAATAGTTTATTTGATATCATATTGTTTTTTTGATTTTCCATTGAATTATGTTTATAATAATTTATTATAAAAATTTACATCTGAACCAAAATTCTAGATCGATTTAATCTAACTATTTAATAGATTATTTTCAAAATTTATGAATGAATAATAATTTATTCGAAAGCTCGGAATAAATATCTGAAAAATATCCTTTATTAATAATGTGGCAAATATTGTTCTATGAATGGAATTGTATATACACATATACAAACTTTTGTTATGGGGAATGCGGCAATAAATTCTTCTATTGATCTCTTTTGTACATTTCTCCAAAAGGTTCACCTAGTAGACACGTTTAACTTATCTTGGAAGTGATCCTATTCCGCTATCTCAATCTATCTACTCCACTCAATGAATCACCCCCTACTCGTTAGAATTATACCGAACAAATTAATGAAATAAAATAAAAATGCTTACAATTGAAAACACTGTATACACTAACACTCTCACTACTGTTTTGAAGGCAACTGATAGATAAGGTTTCAGGATCTTGTATTTATGGGAAACCTATTGGTGGGTTTTTTCTTTTTGGAGCGTACAATACGTGACGGACGTTATCTCGGAATGTTTTAGGAGGGAAATTGTTATTTTTCGCGCAGGCTATGTGAGACGGAGGTGAGGTGGTATCGATATGGGGCAGATGAAGATGTTTCCAGGTTGATGGTCATCTCTGGCGGCCGTCACTTGTGTTAAAAGAGTTTGGACGTTTTTCTATTTCGATAGATTCTCGAATTGTTTTGGAATTGAGGTAGCGAATTGAGGCGATGTTTTTAGTTTTATTGAAACTGATTGTGTGCCATGTTTACGAAAGCTTTTCGAATTATTCTGGAGTTGACGTAGCGACTTGATCCGATGATTTTTGTTCTATCGAAATGGATTTTATGCCCTGTTTGGGCACGATATTAAGGAGGTATCAGAATTTCTACCAGACACTAAGTAATATTTTGCTCTAACAGATATGTCAATTAGTCTGATCCATGAAGGAGCGCGGACAATCTAAGAAAGATATTTCATATACTCCACGCTGTTCATTTGGGATTTTATCCCTGACATATTCAATAATGTGGGAGATTTCTGTTGGGGTTTCTAGATTTTTTGAATATCGTGGGATTTGGATTTTGCAAATTGTGTCTGTCAATCCTTTATTGTAAGGAAGGCATATTTTTCATTGACTATCCAAGTCAGTTGCCGAGAAGGAATGTCTGGATGCTCTTGTTGATTTGGGAATTTTAGTAGATAAGCTATGTTGGTATGGGAGCACTTTCAAGGTCGTTAATGGAAGCTCGAATGGGGGTAACCTAACATTACAACCCATTTTGCATCAATGTATGATTTAAAAAAAATTATTACTGATGATTGGATTAGTATTCATGACGGAGTTAAGTAGGGGCGGCTGCTGATAGGAATGGGCATTTAGAAATCGGTTAGTGTGAGTGGGTTTATGATTGATGGAATGTGAGAAACCATGTGGTGAAAGTTTCTGATCATAACGTCAAGAAATGGTAGAGATGCGTTATCTGTATCTTGAATGAAGGGATGTAAGCTGTTCAAATGTAATAGAAAGGAATAGAAGTATCTTTTCCTTACGACTGAATGACGAAAGTGTCATCAATATATCGCAACTAACAGCTTGGTCGAAGTGGGGAAATTTTCGAAATGTTCCATGAAAATGTTGGCGATGACCGGAGAGATAGGGGATCCCATGAGGACCCCTTTCATTTGTCTGTAGAAGTTACCTTGAAATATGAAGTAGGTGTTGATTAAACAGTATTTGATTAGGGAAAGACAATATGGAGTAATAGGTGTTTAGTATTTAAGATAGGGATTTTGGTAGATAAGTAGACAATGTCACATTTGTGGAAGAAATCTCAAAACTTTTTTGTAGGTCAATGAAATGGCGAGAATTTTTAATGTAGGATTGGGGTTGCTCGGAAATTGGTTGAAGAGTTTCAGTTAGATGTTTAGGCAGGAATTTGGGGGGGCAGTTGAATGCATTGACAATGGGTCGTAGTGGAGGATGGGATTTGTGAATTTTCGGAAGACCGTATATTCGAGGAATGCAGAATGATTATTCTCATGGGATGAGCTTAGCTTTTATATCGGGGGGAAATGGGGTCTAATTGATATATTGCTTTTTTTATTACTTTCCTTTTTTTGGTGGGTTAACTACCCCTTCTTGATAATGGCTCCAAAGTTGTTATCAATAGGTATCAATAAGAGTAATACGTAACTCTGGACGTACTATATTAATGCACACACTGTCTGACATGCGTTTCAAGAACCAAAATATCTTCTTCAGAGATCGTTTACGACAGACGTTAACATGAGTATCGAAACGCAATTCAGTCAGTGTAGTAGTGGCAAATAGTATGTTCAGCATGAATATCACCAACGGTTCCATACATTTCAACTCAGTACTGCCTGAATATATGTATTTCTGGACCACCTCGCATCATAAATAAAGGAATGATGCAGAACCAAAAGTTACCTGTTCAGGGGACTTCCTTTCAATATTATTTATTCGATATAATGTGCGTCATGTATTCGATATATCTGCGTCAAATTTTAAATATGTTAATATAATATATTTAAAATGTTAATAATCATATTAACAATTGAAATGAACAAACTTTATCGTTTTTAGTTATCTCGAATCTTGTTACGAGCAATTAAGTAGATACCAATTGATTTATTTTCATTTCAACGAAGTGAATTATACTTTCATTATTCAAAATTTGCATTTTTTCAATAATAAGTAAAAAAGAAACTTACTGTTTCTATTTAATTAACTAGAAACAGTAAGTTTAATTTAAAACGAGTAGTTTCCACGAAGTAAGGGTCGAGACAGTTAATTTTTAAGTGAAAAAGAATTGGATGTTCGAAATAATTCTCAATGACACCCAGTAAAAATTATTCTATTTCGATAATATTTGATATACATATCAGGGAGTTCGAAATATGTAAATGACTAAAATTTCTTTCCAATCGGGTGAGCCTAATGTGAGTTTCTGCTAACGAACGTTATCAATGGGTTGAAGCTCCATGATTTCTTACGCATTCCCTAATACGTCTAGGCATATTCATAATCAGGTGATCAATATCCTCCTCATTCCATGCCACCTCTAACACATTCCGAAGGATGGTACAAATTTCTTAACTCGATTATATCCAACACATGTTCAATTGGGAACAAATCAGGGGATGTTGGAGACCAAAGTAGCAAATGAATTTGAGCCTGGTGGTAGTAGTCCAAGGTTTTTCTGGCTATAGCGGAGGGCGGGGCAAGATTGGCCCCCTAATTTTAATCGCTTCTAAATATGTTGTTTGTTGCATTAGCGATTTTAAATTTGAAGAACTGGACAGGCTGATGTGTTATTTATTACTCACATACAGTTTAATATTTTTTTAATTTAGCGATAACATAGTAAAAGACATTTTTTACGAAAGTCTATATTTCCCATCTTGCCCCGCAGGTGGTGTAAGATGGGAAACTAGGTAGGGCAAGTTGGGATATACATGATTTTGTAAAATAATATAATTTTTTATTGAATTTTAATTATTCTGTTGTACAAAGTGGACATATATGTTGTACTTCGTCATTATCTTCCTTCTCTCCAGCACAGGAACAGTGTGACCAATGTCTGCACTTGATGCATAGAACCCATCCTTCCGTTGACTGGGAATATAAATGGCTGCAATAAAAACATGCTGCATCATCTTCCACGTTTCCTTTCGTCTTCCCCAGATGAGTCACTCTCTATAGTTTTGTTTTCCTTCTGTTGATTATTATTAAGTTTTTTACAATTTGGCAGGGAGTTTCAAATTTCCGTTTCTTTACCAAATATTTTCCTTTTTCGGAACTTTTTCTCTTAATTACCGTCTTTTCTTTGCTCAAATTATTTTTTCCATTTTTCCTATAAAGTTGTACGGATTAAAAAAAAAATTGAGAGTGTTTTTACTTTAAAAAAACATCATTAAACTAACTAACATATTGTTTTGACCGGATTCTCATGAGCATTGACGAACCCGGTCAACTTTGGAGCGCTGCAACAGCATTTTAAATGAATGAAATTAAAAAAAAATATAGAGAAACATTTTCCTGAAAAAACCATCTACAAGATTGGTCTGCGGTAATTTTTTTGTAAAATGTATAAAAAAAGTTATAGAGCAAAAAAGAAAATTTTTATAGACATTTTTTCACCCTTTTGCTTAACCTCTTTAATTTCGAATTTACTGCAATAAGTTATATGAACATATTTATAGCAAAACTCATTTGCTACAAATCATGTCTCAACGATTTTTTTGTAGGACGCATATTTTCCGAGATATCGCAAAAAATATGTTTGCACCCCTTTTTCCAAGATGGCGACCGGGGGACAAGGGCGGCAACCCTACAAACTTGGGGCTAAGCTTCTATTGACCTTCCACATATGTCCCAAAAATAAAATTGCGTCCTCTAAAAAATGCAATATTAGGTCCTTCAATGGACTACACACTCTTGAAAACGTGGTCAAGACAGAAAGAAAGTAAATTGATGAGCACTTTCTGTAACAACAAGAATCAAGAAATCGAGAATAAAGCGATTTGGCTAATAGAAGACAAACTGCTTTCTGTAGATTAAATACCACGCAGATGGAATATGGTGAAAATTATCAGCTTGGATAATAGTTCGCAGTGACTCTCAAAGAAACAGTGAATTTTTCTTTGGAAAATATTAAACAAATGTTATGTCGTTTGCGCCATTTATACGGAATACATTTATTTCCAAGCAAGATAATGTTAGGCTTTGAATTTAATCTCTTGGAATGTTCTGGAAAATACTTAGCCCTGACAGACATGGTAAAGCACCAAGTATTGGAACATCTCTGAGAAAGTAGTTGAAAACTCGTGTTTTCTTCAGTGAAAATTCGCAAAAATAAACGTGATCACTTATTAAACCTTTGAACGGTCCTAT
Source organism: Galeruca laticollis (assembly GCA_963921935.1). Taxonomy (NCBI): domain Eukaryota; kingdom Metazoa; phylum Arthropoda; class Insecta; order Coleoptera; family Chrysomelidae; genus Galeruca; species Galeruca laticollis. The sequence continues at coordinate 80,491,503 of OY998183.1, forward strand.
TTATGAATCATTTTCAGAATTACTTATGTATTGCTATTGTACGATACAACATCGGTTACCAAAACATTTTTTCACTGACGATAAGAAGGTGGGACTGCCTATAGACCAACAAATGATTCACAAAAGTTAACAGTGGTTAACACAAGCTAATTTGGAAAGAACTAGCTATTTTTATAGCTAGTTCTTTCCAAATTACTATTGATTCCTCAGCATCTACAAAAGTGTGGAATTCTACAGAGTTAACAAAAATCTTGGATTTTGTATAACCAGCAAAAGAGGAAACAAATTTTCTCCAGTTGACCAGATGGTTACAACTTACACTGAACCAAAAAAGTACGCAAATATAAAGAACACGATTGTCATCTCAACAATTTTTTTCGTCAAAATTGAGCCACCAATTGGAATTGTTAATATTACAAAATTGTAGTTGTTGAATATAAATTCTATAAAAACCTAAGCAATATTAACAACATTCATACATTGATAGAACAAATTGTGTTAATATTAACAAATGATTTTGTCAATAATAATAACTATTATTAAATCTGATGAAACTGTATGATGGTAATAACAAACGTAAGCGTTATGGCAACGAATTTAATTCGTAATAGGTATTAACAATCCTTGTTGTTAATATAATGAACATATATGAAACCATACGTTGTAATAACAAGATATATTCGTTGTTACAACGGCCATAATTTTTCATATTAACAATTTGATTTTGTTGATATATCGAACTTTAATGAAACCGTATGAAACTGTATATATATTATTAACAAATTGTGTTGACTGTGACAACAAAATTTATTTGTTATATCAACAATCTGCTTTTGTTCATATAACAATCTCGTATAAAACCCTTTTCTGCACTAGGGCGTCAAATTATTTTTTATATAATACTTGTAGTTGATGTATTTTTGATATATATTTTCTAATTAAATTATAAGGCAGCAAAATAACTGTTTAAATAAAACAAAATATTGTTTGAAATAAGTATTTATTGAACTTCGAAACTATAGAACTATTGAGAGTCAAAGTACCTATAAAATAGGTATGACCATAAGCACTAAATACATATCGTTCGATATTTCTAGAAATATTCCTCGCCTCTGTAGGCCCGTAATAAAAATTTTGTTTTCTAGAATTTAATTTGTCCAAAGTAAAAATTTTTGCAGTATGTATATAACAGTTAATTACTTGACACAAACTATAGTACTATTCTCCTTCAAATAAATCATGCAACAATATGAAATGAAGGAAAGTAATTTAAAATACACCTATGTGATATCCTTGTTCCCTCATAATTATTATCTAAATCCATTTCATAATTCTCTCTGATCCTAAGAGCGCTTTGCTCAATATTTTGCTGTGTTTCTTGTTTTGAAGCTCTACAAAATCTATAAAAAAAATTGCTAGAAAATGACTTCGTAAATCCAAGAATTGAGTTAAGTCCCAAATTATCTCCAACTACTAACCCCAACCCAAAATGAATTTTATAATCCAAAATGTACACTCCATTGATTTCTAAGTCTTTAAGTTCTTCTACCAAATATTCAAAACATTTCGCGTATCCAAATAATTTTAAGTCACAGGATTTGACAACTGCTGCATAAAATATGTGCACCAGCTTTGATTCCTTCATAGGTAAACAAGGAAATGAATAGTATACATTACTAACAGAATGCTTGGTAGACTTTACTCCTAATGGGTTGCTAATTTCAAACTCATCAAGGTATAATAAATATGGTATTAAAATTTTATCTGGATAAAGTTTACTTTCACTTTTCCAAAGATCGCCTTGCACAAAGTAAGTAAAACTATTGCTTTTTTTCCAAGCTTTTAATGTGATTATAAACCATTATTAGTAATTTATCTTTTCCAAAAAAAGTTTTAAGTTGAAACTGAAGAGACATCAAAATTCCCGATATTTTTTTTATCAGTAACTAAATGTCCTTCACGCCGTATAGGCTGTACAATATTTTCAATTCTAAATTCTTTTACGTTTTCATCAGCGTATCCTTTGTTTTCTATAAATTCAAATAACAGATTATCTGAACTATAGTTTCTGAAGGGGTGTCGAAAATTAGACACAAAACTACCAAAGTCATTGTTCAATTGTAAATTATCTTGAAAATTACACTTTACAAAAGTAAGAAACATATCTAAAATAGGTTCTATTACAAATTGATTAGTGAGTTTCTGAATTTTAAATACGTCTTTTCTACTAAAATTATCATTATTATGAAGTTGTATAACAAATTCTGTAACAAGCTCGTCAAAAAATTCTCTATTAAATTTAAATTGATTTTGTTGCCTCTTATTTATATTGAAAGCACAATCATTTGCATTAAAACATACTTGATTACTTAGAGCAAGTCCTGGAGACAATTCTGCTGATGGACAAATAGATCAATTGCAAACTGTCAAGAAACTACCAAAAACTAAATCAGCTTCTACTCTTATATGCACGAGTAATTGAGATGCTTGAAGGAAATTAGGAAATCAAATTTCTTAATAGTTACAGAGAAAATAAGAAATTGTATAAACACGAATCCCCTATTCGCCTGCTTAAAATCCCAGAGCAAACAGAAATATGAAAAAGACGGTTCTAAAGATTAAAACTAACTCTTCCGCACTAATACGTTCCGGAAAATGTATCGTGCTAACCGAAATTTCACCAAAAATGTATTATATATTAATTCATCTGTGAGACGCCCTAAACAATACCTATCTAAACAGTATCCAATCATAAAATTGGTCTCTCGTATACACACCGGAGACTGTATGGTGCTAACGAACAGAAATTTCTCCAGAAATAACCAAACATGTAGTATATCGGATTTATAGAACCCGTTGTACGGGCTCTGGTGAGCCGAAAATCAATATGGTTTATATGTGAGACGCCCTGAACAATATCCATACATAAAATTGGTCGTTTGTTGCACTCCGGAGGCTGTGTCGTGCTAAGAATATATGTTACAAAAAGTGGCCGACCACAACGACGACGACATACTCACAGGACTTTTTTTAAAACACGGTGTTTTTCTCTATGGAAAGCGAAAAAATAAGTAAAAAAAATAGAAAATATCAACTTTTTTGGGGGTAAATCAATATTTTATCGCATCATAGAAAGAGTTGCGCGGAAAAGTAATATATGCGGGGACTATTATAAATTGAAATCTCCGCAATTGAAGAAGCAGACCATCAAGCGAAAATAGTAACCAAAAGTGACATTTTGAATATGGTATGAGGAGATAAATCATAGGCCACACCAGTTCAAAATATCCATATTCATTCCGAAAACCAAAATAACTTAGTATCTACTCCGGTGTGAGAGTTCGTGACACTACCCCCTCCTTGAATGGAACTCCTGGAACTTTTGTGTAGCCCTGGCCCCATTTCTACACTATACGATCTTATGGAGATAACAGGGCACCGTCTTCATCGGATACTGATAACGGGTATCTTGGAAGATCACCTCTACCATGTTCCTGATGACTCGCCAATCCAACTGGTTACTCGCTATCTTAGGCATAGCCAGTTTCTTTACGCTGGATTCCAACACATATTCTAGGAGGTTTCCACACATCGCGGTAGGTAGATCGGTCCTGAAATTAATTTTTACTTACAACGTCGAAGACGTACTGCGAATTGTGTTTCAGTCTCAGTGTCTTGCCAGGGACTGGAATCTAGTCTCCAAGTTTTTGTTGCCCGAACTTCTTTCGAAAGACGGTTGCCAACCCTCGTGCGTTCTTGATACCGACGGGGATGTTGTATGCCACTGAATAATCTTCCGGGAGAGTGAACAAATCTTGTCGTTGATCTGAAGTGACTCCATATCTAGCTTACCCGGTACCTCTATACGCGCCCATACATTCATCGAAGGTAGGCTCAGACGCATCTCGAATGTGGTTTACTCCTTTCTCTAGGTCATGGTCTCCTTCGAATGGCGCCAGTCGATTTTGGTGAGCTATTTTTGGTTTTCCGTTCGCGATCTTGCTTATGCGATATATAACATCATTGATCCTTTTCTTGATTAAGTATGGACCTTCATAAGATTTTTGTAATTTTGGAGAAAAACCTTTTCTCCTCGTCGGGTTGTGTAACCATACTTTGTCCCCTTCTTTAAAACCGCCTACTGTGGCCTGGGTGTCGTACCGACTTTTCATTCTGTCGCTGGCAACTTGAAGATTTGTTCGAACTAATTTATGAATATCGTCCAACCTTCTTCTCAATTGGATCACGTAGTCTTCTCCTGCTAGATCTTCTCCAGGCCAACATACAAATTCCAGGTCACAAGGAAGCCTCATTTCACGCCCAAACAGGATTTTCGCAGGTGTTTCACCCGTGGACTCATTGACGGCAGATCGATGAGCCAAGGCGAATAGGGAAAGATACTGGTCTTAGTCTCTCTGATGGCTGGAAACTACTTTGGACAGGTATTTTCCAATAATCCTGTTCATTCTCTAGACCATTCCATCTGACTGTGGATGTAATGATGTTGTCCTGTACTTCTCCATTCCCAGCTTCTCGCAAATCTCCTGGAATAGATGGCTTTCGAAATTTCTTCCCTGGTCACTGTGGATTTCCAAGGGCACTCACCAATATATCCGCGACAGTTGTGGCCTCTTGATTCGGGATCGCGTACATTTCCACCCACTTTGTGGAATAATCCATTATAGCCAGGATCTATTCACCACCATTTTCTGTCGTCGGAAATGGTCCAGTGATGTCTAAAGCAATCCTTTCGAAATGGCTGCCAACATTATACTGCTTCATGGGTGCCTTCCTTTTGCGATGTGGTTCATTACTCGTAGCACAAGTCGTACATTTCTTACACCAGTCCTCCACATCGTCGGAGCTGTTCATCCAATAAAACCTTTCACGGACTCGCTGAAGGGTTTTCTTCAATCCCAGATGGCCTCCCGATGGACTGTTGTGTAACTTCTTCAGTACCTCAGCTACTCTTGGTCTAGGGACAATTAGCAGTCTCCTCATCTCGGAACAGTAATCGTTTTCAAGGACTCTTTTCAACAGCATGTCTTCCAGGACAAGGGAGTCCCACTGAACTCACTATGCCTTGAGTGTCGGTAAAAATCTTGACACTTCTTGCCATGCGGGTCGCAGATTTTGTTCCTTCCATTGCCGAATCTTCTTTAGGTGAGGATTATTCTCCTCATCTTCTTTGATCCTGATGGGTGTCCGTTCTTCGTTGACTTAGTTCTTAAAACTGCAGCTTCCTTAGATTTCGACTTGTTGTCGTGGGAACAGTCTATTGGGTACGACCGTCTGGACATGTAGTCGGCATTTCGGTGACTCACACCAGTTCGATGTTCATCCCTGTCTGATTTCCTATGTGAATGGATTTTTCTGGCTGCAGGATTCTTGGGACGCTTAGACGGGCTGCGTACGTGCTCTAGCTGACCACACTTCCGGCATTTGATCTTATTCGGCTTCTTGTCTGCTATACATTTCAACACGTTGACGATCTGATAAAGTCCGTCATCGTCACCTTCTTCCTGCATGGTCCTACCTCTGCTGTAGCCTTCGTGGCTGCTTTGCATTTAAGAGGTTCTTTGTTTGCAGAGTCGTAGAACGCTTACACGAACTGCGTACATTTTCTAGCTCACCACAATTACAGCACCTAATCTTCTTCGACTTCTTCTCGACCATATCCTTCAACAAGTTGACGATCTGGTCAAGTCTGTCCTCGTCGCCTTTCTCTTGGATGGTCGTGACTCTGTTATATCCCGAAGCCTTCGTGGCTGCCTCATATTCAAGAGCAGCAGTGCCTTTTTTACTAGATAATTCTAGATTGCGTCTTACACAAAAACAATTGGCTCTCTGGAATATTCTTTTCTTTTCGGGATATTTCTCAAATGCCGGCTCATTCCTTGAAGGATCTTCGGAGAGCAGATGAAAAATAGAGTACCAGCCGCATTTTTCATAATTAAAATTTAAATAGTTTATTTAACGGTTTCTTGGATAATTCTCATCCTAAATATTTACATACAAAAATGTTATTTAGTACGTCGGCTAACATAGATGTACATGCTAATGATAGCCAACCTAACATGGTTCCGATGAACGGTGGGACTGGTGAAGCATCAATCCAACCTATTTTTACATATTTACCTTATGTAAGAGACATCACTCCTAGACTTTCCAGAATATTCAATCCATTAAACAATTTCAAAATTGCAAATATTGACCATCAGATCAATGATCACTAAAGTCAAAGATAAATAGTATATTAATTTGAATTACAGCTGTGTGCACAAGAGATGAAAATCCCAAATTTTTTTTCCCTAAGAGAAACAATAGTATATTGATTTACGAGTGGCGAAAGTAACATTTTTTGAACCCAGAGAACAGACACAGTCGACGCTGGTAATGTTTACGAGCTTAAAAAATGTTTTCAACGAGTGAAACACTATACTTTTTCTACAATCCTGTTATAATAATAATATACTAAAAAATAACAATGGACAAATATTTTATTTTACATTAAAAATAATAAACATTATTTATGATTCAAATATTAGTTAATTGTTACATTCGAACAGTTATTCAAAATTATGAGAGTATTATAATACATATTTTCATGTATCGTTTATGCATTTTAGTGCAAATTGAAAAGTCTAAGCAATTAACGAGGAACGTCAAACTAATAAAACCAGACAACTAGATATAAATTGTTTTTAACTCTGACGTTATTTTTAGAATTCTATGTTGCTTTCTAATTAAGCAAACATAAAAAAAATGCATTCTAATTGTAGAAATTATTCTTGTCATTCCTTATTAATAGTTTAAAGTCGTCAAAACGTTATATACGAGGGCGTGATATGTTTGAAAATATTAATTTAACTTTCGTCAGTACAGGCGAAAGTTAACGTAGTGGAAATTTCCATCACTAGCAACGAAAATCACGTTTTCGCTGAAGGTATTCTATTACAAAATGACGTCTTTTTGTAAAGGATTGTAGAAAAAACTACTTAGTAACGTCGTCTATAGTATTCCTTGTAGGGATCGTGACAAGCATTACATAGGCCAGACTGTGAGATCACTTTCTAATCGTACTATATCACGTAATAGTGATTGCTGATTGCCTCTAATGAGATATGCGCTCTTGCAGAACATGTAAATGTTTTAGACCATCAGATGTATTTTGAGTCAGTGAGAGTGCTGGCAACTGAGTCATACAAGCCTAAGTCAACCTTCTTGCTTTTATTTATTTCACATTGAAATAATCGTTTTAACAAGAAAACATATAAATCTTGTAGGTGAGATTTACTCTTATTTAGGAGAAGAATGGACCCTTCGTACACATTTTATAAACTATCCTGTCAAATTGACATTTACTAGTTTATATGACTGGTTTCGATATGTAATGACGGTATACCGTTTTAGTTATTTTATTTATGATTCAGTGATAGCAAATTGAAAAAATTGATCTCAAATCGTGTACTTTGTTTCAAAATAGACAAAGTACCACTCTGCCCCATATAAGGGTAGATTCGTACATCATAAGGAGCATATTCGTACAGTTTAGGAAATGTAGTTCATTAAAATAAGGCACCACATGTATACGGTATAAACTAAAAATCAATTTTATTTGAACAAAAAATAATTATACATTTAAATTAAACTAAAACATCATCAAGTTACATATCAAATAAATGCTAATCATTGTATATTATACGAACCTAAGTTCATAGCGAAACTGCGCACTGCTGAAGTTCTTAACGTACCGTGTGGTGTTGGTCTTGGAAGTATTAACACTATATCCGCTATATCAACGGTAGACTTATCTGTAATGTTTGGATATACAAATATGCATGAACCTGGCTTTTTTCTTGAAAACGAAACATAGTATTCAGTATTGCTGAAGTGTAACAGCACCTGTCCTACATAATAGACAGTGGACTTTTTCTATTCAAACTTAACTAAAACGTAATCCGCGTTATTAATACTTTCAGGACGAACTACCTTCAGTTCCAATTCTTGGTAGGAACGATCTCCCTCAGTTTTAAAGCCTGAATCTGAACTTTCGTCCAGCCTCAAACTGATATCCGAATCGCTACTTTCCGAAGGTGTGTTTCGTCTGACTTTTTGTATTATAATTGGAGGTTGTGGATGTCTTTCTGATAAGATCTTCAGGGAAGTCTTACTTCTTTTGCTTTGGCCATTTTTTCCTGTTCCTTGAATTTTTCTGCTTTGGTCTGTTGTAATTCTTCTTACCTGCTGTTTTCGGGTGTGTCAGTATAAATTTTGAGTTTTCCTGCCGGTTTGCCTTTTTTCCATTTTATCTTTCTTAACATCCTAATAGAGACATCACTAATCATCACATATTACAAGCAGTTAAAATGGTTTGTAATGACCGAAGATGCATTAGACAAGTTGCATCTGCTATGAACATCTATAAATCAGCCTTGGCAAAGCGTGTAAACTCCTACAAGCAAGCAGAAAATAAAGAGAACATTCTATTTCAAAAAATCTAACATGTAGCCTGGTTTTTTCATCAGAACAAGAAAACTGAGTGAGTATTTAATAAAAGCTAGTAAAATGCATTATGGGTCAAATACCGGTCAAGTTAGGACTTTGGCCTTCCAATATGCTGAGGCTCTACATCTACATTTCCCAGATTCGTGGAAAGAAAGTGGCGTGGCCGGCAAGGACTGATTTCATGGTTTTAAAAATAGGTATAAAGAGCTTTCATTAAGAGCCCCTGAGGCCACTAGCCTCTCCAGAGCCACAAGTTTTGACAAACATAATGTCGACTCCTTTTTTATAAAAAATTCAATTTATTTGCTGACCGCATATATAATTGCGATGAAACCGTTGTCACTACAGTACACAAACTAATATAATTGATTACCGAACGTGGACAAAAACAAGTCAGGTGGCATCAGCCGAACGAGGACAACTAGTCACAGTGTTCTTCATAATAAATGCAACAGGAAATAGTAGCCGCCCAGTATTTATTTTCCCAAGAGTCAAACGAAATGATGCTCTTGTAAAACAGGCTCCAGAAAGAAGTCTTGGTTTAAGCCACCATACTGGCTGGATGACCCTGAACAATTTCGCTTTTGCTTTTGATCATATATTTAAACATTCACGTTGTTCAAAAGATGACCCTATACTCCTTGTATTCGACAATCAAGAGTGCCACATTCAAATTGAAAGACTAAGGAAGTTGAAGTTCATTTCCTTCACATTGCAGCCATAAACTGCAACATTTGGATGTATCCATTTACGGTCCATTTAAATCAAAATATAATGCAGCATGTAACGACTGGATGGTAAATCACCCAGGTAAAACGATTACATTATATGATATAGCAGAATTGGTAAGTGCAGCTTTCGAGGGTTCATTCAATAAGAAAACTTTTATAGATGGGTTTGAAAAGACTGGTATCTACCTATTTAACAGCGAGCATTTTTCAGAAGAAAAATATTTATTGCCAACACTAAGAGATGGTCCTGAATCAAAATTAGATCAACATTTAGATGCATCCCAAGAAATACCATGTTCATCTACAGCTATCCTGCAACCAGCCTTTATTGTAACTCCATTAATACCGCATTTATCTGAAACAGCAGCACATTCTTCCACAGAAACAGAACCAAATCAACTACTTGATCACCGCAGCCCTTCTCCAGAAAATGTAATTCTGTCATCACATGATATCAGACCATTTCCGAAAGCTGTCCCTAGAAAAGTAACCAACATAGGAAGGAAAAAAGGAATAACAATTATATTATCAGACATCCCCGAAAAAGAAGCTATCGAAGAAGCAGCTAGAACGGCAGCTCGAAAGGAGATACCCCGTCCTCGTCCTAAATAAGAAAACAAAAGAAAAGTCTCGAAACAAGAAAAAAGAAAGTAAAATATGAAAGTGAGTCTTCTTCAAGTGATAGTGTAACTTACGAATATAGTGATTTATATATAAGTGAAACCGATCCTGATCATTCTTCTTTAGAAAATAACAATTTCCTGTTAGTATAGTTTTGTACAAAAAATAAGGTAATTCATTACGTCAGAAGAATAGAGGGGCAAATAGCAGAATCTGAATTTAGCGTCACTTTTTTAAGAAAGAAACTATCCTCAGACAGTTTTTTTTATCGTAGTGTTCCTGACGTTAGCATTGTAGAGGGAAGCGATATTATTTTAAAATTACTAAAACCACAAACTGTTGGTGGTACAGAACGCTGTGAATCATTATTCAAATTTAATATAGAATTATTAGCTTACGGCGTAACGTAGTCCCACACCACCCGATATGGTGTCCCACATTACCCGAATAATCGAGATGTATGGAACATTGACAGTTAAGTTAATTTTTAACCGTTATTTTGTTATAATACTTTTTTCAATTTATTTTTTTGCGGAAACTCACAGGATTTTGTTCGCGCTTCAAATGATTGTAATAAAAGTAATAAAAACAGTAAAATTGTCCCACTCCTCCCACTTCTCCCCTATTATTTCTGGTTTCACCACAGGCTTTGATGTAGTTGGTTCTGACAAACAATTAATTAGCGACAGTTCAGTACGTGGAGGTGTTTTGTAGCCTTCATTATTGGTAACAGGCTGTTTGATGTCAGGTAAAACTATATCAGGATCGTTAACTTCACTAGCTGCGTACACTTGGCTGGAAGCAAAGTCTTCATCTCCAAACACTAATTTATTTAGTGGCCATATCCGAGGTTTTGTGAATCCGCTTATAATATTTTTAGCAGTAAATGAATTATAATAGACAAGTCCTACGAGCTTAGGAAACTCAATATTAATAGTTTCACCTGGATTGGAGATATGTCAATCGTTATATGCGATTTTCAATTTGCCTTTGAAAGGTCCAAATTCTCCAAAATCTATTATAGACGGTGGGAAGTATGGGGAATAAACGATGAATAAACAATGCCATTAGCCCGAGCATAGTTAACTGCTTCAATTGTTACGTGAATCTCATGGTTGTCACACAGTAACAAAACTGGATTTTCTTTGATCGACAGCGTGTGTGTTTCTATATGTTTGAGAACGTAAACGAATATCTCAGTTTATCCATCCACTTCTGTTAGCCCTTTCAATAGTTCCCAGTGAAGCACCGATCATGAAATATACATTCAGGTGGAATGGTATTTCCCGTGGCAGATATGATTCCACAAAATGTTACTAGTTCTGCTCTCTCCGCCGATACAACTTGATTTGAGATTAGTCTGCTAAAACTTTTGGAGAATGATAAACCGTACATACTCCAGATTCTTCAAAATTATATATACAATCTCCTGGAAATTGCTACCGCATATACACGTCTTCAAAACTCTTGAAAAAGTCTTGTTAAGGCCGAAAGATCTTGCTGCACTAGTATTTTCAGGCTTTCTCAGACTTAGATTACTATTTTGTTTGCGAAATCTATTTAACTACTCAATCACGGCCATCCAATTCTCGTCCCATTGCTATGGATATTTGAAGTTGTTACTTTTTGCGTATTCATACGCCAGCTTGCGAACTTGTAACTAGTTAGGCCATAATTATTTACACATTATTATTCTGTATTGTTATTTTTGATAGTGATTATTATTCTTGAATAGGATACCCCATCCGTGGACACGCTGTATATATATATATATATATATATATATATATATATATATATATATATATATATATATATATATATATATACAGGGTGTCCCGGGACTAATGGGAAAAAAGTCGGGAGCGTATAATCTGAGCCAAAATAATGTTAGTATTTCATATAAACTTTTTCTATGGAGGCCCTCGTTTTCGAGTTATAGGCCTCCAAAGTATTAATTTTGAATTTGGTTTTTATTTTTATTTTTTGTACTAGTTATTTGATCTTTATCAAATTTATGGCAAAGCTATAATGTACGTGTATATTTATTTTGGAAAGGTAAACAGATTTACAGTACTGCCTTGAAGCCAGGGACGGACTACTCGCAATGGTTAGTGATCCAAAAATTTGCAGGGATGGCACACCCTGTATGAAATCATCGAAATTGACTTCTCCACACATTAAGCTAACGAAAAGGTACTCTTGTTAGAATTCGATTAAATAAGCCGTTTGGATAATATTTACAGTTTTATTAATGCACTACGTACAAATCTACCTGACTAACTTATTAATACGATGTCCAGGATTTACTTCCTTTTAATCAAAATTACGAACATAACATTATCAAACCATTAAGAAAACCTCAAAAAACACAAGTTATAAAACATTAGACTAATACTAATTCCTAAACAACAACAAAAACTAACGTTATTCTAATAAATGTTCAATATGAGCTCCTCCCACTTCCACGCACATTCTAGTTCTACGAAGGTTGTTTCTTTGCACTTGAATGAGCAATCCCACATTATTTCTAATAACATTGCAGTGTAACACAATTCTGTCTATTAAATCTTGTCTCGTTTGCACAGGTGTTGCGTATACCTTACTTTTGAGATAACCCTAGAGAAATAAATCCATAGGATTAACGTCTCCTGATCGCGGTGGCCATTGAAAAGGGCCTCCACGACCAATCCATCTATTAGGAAACCTTGTGTGTAAATGCTGTCGTACATCTAAACTGAAATGAGGAGGGGCCCCATCATGCATGAACCATAAATTCCTACGAGTTTGTAGTAGCACATCATCAAACAGGTTCCATAACTAATTTTGCAAAAACTCCAAATATCTCTGACCAGTCAAAGTACCGTCAATAAAGTATATGGCTCTATCAAATGATTGCCAACTATTCCTGCCCAAATATCAACCATGAATCGATGCTGGCTCCTAGTTTGGATAATGCCATGTGGATTCACATCATCCCATAAATGCATATTATGAGAATTTATGATTCCATCTCTGGTGAAACCGGATTAGTTCGTAAAGAGAACGTTACTAATAAATGTTGCTTGTTGTTGTCGCAGAAACCACTGGCTATACTCAAGTCGTGCAGGATAATCAGCCACTGTCATACTGTGTACTTTTTTCATGTGAAAAGGATATAACAGCTGTTCTTTAGGACTAATTATTGACAAGTACTGACTACGAACTATTCTACACAACGTTTGACAACTAATCCTATGGTAACTTGATAAACGGTAAAAACACTTATAAAAAGTTTTTACCAACTTTCGAATTAATAAGTCGTTAATGTTTTTCATCTTCTGCTATTATTTTTTTGTAGTACTGGAGGTAAATCTTGGACATCGTATTAATAAGTTAGTTTTACCTCGTTGTGTACTTATAAAAATGGTGAATGTACGTAGTGCAATAAAACTGTCAATATTAGCCGAACGGCTTATTTTATCTAATTCCAACAAGAGTATTTTTTCGTTAGCTTAATGTGTGGGGAAGTGAATTTCGATAATTTCATACAGGGTGTGCCGTCCCTGCAAAATTTTTGGATCACTAACCATTGCAAGTAGTTCGTCCCTGGCTTCAATGCACTACTGTAAATCTGTTTACCTTACCAAAATAAACATACACATACAGTATATCTTTGCCGTAAATTTTATAAAGATCAAATAACTAGTACAAAAATTAAAAATAAAAACCGAATTCAAAATTAAAACTTTGGAGGCCTATAACTCGAAAACGAGGGCCTGCATAGAAAAAGTTTATATGAAGTACTAACATTATTTTAGCTCATATTATACGCTCGCGACTTTTTTCCCATTAGTCCCGGGACACCCTGTATATACATGGTGTCCCATGACGTTTTGACAGTTCGATTTCTCGAAAACTGTTCATATGACATGTATGAAATTTTGCAGATATAAACAGTAAAAACTGATGCTTATATTTATTATAAAATGATCTCCGTTGTTCCTGTCATTTCGGGTCACGTGACCCCAAGATAATTTTTTTAAATGGGACAACAGGTATATTATTACAATTTTGGATATATCATTCAAAAACAAATTCAACCACACCACATTTGTCATCATTGTATATTGTAGTAATGATAATAAGGGTTTTCACTAGATTTATTAAAGCAATATTTTGCACTCAAAAATTTAGGTGGCTTTGAAACAAATAACTATAGTAGCAACAACATAGGTTCTCATTCATTATTGTTAGGTGAAGTTTATTCAAGAACTGTCAATAATTATTAGTCATAATCTTGTAAAGACACTGTAATGATAAGTAAATAATGACTTCAATTTTTACTTGCTATAAATATGTTGACATGCTACTTATTTATGGAGAACGTGGAAAAAAAAACTCATGCTCAAGGTTTGTACAGAAATCGTTTTCCTTGTAGAATAACTCCAAGCAAAAATACTTTTGTCTATGTTGAACGAAAACGTTTCCAAGCGGTAAAAATCGAATTCCTCGACAAAAGATCGCTCAAACAGATGACGATGTGATAAATATTTTGGATTATCTTCAGGTAAATCCACAAACCTTAATACGATTTCTTGAACAAGAATTACAAATAAGTAGAAGTTCAATACAAGGAGTATCAAAAAATTACAAATACAATCCTTATAAAATACATTTAACACAAGGTCTGGTTCCTGCAGATTCTGAAAGGAGAATAAATTTTATTGCTGAAATGTCAGTTGAAAGTAATGATGACCCTTCTGTTTTAGAAAAAATAATATGGAGTGATGAAAGTAGATTTCATAACAATGGTATTGTTAACCGTCATAATGGTCATTATTTTCGCAAGAGAATCCAAAGTGGATGAACGAAACCAATTTTCAAACTATATGGGGAGTCAATGCTTGGTGTGGTTTATTTAACGATCGGTTGTTCGGTCCCTATTTTCATGAAAGAACATTAACGGGGCCAAGATATTTAGATTTTCTTCAAAATACTCTTGAAGAATTATTTGAAGATATTCCTTTACATGAAAGGCAGACAATGTGGTGGCAGCAAGATGGAGCATCTCCTCACTTTTTATGGTTAGTAATAGAATATATTGATAACACATTTCGTGAAAAATTGATTGGTCGAAATAGTACAATTATGTGGCGACACCATTCTCCGGATATTACAGCCTTAGATTTCTTTCTCTGGAGTTACTTAAAAGGTCGACTTTAGATCACACACCCGATTGATTAAATGATTTAAAGGATAAAATATAACAGGTATGCTGGACCGTAACACCCGAAATTATTACAGCAGCAATTAAAACAAATCTTTTAACAAGGTTTGAACATTGTGTCAATGTACATGGTCATCAATTTGAACATTTTCTTTAATTTTTTAATCACTTGTACTTTTTAATTTCCTATGTTACATTTTTTAATAAAATAATTTATACAGATATTCCTTTAATTGCCCCTAATTATGACTGATAATTAATGACAGTTCTTGAATAAACTCCACCTAACAATAATGAATGACAACCTATGTTGTTGCTACTGTAGTTATTTGTTTCATAGCCACCTAAATTTTGGAGTGGAAAATATTGCTTTAATAAATTTAGTAAAAATGAATAACCCTCATGATCATTACTGCACAATATAATGATGACAAGTGTGGTATCGTTGAATTTGTTTTTGAATGATATATCCAAAATTGTAATATTATACCGGTTGTCCCATTTAAAAAAATTATGTTGGGGTCACGTGACCCGAAATGACAGGAACAACGGACATCATTTTATAATAAATATAAGCATCAGTTTTGACTGTTTATATCTGCCAAGTTGCATACTTGTCATATGAACAGTTTTCGAGAAATCGAACTGTCAAAACGTCGTGGGACACCCTGTATAATATGTCTCCCTAAGCTGGAATCACATGGAAAACTTTTTTATTCTTAATTTTTGGGAAAAAACGTTATTCTTCATAAAAACTTCTGTATTATCAAAAACCTAAAATACAGTCATCAAATATCAAATTTTTTAGTCGTATACGAGGTTTGTCCAAAAATATGATTACTCAAGAGAAAACCTAACCTAACCTAACCAAAAATATGATTACTCAAGAGAAAAGTACCTTTTAATTTGATATCGAAAAATTTCTATTTTGAATGAACATCTATCTCTTGTGATTACGAAACACATGATAATATTTTAGTTTTTCAATGGTTTCTAATAATTTTGCAATTAAAACGCGTAATACGTACATATTCATTTATTTTGCAAATAATAAAATACATTCAAATATTAACCTCATATTAATATTAGAAACAGACAAATTTAATTTTCACTCATACTAATGCTTCGACATTTCCACCCTCTCCTTCAATACACTTAATCGTTCTATTGGAAAATTCGCATAATACATTCCTTATCATTTGTGTAGAAATTTCTTGACATGCTTCTAGAATTATTCCTCTCCAAGTGGTCAATATCTTGAAACGGCGCTTGCTGGTAAACTTTTTGTTTCAGGTAACCCCATAAAAAGTAATCAAAGGGGGCTAGGTCAGGGGATCTAGCAGGCCAAAAGAAATCAAAATATCTGTGAATAACTTTTCCATGGAACAAATTTTCAAGATAGTTCCTAACATTTATTGTACTGTGGCATGCGGCACCGTCTTGTTGGTACCAAATACAGTGACGTTCTTTTAAGGGTAGTTCGTACATGAATTCATTGATATGAGTTTTGAAAAACTGTAAATAACGTTCGGCATTCGTAGATTCGCGAAAAAACAGGTACTAGTAATTTGTTATTATAAATGGTACACCACTCGTTCGTCTTAAACGAATATTGGCCATGAATTGGGATTTTCCTCACTCCACCAGCAACAATTTTGCGACGAGACAGTTTCATTTGACGAAAGAGTCGCCTCAGCGGAAAAAAGTATATGCCTCCTAAAAAAAGGGTCTTCCTCTAACTCTCCTTGGATGAGAGAGCAAAATAAAGCGCCAATCATAATCCCTTTCTTTCAATGTGTGTATGATTTTTGGTTTGTATTTATTTAGTTTTAAAATTTTGGCCACTGTATTTTCACTTACATTTTGTTGTAACAACGACTTTCTTTAGCGCAATGACAATGATGTTGGATTTACTACAACATACAGCTTTACATCAAACTGCTTGTTCTCATCAGCAACCAGTTTTCGACATTTTCCATTAAAATTATTTTAATACTTTCAGTTCTTCTAAATTTATTTACTATTTTCGTTACAGTTGATAAGGATCGAGACGGAACTATTGAGGTAGCACTTCTGCCAAAAGTAGAGCGCCCTGGTGTTAAATAAGAAAAATATTTTGATGTAAACAATGTAATAAATAACATATAAAATGCAAAAAATGAATAGATCTTTTTATTTTCTTTGCCAGGAAAAATTGTTGGTATGTAAGATGGTTGTAGGGGATTAATCTGATTCTTGATTATTGACAAAATGAGCACTGCAAATTCTAGCATTTTTATTTGGTTCCCAATCCTTCCGATGTTTTCTGAAATGTAATTAAAAAACTTGAAGTGATTCGTTTTGTACAAATGTTTACTTTCTTCCTCTCAATAGTATTTAATTATTTAAACTTATTTTATAATATTAAAGTCAGCAAACACATAACAAGCTTTTTATTTTATATAATCAATGACATCGTACAGAAAACGTTTTATTCTCTCGTTAATAACATTTATTTATGGAAAAAAACTTTTCTAATAGCTGCCAATTGTAGTATCATATTGATTATACACAGAATAATATTTAACAAAATGTTTTAATTAGAACATTTTAATTACATATGGGTTTTTACTGCATTTATTCATTTTTGACGTTTCAAGGTTATCCACGCAGTGTTCAATGAATTTTCGGAGAAACTATAAAATTTCAACTGCGTAGTATTTTTATACGGCATATTTGAACAGCCATGAATACAGTAAGATACTTTTGATGAAGACATCACAAACATTTGATATCAGTTTTAAAAAATGAACATTTAAAAACGCTGATTATACAAAACCATAGTGTTTAATAGTGTTTATATCACTTTGTTTGTGTTCTTTCACGGCAGATGGCGTAAGCGTCATCTTTCTCGGTCCCCATTGGGTTATATTTTTATTGGGATGTCTATTATTAAAAATATTTGCCTCTATGGGTTTTATGGTAATCTCCCACAATCATATAATTCATATTTTCTCTTCATCAGTTAATAACGCTACCATTTTTATGAATTCTAACGCGGTTTTAAATTTACTGTCAACATTTCCTTCTATGAACAAATTATTTGTTTTTCAGTGCATAATAGATTTCATGTAACTACAGTTAAATTTGTATTGTATTTGTTTTCCTCAGAAACTTTTCAACACGATGTTGCAGAGTTCCAGGTTTAATACTATAATTTTCGGCTGCTTCACTAAGAGATGATACCTTCAAAATAACTTCAGATACAGCGGGCTTGATCCTCTCTTCTACTAAATTACGTCTTTCAGTCTTGGGCTTGTATGTGGGCATTATTATCTGATAACAACATAATATATAATTTTAATTCAAAATATTTTACAATTTATAAAATGGATTTAGAATTTCTTCAAAATAAATCAGTTAGTTATTTTGTATAATTTTGTAAAATTTGTTGTGCTACTTAGATACAGTGAAGTACGGGGCACATTGATGTGTATCAAGGTGCCCCGTATTTTGCTGTATCTAAGTGTCCCAACAGATATTTTTTTAAATGCAAATTGTACTGAAGAAAATATCTAATTTATTTTGAAAAGAATAGTAAATCCATAATATTCGACACCCTAACTCACCTTTGGTATATATAGATCTTCACAAGATGGTATAAAAGACCGGAAAATACTTGTACATTTCACGTTTATTTTTAGTTGGCCGCACTCTAAACACGTTACGACTTCTAGAGCGCCAACTGCTGATTGGCAGTTGACGCGAACAAGTAGGATTCGTTCAAATATTTCTATGAGCGTTTTAGAGATGTCACCACTCGAATAGATTCAATCGATTATTGTATAAGTCTTCGGTATCTATTTGCCCCTTGCATAATTGTACCCCTCCTCCCTCTAAACATTAAACTGAAAATTTGGTATAATTATCCACTTGAGTATCCTCACTGTGGTACACTGTTGAATTTGAAATAAAAAGCTCTTTCATTTGAGGTAAGTTTGATCCCCCCTTCCATTGAATTTTTTTCATTGCGATGACGTCCCTGCTTCTGTGATGACGTCACAGATACCCTGTATACCTCGGATGATATTACTGTAGGTCCCAAAAACATTACCACTGTTTTCAAATAAACCTATTCGTTAATTCCTGAGTTACTGCCTGTAAAAAAATCTTGGGACACCCTGCATATATAACTTGTGTACTTAAGTTAGAACCATATGGAAAACTTTTAAGCTATTGCACTAGCTTCTATCGCGGGCCTTGAGCGTGGAGACCGAATCCAGAAATTCCGTAACGAAAATAACCTGACACTTATACGAGGACTGCCCAATAAATGTTGATACTTTTATGGTTATACGAGGACTGTCCAATAAATTTTGATACTTGTATGAATATACGAGGACTGTCCAGTAAGTTTTGATTATTTTATGCTGATACGAGGACTGTGAAAGTATAGATAAAAAAAAGCATAAAGAGCTAAAAAGAAAAAGAAATTGTGAACGTCAAAGTGTAAAACTCTATGCAATAGCATTACCGTGGCAGTCTCCGAGTGCCACAATCTTTTTTTATTATTGGTTTAATGAAAAAAAGTATTCTTGATAAAACATTCTGCATGTCCCAAAACTAAAAATACAATCATCAGATATCAGTTTTTCAAAGCCGTATATGAGGTTTGTCAAAAAATATTAATTTTGCTCAAGAGTTAAGTACCTTCCTTTTTACAATACAAAAGAATGTTATGAAGTAAAGTTATTTCGGATAAAACGTTATATTTAAATATACAAGTACAACCATTTAGGTTGAAAACTCAGGTTTTCTGATTATTTACTAATCATTCCGTTCTAATTATACATACAATTTCACGTAATCTAGGATGTATGTTTTTTGCCCAAGAGGTGGGGTGGAAGCTAATGCCTTCCTCGCAGCGGGCAGTGCTATGCTAAGAGTTTGTGTGGGACTTTCACCGAACTAAACCACCCTCCTCATCCGTATAGAAACGGACAGAAAAGAAGGAAACACCGGAAAGAGACAGTCGTCTCGTGCGTCAGGTCTCCTCCTGCTTCTCTTAATTATCTTGTATGGCTCTTTCATCTGCTCTATCCTCTGCTTTTCTTTTCTTCATAATACTGGTAATAAAACATGAGAAACGTTCCCGGTACCTTTTGTTTTCTAACATTTTGGGGATGATATCCTCGATTGTTGGTATATCGCCTATTCCCCAGATCAGCTCTTCTCGTTGGTTTTCCCAACGGGTTGCACTTGTAGAGTACGTGCTCGGAGTCGTCCCTTACCTTGCATATTCGGCATAGGTCGTCCGGGGTCTTTTTTATTCTATACGTAAAACTACCGAAAGGTCCGTGTCCAGTTAGGAATTGTGTAAGGAAGTACGACATTTCCCTGTATTCGCACTTTATCCACTGCCTTATGTTCGTTATCAGCTTTCTGGTCCACGCCGCATTTTTGGTGCCGTTTTCCCACCTCTCCTGCCATTTCCTGAGCGTCCTCTCTTTTGCCATCCTTCTATTACCCCCAAGTCTTCCCCCTATTATATATAGGAAGCATCTTTCTGCTATCAAAAGGTCTGCGGGCGGAAAACCCGAGATAACTTGGGTGGCCTCAGCGGAGACCGTCCTGTATGCAGATATCGTCCTAAGCAAGCTCTTTCTTTGTATCGATATTAAAAGGTTGCAGTTTCGTTTTGTTTTTATCGACTCCCTCCAGACCGGGGTCGCGTATAAAATAATACTGTGTATTACCTGACATAGTACCCTCCATTTGTGATAACTGGGTCCTCCTACGTTGGGCATAATCCTCTGTAGTTGTGCCCATTTTTGTCCGCAATGTACTTCATATGTTGTGAGAAGTTTAGGTTCTTGTTAAAAATCACTCCCAAGTATTTCATGCTTTTGGTAGCCTCGATCAGTTGTCCCTCTACCATTATGCTAAAGGACCCTATACTTCTTGGGCCTTTTATCACCATTACCTCCGTTTTTTGCGGGGTAATTTGCAGCCCTTTACTTTTTGTCCATTTTACGGCGTGCGAAATAGTTCTCTCTGTTCTCTTCTTAACTTCTATTTTGTCTTTCCCTTCCACTACATATATGAGGTCGTCGGCATACGCTACTGCAGTAACCCCCCGATCATACGGTAACCTCAGTACTCCGTCGTATAAGATGTTCCACAGTACCGGTCCCATGACCGAGCCCTGCAGGATACCCATACAGCATTTGTGATTTACTATCCCGGATTTTATTATTCTCTTTTCAAAATAGCTTTCTACACAGTTTATCAGGTAGCTGCTCATTCCTCCATCGAGCATTTGTTTTATTATGTGTTCCCATTTTGCAGTGTTAAATACATTTCTTATGTCTATTGTGGTCAGCAGCCCCCATTTGGATTTTATCTCATTTATCTTGTCCTTGACGGAAAGCATAGCAGTTACTGTAGATAATTTACTTCTAAAACCGTGTTGGTGTTCTGATATCAGTTTTGTTTCATCAATTTCCTCATTTAGTCTATTTACAATCAAGCGCTCATATAATTTTCCGAAGGTGTTTAATAATCATATAGGCCTATAACTGGATGGTTTTTCCGGGTCTTTGCCTGATTTTGGGAGTAGTACCACCCTCGCGATCTTCCACTCCTCCGGGAATCTCTGTACTTCCAGCAGTGAGTTAAGTTTGGCTAGGATTTGTTCCGGGACTATTTGGTTTGCCAACTTTAGGGCTTCCACCATAAGGCCGTCTGGGCCAGGGACTTTGCCATTTTTCATGCTTCGAATTGCTAAGTCAAGTTCTTCTTTTGTAAATCGTGCAGGTTTTACTGGGACTATTTTATGCTCTCTACGTGGATTTTTTTGTTTCACAGTTGGGAATAGTTCTTTTAGGATCTGTTTCCTCTTTTTTACGTTTATTTTATACCCCGAGGATGTATTGCCATGAAATCATTAACACTGATTTTCATAGTGAGCTTCCATTTATTAACAATAAACAAATGTCAAATTTATTGAATAGTGATGAAAAAATAGGAATTGTGTTTTATTGGGGAAAATTACAAAATATATAGAGAGTCTGCAAATATTTTTAACAATAGACATGCTCATAGAAACATTGGGTACAAAATGTTTACTAAACTATTAAATAAATTAAATAAAATTAACTGTCTCGGCCCTTACTTCGTGGAATCTACTCATTTTACTGCTTTAAATTTAACTTAATGTTTCTAGGTAATTCCACAACTTATTGAATTTTTTTTAAAAACTATAAGAAAATTGACGATGATATTTATATCGAAACAATTGTCAATTTTCTCAGAGTTTATAAAACTTTTTCAATATATTGTGAAATTACCTAGAAACATTAAGTTTCAATTAAAACAGTAAAATAAATTGAGAATAATTTTTGGAACAATCGTCTAAAACGGATTGCCCATGAAGACACTGAATAGAAGTTATATTTTTTTGACGAACTAAAACGTCATGACACAAATTACGAAATCCATGATATTTTAGTAAGTAGAGATGCTATAATTATGATATAATTGATATAGGTGTATGTAAATCGATTCAAATCACACTAAAAGTAGACGAAAAAACCATACACCTAACGGGTTTATATCGTCCGCCTTCAAGAGATGAACAAATATTCGTCAAAAATGTTTCGAAAGTCAATGGTGACTATCACATATTTTTGGGGGATATCAACTTGATCATTCTAGATGAAGATGACATAATTACTGAATATCTAAATAGCTTTCACGAGTTTGATTCCGTCATAAATACTGTAACTAGACAACAAAGTAATACATGCATTGATCACATTTTTGTTAAGAAAAAATCGAACGAAGTCTTACCTATTGTACTAAAAAGTGCCATTACAGATCATTACACTACAATCGTTAAACTCCCCTCCAAAAACGACGAGGAATATGAGACTTCAGGTGCAAAATACTGTAAATACACTGATTATTCATCCTTGAAAACAGAATTAACCCTCTATGATTGGTCTAATATTATCTCACTAAATATCGACGATAGTTTTGCACGTTTCTTAGAATTGCTGAAGAATCTCATCGCAAAACACACAAAAACATCAAAAGTTAAACACAGAAACATCAAACGGAAGCAATGGATCACACGAGGATTGGTAAACTCCATAAATACCAGAGATAGCTTGTTCAAAAAAGTTCGAAAAGAGCCAAATAACCTAATGTTGACAACACAATACAGAAATTATCGAAACATATTGAATAGTCTTATCAAGAAATAAAAAATCAATTTCTATAAGAGTTGTCTGGATAGATCACAAACTAACACCAAGGCGCTATGGGAAACGGTGAAGGATATTTCTGGGAAAAATAAAACTATCAGGATTCAAACAATGAAAAATGATAGTGTTTTAAATGAAACTCACGGTTTCTAGTTAATTCCACAATACGATAAAAGTTATTAAAAATTCTAAAAAATTGACAGGTGGTCTTACCTATGATAAAAAGGAGATTGCAGACTTTTTCAATAATCACTATTTCTCTATAGGGCAAAAACTTGCAAAAAAAATTCAAAAACCTGTTAATTCTTCCCTGAGGAAAGCATCTTTTATGCACTCTATATTTTTGGAACCTACAACAGAGGGGGAGATAATTGAAACAATATCATCTCTCAAAATGTACAAAACTCCCGGTATCGATGAAATTAGAGCTGAAACTTTGAAAGAGATAAAAACAGAAATGCTTTTCCTCTGAACAACATTTTTAATCGAATAATAGAAATAGGAAAATTTCCCAAAGAACTCAAAACGGGGGTTATTAAATCAATTTTCAAAAAAGGAGACAGACATGAAATTCTAAACTACAGACCAATTACGCTTATTTCAAACATAGCTAAAACATTAGAAAAATTAATCAAAAAAAGAATGGTCTCTTACCTTAACAAGTATAATTTCATTTCAAATAACCACTATGGATTCAGAGAAGGGATTTCTACTCAAGATGCTATTATTTTTCTCGCCTCCAAAATATCAGAAAATCTAGGAAAGAGTAAACCAAGTCTGTGTGTTTTCTTGGATCTTGATAAGGCCTTCGACACTGTGAACCACTCACAGCTGTTGATGAGCTTGCAAAATATGGGTTTCAGGGGAAGCACATTGAATCTCATGGAGAGTTACCTTAAAAACAGAGAGCAATACGTGAAAATTGATAACGTCGTTAGTGAAAAAAGGATTGTGGAGTACCGAAAGGAACAGTTTTGGGGCTAATTCTCTTCACAATATATATCAATGATATATTGCGTCACGATACTTGTGGCAGCATTGTTTGCTTCGCTGACGATACAGCAGTATTGTACAGTGCTGATAGCTGGAATGACCTCAAAGCTAAAGCAAAGGAAGACATGGGTAAACTATTTGAATGTTTCGCAGATAAAATTTTATCAATAAACTACGAAAAAACATTTTTTTTTTCCATTCTCTTGCTATACCAACTCACTACCCCAATATGATACATTGAGTATCGGGAACAATATATTGATACGATCAGTAGAAAAAATCAAGTATTTAGGTTAGTGATAGATAGACACCTTAGATGGAACTATCATGTTGACCAAGTGACTAGGAAATTGAGGAGCATTCTTTATAGATTCAGATATTCACGAAATATACTAGATACCTCGCGAATGAAAATAATCTATTGTGCAATTGTGCAGTCTCGTCTTGCATATGGGACAGTTGGCTGGGGTGTAGTAGCAATATCGTATTTGAAAAAATTAGACGCATTACAGAAAAAATGTCTAAAAATTCTTCTTGAAAAACCACCAGAATACTCATCGGAAGCACTTTTCAAATAATCAAAATTGCTGGACCTCAGACAACTTTACTTCCTAAGAACTGTTGTTGAACAACATAAAAACCGAACAAATTTGAACTATGTAAATCATAGGCCTAATACAAGACTCAAAGCCAATGCACAACTGAGCACAATATGCTCAACCAAAATAATCGTTCAGAGAACATATAATCATCTTGCGAACCGGCTCTACAATTGCTTACCTCTGGAAATCAGACTTGCAACGACAATTTTTTCATTCAAAAAAGATGTCAAATGTTTCATTCCAGAGACAGATAGAGTAGATATCGATTAATTGACCCCTCGATCTCATGAAACATACTATGTAATTGAGATAACATTATTCAGTTGTTCACTGTACTGACATAGAGAAGGCGAGTTCATGTTCATATCCCTTATATTGCTTTTATGTTCCTTTAACCTCATTATTTATTCAATAAACATACACGATGAATGAATACCCATGCCCAGACAATGCCTTAGTGGGTGTTTATTCATTATTGGAAGAATAGAGTATATTGTTGTATTGACGTTTTGTTCTTTATTTATATTGTTATTTATTTATTTATTATTAACATTAAATTGATTATGTAATACCATTCTTCCTCGATTTGAGTATCCCTGACGACTCCATTTTCTAACTGTTTTAATTAACACAAAGTTTAGAAAGAAACAGATCCATTACTCTCATTTATTAACTGTGCTTTATGTTGATTATATTGAAGGCATTCTGTACTTTTCTCCTTTTTTATTATTATATTTTATATTTTGTGTTTTATATTTCACATTTTATATTTCATGTTTTATATTGTATGTTTTGTATTTTATACATTGTATTTCATATTTTTGTATTCATGTCTTATATCATAATATATGTTGGACTGTTAATTATCGATATCTACTACGTACAAGCTGTTTACGACAGCTTCTGTGAAGTTACCATGTTTATTTGCATTTGTTAAAATATGTATTGTATTTACTACTTTTTGTGAATAAACATTATATTATTATTATTATATCATTATAGATACAAAGGCAAATATTTTAAAATATAGTAAATATCATGGATACAAACCGGTATTCGTACACGCATTACTACCAGGGGATTATGATATTTGATTTGAATTCAGCGCTTATGCAAGGAAAGTTGGAAGAAGACCGGTGCTTAGCACAAAGTATAATTTTTTCCGATGGGGTAACACTTTGTTTCACTGGAACTATCTTATCACAAAATTGTCGCTGGTGTTCTTACAGTAATACAAACTTTGTTTTAAAAAGTCGCAGCCTTCATTCATTTAAAACGAACGGATAGTGTGGTATCTACAAAAATGAGTTAATCGGACATTATTTGAATCCTGTACATTACTTACAATTATTAGAAAATCGAATGATTCTTTGCACCAACATCCATCACAAGAACGTATGAAAATTTGGTTCCAACAAAACGTTTAATGGAAAAGTGACTCACAAGTATTCATATAATGCTTTGCTTCTCAGGTCAGCTGATTTAACTTCACTTGACTTTTTTATGGGGTTACTTAAAACATCACGTTTATTAGCAAGGACCATTTGGTGATGTATATTGAAGACCATTTGGGGAAGCTTATTTCTGAATGCCCAAAAATTACTCCAAATATGATACGGAAAGTAATAAGAGTTTGACAACAGACCAATTAAATGTTTACTAAGAGAAGGTGGATATGTCGTAGCTTTAGAAGAATGAATTTTATTTGTTTGTTTCTGTGTAAATATGTGATGTTTTTTTACGGAATATTATTTATATGAATTTCTATACTTCTAAAATAAATAATTATTATGCATTCAATACGTATTTATATTACAATGTTGTTCATTAGCCATAACAAATGGAAATATTATTATATTTTAACAGATAAGAGAAATACATTTAGTGGTGAAATTCATAACCACAAATAATTTATGACGTAGGTAAAACATAAATAACCAATAAACTCGAATTTTCATGCTAAATGGCTGTAATTGTATGTTTGAATATAACGTTCTATTCAAAACAACATTACTTTATTCCTCTGTATTATAAAAATTTTTTGTTGACAAATTAACTTTTGATTTCTAAATATAATTTTACATGATGAATTTCCATTTAAATAAATGCTTTTAAGAGTTTCCACTTCTGTTTCTTGCTTACATTTCATGATTAACTTGTCTTCTACTGGAAATATTGCCAAAAATTGATTCATCTCCGGAATAATTTCAATGGGATTCTTAATTATTTCAATTTTTGTATATTGACAATATGTAGAATTTCCTGCTAGCAATATGTTTTCTTCGCACCCATAATTATTATGGTCTTGCAAATGGTTAGGACATTGAAAAATATTGCCGCGAGTGCAAATGTCATTTAGAGGTTTAATGACATTATTTGATTTTAGTAAAAATTTTGAATTAGGTATTAATGTTACGTATTCTGATTCAATTTCTGTAGGTATAGGTAACATAAAAAATATTGAATAAAATATCATAATTAATAAGTATCGATAAAAAGTATTGATGTATTTGATTATTTTCTACTTTACAGACTACGTCTATGACGGCTTCAAATTCTCAAATATTTTTATGTTTCAATTCGAAAGGTAATTCCGCTTAATAATAATAATGCACTTTTTGCAACTCTGCAAATAAGTCATCAGATAGTCGGCTATAATGTTCTAAGCTTACAGAAGGTTAAGGAATTTTCAACCGTTTCTAAAGCTTCTAAAATTGCATTGAATGTGATAAGAAGTTCGTTAAATAGCTGTTCCAAATAAAGAATATTTTCTGCATTTGCTTGAAAATCTAAAATATCTCTTATCTCAAATAATTTCGTTTTTAATATTTTTTCATTATACTGGATGTACTGAATTGTTTTATTAAAATTGTCAATTATTTGGTGACTAACAGAATATTGCATTTTAATTTGATTTTGCAAGTTTCTTGGTTTTGTTTTAAATGTTCGATAATTGAATTAATTTTTTCTCCATCTTCAGAGTCCAAGTTTCCCGTAATTGTTTTTATTATTGATCCAAGACCGTTAATTAACCCTCTCTTTGGTCTATCTAAGGTTGAATGAATATTAATTTTATAAAAATTTTCTTCTATACTATTCCTAGCGTACTCCATTATATTTACAATATTTTCTGTTTCAGTTAGAAAAAATGTATTATTAGGCATATTATATCTAACATGATTATATTGTATAATTAACTTATTATATTCAACTAGTAGTGAGCTTAAATCATAAAAATGAACTGGATTTCTGCAACTTGGCATATCCAACATTTATGGGAAGTATTCCGATGTTATGGATAACATCTTTTATTTTGACTGTTGCGTATCCGTCGGTGACGAACCTGAAACCTTTTAAGGACGTTTTATGTTTGAAGGATGAATATTTTCTGATGTATTTTTGTGTCTAGTAGTGATTTTATCTGTTTTCAGTCGGATATTTTTGCTTTTGATTTCTTCGCTTCATATATTTATTTTTGGTTTTACCTTGTGTCTGTTTATTACGTATATACACTTTAGTGGGTATTGTAATGTTACGAAACAGCAAACTGGTATAGACCCTAAATCCGACTCTGTCTAAGCCAGGTATGGTGTCAGAAGTGGGATAATATAAATAAATTGCTACGTAAAAATGGCCAAGAGACTATGTGACCTCAAAGTGGCGGAACTAAGAGCAGAATTGGAAGATCGTGAGTTGGAAACGTCCGGTAAAAAAAGTAATTTAGTAGAAAGACTTAAAGTGGCACTGGAAAATGACGGCTTTGATCCAGAAACCGTTCTATTTACTGACGAGGCTTCCACCTTGATCTCGTCAATTTCTGCTAACATGGAAGAGAACATGGACAAGAAGATTTCTACTATGAAGCAAGACATTTCTACCAACATGGACAAGAAGATTTTTGCCATGGAAGAGAAGATTTCTACTATGAAGAATGATATTTTGGCTAACATGGACGAGAAGATTGCTGGCATGGAAGAGAAGATTTCTACGAATATGAAAAGTGATATTTTGGCTATAAAGAACGATATTTCTGCTATTAAGAACGACATTTCTGTTAATATGGACGAGAAAATTTCTACTTTGAAGAACAATATATCCGCCGATATCTTATTAATGATAAACGACATTGCAGCTGACGTTGAAAATGAAATTTCGTCTCAAAAAATCTGAAATCGAGAATAAGATTACAACGATAGACGAGAAAATCAAGGAGTTAGAGGAAAATATTGCCGATTCAAGAACGCGAGGCACGCCAGAGGAAAAAAACAAGACCGAGCGAACGAAACCTTGCAAGCCAGAAACACTACCTAAGTATGAAGACATTGGCAGTTTTACCCGAGTCAAGGCCCCAACGTTCGATGGAAAAATGTCGTGGACCAATTATGTGAAACAATTTGAAGCAGCCGCTAGAGTGAATAATTGGTCCGATAGAGAGAAGGCAGTGAACTTAACCATCGCGCTTCGCGGAGATGCCTTAGATGTACTTCAGACGATACCTCCGGAAGAAACGGACGATTTCGAGCAGCTGAAGAAGAGGTTGGACATGCGGTACGGTCATGAACATTTGGAACAGTTGTACAGATTCCAGCTGAAGAACCGAAAGCGGAAACGTGACGAAACCCTTCAAGAGTATGAAATGGATATTACCCGACTAGTCCGATTTGCTTATCAATCAGCACCAGAGAACATGATGGAATGTTTAGGCATCAAGGCTTTTATTGACGGCTTATGTGACCGTGATATGGAGAAGAAGCTTCGATTAGCCCATCCTAAAACATTGGTCGATGCATTGACTGCTGCTCTTGAATAAGAAGCAGCCACGTTGGCTTCGGGATACAGCAAGAAAAAGGTGACGATGACAGACTTGACCAGATCGTCAACCTGTTGAAAGGTATGGTAGACGTGAAGCCTAAGAAGATCAGGTGCTGCAATTGTGGCGAGCTAGAGCATGCACGCAGTTCGTGTAAGCATCCTACGACTCCTGCAAACCAAGAACCTCTTAAATGCAAAGCAGCCACGGAGGGCTCGTGGTACAACAAAGGTAGGACTATGCAGGAAGAAGATGACGATGACAAACTTGACCAGATCGTCAACTTGTTGAAAGGTGTGGCTGACAAGAAGCAGAAGAAGATCATATGCCGGAAGTGTGGCGAGCTACAGCACGTACGCACTCCGTCTAAGCGCCCGAAGACTTCTGTAACCCAAGAACGCCAGTCACAGGGGAAATCAGACAGGGGTGAATATCCAGCTGATGTGAATCACCGAAAAGCTAACTATTTGCCTAGACGGTCATACCCTGTAGACTATTCACAATGCAACAAGTCGAAATCTAAGGAAGTTGCAGTTTCAAGAATTACAGTAGTCAACGAGTAATGGTCACCCACCAGGATCAGAGAAGATCAGGAGAATGATCCTCACCTGAAGATGATCCGGCAATGGAAGGAAGAAAATCGGCGACCTACACGGCAAGAAGTGTCAAGATTTTCACTGAAACTCAAGGCGTATTGAGCTCAGTGGGACTCTCTTGTCCTGGAAGAAGGGCTGTTGAAAAGAGTCCTTCAAAACGATAATGGTTCCGAGATGAGGAGACAGCTAGTTATCTCGAGAACAAGAGTAGCTGAGGTACTGAAGAAGTTACACGACAGTCCATCGGGAGGTCATCTGGGAGTGAAGAAAACCCTTCAGCGAGTCCGTGAAAGGTTTTATTGGATGAACAGCCCCGACGATGTGAAGGACTGGTGTAAGAAATGTACGACTTGTGCTACGAGTAATGGACCGCATGGCAAGAGAAAAGCACCTATGAAACAATATAATGTTGGAAGCCTCTTCAAAAGGATTGCTTTAGATATCGCTGGACCATTTCCGACGACAGAAAATGGTAGCAAATACATACTGGTTGTAATGGATTATTTCACAAAGTGGGTGGAAATTTACGCTATCCCGAACCAAGAGGCCACAACTGTCGGAGATATATTGGTGAAGGAATTTATCAGCCGATATGGAGTACCCTTAGGAGTCCACAGTGACCAGGGGAGAAATTTGAAAAGCCATCTATTCCAGGAGATTTGCGACAAGCAGGGAATGGAGGAGACCAGGACAACAGCTTAACATCCACAGTCAGATGGAATGGTCGAGAGAATGAACAGGACTATTGGAAAATACCTGTTCAAAGTAGTATCCAGCCATCAGAGAGATTGGGACCAGTATCTTTCCCTATTCGCATTGGCTTATTTATCTGCCATCAATGAGTCCACGGGTGAAACACCGGCGAAAATCATGTTTGCACGTGAAATGAGGCTTCCTTGTGACCTGGAATTTGGCTGTAGGCCTGGAGAAGATCTAGCAGGCGAAGACTACGTGATCCAATTGAGAAGATGGCTGGACGATATTCATGAATTAGTTCGAACAAATCTTCAAATTGCCAGCGACAGAATGAAAAGTCGGTACGACACGCAGGCCACAGAAGATGGTTTTAAAGAAGGGGACAAAGTATGGTTACACAACTCGACGAGGAGAAAAGGATTTTCTCCAAAATTACAAAAATCCTGGGAAGGTCCATACTTAATCAAGAAAAGGATCAATGATGTTATATATCGCATAAGCAAAATCCCCAACGAAAAACCAAAAGTAGTTCACCAAAACCAACTAGCGCCATTCGAAGGTGACCATGACCTGGAGGAAGGAGTAAACCTTATTCGAGATGTGTCTGATCCCACCTTCGATGAATTTATGGGCGCGTATGGAGGTACCGGGAAAGCTAGATATGGAGTCACTTCGGAACAACAACAAGATTTGTTCACTCTCCCGGAAGAATATTCACTGGCATACAACATCTCCGCCCGTATCAAGAACGCACGAGGGTTGGCAACTGTCTTTCGAAAGAAGTTCGGGCAATTAGAAAAACTTGAAGACCAGATTCCAGCCCCTGGCAAGACACTGAAACTGAAACATAATTCGCGGTACGTCTTCTACGTGGTAACTAAAAATGAATTCCAAGATCGATCTACCTACCGCGATGTGTGGGAAGCACTTCGTAACCTCCGAGACCATGTGTTAGAATCCATCGTGAAGAAACTGGCTATGCCTAAGATAGCGAGTAACCAGTTGGATTGGCGAGTTATCCGGAACATGGTAGAGGTTATCTTTAGAGATACCGGTGTTCAGATATCAATTTGCAGCTACAACCCCCGTTATCAGTATCCGATGAAGACGGTGCCCTGCTATTTCCATAAGATCGGAAAGTGTAGAAATGGGGCCAGTTGCCGATTTAAACATCCAGTCTTGGCTACACAAAAGTTCCAGGAGGAACTTCCATTTAAAGAGGGGGTAATGTTACGAAACAGCACACTGGTATAGACCCTAAATCCGACTCTGTCTAAGCCAGGTATAAAAGTTAAAATTATGGCGGATACGCAGTTATAAAAAACTGTTTACGAGTTTAAGACTATCTTATGTAAACATTGTTTTTGTGACCAGTGTTATCTAGAGAAGGCCAGAATCAATTGTTTTTATTTAAGCCGCAGTCCGGAATTTACTAGTAAAAATGGCTTTAATATATAAGGGGACTGATCAGGAAGAGTCGGGGAGTTGATAAAGTGATCTCGTGAAATAAATACACCGAAATAGCAAACAGTAAATATAAATTAGTTAAGTGTTTATATAAATTAGTTTAAGTGAATATAGTGAGTATATATAAATTAAATGTTAGTGATTAGTTTAGTGTTTTAAATAAATTAGTAAGTAGCCATACCGAGTGTTTAAAATTTACCACCCGTTTATTGTTCAAAAAACATTACAGTATCTAGCAATTCTTCACGGCTTTTATTGGCCTTAGAGATTACTTTTGATTTGTTCTCATGTAATTTCTGATTTAAATTCGAGTATAAAATTTTCATTTTATCTTTATGATTTTGTACTCGTATATAATTATTAACTACTTGTCGATCTAATTGTATATCGAAAGGTGTACTATTTATGTGTCCGGTAATTATTTCGTTAGGTTTCAATTTTGTTACAGAATGAACGCTATTATTATAGGCTAATAATGCATAAAGTATTTTATTTTCAATAGCCTCATTTTTAAAATCTTTTTGATTATTCTTAAGTTGATGTGTTCAATAATCATAGAGTGGTACCTTTCGGCAATTCCATTCGATTCTAGATGTTGAGAACTTATAAAATGATTTTTAATTTTATGCGCTTTTAATAATTCCTTTACAACCGAATTTTTTAACTCGGTTTCATTTTCCGAAATTATTTGTTATGGTATACAGTGGTGTGTAAAATATTTAATTAGACTATGAGCTACTTCTATTCCTTGTCTAGATTTTAATTTATACATTTGCCCATATTTAGGAAATGAATCTATTATCGTGTCTAAATGCAAAATTTGGAAAGGTTTAGTAGCTGTGGGAGTAACATTTAAAAATGGTTTTATTGATTTTCTATTATATTTGCGTAACTGGCAAACTTCGGGCTCGTATTAAAAATTAGAAAAAACATTTTAAGGATGATTATTCTGGCTCACATAAACTTGAAAATAATTTGTAAGAACATTTAAAGCAATATTCAAATTTTCTGGATTTATCGTACGCAATAATGTGCCTAAAGGTTCTTTTAAACTGCGTAGCAAAACTGAGTGCCAAACTTTTGAAATAATTTTTTCAAATTAAATGTTCATTCACATTAGAATGGGTTATGGGATGAGAAATTTTAAGATTTAATAAATGTTGAATTCTATTATAAAATTCGAAATGCGTTTCATTATCTTGTTTCATTTCTGAAAGTTCTATATTTAATGTGTAAATATCTCTTTTGTCAGCGTATGTATTAAGAAGCGCATCTTTTGAATTTTCTTAAGTTCTTATAGTAAAAGAAAAAATGTTTATAGCTGCTTCACCTTTTATTTTTACTAAGATGCTGGATATTAAATATTCGTTTTGAAAATCCCCTACTCACTAATTTCTCTGAAATTTCAATAAACCCAGGAAGTAATGCATTGTTTCCATCAAATTCTGGTATCATATCAAGATATTTTTTTTAATAGGTAATTTTGGAGAGCCATTTTATTAAAATTATTTATGAGAAAATGTTTCGGTAAAGCTAAAGTTAATTTTATTTT
This sequence comes from Galeruca laticollis, assembly GCA_963921935.1. Classification (NCBI taxonomy): domain Eukaryota; kingdom Metazoa; phylum Arthropoda; class Insecta; order Coleoptera; family Chrysomelidae; genus Galeruca; species Galeruca laticollis. The sequence goes on from OY998183.1 coordinate 80,525,534, forward strand.
AGTGTTAAAAGAACTTGAGTTTGAATGTGAATTATTTGAATCAGAATTTGAGTCAGAATTGTCAGATGTATCAGAAAAATAATTAATATTTCCTCTATATAACACAAAACGAATAGAACGAAGATTCTTTCCATTGGCTCGGACTGCATAGGAACAACCAATATCATCTTGATTCTTCCGGTTTCTGGCACAACACAGATCTTATAGTTGAGTTACTCAGTTCGCCCAACTAAGAGTTCCAATAATTAAGTTCACATGTTCGAATAGTCAATAAATCGTACAAACGAATCAAATGTTTTATGCTTTAACTTTCGATTTACTATCCTACTGACTGCGCCACTTTTCATCAACTGAAATCGTGCATTTAAAAACTAACTTCATTCCTAACATAAAGCTCTAACAACAATTCCAGATACAAGACTAATATTTTTATTACAAACATGAAATTAAATAACTTTTTAACAAACACAAACTAAGCAATTCTACAATGAAATAAGTCCTTATTCAGCACAATATACTGTCCACCTAAGGGCAATGGCGTAGGTGACGTATATATATAATGAATTAAAAATTCATAAAATACGAGGTGTGTCTAAATGAAAGATAAATTTCGGTTTTCTACAGAAGACCTCCACATTACTAAAAATTTTAATAATTTTTACATAGTAGTCTGACCGTTATTCGAAGAGAAAAACAACTTTTCTGGCTAATACCACGCAGAAAATTGAATTACATACAGACATCTGTAGTGATGCGCAAACGTAAGGAGAAGGGCACTGACCGGTTTCGTCCTCATTGGGCCTCTTCAAGAGTGCCGTAATGCCTTCTAGTTCAGAGTCTCTAGTCCGAACTGAAGATTCCACTTTCCGACAACCTCTATTTGGCTCGTGTGGTTACACACTTGCGAGAAGTAGTCAGCTGGCGCCATCTTCACTTTCAATTACAAACCACCACTTTAGATAATTATTTGACCGTATAATTCGTATGAAATTAAATTTCATCAAATACGAGGTGTGTCTATATGAAAGACACATTTCTGTTTTCCACTGTACACCTCCGTTTTAGTTGGAGTCGTTCACTGCCGGTCAGAGTGAGGCAAATCTCAACCGCCTCCGAATTTACTATACTTTTTTAATTTATTTTCTATTAGTTTCGAGAGAATCTAGCTCATTTAAATATTGTTGTGCTGAGCTGTCATTTTTGAATTTTTTTGATGCGAATAACTTTTTGACGATCATCATCGCTAATTTCCTTATATTTTGTTCGTATGCTGCACTGAAAATCTTACTTTTGAGATCAGCTAGACATTTGTCATTTATAATGGACTATAAACATACTTGTTTATTCTATTTTGTAAAGAGGATGTAGTTGCTTCAAAAAGAGGCTTCATTTAGCAAGAATGACATTGCTGGAAATTTATTTCCAACAATACATCCAGTACATGTCCAAATCCTTATTCGTTAATATAACAAATATTCATTATAAAATATCACCGAACTGTTAAAATCCAACCGTTTTGGAATTATCAAGTATGTGCATGAAGCTTAATTATTTCCCTCCCGTTTTTCAAATTCAACCAGAGCTTTCCACTCAATTTGATTTCCTCGGTTTCTCTATCCAATTTTCAACTCTCTGGCGAATCTATTTTTAAAACGGGTTCCCGATAATGACCTCATTAAAATCCATTACGGCATTAATCCAACGATAAAACTCTCCCATTATCAACAAAAAACAACACCAAATTAATGATGTGCCTTTTACTTGTATTCTAGCTTCCTATCAAGAACTTGAATTGCACGAAATTGGAATTCATATTTTCTAGAACACTCTTGCCAGCATGCATTGAATTTTGAGGCACTTCATTCCATTCAAGCGCGATTGTTTTTTTGGTTGCTTGATAGCTTCGTTCTACTGTTTTCTGATCGTATTAACATTTTCTTTGTTATCACTTTCTATATTAGGATGCCAACCACATCTTGACCAAACTCTATGGTTTATCAAACACGGGCTACACAAAATGTCGACGTAAGGCAAATGTGCCAATTATCGACAATATAGCATTTTCTTGGGAATGACGAACTCCAAGGAAATTTTTATGTGGCTGTAACATACATTTTCCTAATCTTCAAACCTCCGTTTTCAATTAACAGTCGAAGAAAACGAATCATGATCTGGTAAAATAATTTGAATTAAATAAGTAAAAACGCAATGTCCCAATTTTCAACACTTGAAAAACATGAATAACCAATCGCCGACATGTAAGAAGACGAATGTTTGACACTGAACAACCGAAAACGGACATCAATGATATATTAACATTTATTGTAAATGAAACTATATGAGCATGTTTATTTCGATCTATAATAAAATGAAAATAATAACAAAAACAAAATTGTTTAATCAACATAAAAAAACATTGGTACATAATCAATTTCTAGGACTTAGGTTGTCCATTTCAGCTACTTCAAAAACGAAAAATCAAACTTTGGTTCATAATCAGTTTCTAGAACTTATTTTCTCCATTTCAGGTGATACATATATGCCACGTATATTTAACTGTTTTGGCTCCGCAATTTTACATATGATTTCTTCAGAATCGTACTTCAAAATATCATCGACATTTGAACATTTCCAGTTACCACCACCACACCGTGCCATAGCTTTATAGTATATGTCTATAACTTAACAAGGAAAATATTCAGAATCGTATTCAACGATCACGTCGACACCTATATTGTATTTATCAGTTGAAAAATGTTGATTTTCTTTTTCAATATTTCCCCCATTTCTGGTTTTTCATCTACTTTTAGTTGTTTTTGCGAAACTTCTATCCTCTTTTTCTCTCCGCTCCATCCCTTTTTCATCTAATTTTCTTCTGTGATATTCCTGCCAGATCTAGGAAGATGCAACAGCAGGTAATTTTCCCCTTTGATTTCTGTTATTCCTACTAGTCGTTCGGTTTCCTGAAGAAGGCCTGAAAAGAGTTTTCTTGGAAGGCGTGGGAATATTTTATTCTCCAGATATTCTCTTTATTGGTGGTTTTTCCACTAATACTTGATAATGATCTGTCCTCTACGCTACTGCTACCTCGTTTTCTTCTGTTTAATTTCTGAGAACAGTTTCCTTTGGTTTACTATTTTCATCATTTCGTACTATTGCTTCGTTAAGCGTTAGGTTATAGTTGTTCCCTTCAACCACAGAAAAAATCATTTGCAATGTATTAATAAAAATACTCTTCCTATCATCCAGCCTGAATCTGAATGACCTACCGCCCAGTTAGATGGTATTTTTGCTGTGATACACTGCGGTAACCGTATATATGTACACATCACCATTGGACATGGTAAGTCACTTGCTGCATTGGACACCACTAATGTGGTGACAGACTCTTTCTCGTCATTATTTATGAATGAGTTAATGGTTTTATCTCCTTTTTTACGAGCACTCTCTCTCTCCTTTGGGGCTCAGGAATAACGTCGATTCGTCAACTTTGAAGATCCTTTTAGGATCATTCCACACGTTAGCTAAGTTGTCATCTAAATAATTCAGAATTTCAGAGAACCATCCTCTTATTTTCAAATAGAAGATCTGTACTTGTTGAAATTTTGTGTTGCCCTTTCGGAAATCTCTTGGTGGCGTTTCAAAAATAATTCATACCAGTTCCGTCCTGGTTCCTCGTTAATGGTGTTACGCGATCCATTTGACTGAGAAGCATTTGAAAACTTTCCAGAAAAGCTTCTTTTGTGATGTAAAACTCACATTTTTCTACGTGAAACATCCACTTCACTAATAATGCTTCCTGTTTCTGTTCTAGTGCGGCTTCGGGACCTAATTTTCTCTCTATTGTAACCCTGCCAGCAATTTTATCCAAATCATTTTTCTAGCAACTTATAAATGTTTGGAAGCTCTCAAAACAGGCATTCTATTTTTGAGGGCGGACACAGTATTCTTCATATCTTCTTACGTATATTGTAGCCTTTTGGCAATATTTGAAAAGGGTTGTGGCTGAAAATCAAATATGTCGTTGGTCGGTTTGGCTGCAGGAGGGACAGATCGGCTTAGATCTGCAGGATTCTAATAAGCGGTCGGTATGGGTATAGCGGTTACAGTATTTGGGAAATGGGGGTGGAGGATTGGAGTTGGAAGGCTGATACTGGTGTGGGAGGCAGTGGAATTCAATGCCTGAAGTGAGGGCATGGTAGTAGTGTATTTCGAAGTCCGTAATAATACGGAACATGAAAGTGGATTTTTTGGTTGACATGCCGATGGTTCGCCACGTTTTTTGGAAGGGGAGGTTTTGGTTTTGAAGAGGCTTCCTAAATTTTCAAAAGGAATGGAAGCGTCCACATTTCTGCAGACGAAAGAGAATGTGGGGGTGAGTGTCGTGACAGGACGGGGAAGACGATGAGTGGAATTGAAAATAGTGATAGTCATGCTGGAATCACCGGTGGGATTGTGGAGTTTTTTTAGGAGTGTGGAGGGTACCCTTGGGGAGAAGATTTTAGAAGGGCGTTTCGGTTAAAGTTGGCTTTAAAGTAGAGGATTTGTCCGTTCAGGAGTTCTGGGAATTTAATATTGAAGGGGAAGGTTTGTGACATTCAGGGTTTGGATTTGGATAAGATTGTTAATAGGGGTAGATGTTTGAGTAGGTCGGGGTTTGGTTCTTCCGATGAGAGTGAAATCCTCGTCGAGAGTGTGGGGTTGTCGGGCAATTGAGGGGATGGGAGATTGCGATCTTACGGAGCAAGCGTAGAATTTAGGGGAGATGAAAAAGAAGTGTGTTTGTATGTTTGAATTATGGAGGTTGGTGGTTTTGAGGATATGTGAGGTTTTATGTGAGAGGAGGGAGGTTTTATTGAGATTTGGAGAGAATTGCGTCGAGAACTTGCCCGGCAGCGGCTGATCCATTAAGGATTTTAATCGTCGATTCGGCGAATCCAACGACTTTGAGTTGTTTATTGGACAAGTTTTGTAATTGGGAAGGACATTTCTCATCAGGAGTAGTTGATTTAGAAGTAATTTTACTGCTGCGGGTGCGTCCGGAGGACATTTTTTGGCAGTTTATTGGGAAAGAGTATGAGATATGGGGGTGAAAGTTAACACCGACAGCGGACCCACTGCCGGAGGGATTTGCCTCTACAGTTAAAGGATATTGGACTTTGATTGTTATGTAATCTATTGCATTGGTCTCGTGTCATTGATCTTCAGTCATTGTGATACTTGAATTTTATTGACTGGTGGATACAATATGTTGAATGAAATACGGATTGTCTCCAGGTATTGTTTTAAGGATGAACCCTCTCAAGTAGCCATTTTATTAGAGAAGTCAACTCCTACTCCCGCTCACCAAATCGACAGCGTTTTTAGCTACCTTATCTTCAATATCTGATGTAGATTATGATACCCAAAACTTCCATATGATCAATATAATATTTGATGTATCCAAATTAATGAACCTAGAGCCACAAATTTTCACGTATTTTGTGTTGCATGCTTGAAATTTGTTGTACCACTATGATGAGATAGATATATTTCTGATAAAAACGTTAACACTTTGAAGGGGCTCATCAATTATATAAATATGATACTTGCATAAACCATTATTCTAAAATGATATAATTTTTTTTTGTTCCAGGTAAGAATTGAACTCCAACCAAATAAAGTAAGTTTTCATAATTTCCATTTCATTAATTGGCAGGTGCTATTAGGAACATACTCGAAAATATTAGCGGTAACAGTAATTCACTCACAAATTTGTGTATGCTGATATTGTCAAACCCTTCTAAGATACAGGTTACAGATAGCAGAAATTTTATACAGAATGCTACCAAAGTTATCTGAAATATTGTGGGCAGTTCGTTATTTCATTTGTCTGCCGTATTTACAAATAAAGGATGTGTGCGGGTGAAGTTTTTTCTACAAGTTTCTTTCACTGATGCTACTACGATTGTCATTGAGAAATTTTTATCATACCGATTTCTTAGTAGCCAATTATTTTTGCCTTCTGTTCAAACTTTCTAAACGAAGTTTTCTATTGCCTCTCTGTTCTCTGTCGGGAGCATAACATCGTTAGCAAACGCAATACAGCGATATAGATTGTGGTTGATTTATCCTGTTCTCCAGATCTTACTTTGACTTATTATTTATTCAAGTATCAAATTGACTAGGTCTTGTTAAAGTTGCTGCTTTCCAATTACATTTTATTTTTTGTTTCTAAATGTCTCATTTTTATAAGTTTCATAAATTTCATCGAAATTTTCATTTCTTCTAGAGCTTCGTAGATTTGATCTTTTATAATACTATCATAGGCCTGTTTAAAATCTATAAAGATCAATTATGCAGTAATTTCAAATTAGAACTAATATTTGATTAAAACTTACCAATTACCGACATGAAATTAGGTAATACGAAGTAGAAACGGCTGCATTGACGCTTACTGCCAAATGGACAGCTGCAATGCCCATTACTGTGGTGAATTAAAATGGATTCAATTTTTTTCATGCCAAATTTCAAGATGAGTCCACAGTAAATATAAAACATGAATATTTCAATTACATATTTAAGGCTCTTAATAGATATTGCATTTGAAGTAAATATTAGTAGATTTGTAGGTGACAATATTTCTCTAGATATTCTTCATATAATCATATAAGTGAAAAACATATTATCAGGAGCGTAGGAATTACAGGCGGTTTATTATGGAGAATTTTGGTGGATAGAATACAGTTATAATACAAATATTAGCATACATCTTATTTTGCATGTTATGATACCCTGTTACAGGAAAGGGTGATACACTGAATATACTTTCATCACAACATATTGTCGCTTTTGTTGCCATAAAATATTCCTTATGATGTTAATGGAAATTATTCATTAACTGCACTCTCAATATCGACGAATGTCATTTTTTTACCTTTTCGCCGTTGATTGGTATAAGTTATCAATCAACGCTATCTTCAGTGATTTTTTAGTGGCATATTATATCATCCAGTATAATTCCATGAATTGTTGATGCTTATTGCCATTAGTTGAAAATGTTGTTCAATAAAACGGCTCCTTGAATCATATTAATACGTAAATTTCCAAAACTCTGATAGTTGGGGAAGCATTTTTTTTTTCATAATATAGATACACTTATTTCAAATACTTTTAGGTAGGTTTTAATTTATTGTTCAAATCATATTAGCGTATACAAACCGAACTAATATAGTGAATTAGATTATTACTACTTCTTTGGAAATTAATCTGGTTGTTATAATGAAGCATTAAGCTATCAGTTTAGTACAATCTTATTATTTCTCAATTAATGAACTAAACTGTCCACATTACACATCTGTAATTCTAATCTTAACTTCTTCAATTGCGAACTTTTACATAATGAGTTGTTGTTTATACAACATTTTGCTGTGGTAAACTGGGTAGTAATAGCCTGAATGCATTTCTTGTTTATTGAAAACTGGAAGTAAATGCCTATCAGACATATGTTTAGATCCATTGCACGTTTTCCACTTTATTATATCCTGTTAGCGAAAAAGAATAATACACTGAATATATATGTATTTGCGTATTTCTAAAACATTGACGATAAAACATATGTGCTCTCAGAATTTTCACACTGTATACAGTTAGCCTTTATTTTCATTCATTCACAAATTTTTTTAAATTTTTATACCGGAGTGATTTATTAGAACGAAAACAGATGACAAGTTTAACGTCAAACTTATCATCTGTTTTCGTTCAGTTTTTTAATTTTGAGTGAATTAACATCATGTGAATTGTAATTTTACACCCTTCTAATAGGGTATTTTAATGTTTTTATTCCAATGACTCAATCATAACAATGATTCTATCTTGTGCATTGTTTTTAATCAACTTGATGGCTTTGACACCTACTTTTTTAAATGACGACGGCTTTGATAATGGCTTAATAGCCGAAAGCGCTTAGCTGGAAAGTAATAAACTAATACACACTGAGTATTCGTCGTTTTCATTCACTCAATTTAATAAATATGTAACCCTATAATCCGAAATTTTTTCTACTAAAACCAACTAAGAGGATTTATTACGCTGAATTATTCGCATTCCTTAAAGATTCTGAGTGGGATAAGTGAAAAGTTCAATTATTAGTTGTTCATATCTCTTTAAATTAAATTAAATATAGGTATTTACACCAGAATTTAAATTGCAACAAAGTTTGCAACAAATTTTTTAACAAATATTGGACTATCCATCTCTCTTTTGTAAAGAACAGTTTTATAACGAATTCCTCAATTTGTTTGATTCTTGTAAATATATGTATATAAGAATGTCCACTTTTCATTTGATACCTATAGACATACAGGCTCCTAATCGAAAGTTTCGTGTAACTCGCGAAAATTTCGTGAAGCTAAAGGTACTTAGTTCCTAAAAACCAGCGGATCTTAGTGATTTTCTCCGTTTCAATAAACTCTAGTAGCAATCCAATTTTGGTGAGTACCAAAAGTGGAACAACTTTACTGGAAAAAGTAACAATCAAATTTATGTGACATTCAGAGAATTGAATTATTTTTATAAGAAACATTCAGACAGATACACTACCTGTTTGAAATAAGTTCAAACATTCTTTAATATTTTTCAGAATTATTCCTTCCAATTTTACTTTTATTAATGAGGTAGTGAAGAAAAAAGTGAAGTTTCTTTATCTGACTATCTTGAAAGAGATGTCATTGTCCATTGTGTATTATGTGCGCCAATTAAGAAGATTACTATTCCAATTATTGTAATCATTTGTTATTTGTGGATTAAAAATCCATTGGTCCTTCGAAAGAGATGTTAGAATACAGTTGCTTTTAGAAATTACATTGGATTTTATTTCACGACCTATGAAAATTATTTCTGAGGTATAAATAAGCAAATATTGTTGAAAATTAATCACTACCAGTTTTTTTATATATACATATATATTATACTCGATAGTCGAAATTCTGTAAAGTGACTCATCGCTCTTACTGTCCATAAAATCAGTTGCAGAAGCGAACTTCATGAGCGCATCATTTTTGAAGGGTTCTTAATAGTCCTAAATAAAAAATAAATATAAAATGTTCTTGTACGCTCTGGCGTTTAAATTTGAGAGAACAGAAATACGAAATTATTATGGTAGGTATCATTATGTATATACAGGGTGTTACCAAGAATAATACACATTTTTAAGGATGAGCTATAATAAGATGTATATAAAAAAGTCGATAGTCGAAATTCTGTAAAGTGACGTCATCGGTTATCTACCGATTTAAAGTGAACTCCATGAGCGTATCATAGTTTAAGGGTGCGAATACTGAAATATCTGGAATTTCAATTTTTAACATTTGGAATAATAACTTATCACAAGTTGTTCATAAGTAATTTAAAACAAAATAAAAAAATGTTTAAAAGTCAATTCCAACTTACTACTACTAAAACTAAAAAAAAGTTGTTTGTCAAGACCAAAATAAATTACCAATAAGTATAGGTATGTTGCGAGGTCACTTGTAAAATGTCTGACTAACTGGAAGCGGTATCACTCCCTGACGACTCCTCAGAATCATCGCTTTCTCCTCCTATATCGATAATGAGTGGTTCCGTCATTACTTCTACACGTATGTCTAAATCCCAAAACTTTATTTCTTCTTTTAATACGTGTTGAATACATTTACGCCAACTCTCAGCAGTAACGGTATGCAGCGCCTCGTCAAACAGTTTCTCAACGTCAGCCATTTTGAATGTACTGTTTTTTCTCGCAACATAATTTTTCACTTGGGCCCAAACCAGTTCGATGGGGTTTAACTCACAGTGGTAGGGAGGAAGTCTAACAACTGAGACGTTGAAATCTTTCGCCATTTCATCGACAACGTACTTAATATAACTGCTTTTATGTTTCCGTACGAGAGATAATAATTCAACTTTTAGCATTGCCTCGTTGTGCGGAATGCTTTTACTCTCTAACCAATCAATTATAACCCTCTTGCGGCTAGCTGAAGTAGGTATTTGCTCCAGTCGACGAGAGTGATATGAAGCATTATCCATACCATAACTATCACTGAACCAGGAGTTACCTTTGTTAAAATTGATCTAAACCATGTTTCAAACCGGTTACCATCCATCTCTTCATGGTAATCGACAGTTTTTTTGGACTGAAAACTTAGTAATCCACCTTCTACAAATCCTTCCTCGCTGCCAATGTGAGTGATAATCAGTCGACGTCCTTTCCCAGAGGGAGCTTTTAAACCGGAAGAGAAACCCTCCATAAAGGCTTGTCGATTGCTTCGTATATTCATGTCTTGCCACACTTTTGACACAGTGTGGCCTTCATTTAACCATGTTTCGTCAAGATAATATATGTGCCGTCCTTCGTTACGAAACTGTCGTATCTGTTTTAAATAATTTCTCCTCCATTCCACAATGTCATTTCGTTCAATTAAGGCACTGTTTCTACTTCTTGTTTGGTAACGAAAATTAATTAATTTTAAAGTTCGTCTCAAAACTTTATCACTGATGTTTGGTAAAGTATCATCAGCTTCTATTACCTTGCTCAATTTAGCTACCGAGGGGATTTCATTCCTAAAATAAAAAGAATGTATTTCCCTACGTATAGCATTCCGTGTTTGGTCGTCCAAAACAATTTTCTTTCTTCCCCTACTTTCCGGTTTACAGTTTTCACCTCGTTCTCTTGTCAAAGATCCGTCCCGCGATTTCTTTAGAATATTGTATATAGTACTCTCAGAAACTTTAGTTAAATAACTGCACTTAATCACAGCGTCACTAACACGCAACTGTTTGTCCATGGCACGCAGTCCTTCGTACACATTTAATATGAGGACTTTTTCTTCCCGAATTAAATTGTTACGACGCCGTTTTTTATCGCCAACACCGCTACACTCCGCCATTATTGTCACTAAATATACCGATATAAATATTACAATAAATACCAATAATAACCGATTTATCACACAAAACCACAACACAAATACTGATGTTACGTTCATGAAGAGAATAAACACCTCACATAACTGTTTACTATCACTGTCTCATTCGCGTAGCTCGATCTATCTATCTCGTTCTCAAAGCCGGAACATTGAAGCGACTCTCCAACATTGTCAAATCGGCGAGTTTTTCACAACAAACTTTGCGTTCAAGAAATATACATAAACACTTTATTTCACATTTCAAGTAAACTAATTATTATTAGTCTGCTTGAAATTTGAAATAAATATATTAAATTGGTATTGACTTAATTACATTGCATCTTTTGTACCTGAAATATTGACACAATGGATTTGAAGTGTATTTATAAAATACAGCATTTCTCTCTAGAATACATATGGCAACTGCGCTTTAACCAAAGTGTTGATTAGATAGCTCTGACTCACTTTACACAATTTCGACTATCGAGTATAGACAGTAAATAAATAAACGCAAATAACCAACTTGCAACAAAAACATTTATTGATAAATATATTATTACATACAGTCAAGAACAGTGGAAATTTTATTATTACGTATATTTTACAGTTTCATTCTCACTATTGCTTTTCTTAAGTAAATTTCTCAGGTGAGTAGATTACAATATCATATCTATTCTACTACCAATAGTACTTGAATATTATTGGGCACTTTTCGAAAAAACTAAGGTAATAATATTTCTATATTTCCTGTAACCCTTTTGTGTAACTATATCAAAAGTACTGCATATTATTTTTTCACACTGTTCATTTCAACTAATCTTCCAAAAGTCAGTTTTTTTATTTCGTCCAAATCGAGTTCTTGCTGATATTCTTGGTATATAAGTTGTTTTATTTCTGCCAACATCAGTGAGTCGACTCCAATATTCTGAAAAGTCTCATTCATTCCCATTGAAGCTAAAAAAATAAGTAAAGAGTATGTTGATAAACTCGAGAAATGAACATTATCAGTTTCATTATTTTAAAAGTATTTCAATCAGGAAGCTGCCAACTTGTTCACTAAAAACTTTCATGGAGTTTAAAGCCAGTCCTATACACATCGCGAGTATTTACAAATACGTGCATTTGCGATATGAGTGGGAATAGACGCTCGCGAATATTTGCTAATCGCAATCGCACTTTCCTATACTCGCGGATTGTTAGTAAATCTGTACCGAGTCAAAGGGAATTGTGATTACTTGGATTTCCAATGGGCGTGCTACTCTCACACGAATCGTGTCAATTGTGAGTCTATACTCACTAATAAATGACTAACCTACTCGGGAAGGAGTGTGTGCGTGCAACTCACGATTATGTGCAAATGAAAAATGCAAGGCGTGTGACGGCTCCTATGGCTCTTTGCTCCTACTTGAACATACTCAGAAGTTTTTGGGATCCTTAGTGCCGCAGATGAGTATGGGACTGGCATTAAACTAACCAACTATCCCAGTAGAGTAGAACAATCAAATTCTCTGATTACACAATAAAAATCATTCATCGCATAATCTATAACCTATGCGAAGAAATAGTAATAGACACACAGATTGAATTTATGAAAGGTTTGGATACAAGGAAGGCCATTTACTGTCTGCACATATTGCTCCAGCGCGGCAGGGATATGAACTGTGCTATTTTCGCCTTTTAAAAGACATAAAAGACAAGTATCTCTTTGGGTCATCGCAATTATAATTATTTTCATTAGTAAAATTCTGTCACCAAACTGCAAAATCGACAAACAAAGGAGGGTTCCAACAGAATAATTTGTTATTATCAAAACATAATGTACTCACCGATATCTTTAAGTCCAAAAACTTGTGCTATCAAATCAATGGAAGTTTGTTCATTTCTATTATGTTTAACTTCTCCTGACAATACCATGCTGAAGCCAACTGCAATATCCTGAATCATACATCTCTCGAGAGCTTGCCAACACGATTCAATTTTTTGATGTTTGATGTGTTTATAGCTCTATAATTAAAAAAAAAGACAAAGACTTAGATTTAAGTACTGCGCAGCTAAATTACAAACAGAAAACATTAGACTCTGTAAACGGCACAATGCCGATGATATCCAGGATGTACTTTCTATTTCTGAGCAAAATTTTGCATTGAGCTACTTGTACCAATTTGGCTTTGTAGGAGATAGGTACTGTTTTTAGTCAATTTGTATTTTCAATTGAGATTTAATTACTTCACTAGAATTTAAACGATCTGTAGATATAATGAATTTTTTGATACTCTTTGCATGGGCTATTACCATGAGTTATTGTTCATATTTTTGTCTGCCTTTAAAAACACTCATTTTTCATCATCAACATACGCTTTCTGATATTCGTTGAGTTTGTGTGTTTTCTGATATTGGTACATGAATAATCATTATTGTTCGAATCGCTATCAATGAAATGAAATTATGTCAATTTGTGATCATTATTTAGCAAGTGCCCCTCGTATATACTTCTTAAACTATCGAACCAATAATCTTCGGAAAACAATAACCATTATTCATTGGGGTTAAATAAATACCATCGTTTATCAAAACTCACTGGGACAATATATTTAAGACTATGTATACAATTTACTGACCATATATAACATACACTATAAACATTGGTACTAATAATAATAATAATAGAGAAATGAACTCTCTCTTTATATAGGAAATTCTATAAATGTATTGTTAGACCAACACAGTCGATGATCGTTCCGTCGACCTTGCTGACACATTATTCATTTACAAAACAGTCGTGATTCCTTAATATGCTACTAGCCTTACTACACCTTGTCAGTGATCTTTAAGTTCACTGGCCGCTAGCAATATTTGAAATTAAAATCTAGTCACATCTAATTAAATCCAATAGTGTCTTTTGGGACCATCACAAATTGTCTGATAGTCAGGAATACCGATATAACAATTTGGCTTAACGAGTACGAAGTATTCTTATGAAAATAACGTTTTAGCTTCGGGTTATTGGAAGGAGAGATATTTCAATTGTTTCTTTGAACTATCGTAGATTCATAACAATTCTCTCTCTCTCTTTATTTCTCTCTCTCTTTCTCTCTCTCTCTCTTTCTCTCTCTCTGCTCTCTCTCCCCCATGCGCTAATTTTTGACCATTCGCAACTTAAGGAGTACTCCCTATTTTCACAATTAACCAATCCGCATACAGTATTCCATGTATTACTGTGGCAATAGATATATTAGCGAGTATTCGTAAGGTTGCGAATTCTTCACAATAAATAGATCCCGTTCCTCAAAACTTGGCGAATCGTGGCCAAAGCCACCAACAAACCCACTTCGATGTTTCGCATCGTTACCACCTCCGAAACACACTACCACCAGGCCCTAACCTCCGGCCTCTCATTTCACGGCCTTCCACATCGACGCGAGCCATCAAACACAAATCCACTTCCCCCAGTGCCCAAATATTGCAGTCGATGTACTCAAACCGAACACTCCTCCGAATCTTGTCGGTCTAAACCGATATGACCCTCTTGCGGCCAAACAGGCCACCGAACCGAAAATTGCCCCAAGTCCGGCACTCCTGAATGTACCAATTGCGGTGGTCCACACCCCGCTTTCCATCCTCGCTGCCCCCACAGGCTATCGACACCCCAAACCTCCCAAGAGACTGCACCAGTCACTCTCGAAAAGCCACCAACTCCCTATGATCTTTCTACCGACACCAAAATCATCATTGAAATTCTCACCTTCACCCTCATGAACGCCATCCCTAACTCAAGAGATGTCATAGCCGAAACACTTCGCCATTTAATACCTTCCTTCTATCGACACAACTGCTCTATAACAAATATAGGCAGGCGTGCTCACTTTGCTTTCACTCCCATCAGGAGCGAAAGCGATTCAAATTGATCCGCGAGCCCCACCACCCCGTCGGTGCTGCAGGTTTTTCACGTTTTTTCCTGTAGCATAGCGAATTTATTCACTAGCCAAATGGGCCGACGTACGACGTAGTTTTTGGATTCATCATTATTATTATCCCCGGTGCCAGCCCACCCATCACAACATTTTAAACAATCATTTTAAAACCTTCAATTTCAACATTTTAATAAATAAATACGAAATTTTTCAACATTAAAAAATTCTTATTTTTCAAAATTTCACATTCAAGGTACCACACCGCACATAGACACTCCTTTTCAACAAATTCCTCACCTCGAATTCGAGAAAAGCCAGTTGCCACCACCCGACATCATCCACATAGCTTTAAATGTCTCCTAGTCACTTTTCCAATAAATTTCAAATTAAACTCAAAAATTCCAAAATCTATTCCCAACGCTTCTATTAACTTTCATGACATAGGAGACACAAAACCCCCAAAAAATACATTTTCCCTTCCAACAAATTCTATCACCCACCTCGCTTCTATTAACTATCCGCAACGCAACGTGGTTCGTCTTATTCATTCTCGACCTTTTCTAGACACTTTTAAATTCCCCATTCCCTCATCTTCAAAACCACGTTCGCATAAAAATCACCCCATTTCGACGCTGATTGTTTTCGCCTCTCCCTCCGGTTGATTTCTAGCAAAGACACACAATTCACCCACAAAACCAAACATAACCTCAATTTTCTATACACCTTTTTTCTCAACTTCCCAGACACTTTTTCTAAAACTGATTTTTCAGCCCTACTTCAAACAAGCCAAGTCACTACGCGCACACAAACCACCTCCAATAAAAACCCCAACCAGCCCTGAAGAGGATTTGAATCCTATAACAGGGCCACACTCCAAACAAAACAAGCCCAAATAAACACTACAAGCCCCAACTTCAAAAAACCCTCGAACATCTCTCTTTTTTTTTTAGGTTCCGAAGTTAGCTTCTTAAGTAAATGCCTTTATTCCAAGTTCAAGCTTTGGTTCGTATTTACAAACTTCATCAGGATAAACTACAAAAATATGGAGAAACACTCTAGTACAAGTATGTATGAGTTAATTATTATTACCACTCACCAGAATCAGCATTAAAGCTCTAAAAATCTAGCGACCACATTACTTAAAGAGGTGTATTTAGACATTCACATTTGGAAGTATTTAAAAACTGAATTTAAAACTAATTTGAAAATATTAAAAATATGTGCATAGACTTGTTTAAAATCATTAACATCACTAAACAGTTGTCAGTATTATTTAAAATCTACCTCAGCAAAGAGGATGGATAAAGATTTACATTGAACTATTTTTCTGTGACTACTAATAAAACATGGAACTGGAAGAAGCAGAACGACAAATGTCAAAAAATTAACGATGTCATTGTGTAAATTGGAGTAGTTCTGGTGTAGTCCTGCCAACTCTGTCTTCCCTGTACTCTATATGTACTATACAATGAAATCAATTGTGTCAATGGTAAAATATTTCAGGCCACTTATTTTGATTAGAACATTGTTGGTTTAGTAAGTATGTATACATTAAACTTAAGCCATCTACGTCTTTCTTGCGGTTGAGAGTATTTTTGCATTCGCTAATGTAACACATCTCTAATATCTTGCGCTGAAATAGATTATTTTCTGAGTCTAGAATAACAGCTTGTTCGTACCGCACCCTGTGATCACTCTGGTTAACGTGTATACTTAGTCTAGTAGCCTGTAAGGCTACTAGACTAAGTATAATTTTTACAACCGTTTTCATGTAAAGCAAGTCTTTTAGACAATTTTTGGCCAGTGTGCCCTATGTATACTAACCCACATTCA
Source organism: Galeruca laticollis (assembly GCA_963921935.1). Classification (NCBI taxonomy): domain Eukaryota; kingdom Metazoa; phylum Arthropoda; class Insecta; order Coleoptera; family Chrysomelidae; genus Galeruca; species Galeruca laticollis. The sequence goes on from OY998183.1 coordinate 80,542,200, forward strand.
CAAGGGATTCCAAATACTACGCCAGACTTCTGTAATGTTGGTGTTTTATCTTTTAAATTATAGTAGAATAGATTAAGTTTGTTACAATTGTAATTAGCCACTACTATGTCATAATTAGAAAACAAACGTATCAAAGGAGACAAATTATGTATATATTGTAATTTAGCATACCTTAAGGGCTCTGCTTCATTAGTGGTAATTGTGTTACGGCCAGTAATACCATCATTGTTACAAAATAACAAGTTTAACAATATGTTGATTTTTTATATATAATTATACATATGATAAATGTCGTTGAGTTTGAACAAAAACATTTTTAGATTATCAATGAAATTATTTTCCGTTTATTCATAAAAAAAATTATGTATGATGATACTGCGTTACTGAATTACTTGAAAACAAAAAAAAACGTCAGCGTTTCGGAAGTTTCTTCTCAAGCATCCCATACATTTTTTTCCACTCGACTGAATTCTCAGTCACCACCTTTAATGCAAGCGAAACTCATTCGGCACACAAACCATCCAACAAAACACCCCCAACCCAGCCCTGCAGAGGAAATATATCCTATACCAGGGCCAATCTCAAAAAATATACACCACCCCTAATTAAAACCATTATAAACCCCAACTTAAACAAACATCGAACTTCTCTCTCTCCTAGGTTGCGAAGGGTCAAGGATAGACCCCCAGGTTGTGGTGTAGTAACGATTGGCAAATCTGAGATTGTTAATCTTGAATTGAGCCGTGAAACAACATCAGCCTGATCATGTGGCGGCGTTGGAACTGTTTCCGTAAATTCTAAGGTTTGAATTAATTTAACACTTAACTCGCCTGCCACTGATGTATAAGCATTAATTATGCCTGACGATAAATAAAACGTACCTGTTATTATTGGACAACCTTGTGCTAACAATAAAGATGTTACTGTTACAATCAAGTTAGGTTGATTGTTAAGGATAATATTTATTCATGCATGCAACAAATTACCTCCAAAAAAGGTAAATTTATATGTTTCTGAAGCAACTGTGGTTCCAGCACAGCACGTTGACTATATTTCGGTTTACAGTAATGAAGACGTAGGTGATGTTTTTGTTAACTCACAATATAGAAATATACCTAGGTTTGTGACGAATTTGACACACGGTGGATACCTCTGTCGGTGTTAAATTCCTCAGACAACGATCTATGTTATAAAAAAGATTATCTTTCTGTTAGAGGGTGGACGTGATACGACTATAACATCCTACGGCTGTTATGTCAGCAAAGGTTACGATTTTTCAAATGTTTACTTTTGAAGATATTAAGAATCAAATAAACCCTGATTTATCGAGAACTAATTCCATTAGTCTTTTAAATATATTAAACGAGTATCGCGATTGTTTCTCTACAACACTTACAGAGGTTGGTAAAAGTAGTGTTCCGAAAATGAGAATTGATTTAACAGATGATTTTTTAATTATTTATCGACCTTTCAGAATGACATTTAGTGAACGGGTCACTTTTTGCGAAAAATACTTCGCCGACTGGAGGCTAATTCCAAATATGAACAGGACTGAAGCGATGTGCTTCCACCTAAACAATAAACAAGCACGAGTGGAGCCCCAAGTATATTTCAATAATAATCTACTACGCTATAATCCTTGCCCAAAATATCTAGGGGTAACAATGGATCGAACACTTTCATACAAAACACATTTAAAGAACACCGCAGCTAAAATGAATACCAGAAACTACATAATCCGCAAACTCTGCGGCACTACTTGGGGCGCGAACGCATCCACTCTTAAAACCTTAGCGCTCAGCCTTGTCTACTCAGTAGCTGAGTACTGCGCCCCAGTCTGGATAAACAGCTGCCACGTAAAGAACATCGATACTAAACTCAACGAGACAATGAGACTAATTAGTGGCTGTCTAAAAAGCACACCTCTGCCCTGGCTCCCTGTTCTAAGCCATATTGCACCTCCCTCCATCCGCAGACAAGAGAGCCTAGTTAGGGAATATAATAAAATAATAACAAATCCCCTACTTCCAATACATAGTGACCTTCCCGAAGCCGGCCTGTAGAGATTGAAGTCTAGATCTTCCCCAATATTGATAGCAGAAAAACTTGTGAGAGATAATTTCAATTTGACCAATGAATGGAGAGAATACTGGGAAGTCTCGAAACCAGTCCAGGCTGTACATATAACTGATTCTACAGTGTCCTTACCAGGTATGGAGCTGCCTCGCCACGAGTGGAAAACACTTAACAAGATAAGAACGTCTCACGGTATTTGCCGTGACTCATCCTATGAGTGGAGACTCACCGAAACACCAACCTGTGACTGCGGAAAGCCTCGCCAGACTGTCCACCATATTACAATGGAGTGCCCCCTCACTGCATACGAAGGAGAAATGAGCGACTTCTATGAGGCCAGTAACTCTGTGCTGGACTGGATCAATGGTCTAGATTTTAAAATTTAACTTCAAATCGTGCTATATTTATGTTTATGTTTATATTTTATTTCTACTTTTCTACTTTTAGATATACACTTACATGTTTTTTATGACGTTATGTGAATGTGTACAATTTTAACTAATTATAACTAAATCCATGTATGCCATACGCTAAATAAATAAATTTGCAAAAAATTGAGATCAATGAATCTCAGACCAATGGATGAATTTTTACGAAAATAAGATCAACGGGTCAATTTTTGTAAAATTGAGATCAACAGATCCCTGACCAACGGGTTAATGTTTGCAAAACAGAGATCAGCGGATTTCTGACCAACAGGACAATTTTTGCAACCTCTTATAATTAGAAACTTCAGCTGTGGTAGCAGCTTTAAAAAAAAATGTAGAAAGAAAAGCCTACTTAATAGTACTGGTCGACGCTTTAACGAGAATTTTGTTCATTAAACACCTATACTCAACTAGTTATAAGATATTTGGAAGAAATTATGAAAACATTTGGTGTACCTCGACGACTAATATGCGATCGGAGAACGGCTTTCACCAGACTTATCTCAAAGTCCAAATATCAAACGGGTACTCTGCGTCAGCGCTACTCGTTGAGCAAAGGGACAAGTCGAGCGAATGGACCGTTCCATCCTATCATCTATAACAGCTTCAACGGAACTTCCAGAACTTTCAGTTATTTTCACTTTGTGTAAATTCCTACACAATAATTCTTTATTAGCGGTTTACATTTATTTATTGTAAGAAGTAGCGCACTTAAGCTGCCCCCTCATCTTAGCCCTGTGCTTGTAGTGAATGTTTGTGATATCATGTTGCTTTTTATGATTGCGATTTCACTGTTCTTAGAAATTTTCTGTGTTAACATTAAAATGATACTATTTATTCCTCTGTTCGAAAGTATTTTCCATACTTTATGTCTTGGCACCTCATCAAAAGTTTTCTCTAGGTCCAAAAATGCCCTACAAAATTATCTTCTTTCTCAAATCGCTTTTCCAGTTAAGAGTCCTGTGTACTTCTGCAATTTCTGAAGCCGCTCTGTGTTTCTTGCAGTATTATTTCACAGAATTTTCTTGGATGTACTCTTAATGTGATACCTCGATCGTTGTAGCAGTCCTTGTGGTCTTATTTTTTGAATATGAGTACTATTAGTGCTTTCTCCCAATCCTTTAGTAAGGTCTCTTCTTCCCATACTTTGCTGTGAATATACAACACTGTCTCATGTTTTCTATCATTTATGCAGTAATTTTGTCGGATCCTGGTGCTTTTCCATTTTTTATCTCCTCGATAACTTTTTCCAGTTCTTCGTTATCTTGTTTTGTTAATGGCGGTTTCAACTCCATCTTCATTGTCCTCTATATGTTCCTCCAGTTCGTGCGGACAGTTAATGTTCCCTGTACCTACTTTGAGTATATTTATTTTTCCAGATTTTAGTTCGTTTTGATATACCTTCTGAAAATTTCCTTGTTCTTTTTCTTCGTCTGTCATTACTCTCTCATTTCTCGATTGATTATTGTATTTGTTTTTCATTCTTCTGAATATGTTATTTATCACTTATTCAGTTCTAATTCTATTAATGCAGTTTCTATTTTCTCCAAAGATTTGTGTATAAATTCAGGATCTGACAGTTGTATACACCCTTTCACCAAATATGCGGCTTTTCTTTCTCTACCTTATCTTCCACTACATCTAGCAGCATGTGAATATTTTTTTCTTATTGGTATTAGGATTCTAAAAAGTATGTAAGTCAAACTTGAAAAGTGTTAGTTGTGGCCAATGATCTAATAACTCCGTTGTGGCTATTCTACCTAATCTTTGTAACTTATTTTTCAATTAATCTCCTTGATAATTAGATTCGTCTCGTTTGTTTAGTACAATACCCATGAAAAATTTCTACTTAGTCAGTTTGTTGAAAACCTCAATAATTCACAATTGCGCTCATTTAAAATTTCACTTACTCGATTCTGGAATTGTTCATTCGTGAGAATCCCTACGTCTGCAATAGGTCCCCATTGAATAGCTAAGCCTGGTAAATGATCTCTTCTTCTCTTCTCGCAAAGTCTCTCCAGTGCTGAATTGGCCATACCGTAATTACTTTGACCAATAACGCCCATGTTCGCAATAATAGAGGAGAATACTACAAAATGGTCCAGCTCGGGACAATACTTTCTAGTTAATGCATCCATATGTTCACATGCATACAATTTTGGTTGTAATACTGCTTCAAATAATTCTTGTGTTTGAGATATCAACTCAGCATCCCTGAGAACCAACGCACAGTTGAAGTATCCTAAAAAACAGCAGAATTTATATTTTCCTACCTTCTAGAAAATTAGAATTCGATTCTTAATTAATTGGATTGCCTGACAAAAAATCGGCTAAATAGCGTAGAATTTGATAAAAAAAATTCGTAAAAGGGGACTCATGGAATTTTCACGTGATATTCAACAAACCGAATAATTCTTGAAACAAAATTGATTTTTCAATGTTGTTCATCATCTTTATGAATAATTCATGTTAAGGTGACACCTAAGGTGAAAGGAAAATTATTTATTTTTGGGTTTTCCGTCCTAATTTTGATGTGATTTTTTACTATACTGATCACACACAGTACTAAAATTAATATAAAATCATGATAAAGACAATCAGGATAGATATTTTCATTATTCTGCAGAATGTCTAGTGGTCCATAATTTGCATCATATTGTTGCTCTAATTTTGCTACACTACATTTAATCAAGTTCAAAGTTCTAAGCTGCTGTGCCGTAAACTTTTAGATGAAAATAATATCGTCAAATTGACACTGTCAAAATTACTTTTAAGTGACAACTGGAATTGGATTCTTCTCGTGTATTGAAACCATTTATCTTCTCTATTTAGAGCATTCAAAAAAATTTCATCAGTTCGAGCGAAATACGAGGGAGGCTAAATGACTTTTTGGGTTAAGAAGAAGCACTTACTTGATATTTCTATATTCTAGGTGGGATATGGTTAATTTTTGGCAATTCGTCGTTATTCAAACTAATCACATCAGCAAGCTTTATTATTACATAAACAATATTTCTTCAATAACTACCCTTTATTCCATGAATATTCAATTTTCGAAGTCAGTGTTACTGAATAGACAACTGATATAATTAGCGTTTTATTTGTATTATGCTCCATGGCCTTCCTAATCTAATAATAAGAGCCTCTTTTGAGTATAATGCTCCACGTGGAGGCCCTGCATCAATAAAGAAGTTTCACATCACCAAAACTTTATTTTGACTCACTGAATCAGTTTAGTATATTTGAAAAATCGAATGTGGCTTGACTGAAATAGGAACTGGAGTGAAAGTGAACCCGTACCCTGTTTTTTGGAGAAGCGTAATGATGCTGTATTATTCTAATTATTATCTAGAAGTAGCAGCTTATAAGTCTGCGTTGTGGAGAACAAGTCATAACAGTTGAATTGTGCAATATGGGCTCTTCTTTTTCAGAATTCAGTGTTTGTATGGACATTGTAATAATCAAAATGATTGGTAGGTTGTAATAATGCAATTGGAATTTTAAATGCCTTACTTTTTCTGCATTGACTAATTCTAACTAATAAAATACCGAAGTATATCAAACATGCTTAGCTAGCAATCCAATATATTGTCGAATATAAAAACACTTACCTCCAATTGGTCCTAATTTTTGAGCCTCCTTTAATAATTTTTCAGAACCAGCCATTGTTATTGTATTGTTCAAGTCAACAACTACAGAAGACTTTAATTTTGACCATCTATCCATACAGTAGAACTGATAACCTTTCCAAGGCGGCCTTCTCGAGTTCAAAACAATTTTTCTAGCACCTCTGGAGAAAATCCAATGAGCTAATTCGAGTCCCATTCCACCCAAACCTCCAATGATAATATAGACCTTTTCGGGATCGAAATATATGTTTGGTATCGCCTGTATGGATACATTTGCATCAGGATGTTCGTTTTCAACTTGAATTATCACTTTTCCTACGTGTTTTCCTGAGGAAAGGTGCAGAAACGCTTGTTCTACTTCTTCTGTTTGAAATATTGTGGCTGGAATTGGCTGCACTACTCCCGAAGCAATACCTACAAAATATTTGGAAATAAATATATAGTTTAATGATCTGGCTTTGATTCTCACCATCTGACACTAGCTTATGAACTTGCATTCTATCCGTCAATTTAATGTAAAGTTCATCCAAATGTATTCCATGAAAGCTGCAATTTTTTAGGAATATACTAGTATCTATATGTGAGTTAGCCAACAGATCTGTTCTACCGATTTCTATAAATCTTCCACACTCTGCTAAGCAGTTAATTGACGTGTGGAAAAATTCACCTGCCAATGAATTCACAATCATATCAACACCTTTGCCATTGGTTTTTCTCTTGACTAGGGCATAGAATGAAAGATCTCTGGAATTTCCTGAAATATGATGTAACCCTATATAAATATATATATATATATATATATATATATATATATATATATATAATATATATATATATATATATATATATATATATATATATATATATATATATATAATAAATATGTGTATGAAAGCATGAAATTTTAGTTTTTTCCAGTAAGTAGTGGGCATTTTTTCATTTCATTGTAGAAGTAATTGTTATAATGAATTCACATTTTGTTTGATTTTTTTTCTATATATACCGCATAAACCAAAAGGGTTATGAGAGTATATTATAGTGTTAAATGTAAAACATAAAGTAGCATAATTAAAAACAAAGAAGTATAAGCTGTTATGGACAAAATAAATAGATGAAAACCCTACTATGGTAATGCACTCCAGACAGAAGCAAATATTTAGGATCAAGTTTGAGTTAGTATTAATCAGTATGTCCAACACTTATAAGCGCTAGAGAAAATATTTTGAAGCATTTCTTAGGGTAGGCTTCCTCTTTAACTTAATGACTGAATGAGTTGAAGGAAAGAAACTTTATCTTTGGCAGAAACGCAATGTGGATTTGAGATGCAGATACAACCTTATTTTCAAATATTTCTACTGCAGACCTTTGATGTAAATAAATCTCAAATTCAAATAAAATACATTACAAACCAATATTTGCAGCATCTAATTGAGGAAACATCTCCAATAAGTACTGCTTTTTCTGTTCTGTGCTTACAGTAGTGAATATTCTAGCATTTAAGCTCAATGCTATTCGAATAGCCGATATACCAATTGCTCCAGAGCCTGAGTGAATTAAAACAGACTCATTTTCTTGTAACTGGCCTCTCAGTATCATACCGTAATAATTCTGAAATTTGACAAATAAATTAAAAAAATTAGATTACTTTTTGATTTATAATTTTTATTTTTTGTTGCTTCCTTAGTTTTTTTAGAGATATGTTTTTATAATAATTTATCGATTTTTGAGATCAACCGTCTGAAGAATATTTTCTATCAGATTATGATACAATAAATGATACCCTTCGGATATTTGGAAATGTACTAAAGTCGATGAAATGTGAGCAAAATCATATATAATGTATGACATGTTTTTTTTCTCAGAAGCAATTGCTTCTGTCAGATAATTCGTTAAAACAACGAAGTTTTCAGTTAATGATTTAGTCTTACATTTCATTTTTCTATAAATTTACACTCGAAGTAGTGGATGTTTCATTATTAGATAAGAAGAGACACATACTTTGGGGATGAAAAAACGATACTCTCATGTGTTCTCTCGTGTTCCCGAGAACCATTGATATTCACTGCTTGATTGTCGAATAATTTTGTCCAATGTTCCATCTAGCCCAAAACTGTTGGCAAATAGTGATTTTGTGGATGGATGATTGTTGCTTCTCTGAATACCAAAGGAGTCAAATTTGACAATTGACAAAACCGTCCAAATTAAAATAATTTAATTCGAAAGAATTGCATCTACTTGATGTTAAAAACAATGTATTCAACGCACTATCTCCACTATACATAGTCATTACGCTTCAGAACTGTGTAAACACATCTTTAGTAGAAATGCGCTTTAGAAAGTTTCTTGAAATTTGCAATACTTGTTCCTTTTTTGCATCATGATTTTCGCAAACTTTGTCACACACTGCTCTGATATCGACACTTCATCGGTTGTTTTTCAACAACTGATGTTTGTAGCATCGGCAATTGGACCAGTCTACTGAGTTTTACAATAACTGTCTTCACAGTTGATGACGTTTAATCACTTTTTCGACTATAATATTACTAAATTTTTTAACTGCGGCTGTATGATCTTCGTTATTTCTGAAATTCTGTAGTGCTCCATCTCCTCTAAACTAACAAATATGGAAACGATTTTTTCGGGTTGCCAAAACTTTACTGAATTAATAGTGACAAGTCTTGCAATATTTATTGGATAAATTGGATAAAACCTATTTTTAAGAAAGTACTATGAATATGAGGATAGTACAACATTACAGCCACTTTGAGACACAAAAAAAATATTTTTTTACAGATACACACAAATATACGAACGCTATCTCGCGGCTGTATATTGGAAAATATAATTCTGAAGCTCAGAAAAAAATCCTGCTATAGAACATATTATGAATCAAGCCTTCTACGTTAAAATTCAAATAACTAACTCAAGACTTTGCTTTCTGTTACTTATATTAAAATAATTGTTTCTAACGCTACAAGTATAGTAGTTTCCCATATAAACCCAAACAATTGTGGATGAAATAAATTGAGAATAAAAGTCAAATAGTACCGTGGCATAGACTAATGGAACTGTAGCTGCCTGATCCAAACTCCAAGATTCTGGAACCTCCCAGGTAAAATAAGGAGCAGCTACGAGTTGTTTTGTACATAAACCTTGTTGCACTCGACCCATGACTCTCTTTCCATTTCGTGTTTTACCGGAATATTCCATAAACAGTGTACTATCAGAAGATGGAAGTTTACCTGCCGCTATTAGAACATCTTTAAAATTCAGGGCGAAAAAACTGGTGTCGACGATTCTTTCCTTTCCATGTCTGAAATAAATTATAATAACGAAATCAATGAAAATATTTCTGCATATAATTGAAGTAATAATCAACAATTATTTTGTAGGATAACAACTTAAAAAAACGCTACTGCATCTAAAAATCTTTGAATATTCAGATCATTGCAGAACTACTATTTATTAATATTAATTCTTTTTTATCAGGGTAAAGAAATGATTTGAGTATTTTTCTTGAGAGTAGCTCTTCATTCAGCTCTCTCAGTTTTTCCATGGATTCATTTGTCACTATTTAATTCGTGGGTAAAAAAAGTTGCCAATTATACGAGCTGAATGCAGTAGGCAAGTTTACTGGCGCGCTCAGACAATTTTTCTAAACTTTTGTCGCGTGATAATCGCTTGAAGTTGGCTTAACTACAGCAATTTTCGATCTTGTTCGTCTTATATTAAAAGAAGTGGGTGTTTTATAGAGTCGAATAACTACTTACACGTTTTGTGAGGTCCCGTTCTCAATATTCTCACCATTTGAATAGCAAAATTCAAGCTTGTTTTGTTGTGAGGTATATTTTAGGACGTATCATTTTTTGGCCCTTTTCTTAATGCACAGTGCAGTTTTTGTTCATTTTTATTTCCCGCTAACCTTTTTTTGTTGGGTCCAGAACTTAAGTTTGGTGGACAAATATTTCCAAATTGGTAATTAAGATATGCAAAAATATTCGTGGGTGGTTAGTGTATTTTGTGCTGCATCAGCATAATTTTTAACCAATTATTTTAAAAACAATTTAACTTACTGTGGAATTGGTGCTTCCATCCAAAGTAATGAAGAAAGGTTGCCCATGTTTCTTATTGATAGTTTCGCATTTTTAACATGTTTTGGTTTAATATCGCCTAAAGGTAAAGACACATATGTTCCCCAATTGTTGTCAAACAAAATATTGAATACTAAGTTTTTCGATAGTTGTCTTCTATAAAAATCCGTGTTTTCTGAAAAGGGTTCAGCTTTCTGGTTTATGAAGATGGAGGAACATTTAAATTTGATGTATTCAGTTTGTACACAAGTGATAAATCCAAGGATACCACTGTTTTCTTCGTTTTCACTGTATATCAATACATTCTTATATTCATTGCTTCTTGCGATTTCTCTTAGTTGCTCTAACCAGCAGAATTCATGGTTTTGAATTTTAAGTTTGTAGTCGAATTGTATAACCTCGTGTTTGGCTTTCAATAAACATAAATGTGGTGTTTTGAAAATTACGTCCAGGTTGTCTGTTGTTTCGCTAAAGTTTCCAATATATAAAATAAATGTCTTATTATCTGCTATAATATTTTTCCAATGTTTTGGTGTTGATTCATCAACAATTAAGACGTCGATGTCTCCACTTATATTTTCTAGTTTACTGACAGAATATTTCAATGTAGTCGCATATTTTCTATCGCATCGTTCTTGCATTGTAGACATGATTAATTCTTCATCATTTGCATCTGATATTTCTGCTACAACAGTGTTCATTTTCTGAACCAAACCAGGTATGTTTTGTAACACAATATCAGTTGCTATTATTAAGGATGTTTTAAGGTTGTATTTATTGTTGTTGGTTGAATTGTAACAAACAAATTCATAACTATCTATCACTGGATCTATCTGTATATTTTTCCGTCGCGATGCAGTGGAGAATGAAGGACAAAAAATTTCAATTCCATCTGATCTGGTGATGTTGCATTGTTGATCTCGAATGACGTTTATATCTGAAAAAAAAGTATAACAATTTAGTGTTATTAAGTTGACACTCACAAAAATTTATTTCAAAAAAATTTCACCTTAACCGCTAGATATTATTATCGCCAAACCTGGTAGATGGTGGAAAACGTGATAACCAATACAAGAAAAAATTTTCCATAACCTAATTTATGGCAGTCGTTGAATTCTGGGACCTTACAGAGTTGTAGATTATTGAAAACAATCTAATTTTCTCGATATAATCTCAAAATTTTGGAGCTCTGAACAATTCTATTGGATGTGAAACTACCTCAGATTTAACTGGAAAATGGAAGAAATATTCAAGGAAATCACAATTAGGAATATTTCCTCATAACATTATAAAATTTGCCTTATTTCGATAGAGTTCTAACTGACCAACTTGGATGGCAAACATATTTTGACAAGTACTGAATAAAGGTGTGAAAGTTATAATTATAACAATCCTAAAAATTGTGATTGCGAATAAAAATAAAAAATAAACGGTTTTAAAGATTAAAACTAACTTTTCCGCATCTGTAGCCCTGAACAATATTCTATCATAAAATTGTTACTTGTATACACTTCGGGGGATGTATCGTGCTAACAAACAGAAATTTCTCCAAAAATAACCAGAAATTTAGTATATCTAGTTTTATATGACCCGCTGTACTCGCTCTAGTCAATAAGATACATCTCTGAGACACCTTGAACAATACTTATTCATAAAGTTGATCAATCGTATACTCTCTGGAGGCTGTATCGTGCTAACAAACTGAAAATTCTCCAAAAATGACAAAAGTTTGGTACTTCAAGTATCACAGCACCCGTTGTCCTGGCTTTAGTGAGCTCAATATCAATAGGGTTCATCTTTAAGACGCTCTGAATAATATGCAATCATAAAATTCATCACTTGTATATACTCCGGAGGCTGTATCGTGCTAACAAACTAAAACTTCTCCAAAAATGACAAAAATATCGTACTAAAAGTACTGTAGCACCGGTTATATTGGCTCTGGTGAGCCGAAAATCTATAGGGTTCACCAGTGAGATGCTTTGAATAATATTCAATCATAAAATTGGTGACTTGTTGAACTACGGAGGCTGTATCGTGCTTACAAACTGAAATTTCTCGAAAAACGACAAAATGTCGTACTTCAAGTACCATAGCACCCGTTGTACTGGCTCTGGTGAGCTAAAAATCAATAAGGTTCATCTGTGAAATGTCCTTAACAATATTCCATCATAAAATTGGTGACTTATTGCACTCCGGAGGCTGTATCGTGCTAACAAGACTTGCAAGGAAAAGTGGCCGACGACAACGACGACGACGACGACGACATACACACAGGATTTTTTTTCTAAAAACCATTTTTTCGTGTTGTTGTTGATGGATAACGTGAAAATAACTCAAAAAAAAATTTCAAATTTCCAATTTTTTTGTGGGTAAACCAATACTTTTCTCGCATATTAGATAGGTTGGCGGAAAAGTGAAATTTGTTAACGACATCCCTAAATATATAAGTACCTACGCCATAAATGATTAAAAATTATGTATATCACAAACAACAGAATCCATATAAACAATAAGATCAACATGTACATATTGAAAGACATAATTAAATTTTGAATGACTCTACTTATATTCCGTATCATATCTGGAATGATTTTCTGACTTGGAAGTAATCCTCTCCAAGATAATTAACAACTTGAAAGAACGTTCGTTGATGAAGCTGTTGATTTATGTAAACCCATGAAAATAGATAAAAAGGTTGAATCAGGGGTTCTGGCAGTACTAATGGAATTTTTTAATCACTTTCCATCTCAATAATTGCCTTTAAGATATATTCTCTAACATAAAATGCATGAAGCCTTTGTAAGGAAACGGATGTAAATAATTTGCTGGTTACAGTATGAATCCAAAGTTGTTTGCTTTGGGCGGGTTTCCCTACATAATTTTGAGCGGGTCAAAACTAATAGATCTCGAAGGACCACTCTAGTTGAACAGCTAGAAACTGTATACATTTAAACTTGAAGATAATATCAGAGGTCTGGAAAAAATTACCTGATTCGGAATAAGGAATAGGTAAGAAAATACACGCTCCCTGCTTTACCTTATATTTAGATTGTTGCCAAGCATCCGGAAAGGTATACAAATCCAGACACGCGTTCATCTGTCCTACTTGGCTGCCAGTGATTAAATTAAAATACTAAACTGGACAGTTTCTCGTTCAGAGGTCCAGAAAGAGTATATACAATGTACACTGTGTAATCTAAGTGTCTCTTAGATAGAAAACAGTTATAAGTATTAACTAAATAGATAATGGATTATAAGTTTGGTTGAGCATGTGGCCACCCTGCTGGTGTCAGGAGAATGAATATGGCTGTTATAGAAATATTCACAAATAATAAATGCTATTAAAAATGTGTTGATTTACAACCTTTCACAACAATACCGTCGCGATCAAAGTAACAAATGAAAATTGTAACTACATATTAATTACAAAATTATCGATAACCGATGCTACGACACTCGCGTCGATTTCCAAGGAATTGAGAGCGACTGCCCAGTGAGAGATCATATTTACGTCTACTTCTACGACCCAGCATAAATACACTCTGGTTACACATTTTAGAAAAATGAAATGAGGATTTGCCGTGTTTGGCCGGCTAAAACAGATTGTTTTAAAGTAAGTAAGTGAAGTATTACGAATTGAAAAGAACCACTCTGTTTAAACGGTTGTTTTTACAGTCTTGTTGTATCCCAATTTGTAGACGTTTTAATTTCGTCTTATTTACAAGTAACAGCATTCCTTGATTGTCGAAAAAAAATTATCCATTCGATCTATTCCTGTGAATACCATCTCACTACGACGAATATTGATTACGACTCTTTGTTACAAAATTTTAATTAGTATTAGATGACGAGTGAAAACTTTGTGATGTGAGCTATTTGTACCTACCATTCGCGTACTGTAGTTCCGTTATTCAGTTTATTCTCATTCCAATGCCCTGTTTCATTTGGTTTGACATTTTTCCTTGTTTTTGTGACAGCTCCATTAAGAATCACAGTGAACAGAATTTGGGTTAGTCTACACATATTTGTGCATTAATCGAATAAGTAATTCATTTACTTCTAATTCCTCCCTCTTAATCACAGATGATAATGATATATATATATATATATATATATATATATATATATATATATATATATATATATATATATATATATATTATATATATATCGGTTTTAAAACGTCTTTCGACGTTGTCCGATGTCTAACTTCCATCTCTTCCTATCGTCCCATTGGCCCTCTCTCAGGTCTCGTGAGCTCATCGCCTTCGCTATTCCTTCTTTCCATGTTTTCCTAGGTCTTCCGCGTTTTCGACGATTAGGCGGCATCCAGAGCATTACTTTCTTGGGAAGTCTTTTCTCTTCCATCCTCCATCTTATAAACAGAGTGAAAACAACAGAGAAGGAAGACACAAATTTACAATTAATCTCTATCAACAAATGGAAACAACATTACGAGACGCTCCTGACAGAAAATAGAGACGAATATATGATAACCACACCGACGGATGTTGTTATTGAAGGCGAAATGATTAAAATCGATAATGATAAAGTGAAGGAAGCTATAAAACACTTGAAAAACAATAGAGCATCAGGACCAGGAGACATTCCGGCCGAGTTACTTAAGAACGGAACGAATAAACTTTTTGAAGCAATAACATGGTGCATGAATCAAATTTTAAATGGCGCTGCTATACCAAAAGAATGGAAAATCGCCTACATTTCGTCTATTCATAAGAAGGGAAACAAACTTGACTGTGCAAACTATAGGGGTATATCTGTTACTAGTACCATGAGCCGCTTATATGGAAGAATCCTTCGAGATTTAATAGAATCCGAATACAGGGAACAAGAAGAAGAGGAGCAATCGGGTTTTAGAGCTGGAAGAACCTGCACAGACAACATTTTCTGCTTAAAACAGATGATAGAAAAAAAATGGGTACCAATCAGGATGTACATCTCATGTTTATTGACCTCCAAAAAGCATATGATACGGTTCCTGTAAATAAGTTATGGAAAGTCCTACAAGAAACTAATATTAGTCATACCCTAATAAAAGCCTTGAAAAATCTCTACGACCAAACGATATCACAAGTAAAAGTAGGCAACAAATTGTTACCAGAATTTATAGTAAATAAAGGACTACGCCAGGGATGCTGTGTCTCACCCACACTATTTAAAATCTATGTAGCCCGAGCACTAAACCTGTGGAAGAGAAAGTGTAAGGGAATGGGTGTTGACCTTGGCGGTGTCTGTCTATATACCTTACAGTTTGCGGATGATCAAGTCTTAATAGCAAATGACAAAGATGATTTAGAATATATGACACGTAAACTGCAGGAAGAATACGAAAAATGGGGTTTGCAACTTAATACCCAAAAAACTAAATACTTACCTATAGCACAAGAGAAGATGAACATAGAACTGGAAAAGGAGGAAATTGAGGCTTGCGATGAATATACATATTTAGGTGTAACTTTCGACATAACAGGGAAGGACGACAAAGAAATAAATAAACGTATCACACAAGCTAGACGGATAATTGGGTGTTTAAATGGGATATTTTGGAGTAAGGAAATCGGAAAACATAGAAAATATAATATCTACGAAACCCTCATAAAGAGCAGTCTATTATATGGGTCAGAAACGTGGCGAATAACAGAAAACAACAAAAGACGATTAGAAGCTGTAGAAATGGATGTATTCAGAAGATCGTTAGGAATCAGCAGAAGACAAAGAATACGAAATGAGGACGTACGTCTCCAAATGGGGATAGAAGGCTCCTTAATAACGGACATCGAGAGAAAACAATTAGTGTGGTACGGGCATGTTCAGAGGATGGAAGATGATAATGATACCTACCTATTTATTTTGTCATTCAGAATACAATACGAGTAATAAGATATGCTACTCAATAGTTTCAAATTAAATCGCAGGTAAAAATGTTTCTTAACCCAAAAGGATTCTACCATCAACAGGCAAACGAGATTCGGCTGTTGCCCACGTCATAAATATTTTGCAGTTTTACGTTTATAATATCTTGTAAATAAACAGTGGAATATTTTTGTGAATTTGTTGCAATTGCAAGAATCAAACCAAAATATCTCGATATCTATCAATTCTACAAAAAAATAAAGCTACCATGTTGCTTAGAAAATGAACTCTACAAAATGGTTTACAAGCAATTCTTATCTTTCTTTTTCGCCAACCCTATCTACGATGCGAGAATAGTATTGGCACAGTTTAAAGCTTAACAGAAGCAGTTGGCTCACTCGATGTCGGCGTCTTTGATGATCAGGGGCCAAATTTTCCACTGCGCAACCGAAAATTGTAACCTACGCGCTTAGGGGCGTATCCAATTGATACAATAAAACCAATAAAATATTTGACAACTGTGTGTATAACAAATAACAAAATAACAAACTTTCTGCGCAACGGGAAGTTGATCCCCATGAGTGTGTATAAGTGAGATAAAAGTTTTAACACAAAAATCGGTAGAGTGAGCTAACTGCTTCTGTTAAGCTTTAAACTGTGGTATTGGCTTATCCCCGAAAAGTTTTTGTTGGTATATTTTATATTTCTTTTCGAATCGTATCAAAACCTTCTCTAAATCTAGAAGGTTTGAAAAATAATTCTTTATTACTGGTAACTTGGGGTTCATATGGGTGAATATTCAATAAATAACAAAAAAGTACTTACACTTCTGTTCCTTATTTTGCAAGTGTATACGAGGATCAATGACCAATTTTTTTATGCTGGTAGGAATCCATAATATATCTCTGTCCATATTTTCCAATATTGTTAATTGCAGCATCATGTCCATAAAACAAGAAAATTTGTTGTTCCAAACAACTTTTGCTACTGTTCCTTCAAAATTACACTGTGATACACCAACGAATGATCCGTTGTAATTATATCTTCTTAAAAGTAGTTCTTTATAGAAATCATCTTGATTCATAACTGTATCAGGTGTTATATTGTCAATTGTCTGAAAATAAGAATAAAAACGGTATTAAAGATTAAAACCAAGTTTTCCGCATCTGTGCTGAACAATATCCTATCTAAAAATTGGTCACTTGTATACACTTCGGAGGCTGTATCGTGCTATCAAAGCGAAATTTCTGCAAAAATTACCAAAAATGTAGTATACCGATATTTATAGGAACCGTTGAACTGGATGTGGTGAGTTAAAAATCAATTGGGTTTATCTGTGAAACACCCTGAACAATTTCCAATCATAAAATTGGACACTTATATACTCTCCGGAGGCTATATCCTGTTAAGAAACAGAATTTTCTCCAAAAAGACAAAAATGTGGTAATTCAAGTACCATAGCACCAGTTATACTAGCTCTAGTGCGCTAAAATTCAATAGGGCTCATCTGTAAGATATCCTAAACCATATTCAATCATACAATTTGCGACTTGTTGCATTCCGGAGGCTGTATCCTGCTAACAAAACATGTTACGAAAAGTGGCCGACGACGACGAGGACGACAAACACACAGAATTTTTCCTCTAAAAACCGGTTTTCGTATTTTTCTTAATAAAAAACGAAAAAATAACTAAAAGAATTATCCAAAATTCCAATTTTTTTTGGATTAAACCAATACTTTTCTCACATATTAGATAGGGTTGGGCGGAAAAGTTATAATGATGGCATATTTTCATACTTTCACAATACCTCAAACTGTAATATGAACTATATGCCAAAACGAAAACGAAATGTGTCGAATTCCTCTTTTCGTATCCTTTCTAGGTAAGCAGATAACAAGAACCTGAGGCACATAGTGTAAAATTCACAAATATGCTTCTAGTATTTGAAGAAGAATATCAAATAAAGAAACGGGTAACGAGATATTAGAGTAGAAGAGCTATAACAACGAATATAATATTGTACAAAATACAAATACTTAGAAATATATATTACGGTTTATTGTACAAGCAGTAACCCAAAAAATTTAACAAATGGAGAGCAGCCACCAAAATGCCAATACGAGGATGTATTGATATCTGGTTCGCCTAGACCAGTTCCATGCATAAACAAAATATTGCGTTACCACAGCAACGAACAATAACTTATAAGAAGTGTCAGTGTGAAGTTTGACGTCAAAAAAGTAAACCAGAGTTACGCAATAAATTAAAAGAAGAAAGATGTCCACCGAAATTGTGAAAATCGAAAAATTGGAGTATCGAGCCATCATCAAGTACCTGTATTTAAAAGGGTTAAGAAGTAAGCAGATTTACGAAGATATGCTTGGTGATCAATGTCCTTCGTATGCGACCGTGAAAAATTCGACTGCAAGCTTCAAAAGAGGTACATTTTCCATTGAATATGATGACCGATCGGGAAGGCCAGTTTCTGTATCAGTCCCCGAAAATATCGATACAGTTCATGACATGATTTTATCAGACCGTCGAATTGGGCTAAAACGGATATCTGAAGCAATGAATATTCCATACGAAAGCGTTCATCATATAGTTCACGTCAATTTGGACATGAGAAAAATTGCTGCAGAATGGATCCCCAAATGTTTGAATGTTGACCAAAAGCGTGCAAGGGTAGAAGCATTGCGTTCGATCTGTGCTCGATTTGAAAACGATGTAGACTTCTTAAACCAAATTGTTAATATGGATGAGACTCGGGAACATTTCTACGATCCAGAAACAAAGCAACAATCGATGGAATGTAGACACTCTGGTTTTCCAAGACCTAAGAAGCTTCGCATCCAAAAATCTGCTGGAAAATTTCTTGTTTCAGTTTTTTGGGCTTGCCATGGAGTAATCATGATTGATTTTTTGGATAAGGGTAGAACAATAACTGGAGATTACTATTCGACATTACTGACCACTCTACGGGAAAAATTGAAGAGAGACGCGGAAAGCTGTCCAAAGGTGTTTTGTTTTCGCAGCATAACTCCCCTGCACACAAATTTCACGTTTCCATGCAAAAATTTCGTGATTTAGGGTTTGAATGACTAGACCACCCGCCTTATTCACCAGATCTTCGTACGACTATAATCTCTTTCCTTAACTGAAAAAAAAATGAAAAGGTCGTAAATTTTTTTCCAACGAGGAAGTAATAATAGCTGTGGAAGTCTGGTTTGCAGAGCAAGAAGACACATTTTTTTTGAAAGGTCTAGAGACGCTGTAATAAATGTATCCAATTAAGAGGAGAATATTTTGACATTGAAATTTTGTTTGGTTCTATAGTAGGCTAGGAATTTTTCAATATATCCTCGTAGCATATTATGCGGCAAAAACATGTCAAATAACAACTACTCAATATATATATATATATATATATATATATATATATATATAGTTTCAATTTATTGCTAAACATCAATGTAATAAATTTTTGAAAATGCTCCGAATTAGAAAGCGAAACGTCAATAAAAACATAAATTGATACAGAATTTACGTTCATAACCTGATGCTCAAGAAAAAATGGAAGTAAAATTATATATAAAGTTGAAGAAAAACAAATAATTTATATATATATATATATATATATATATATATATAGTATAGCTAAGAGTATAGTAACATAAAGCAGTGAAGAATCAACATATGAAATGCTCGAATTCACAGAAATGTACATACAGACATCTCGCGATGTGACGATTACAAGAGACATAAGAGTACTTTAGCTAAGGTGGTATGGATATGTCCAACGAATGGCAGAGAATCGATTACATAAACAAATTTTGAATTGAGTGGAAGTTTCACTCCTTATTACAAAAACTTGAATTAGGAACAATTATCGACTAAAATACTGATAATTCTCCAACAAAATACTTTACAGAAAGTTTGATATGTTGCTGCAATGTCTTCTAGACAGGTAATGTTCAGAACATTAACATTAAAAATAATACAATTGGATGTGACCAATAAGACCTCGGTTTAAGAGGCGTAGAGACCATTTTCGAAAAAACGTTATTAGAAAAAAATAAAATATACGTACTTCAGTAATTTTTATTGAGTTGGAAAATTCCGTCGATATGTTATCAGCAATCCGTACTTTGCCTGTTACTACCAAAGATCCACCTTCTAGAATTTCGAAATTTCCTGATTTTTTCATAATATTCACCATAAAATGTACCTCTTGGTTGTTGGATAGTGAAACAGCTCTTAAGAACCTAATATTTTCAAATACAACGGGTGTATCATTCATATGCTTCAAATGTTTTACTGCCAATATATTCCAAACAAGCTCCTAGAAAAATATGAGATTATACAAGTATCAACCATGTATTCTCACTCCATATTTGTGAGAAAGATAAAGAATTATTTAACACCGTTTGCTTTATGCGAAATTTCCAGCGCTTCTGCATAGGATTTTGCAAAATTCCATGTGTAGTAGAAATCACAATATAAGAATGGCCAGATAAGAATTCAAATTGCTTTATCTTGGAAACTATTATCCGTAGAGCCGTAACTCCTAAACAACTAAACACATTTTAACAATCATGGTCTCGTTGAAAAAATTATTTATCGCTCCAATAAACCCATCATACCCTTGATACGTCTAATTCTTGGTAACAGATAATGTCAAGAAATATCATATTTTTACATGAAAATATAGTGGAATAATGGGCTACTGAAAACAGTATCTCGATATCTTATTATTAGCCTGAAATATCGAAGAAAGTAATTTTAGTTATCATAAAATTTTCAAAAGACGCTATTACATCAAAAATATTTTATCCGTGGTTTAAGCCAATCAGATACCTTGATTTTAACAGCTTGCCATGACGGCGAATTTTTTTTTGGTCACGTAATCTAGCTACAAAATTAAGCGGCAACCTTACACGTCTACAATCCAGAATATCAGAAGTGTTGATTATTTTTTACAATTATTAATTTAATTTAAGTATAAGTACATGTTATTTATTATTGACAAGATCAATTATTAATTGCAAGTGTTTTTGAATCTCATTTTCCACTTTTCTTTTCGTCAATGGCGAATAAAGTAAAGAGCCGTGGGTTTTCCCCACAAAATGTCTATGTTTGATCAAATTAAAGTAATACTTCGATATGATTTTGTTCTTCTCAACACTGGATTTATTGTTGAAATATGGTATAATTTCACGAAGAATATTGCAATATTTGAATAGATCTTCTTATTCTGGATTTAAATCAGAATTGTTTAGCAAATACATTGAATATTTTATATTTTTTTGATAAATTTGAATCTAATATGACGAATAATGTGAAACGTCATTCGACCATAGCGCTGCAATCACAGCTTTTATTTTACCGCGTAAAATTTTCATTGATTTTGCATGTGTCATTATTGATTTTCCTTTCTCTAGTAGTATAAAACTTTTTGTTGTATGAGGAAATGTATTTATTCAAGACTGATTCCTACTTTCTGTTACTAGGGCAAAGGGAAAGCAAAAAAAATCCCAATGGCACAGGACCAATTGGACAGGCTTATTTCAGTAACATTTTAGCATAAAACTCAAAATAAAAAATTAGATACGAACGTAATAGAATGTTTTGAGAAGAACAAAAAACCAACGTAACATTTTGGCATCAAATCAAAAACAAAAAAATGAAATAATTTCTGGTAAATTTGTGAATTTTCTTAAATAAATGTTTTAATGTACGATTTAGAGGAAAATGTTAAATACAATATATATATATATATATATATATATATATATATATATATATATATATATTCATTTATGTAATTTTCTTGGGATAGGTTCATTAATATACTACTAATTTTCTGTCATTCTTGACGTTTCGCCTTAATTACAAGGCTTTATCAAAAGATTTTAATTTCCGTCTACAATAAAAATTCACATTGGATAACACTGACAAACAAATTACTTTGAAAATAGTACACTAAAGTAAGGGTACATATGAATATAAAAGGGTATGTACATTGCCAACCATCTTCTTTGATCGATCATCAATGTTTGGTTCAAGTATTTAGACTTTTTTTGTTTTTTTTTATTATTTTCACTGATAACAGCTAATTAGAGTTTAATTTAATTTTATACACTGTGTCTTGGCATTGTTTGAGTATTGTCAATATACAGGGTGTCCGATAACACAAAACGGAGGCATATTTGTTTTTGGTGGGTTTATTATGCACAAATTATGAGGCTGCATGTAAAAGGTTATGGTAAATTTTACTCAAGCTCTCTATGTCTTTCTTGTCATTTAGTGCTTCGGGTTCATTCTTAATGGCAATCATTTCTTTGATTTTAAGTTTAGTAATGTTTAGGTCTTTATATATAATTTTTGTGTTTGGAAAATCGAATTCATGGTTTTTGTTTATTTCATGCTTATGGAGTGCAGTCGACGCATTTTTCGTGTATTTGTGACCGTTTATTCTATTTTCCAAGTATTGTGTTGTCATTCCTATATATATTTTTGGACAATTAAGACAAGAGACAAGAGAGTATATCAAATTTGATTGTTTTTTAGTGGAGTTTTTGCATTTCAAACATGTAAAGGCTGTTGATATACGATAGTGTGACTTATGGCATACTTTAATATTTTGTTTTTCTAGAATGTATTTTAATTTTTCCGATAGTCCATTTGCGTAAGGCAGTGCTATATATTTTTGTGGGGTAGTGTCTATTTTGTTGGTTTCAAATTATTGTAATATTTTATCGTTCGTTTTTTTAATGAGATTCTGACAATAACCATTTTGTACGAGTATTTGGTTACTAAAAATACTACTTTACAAGTAATTTCAAATTTTTAGTCAGTACTTATATCATATGGTTTTACATTGAGCCTTAAATGACAAAGGTTTCGACCGACGGACATATTATTGTCATTGGATGTTGAGCATCATTAGGGAAAATAGCTAATTCATATCTGAAATTTCTTGGACCGATGACGTCACTTTAAGAAGTGATGGATACGTTTATGTTCATGGTATGCAATTATGGTCCAACAATAATCATCACTGGTTGTGCTAGGTCCAGCATCAAGGCTATTGGAGTCACAAAGTATGGTGTGACATCTTGTGCGGAACTATTATGTGTTTCTATTCATTTGATCAACCACTTGATGTGCCGCGTCTTTTATTTTGTTGTATATCTAGAAGATGTGCGCATACAAAATATGTTTTTGCACTGCATACTCTTGAAGAAATATGCGAGAAACAATTAGATCTAAAATATCAACAGAGGACGAGATAGTCCATTTTATTGGCGATCCCTGTTACTAGCTGGATTTAAGTGAAAAATCACTTCAAAGTTGAATATAGTGGTAACGCGTCTGGCCGACTATCTTGAAAATCTCAAAATATTTTCCACGAACAGTTTCTGCATCTGCATCTTTGCATATGGGCACTTGGACATGATCTGAGAAAAGTTGGTGCGATTAGGTTAACTGCCATATCGGAGTAGATATAGGAAGCCGAATGAAGAACCCCTCTATCTCCTTCTAAGCGATCGATGCGATTGTCTGTCTACTAGGCGCTTAGCGTTGGTAGTGGCGGCAATAAGCTTGAACGTCATCAAACTACATAGCGCTCCTAGATTGCGACATTCGAAGCCCTTGTGCATCGTTCTATCTCTCTCTCTCTCTCTGTTTCTCTCTCTCTATATACCGTAACTTCTTTCTGACTGGTATAGCTATTGGGTGTTCTACCCTCATATCAAGTTAAGGACCAATACAACTACGAAAAGTCCTTCTAGCTGGATTTTTAAATGGTCAATTCTCGGTAGCTGAACTGACTGTTCGTGATGATATATGGTCAAAAACCTTCATCACATCTATTGGCAAAAATCATAGCTTACCACGTAACCTGTAGCCGGCATCAATATCCTTCCATCTATGTTATGACCTGAGATATACGAATACTTTTCATTGTTTAAATCAATAGAAACGATTCTACCGAAATAGTCTTTGTTTTTCCATAGAGGTACAAACCATGAAGCGTTATGATCCCATTTTATCAATGGTGATAACATTTTTGTTCCTCGGCTTACTGGAAATGTAACGTCGGTATAAAGGTTTCTCATGTTGGGTTGACCACCAGCA
This sequence comes from Galeruca laticollis, assembly GCA_963921935.1. Lineage (NCBI taxonomy): Eukaryota > Metazoa > Arthropoda > Insecta > Coleoptera > Chrysomelidae > Galeruca > Galeruca laticollis. The sequence continues at coordinate 80,566,445 of OY998183.1, forward strand.
TTAAATATCCTGAAAAATAAAAAAATCAAGAGTATTCACAAATTTTCCGAATATAGATGACAAGTTCTGAGTATACAAGCATCATCAAACATCATCATCAAGCTTCACAAAAGCCAAGTCCGAAAAGGAGTAAGATGTGTGCGTATCAAACCAGAACAGGCGGTGTAAAACACAATAGTGTGAAAAGATATTTTCGAAAATGGTGTGTCAAAAACTGAATAATAATAATAAAATAAGACAACGTGGTCATTGGAAACTAATTGGCTGCGTGAATGAAGTAATTAGTAATTTAACAGATTGCGAACAAGAAGATTTTGGTTGCTCTCATGGTCATTGTACATTGAATAAAAATACAAACATTATTGGTTTTTAGTTAGAAGAGAACCAATCTCAATTGCAACACTTACAATTGTATATGCAACATATCGGAAGGGAAATTCTTTCAGTTCATAAGATATGTAGAAATGGGATCTTATTTTTATTTCCCTTGATTCTATGAGGTTTTTGATATGACGTTTTCTTATTTCGATAGGTTGCTGGTTTTTTGTATGTAATCAAAGTGCAATTGGATGTTATGATTGAATTATTTATTTGTTCAACTACACTGGTACATTGTTGCCAGAACTTGAGAGTATTCTAATTATACGAAGTATTAAATTTCACAATTTCTCTTCTGTCGGTCATTGCCGAGGGAAGTCCATGCGAATGTTCACACATGAGAATCCAAGATTGCTCTTTGATTACATAGCAAAACCAGCAAACTATCGAAATACGAAAACGTCCTATCGAAGACGGATGTAAACAAAATAAGTACACAAAAGCGTAAATACGTGTATTGCACAATGCAACAAAATAAAAACAAATTTCTTCAGCTGTAAAAACCCAATTCTACAAGCTCCATGTATCTCAGGATAATACGGGAGTCTACCATTCATGCTTCATTCACGAAAATAATTTTACACTACCATTTCTGTTTGAAGGCGTGTCAGTCTAATCCAGAGTAATACACGGAATAAATATTCGGAGAACAACATTCCTGTCTTACAAAATATCCAGAATTTCAACTCATAATTTAAAGGGAATATTTCGGCATCTCCGTAGCAGTTTATAATTGAATTCTTTCATGAACATATCAAAATGGAATCTTCGTTAGGTTCATATTCATTGTTACCCTGGGTGAAATTAATTCAAATTGGGCAGTAGCACTTATATCTTGTAAAATGCTAATGTAATAAACACCTCAACAAAAAATTCTCCGTGAATTTCCAAGTATATACAACGATATCAATTACCTAATCCTTACCTCCCTAATTATTGCTTATAGACAAAAAATAGATAGATAAGGCTACTGTTAGAGTGACATTTCAAGGGAGAAGAACAGATGATGAGAGCTACAGAAAATTAGAGAAATTCGATTAACATTGGTAAAATAATACTCATCTATCGTAACATGAACTGCAATACGGAAAATGAATATTGTTTCGAAAACTATAATACTACCGGGTGTCCGACTTAACTTTTCGGGGTTTTGATCGCTTATTGCTCAAATAGTTTTAGGAGTAGATACATGCGGTTTTCGCCAGTTCTATTGAAATTTATAAAAGTTTTTTTCTCAATAATGGAATATTTCATCGTAATGCCGGTTTGACCGGAAATTAACACGGCGATTTTCAGGGATAGGGCAACTTTGTTATTTTAAATAGAACACCCTGTATATTTTTAGTCTAAGACAAAGCTCAATCTTCAAGCTTTCTAAACATATATAGTTTGTAAATTAACTGTTTCGACCCTTTACTTCGTGGAATCTACTCATATTAGTGTTTTAAATGAAACTCACTGTTTCTAGCTAATTCCACAATATAATAAAAGTTATTGAAAATTCTAAAAAATTGACAATTGTTTCGATAAATCATTATCATCGTCAGAATGACAGAAGTTACATTTCATTTGATGCTTACCTGATGTTTAGTAGTTATTTTTGGCTAGACCAAGAAGTGACCTAACTTGTGATTTTACTTAATATATGTTAATAGAAAAAAGAAGAAGATGTGATATAACAAATATTGAAGCTTAGATATTATTAGCCCTATGGTGATATCCTGGATATCATTTTTCCAATTAAGATCAGTATAACTGTGCAATGATATAGAAAACCAGGAAAACTATATCTGCTGATATTTACAATTATCACTTAAGAAGACAGTTCATTAGTGGAGAACTCCCTAGATTTATCTGTTCATTGACAACTTCATATTGGGGGTTTCTTAAATGTCTTCTAATTTTCAATTTTTCAATGAAATCCAGTTCTTGTTTCTTTTCACAAATATGCAGCACTTCTAGTTCTGTGTTAGGTGCCAATGAATGATTGGTGTAAAGTAGATGTTTTGCGTAGTGGGATTTATCTGGTTGTTTTAATCTGTATGATCGTAAGTGTTCACTGTATCGGATTTCAAAATTTCTAAGGGTATGACCCAAATAAACAGCATCACATTCTGAACATTAAAGTTTATATATACCAGATTCCTTTAATAGTTATATTTTTGTTTCTACATTTAACAATTTTGTACTTACGTTACATTCTGTTTTAAAAGACAGACATCGTTGTATTCGTTGCTGAATATATTATCTTTGAAATATTATTAGAAATATTTTCTGCATATGTGATGGTTTTATAAGTTTTCATTTCATCAGTTTGTTTAGGAAATATTAGTTGTAATGCCACTTTTTCCTCTTTTTTATCATATGTAATGGATAACCGTTGGATGTTGCTATTTGTCTAATTGTATAATTCTCTCTATCAAAATTACATTTGTTCATAGGAACTGAAAAAGCTCTATGTATTATTGAATTATATACCGCTAGTTCATGGGACATAGGTTGTTTTATGGGTAGTGAACGACAATGTATTTTTAACCACATGAATAATTTACACCCAAAAATTAAATTTACATTAGAAATTGAAGAAAATAGCTCAATAAATTTTGTTGATTTAAAAATTCAAAGAGTTAATAATGTACTTGATTATTCAATTTACCGAAAACCAACACACACTGATGTGACAATTCCATATTGTTCCAATCACCCCATGTCCCATAAACTATATATTTGTATAATTTTTGGAGAATTTTCAGTTTGTTAGCAAGATACAGCCTCCAGAGTGTATACAAGTGACCAATTTTATGATTGAATATTGTTCAAGGTGTCTCACAGATGTACCCTATTGACTTTCAGCTGACTAGAGCCAGTGCAGCGGGTCCTATACATCCAGATATATTACACTTTTGGTTATTTTTGGACAAATTCCAGTTTGTTAGCACAATACATTCCCCGAAGTTTATACAAGTGACAATTTTATGATAGAATATTATTTAGGGTCACGGATGCGGAAAAGTTAGTTTTAATCTTTGAAACCATTTATTTTAAGTAGGCTTTGCTTAGTGGCAGCAAATAATTATTTCACGCGAACTGTCAGTTTACCACAATTAGTTTTCTTATTTCTCTTTGAAAAATCTTCACTTTATCTGAAAAAGGAAAGTGTGTAATAATGTTTGCAGAAACGAAGTCAATTGTGGTGACACAAAGAAGATTTCGAATAATGTTTAATAAACACCCACCCAGTGATAATGCAATAAGAAGTTGGTACCGTCAGTTATGGCATACAGGCACACTTGCTCATCAAAAAAGAGAGCGTAACCAAGACAATTTATTAAATAAAGTTATTCAAGTTCAAGAAGCTGTAGAAGTAAATTCCACAACATCAGTTAGAAAAATGGTTAGCACTGCGGGCGTTTCTAGGAGCACACTTCATAGGATTTAAAAAAAAACAATTAAAATTAAAGGCTTACAAATTTCAGTTGGTGCAAGAATTAAAAGAGATTGACCATGCCGTGCGCATTAATTTTAGCTGCCAAGGTTTAAGATTATTTACAAGAATTAATTACAGAAATCTTCTTATTATGTCTGACGAGGCTACTTTCCACCTAAATGGTCAAGTAAATATACACAACTGTCGCATTTGGGATTCAGAGAACCCTCACAGAACTACTAAATATGTAAGAGATCCACCCAAAGTAACTGTATGGTGTGCAATGAGTTCTACAAAAATTTTTGGCCCATTTTTCTTTAGTAAACCTATCGTTACCGCAGTAAATTATGTAGATATGCTTCAACTGTACTTTTTTCCGCAATCTCAGCAAGATAATTTATTACAAACATGTTACTTTCAGCAGGATGGTGTAAGTCCACACTATGGAATGATCACTAGAGAACTTTTAAATGAAATATTTGGTGAATGGTGGATTGGAAAAAGAGGTCCAGTGAGGTGGCCACCGCGATCACCTGATTTAACGGTACTGGATTTTTTCTTTTCATTTTACATCAAAGATCGATGTTACAACACACCCCCTACAACCTTGGAAGAATTAAAGACGAACATAATAAATGTGATTGAAACTATTCCTAGAGAGATGCTGATAGCTAGTTTTCGAAACTTAATTAAAAGATGGTGAATATGTGTAAACGTCCGAAGACATCATTTTCAAAATTTGTTGCAATAATATTTTTTATTAAATGTCTACGTTCCGAATAGTTAATTTTAACGATATTTTTAATAAATTGCCTCAGAAAATGATTAACGTTGTTTAACTTAAATTTTAGGCCATAATTTCCAGAAACAGTAGCACAAACTATATATGCTTAGAAAGCTTAAAGATTGAGCTTTGTGTTAGACTAAAAATTTACAGGGTGTTCTATTTAAAATACGAAAGTTGCCCTATCCCTAAAAATCGCCGTGTTAATTTCCGGTCAAACCGGCATTACGATAAAATATTCTATCATTGAGAAAAAAACTTTCATAAATTTCAATAAAACTGGCAAAAACCGCATGTTTCTATTCCTAAAACTGTTTGAGTAATAAGCGATCAAAACCCCGAAAAGTTGAGTGGAACACCCGGTATAAAATACAAACTTTCCAGTAATTTGTTGAAAAACTCAAGTGCGAACTGAAAACCACCTTAAATTAATTAATGATTACTGAAACTAGCAGTATGTAGTTGAAACTATTATTGTCACAGTGAGCAATTAACAATCTTATATTTCTATAGATCAGATACAGAACCGAATGGAGGCGACATTTTTAAACTTAAACGTAAAATGTGTCCTTCATCTTGTAGTTGTGTATCACATTCTCAATTCACTTATTCCCTCAAAATCTGCACCAAATGCTAGACGAAATATTAGCTTCACTAAAACAATATATTCATGATACTCTGTTTGGTAGTGCCCGGAATCAAATTGAGTAGTGAATTAAATGACATTATTTAGTTCATCACAAATACATTAATTGGAAACGGATAAAAATAAAATGAGGAGCTAACAAAAAAACCATTCACGCAAGTATACTTACTTCCCAATTGCCTGAAGTAGATGTCCCTCACGGTTCTCTGCAATCTTGTTCATTAAACCTATCAAAGTGATCTCTGGTTCCATCTCCCGTTTTAAAATAGGTCGCAATAATGCATGTGGAGATATTTCAATTACTATCGCATTTTTTTGTATCTGTGGATATACATAATCAAATCGCACAGGATTTCTAAAGTTGAATGCTTGGTAATCAGCACAATTCAATTGTGCCCACTCTTCGTGTCTTCTCTCAGGGGGTACACAAGTCGATATCCACTTACTTAATCTAGGCTGCGGATTTACTAATACCTTCTGCAAAAACTCGTTCAAGTGATTTTCGGCACCCATTAAGTATGGCGAATGATATGCTACATTTGTCGTATCCACTAGTCGCGCAAAAATTCCTTGTCCGCATAATTTTTGTACAAATTCTTTCACTGGATGTTCTAAACCGGAAATCGTTATGTTAGTTTTACCGTTGATACAAGCAATGTACATATCTTTTGGAAGTATTTTTGTCAATTCTTCTACGGAGAGGCCAATTGCAGCCATTTGGCAGCTTGGTCTGGTAGATTTCTCCAAAGCATATCCTCTGGCAAATGCCATTAGCGCTGCTTGCTCTGGAGTTATATCGCCATTAACATAGGCACAACCTGTAAAAAATATTTTGGAGGTAGAAGACGCACATAAAAAAATACAAAGAAATATTTTTATATCAAGTTTGTTAAAATTCTATTTTGGAACTTCCTACTTCATAAAAAATATAATTTCATATAAGTCAACTAAAAATTGATCACACCAGAAGATTGAATTGATAAAATTTAAAACGCGTTATAACTGCTCCGATGAACACATTACTTATACTTATCCGTATAAGAATACTATATTATACCGTAGGCGAGGAAAATAGTTCTATCGAATTTTGAATTCCACCCATGTTTTAGACTATACTTTTTCTACGAATATCAAATAAAAAACGAAAGAACGTATACACTGAACTGCCAACTCCTTAATTTCTCGAGGAGTTGAAGTAAAACCAACACTGCAGTCAGTATCAGACACTAAAAAGGAATGAAGCCATGTAATAGCTAATATTTCAATAAAATTATATGAATTTACTTACTTTTTATGAAGTGTTAGTCAATTTTAGTCCAAAATTTATAGAAATATATACTAATATATAAACTATACGATATCAAAAAGAAAATAGATGGATCCATATGAGAGGATAACATAACTTACCTATTTCACCCAAGGAGTGTCCCGCAGTATAATCAGCTTCAATACCCAAAGAAGTTAATAAATCGATTAAAGCCACCGTAATAGACACAATAGCAGTTGAAGTTGGTGTACAATTTTTAAATGCTTCACCGGTTCCATCCTTTAATATTCCCATCAAATCAACTCCGTATGGCTCGACAGCTTTAGCACAACGATCAATGGTATTTTTGAATACTTTTATATGCATCAGATCCAAACCCATATTAATCCACTGACTCCCTACACCGGAGAAGATGAACCAAATTGGTCGTTTCTCCGATGAATATTTTGAAACTTCTCTCATTTGACTGTTCCCCAGTACAGTATATCTAAATTACAAGGAAAAAATTAAAGGAGTAATTAATAAATGTTAGGAAATAAATAATTTCATATAGTCATTTGATTTGTTAGTGTTTGTGAACGGTTCTTCAGAATTATATACAATATTAACCCAGTAAAATTCAAAAAGGGATTTTTCAGCTTGAGAAAACCGATCACATATCTAGAACATGTTTTGACTTGGGATAATACAGCAAATACTTAAAACTATAGAGAAAATAACTTGAAAAGAATGGAAGCAATTTTCAGAAAAGATCGACAAATAAGAAATCAAGGTATACAAAAGATAAAAGAACCTTAACAACTATTATTCAGATATTTGGAACAGTGGAATTCAAGAGTCATATTATACAGATCTCTCAAACACAGGATAACCAAAATAAAATTATAAATGAAGTTAAAATCGGATGTTTCTAAGAAAATGATGTAATTCATGTCCAAGGGAGACATCGGAACAGGTCATGATAAAAAGATTGTAAAGCAAAATAGCTGAAGTGGACTTCTGTATAAGAAAGTAATGGATGGAATGATAAAATAACTGATTAAGAACAAATACCATTCAAACAATAGAATATGAAACCTAAAACCAAAAAGCCACTCCCACAAAAGCTATACTAAATTCAGGATCAGCAAACCAAGATACAGGGAACGATCATCAACACTAATTAAACATAACTTATGATCAGTAAACATAAATCAAAACCAACAATATCAAAGACCAAGTAAACATTAATTCAGAAGAGTGAGAAAGAGAACCTGGAAATTGGATCCAGAAAGTTAAGATTAAATATGACTGGAATAAACTGAAGGAGGAATATGTCTGCAGTGACAGCTAGTGGCAGTATAATGATGATGTATCTGGCGTATATTGCAGTGTAGAATCAAGAAGGCGACCTTCAAGTTAAGAAGTGGTAGCTGATATTTCTGTTTTGAGCACAATTTGATGATTTGAGCTATTTTTCGATGTTTTCGTCACGTGATGCATTGCGAGCGATATATTCCGCAATTTTGCTACAAATTCTCTATACCAACGTCAATCCTATTATAACAACAATACAAAAGGATGCCCCATATTTATTTGTCATATTATTATAAAATTCTGAAGACTTTCACCTCATAGACTAGACACAATATGACATGAAATCCAATTCTCCAGGACAGGAGATATAGTACCTAACTTATTCTAATGAATTATTACAATACAATTAAACCGTTTGGTATGTGTGGATAAGTTAATTTCTACTTTTCCGCCCAACCTATCTAATATGCGAGAAAAGTATTGGTTTACCCCAAAAAAAGTTGGAAATTTGAAAATTTTTTTTGAGTTATTTTTACGTTTTCCATCAACAACAACCCAAAAAAACGGTTTTTGGAAAAAAAACCCTGTATGTATGTCGTCGTCGTCGTTGTCGTCGGCCACTTTTCGTTACATGTCTTGTTAACACGATACAGCCTCCGGAGTGCAACAAGTCACCAATTTTACAATTGAATATTGTTAAGGACTTGTCACAGATGAACCCTATTGATTTTCAGCTCACCAGAGCCAGCACAACGGGTGCTGTAGTTCTAGAAGTACGACATATTACTCATTTTTTGAGAAATTTCAGTTTGTTAGCACGACACAGCTTCCGGAGTTCATAAACTCACCAATTTTATGTTTGAATATTATTCAGGACACTTCACAGATGAACCCTATTGATTGTCAGCTCACCAGAGCCAGTACAACAGGTGCTATAGTACTTCAAGTACGATATTTTTGATATTTTTCGAGATATTTAAGTTTCTCAGCACGATACAGTCTCCGGAGTATATATATGTGACCAATTTTATGATTGTATATTATCCAGAGCGTCTTAAAGATGAATCCTATTCATATTCAGCTCACTAAAGCCAGTACAACGGGTGCTATGGTACTTGAAGTTCCAAATTTTTGTCATTTTAGGAGAATTTTCAGTTTGTTAACCAGATACAGCCTCCAGAGTGTATACAAGTGACCAGTTTTATAATTGAATATTGTTCAAGGTGTCTCACAGTTGTACCCTATTGATTTTCAGCTGACTAGAACGAGTACAGCGGGTCCCATAAATCCAGATATACTAAATTTTTGGTTATTTTTGGAGAAATTCCGGTTTGTTAGCAGGATACATCCCCCGAAGTGTATACAAGTAACAATTTTATGGAAGAATATTGTTCAGGGCCACAGATGCGGAAAAGTTAGTTTTAATCTTTAAAACCGTTTATTTTTCAGTCAAATGAAGTTGCTATGGTAATGTTTTTAGCTCGATGTACCACATACAGAACATTGGAGTGACGACAACGATTATCTGACCTTACACAATTGGGGAGAAATTAGAAATAAGGTTAGATTAACGAATACAAACATTTTTGAAAAGCAGCTCACATCCCGCAGAGGAAGTTTGATCCATTACATTAGTAAACAGATAATTTTTTTTTCTGTCCTTCTATGCGGTGATTCTTTGAAAATGAATACTCTCAATACATTAACTTACCCTCTATAATTATAACCCTCCACATTACTTTTATAAATTTCATCTATCAAACTCAGAAAATCTTCATCGTCAGGATTTTCTTCAATTTCATCAAGTAATGTGTTGACGGCTTCTTCTGTTCTACCTGAAACTTGTACTAAACGATTCGCTCTCTCAATTTTGCGCTTCACTCTCTTTTCAGCTGCTGGTTTTAATACAACGTGAGCATTAGCTCCACCAATTCCAAATGAATTTGTTCCTAGTAAACCATCTTTCAACGTCTTGTTGGTTGTTGCAATCTAATAAAAGTAATAAAAACGAGTTCAACTTAATAAAAAGAAACAAATATTTTGAAATAATACGAAAATGATAGTGTGTATCATGCGATATAATGTGATTAAAATTCAACCTTCATCTTGTTCTGACCCTTGTCATAAAATTATCCAGGTGTTATACGAGATTTTCCGTCCACAAGATAACAGGATCTGCCTATTAATATATTCGTGTTGAGAATAATGAATACAAAAAAAATAATATAAGGACAAAACTCGTAGCTATACAAATAAAGAAACAGCAAAATATCATTTGATTCCTTGCTAACTAGGATTTTATTGTATTTAACGATTCGCTGATCTGCGTCTACTATTGTTAATAGTTATAGCATTTTCTATAGTAATAAGTTACAGTGACACTTCACTTGTCATGTAATTGAATGTACAGCAGTGCATTTATTACACGTAGAGCTTCAATAATTCGTTTTCTAAATGTATCCGAAGTGGCATTGATCTCTTCTAGAACCAGTTATTTGCAGTAATGTTGATAATGGGTTAACACTAATACTCACGTCATTTCAAATATAAAACAATATGAAATGATTCCAATGGTATTAAATTTAAGTCTATTGCAGTTGATAATTTGACTTGTGCACTCCGTTTAAAATACATTTATTTAGACATGTCCTTGTCCTGAATATTCATTTCTCCATAATAAGCATACGGTGGCTCCTTACTTCTTCGGATTATTATCCATCCTGATTTTGAATAAGGCCAGTTCAATACGCGACAGCTGGTACGCCGTTACCGCGCCATTTTTTCTGCCGAACCGTTGAAAAGCTAGCGGTTTACAAGACGTAGCTTGTAAAACGCGTGCATGGGCGCTGCCAGACGGCTCGTTGACAGCTGATGTATTCAGTTTCTTGACAATATGAATGTCGTACGTACATTGTATGCGTTTCCCTTGCTGGCAACGTATTCGTACTCAACACTAACTATACTCGATAGTCGAAATTGTGTAAAGTGAGTCAGAGCTATCTAATCAACACTTTGGTTAAAGCGCAGTTGCCATATGTATTCTAGAGAGAAATGCTGTATTTTATAAATACACTTCAAATCCATTGTGTCAATATTTCAGGTACAAAAGATGCAATGTAATTAAGTCAATACCAATTTAATATATTTATTTCAAATTTCAAGCAGACTAATAATAATTAGTTTACTTGAAATGTGAAATAAAGTGTTTATGTATATTTCTTGAACGCAAAGTTTGTTGTGAAAAACTCGCCGATTTGACAATGTTGGAGAGTCGCTTCAATGTTCCGGCTTTGAGAACGAGATAGATAGATCGAGCTACGCGAATGAGACAGTGATAGTAAACAGTTATGTGAGGTGTTTATTCTCTTCATGAACGTAACATCAGTATTTGTGTTGTGGTTTTGTGTGATAAATCGGTTATTATTGGTATTTATTGTAATATTTATATCGGTATATTTAGTGACAATAATGGCGGAGTGTAGCGGTGTTGGCGATAAAAAACGGCGTCGTAACAATTTAATTCGGGAAGTAAAAGTCCTCATATTAAATGTGTACGAAGGACTGCGTGCCATGGACAAACAGTTGGGTGTTAGTGACGCTGTGATTAAGTGCAGTTATTTAACTAAAGTTTCTGAGAGTACTATATACAATATTCTAAAGAAATCGCGGGACGGATCTTTGACAAGAGAACGAGGTGAAAACTGTAAACCGGAAAGTAGGGGAAGAAAGAAAATTGTTTTGGACGACCAAACACGGAATGCTATACGTAGGGAAATACATTCTTTTTATTTTAGGATTGAAATCCCCTCAGTAGCTAAATTGAGCAAGGTAATAGAAGCTGATGATACTTTACCAAACATCAGTGATAAAGTTTTGAGACGAACTTTAAAATTAATGAATTTTCGTTACCAAACAAGAAGTAGAAACAGTGCCTTAATTGAACGAAATGACATTGTGGAATGGAGGAGAAATTATTTAAAACAGATACGACAGTTTCGTAACGAAGGACGGCACATATATTATCTTGACGAAACATGGTTAAATGAAGGCCACACTGTGTCAAAAGTGTGGCAAGACATGAATATACGAAGCAATCGACAAGCCTTTATGGAGGGTTTCTCTTCCGGTTTAAAAGCTCCCTCTGGGAAAGGACGTCGACTGATTATCACTCACATTGGCAGCGAGGAAGGATTTGTAGAAGGTGGATTACTAAGTTTTCAGTCCAAAAAAACTGTCGATTACCATGAAGAGATGGATGGTAACCGGTTTGAAACATGGTTTAGATCAATTTTAACAAAGGTAACTCCTGGTTCAGTGATAGTTATGGATAATGCTTCATACCACTTTCGTCGACTGGAGCAAATACCTACTTCAGCTAGCCGCAAGAGGGTTATAATTGATTGGTTAGAGAGTAAAAGCATTTCGCACAACGACGCAATGCTAAAAGTTGAATTATTATCTCTCGTACGGAAACATAAAAGCAGTTATATTAAGTACGTTGTCGATGAAATGGCGAAAGATTTCAACGTCTCAGTTATTAGACTTCCTCCCTACCACTGTGAGTTAAACCTCATCGAGCTGGTTTGGGCCCAAGTGAAAAATTATGTTGCGAGAAAAAACAGTACATTCAAAATGGCTGACGTTGAGAAACTGTTTGACGAGGCGCTGCATACCGTTACTGCTGAGAGTTGGCGTAAATGTATTCAACACGTATTAAAAGAAGAAATAAAGTTTTGGGATTTAGACATACGTGTAGAAGTAATGACGGAACCACTCATTATCGATATAGGAGGAGAAAGCGATGATTCTGAGGAGTCGTCAGGGAGTAATACCGCTTCCAGTTAGTCAGACATTTTACAAGTGACCTCGCAACATACCTATACTTATTGGTAATTTATTTTGGTCTTGACAAACAACTTTTTTTTAGTTTTAGTAGTAGTAAGTTGGAATTGACTTTTAAACATATTTTTATTTTGTTTTAACTTACTTATGAACAACTTGTGATAAGTTATTATTTCAAATGTTAAAAATTGAAATTCCAGATATTTCAGTATTCGCACCCTTAAACTATGATACGCTCATGGAGTTCACTTTAAATCGGTAGATAACCGATGACGTCACTTTACACAATTTCGACTATCGAGTATAGTGGATAATAATACTGGAGAACCATTCAACTAGAAACCGAACACGGTGTATCTCGAATCAAATCGTACTATCTCCTGTTCATCATATTTATCATCTTCGATCTACTAGATTCTTCAATTGATTTGTTCCAAAATGCTAGAGAAAATCCAAAAGTAAATAGATGCGTTCAAAACAACGCATCAAAAACTAGAATACTGCAAATAACCGGTTCTTGGAAAATTTCCACTATTCTCACCATGTTAGCAATAACATTCTAACTTTTGTAACTTGTCTTACTTCAGTACATTTGTTTGTAAGTTATTGTTGATTGTTTTGATTATTTCATTCATTTTATTATTGTTTTAAGCACGTGTCTGCTGGTTTCATTTTAGGCTTGTTAACTTGCATGAAGATCTGAAGGTGGTTTTTTTTCACACTTGAAAGTTCGGGTTCACAGATAAGCTGGTTCTATTTGTTAGATAGATGATTGGAAACCTATATAACTATATATATATATATATATATATATGTCTACAAGCTTCCTCGTAACCAGAACGTGCCTTATGATATAGTCCATACGTTAGTAAATAACTTGTGTTTTGTGGGAAAGTCATCATCCGTCTCAACCCCCCATGAATTTTTTATGTGTTTAATCAGAGCAGCACTTTGATCAGCGAAGGCTCTTTAAAAATGTTGATCACTTGAAGAGGATTATACAGGGTGAGGATTGAGTATAGAACCAAGTAAGTATCTTTAAAACGGGAAGAACAATATTTATGAAACTTTGTATGCAAGTATAATAAGGCATCTGATGCCATATTCTTCGTTACTACTCTACTTCAGGTTTCACCGGAAGAACGTTCAAGATTTTTAATTCAAATGGGATACCCTGTTTATTTTTGCAGATTTTATAGGTCTTTTTTATTACGAATCCGTGAATACTAAGTTTAGGGGAAATAATTTGTGAAAATAGGAAATAAATGATATTACAGTATATAATAGTGTTTGAAATGAAACTTAATGTTTCTAGCTAATTCCACAATATATTGAAAAAGTGTTAGAAATTCTAAAAAATTGACAATTTTTTCGATATTAGATATCATCGTTAGAATGACAGAAGTTACATTTAATTTGAAACCTACCTGATGTTTAATAGTTATTTTTGGCTAGACCAAGAAGTAACCTACCTTGTGATTGACTTAATATATGTTAATAGAAAACAGAAGAAGGTATGATATTACAAATATTAAAGCTTAGATATTATTAACCCTATTGGGATATCCTGAATATCGTTTTTCCCAATAAAGATCTATATAACTGTGCAATAATATAGAAACCAGGAAATCTATATATGTTGATCTTTACAATTATCACTTAAGAAGACAGTTTAAAAGTGGAGATCTCCCCAGATTCATCTGTTCTTTGACGACTTCATATTATGGGTTTCTTAAGTGTCTCCTAATTTCCAATTCTTCAAGAAAATTCAGTTCTTGTTTCTTATCACAAATATGCAGTACTTCTAGTTCTGTGTTAGGTGTCAATGAATGGTTGGTGTCAAGTAGATGTTTGCGAAGAGAAATCGATCTGGTTGTTTTAATCTGTATACGCGTAAGTGTTCACGATATCGGATTTCAAAATTTCTAAGGGTATTTCCCAAACAGACAGCATTACATTTTGGACATTTAGGTTTATATATACCTGATTTCTTCAATAGTGATATTTTTGTTTTTACATTTAACAAGTTTGTACTTACGTTACTTTCTGCTTTGGAAGAAATTGTTTTATTTGTTTCTAAAGATATTATCTTTGAAATATTTCCTGCATATGTGATTGTTTTATAAGTTTTTATTTCTCTAGTTTGTTTGAGAAATATTAGTTGTAATGCCACTTTTTCCTCCATTTTATTAATTATTTCATTAATCATATGTAATGGATAACCATAGGATGTTGTTATTTGTTTGATTGTATTAATCTCTCTGTCAAAACATTTGTTCATAGAAACTGAAAACGCTCTATGTATCATTGAATTATATGCCGCTAGTTTATGTGACATGTGGTGATTGGAACTATATGGAACAGTCACATCAGTGTGTGTTGGTTTTCGGTAAATTGAATAATCAAGTATATTATTAACTCTTTGAATTTCTAAATCAAGAAAATTGATTGAGCTATTTTCTTCAACTTCTAATGTACATTCAATTTTTGAGTGTAAATTATTGATGTGGTTACAAAATATATCTAATTGTCGTTCACTACCTATAGAACAAGCTAATATGTCATCTACATATCTATACCAAAATAAAACATTTTTTGAAATATTACTTTTGAAGATTTTTCTTTCTAAACTGTCCATGAAATTGTTTGCCAAAATTAGTGATATAGGGCTTCCCATTAGTAAACCTCCATTTTGAATATATATCTTACTGTCAAAACTGAAATAATTCTGATTAATACATACATCAAATAGGTTAAGTATATCTGATATTATTCCTGGAATAATATTTTTGTCTTCTAGTAATTTTCTTACCAGTATTGGACATTCGTTAGGAGGAATTTTAGTGGACATATTGGTAACATCGAATGAAATGAGCTTGCAAGTTGAATACTTTTAATTTTTTGATTAGTTCTATTGAATTTCTAATTGATTATTTAGATGTATAAATGTAACTATTGAGTATATTGTTAAGTCTCTTTGCCAATATATTATTAGGAGTATTAACATAAGAAACTACAGGTCTAATTGGTTTCGGTATTTTATGTTTTTTAACAGTTCCATATAATTGTGGAGAATGAGGATTCTTATTTATGATGGACCTCTTTTCGTAATCACTTAAAAGATAATTTGAATTATTAACAATATCCCTCACAGTATTAGAAAACTTTTTTGGTGTATCTGATCTAAGAGCTTTTACATCGCTAGATCTCTAATAGGTTATATATTTTTGACTTATAATCTTCAGTTGTCAATATGACAGTTGCGTTCCCGTCATCAGATTTTGTAACTGTAAGGTTGTTATCTTCTACTTCCTTTTTGATTGCATTTAAAACTATAATGAAATTATTTGTTTGACGTTTAACTTTTGAAAGTTCAATATTTTTGATTAAATTGGCAATTTTTAATATCTCATAAAGAAGATTATTTGAATTAGATTTCAGACTCTGTTGCTATAATTTGTTTAATATTATTCGTAAATTTTGGTGGTATGCTGTACTTCAAACTTTTATTTAAAAATACTATTTCATTATCTGTAAAATTAGTGTCTGAACGGTTTTCAAATCATGGTGCAAAGTGGGTTGGTATGTAAGTACTTACAGTTTCATGATGTTTAGAGTATTGAATTCTATGTTGTGTGTGTTCAAGTTTCTGTAGCTTTTGTTCTTGTTTCTCAAATTTCTTCTGCTTAATCGTGCTGACACTGTCTCTGATTTTGTCATCTAAACAGTCAAATTCTACTGGATGTAGTTGGAACGTGAGTTCAGAATGTACAACTTTTATGTAGTTGTCTAAGAAGTCCCTTATTTTAAACCATTTTTTACATCCTTCTTTAAGCCAAACTCGTTGAAAACATTTTATTGCTTTTTGTGCTTGAGGTGTTTTAGTATGGCATTTTATATTCACATAATTTGGTATTACCTCTTTTCTAAGGCATTCTTGGTTAAAACAAATGTTTTGTGATACTTTGTAACGTTTTTGTTAAGTTAGTTACAGTATATAAATTTATTTACTTCAAACTAACGAGAATAACTATTTAAACTAAATCACATGAAATGTTAAAAATGCTCGCCCTTCACCTCTTGTCGATTTGCAAGCCTTTTAATAAATGCGACAGTCACTATTCCCAATACTCACGTTAAAGTCCGAAGAACGAGCAGACCACTCTATGAACCTCTACGTCCAATACATCGATTTGAAAAATTCGCTTCCAAGAAATCCCTAACCCGTCGCGCATAGTGAGAAGGTGCTCCATCTTATTGAAACCAAAAATTTTGTGGTAACTCTCCATTCTATTGAAGTGCAGGAATGATTTGGTCATTCAGAAAATCTAAATACGTTTCACCATTCAAATTTACGTCTATTATGAATGGACCTATACAACAATTCTCATCCAAACATTCAGCATTTGTGGATGCTGGGTATGTGCTTAATGAATCCAATGAGGATTTTCATTTGTCCAATATCTTGAATTATGGCAGTTAACTGTTCCATTTAAACAAAAAGTTGCATCATCTGAAAATGTTCGGCGTTATTACAAATGTCCTATTAGTCGTTCGCAATACTCCTACCCTCGGTGAAAATCATCGTCTGACAATTCTTGAACCAATTGTATTTTATACGGTTAATACTTCTCAATTTTCAATACATTTCCTGCATAAACCATGACTTAGTGCCAAATTTGTTGTAGAAGTTTGAGGGGATTCCTCTAAATCGATTGCAATGCACTGTCTATTATCTTCGTTTGTTGCGGTCTTCCAGTTTTTGGCAAATTTTTGACCATACCAGTTGTACTAAATCGTTGTAATGTTTTAGTTACCGTTAAACGGGATATGGGATTTCTTTCAGGATGCAAATCATTAAAAATATTACACACTTCTTCATGGGGTCTAAACACGATCACCATAACCGATCATCATTAATATTTCACTACGATCTTTCTCAGTTAAATAAACCATTGTTCATCGTACAATAATTCATTTCTATCAATTCGTCTGATAAATACCTACTAAATAGTAAATAATAAAACGTATTTTTTAATTGTAAACTAATTTATGTTTCGTTTTCACAAATTATTCGCACAACACTTAGTATGAATTGAAAATATCAAAGTCTTTTAAAATACGTAAAAATATACAGGGTGTTCCATTTGAATTGAAAAATATTGAGGGTGTTTTCAGTCAAGACGAAAGTACTGTGGTAACAAAAATATGGCATCAGATAAGTTATTATTGAACTTGACTCCAAAGTTTCACTCATATCGTCCGTTTCGTTTTCAAGATATTTACTTGGCTCCATACTTCATCTCAACCCTGTATATTAGTCCGTACTGTGCTCACCTACGTCTGCAAATATTTAGTTTTCAACGCCAAATGGGAGTAAACTAGCCACCTGTGAGATGAAGATGTCCAGAAAAATGGTAGGAAGAACGAGAATGGACAAAATAAATGATAAAATTCAGTTCAGGTAGTGAATGCGGTACAAAAAATCGAACAGTTGAAATGGTGAGAATAATTGAGAGTACAACACTTCAGCCAACCAAGAAGATTGGAGGAAAAACACGAAGAATGAAGTGAAATGCAGAAATAGAGGATAACTTGATAAAATAAACATGGAGTTGGAGCCATGATAAGCGAGAGGACTGAATGGAATAGATAGCTATCATGAAAGAGGGTGAGAACAAATCAATGAATAAATTAATTGAATACGAATAAAAGGCTTTGAAATAAAAAAAAATGTAAAAAACTGATTTCTCACGCTAAATGGATGTATATCTAAATGTAGGTCTCAAGTTTGAACAAATCTTCTTCATAATTCTTGATATTGTCATACATTTTTCCCTTGAGCTAAATCCATTTTTTTGTTAAAAACTTTCTGAAAAAATCAGATAAGAACTTTTTATTAAGGATCGCGTTTTTCACTAAAATTATTAATAGACATTTTTCGAATGATTTACTAATAATGAGAGAATTTATATAATTGCATCTCACTCGACCACATGAAACTGAAAACAGGTTACTTTGAGTTTTGTATAAAAAATTAAGGGTTGTTAAAAATGTTCTGTCAGATTCGCTGCTTCTTTTTTATCAACCCACCTTGTATTATATACTTTCATATGTACTCACTTCTAAAGTGCCTTTTGTTATAGCCGCTAAAAGAGGATCTACAGGATCAACATTGATAGTAGCTGGTATAGTACCCGTCTCCATAGCTATTATAAGTTTGGTCAAACTTGCTATTCCAGATCCACATTCTGAGTGTCCCATGTTTGATTTAACAGAGCCAATCAAGAGAGGTTCACTTCTTTTACCAGAAAAAATATCTATAAGTGCTTTCGTTTCTTGTAAATCTCCAACAACTGTCCCTAAAGAAAATATAAGACCCAGATCAAATTCTAGTAAGTTGTTAACAAATCAACACATCAAGAGACACAATAGACTCTACGTTGCAGTAATAATAATGAAATTCCAACACTGCTGCGTAATGAGATTGTTGGAAATGTTTGAACAGCAATTCTTGTGAACAAAATCAATCGATTCGCATACAACTATACTTAGTGTGGAAGAAACTATAGTATCATTTTCCAATTGATAATGGTATTTCATATTGTACGAGCAAGATATGATCAATACTTTCACTTCTTTGACTAACGAGCAATAATTATCCAATATAACGATATTCCTGATTAATTTTTTGAATAAAAGTTGGGATTATATGCAACTCATTTATTGAGCATAAATTATTATCGCTCTAGTTATATTTGAAATTCTGATGAACACTAATATTCCAGTAACTGAAGGGTCAAACCTGTAAATAAATCTGGCATGAGTTCCCACATAGCGCAATTTGTAGGTCATCGCGGGTGTTTTAAAATGAGAAAATCCTTTACGCGTTGTAGTTAACTGAAAATGGGCCCCAAAACCTGGAAAAACAGGTTTCCCGCTAATATCTGGCTAAATATGCCAATTAGAGAGTTTTTGTTTAGACAAAAAATGAAGATTAACTCATTTTCTACAAAAATGGCCCCAATCATTTTCTTCGAAAATTCAATAGTTTTCGAGATAATGACACTCAAAAGTCCCCTCATTTCAGCTGCTACTCTACCTGCAGGAATTCCGCTTTCTATGAATCAAAGTGGAACCGGGCGGACGAATTGTTCCATATCTCGGAAAAAAAATTATATTTTTCGATTGTTCAAAGTTCATCGGAATGGGAAAACCCATGTGACTTGAAGTCTGTTCGTGTTTGCCAAAAATATTTAAAAAAACCGTCAACATTTTTTTCAACAATATTTAGAGGTCGCTTCATTAATTTATTCATATTTTCTTGATAAATAGTCATTTATTCTAATTTTGCCTTGATAATGGGACCTTAGGGGTCTTGAATGATCTCAGAAATTTTTTTGCAATACTTTTCTGGAGTTCTAATATACAATTAATTTGTTTATTTGCATGTTTTAGCCGATTTCGGAGTTCCAGAGAATCGTCGGATCAAGCGCGAATTATAATCTTATGATCCGCTATATTGATTTCCGATGTACATCATTTTAAAGCTTAGATGGTCTACTTTTCGAATATATTTTTTTATTTTTAATAGAGTCTAATAATTTTCAAGAAATGAGGAAAATTGGTCAAAACCGGCCTTTTTTGTTTAACCATTTCTTGTTCCTCGCTCTTTATTTCTTGAGGATTAATGATTAAATCAAAGTAAAGCTTGTATTCTGACCTTTCCATTGATATAAGTCAATCCCCATATTCCTATTGCGTTCTAAAATGGTTGTTACAATTATATACGCCCGTGTTTACGCTCCCCCTCCGAGATCCTTGATATTGTGTATAACCTAACCTCGTTTACCCACGCGGAGATAGTGTTTGTATACAATCTCTGTTTTGGAGTCGTCGGCTTGACCGGATTATTCATGTACTGATGATATTTTTTCAGTATTTATTTGAAATAAAATAAATATCTTTCATTAAATTAATTTTATGATGTGTATATATTTTGTTCATCGACTACCTCGAAATGTGTAATATAGTTGATAGCTACATGGCTCAAACTGGAGCATTTAAACGAGGACATTTTGAAGGAATGGCTTCATATGCAAAATTTTCGCTAATAACAATTCAAATAGCTTCCGCACCTTTCATGATTCCCAGAGATGGCCCCAGAAAAGTTGCTTGCCGAAAAGATTTCTGGCTTTAAAACGAGTCTTTATCGCCGAAACAGATGCCTATTTTAAGGGATAAGATAAATATTCCTTTGGAAAGGAATCGAAATATCAGAGGATCCATTGAATTATTGTATGGCTCTTGATGGAAATTATGCTGATAAGTGAAGCATTGTTATTATTATATCAGAAAATTATCAGCTGTTTTGAGTTCCAAATTTCTCGTCACCGAAACACTCGGTATAGAATTACTGTATGACAGTTAATTAACATTGGTAGCTGAAAATATATTGTAACTACAAGGATACTTACCAGTTCCATGCATTTCCATGTACGAAAAATCGTTTGGAGAAATATTGCACTCGACATGTAATTCTTTCATCAATTGTGTTTGCATTTCGAAACATGGATAAGTCATACCTTCAGCTTTGTAACCATCAGCATTGGTCTTCGCTCCCACAATCGTCGCATACATTCTTCGGCAGTTACTCTTCTTTTGCACCAAGACGCTTGAAACGATTTCTGACCGAACGTATCCTTTCCTATCTCTATTAAAGACCTGACTGTTACCCTCCGGATTGAGAACATTCATTTTCATGAAATTCCCGGTTTCAACTGGATTGAAGTTTATGTTGGCGGAACACACCATTGCATTGTCAATTGCTCCTGACTTTAGTTTTTCATATGCTAATGTGAACGCATATAATGATCCAGAACAAGCAGTATCTACTGTAAAACTTGGTCCTTTGAAATCGAAGCAGAACGATATTCTATTAGCTGCGTGGTATGGTAATGTAACAAGGTAAAAATATTGGTTATTGTTATGATCCATCCCAACATTTCCATTATACGAAGTAAGTCCAACAAATACACCTAAAATCAATAAACAAAGATTAACGGTATCCTAACTATCAAATAGAATAAATCAGTCTTTTGTCACTTTGGAACCAAAGCACTGAATAAAAATACCGTAATTTGGAAAAAAAGTATTAATCTGACTCTATATACAACATTATCTGTTCTTCCTTATCTTTTGTTGTTGCTTGATTATTTTATCTACATCAGTAATTGTTCATTATTCTCCTATGTAACCCTCATAGTCGTTTTGTTATTATTATTCCAGTCTAATTCTGCTTTCCAAATGATCAGATTTTCTATTTATTTTTCCTAATAATCTCCCAATTATTTTCTTCACTTATATTCTTCTTCCAGTTTTCTCCTGATATATCCATGCTTCATTTCCGTAGAATGCTGTTGGTCTTTAAGCAGATAGCGTTGTCCCACTTAACAACTCATCAGAAACAGATAGATTGGGAGACATTAGCTATTTGCAAGAATAAACTTTTCCATAAAGTGCCGTTCAAATTCTTGAAACACTATACTCTTCTTCCAAAGTCAGTTTAAAATAGATGATCATACCAAGGAACTTCGATATTTCGTTAATAAGCGCTTTAAGTGTAAATAAAGTGACACCCATGAATTTACCAATACATCGGAGCTCCCTTTTTACTAGCTACGAGTAGCACTTTTGAATCTCAACGTCGCTAATAAGAATTCATCATATCGTCGGTCGACTATGTATTTAGCACGTGTTCTTTGAATCTAGTCTTGGCATATCGGTTAAACAAACTTTATAAAACCTAAGATAAGATATTTTTTTAAACAGTTTAATGGTATTCACAAGACATTTTATTGAATCGGTTTAATTATTTTATATACAGTTGTGTTTGATTTGTTTCGTGATATGTATTAAATGGCTATCTGGACACCTTTTGAGATAAATGCTAAATCTAACGAATTGCTTATTAATGACGATTCATATTAATTATGAAATTCCTGCTAATAATTTAATGTACATTTTGATAGGGGAAAGGCACCTAATATGGAATACGTACCTAATTTGGACTACCATTTATCTCCAGTAACGACGTGCTGCCATCTATAATTGTTTGAACTTCGAAATACCTCTGCCTGTTCACTTCATACTGTTACCGCAGTATCGGTACAAAATACGGACGATGATATAATGAAAAGCTAGGCGTTCCCGCGAAAACATAAGAACTTAGAGGCACAACCACTGCGCGCTGAATGCAGTTGTACTTATACTATTTTCTAGTAGAGGGTACCATATAAAAGCAAACTTTAAGTAATAAACCATTTCTTTCTCTATTCTCGTGAAGATGGCAGTGTCAAAGAACTTAATTCTGCTAGGCGGTGATCTGTGACGACATGAATTATGACTAATAGAAGCAATGGTGTATTGTGTTATTGTGTATTCATAGAAGTAGAAGAAAAATATTCATTTTGAAATCATTTTTACGGCACATGTGTTTGCAGTCTTTTTTAATAGTAGTTATATGATCTGTGTTTGCACAGACAAATTATATATTGTTTTTTTTTGGATATGGATGAAAACTAGAAACCCTCTTTAAAATTAAGAAAATGTGTACCGGGTTGTGACAATCGCATGGGTAAAATGCATCGCTTTCCAAAAACTGTTCCGAAAGTATATGGAATGTGGCTAGAAAATATACGTCCGCAGAATTATGATATGTATTCCGTGGATGAAGTATATAAAATGTACGTGGGGTGTGAAGAGCACTTTGAAAGAAGTTGTAAAGTTGCCGGTACGAAAAGGGGCCTTACTCGTAACGCAGTACCAACGTTACATTTTCTGGATCCCACCCCTGGATCAAGCTAGAGAAAAGGTAGACATTTAAATAGTCTACAGAATGTTATTGGGTTTGATTGATCAGGAACAACAGTTTTCTTTTTTGCATTAATAGATTGTTAGTATTAACGTAACCTAGGAACTAATCGCTAATAAACTGAGACATAAAAGTTCAAAAGTCGTCTATAAAATCTATCAATAAACTGATCCTACTGTTATGTCAACATTTTGTGATTTTATACTTATATAATTTTTACAGACTTTATCAGTTTTCAAGGATACTATCATGTACGAATTGTTTTGAATGCTTTGTGTTAGTTTCTCAGAACTAAATAAATGATCTTCACTCAAGAACAAGTAAAGTGTGCAATAACACTTGAAAACAGCTATATTTCAAAGTTTTGACTTGTTATACATATCCTGTGGTAGATCTTGTTATCAAATCTTATTAATAATTATAGTAACAGAGCAGTGTTACAAATTCCGCTTGTTTGCCTATAAGAAAGATGCCTTCCTCTATCTTGGGTCTCATAAATGTAGGCAGGAGATTCTTATTCAAGTCATTCAGATAAGAGCCCTGTTTATCATCTTTAAAATGTCCAAGCATATCCTGCCACAGTAGTAAGTTAACTGTTTAGAGTAGGTATGGCCTTTGTAGTGGAAATACAAGAATCGAAACTGTGGGGGCTGAAATGTCGCTGTAACTAGTAGTGTCGACGGTGAATATATTCAAACTTCCTGACAGCATAAGCCAAAAGTATACAAGATGGATCCCAACAGTATTGTTTCTGTACGGACTGCTGGGTAGTTTGGATAAGTTCAACTTTTATGTAAGCTCAACATCTTGAGGTGGCCACACCATCTTGAGGTGGCCACACCATCTTGAGGTGGCCACACCATCTTTTCAACGTTAATATATCTTAATTATGTAGACTGAACTATAGTTTTTATTATTCTGCTTACTTGTTGCAATGTGAACATTTTCCGTTATAATTATTATTTATATTTTTGTCAGTGTAAGAAATGTTTTTATATTTTTAGTTGAAGTAAGTTTTACTCCTCAGCAACAAGAAATGCCGGAACAGTTCAGTGGGATGATACAATTACCTTCTACAGGGAGGTTATTTTGTATTGTGAATGTAAAGAGTTGTTTATTCTCAGAAATGCAGACAGAGTTTGTTTCATGTTATACATTCCCAGACTTATACATTTTCTAATGGTTTCATCATTTTTTTGTATGTATGTATGTATATGTGAATAAATAAAGCCTTGGTCTGGGGTTGTAAAAGGTAACAAAATACTTGGGGGAAAAGTAATAATAGTAATGATATCAGATATTATTTTTCTCCATTAACAACCATTTTTACTTGCTGTTGTTGTTTGAACCATTTAACAGCATGTTCCGCTATTTAACCCATTACATACCAGTGATGCATTCACACAACGCCTTAAATTATATTTTTTGTAGGATAGCATAACATATTTATGAGATCATTAACTTGTTTTTTACGAAATTAAGACTATAATTGAACTAAAAAATATTTAGTTTAATTAAGGTATTGTATAAAGGTTCAGTAAAACTTTTATTACTTTTTATTATTTCACCACTTGATGAGTAAGGGGTTAATATTTCACAAATAAATTACCTTGAAAGTTTGAAAGTTATTGAAAGTGCAAACATTTTCTCTTATTTAAATAGCTTCTGTACGTTTATTTGTAGCATCGTTTAATAATTGAATCTATTTTAATTTGATAACTTTAGATTCTTTTAAGATTAGATAGAAAATAAAATATATGTATCTATTATTTTTTATGTTCATTATTGTACTTTTAAATGTTTTTATTGTACCTGTATTTAAAAAAAAAGATGAATTTTATTAATAAATTTATAGATAAACCGTTTTTTATTTCATCTTCACTTCAGCGTGTAAATTTATTATACATTCAAAAATAAGGCAGTTGATAACAAATGCATTTAGTTGGATAGCCCTTTATTGCATTTTTTCTCAATTTTGATTGTATAATGGAGAACTACCTAGATTTCTGTTGTACCTTCGCAGGTAGTAAACTACATTTTATTCGAATTCTGGAAGTTCGAACCATGTTCTGTGGTTGGAGCTTCAGAATCTGAATCTAATGTAATTTACTACCTTGGAGGTAGTGGCAGTACAATAAATATCCTCTTCTATTAACCGCCAGATGGCGGCAGTATCGAAAAATGGAAACTGTAAATATTTTTTAAGAGATCTACATTATCGGCCTATTAAGAGACACAACCGCTGCAGTAATTGTCGCATTAGATTTCATACTCTACAAGAGAGCACTTTTCATTTTATCCTCGGGTCCGTTTTCTGTGAGTGTCGGCATTCAGTGTTCTTGTTTAACCGTTCTACGCACGACATCATGTGTTTAGCTGTATTTGAAATATCAGTTGCCTTTGTAATAAAGCGTCTCAATTTTTACAACGTAAGGTACATAAACATTCGCATAATTTAAACACACTGCTTCTTAATAAAGGCCCGATCGTTTCTAGTCGAAAGCTTTTGTAATTTTGAGGTGACGGCCATCTTATTTTCTCTTTGTTATTCTTCCTAATTTGGAATACTTGTTTGTTTGTAATATGAAATATTCCATATTAGGGACCTTAACTTATTATCATAATATTAATTTGTTTTTTTGCAGAATGTCCTCACCAAATAGTCGGAAACGGCGAAAATGGCCGAAAGAAAATCTGAAGACGGCCATACAAGATTGTTTGTCTAGTGAAATGGGATATTTAAAAGCCCAAGAGACGTTTGGTATTCCAAGAGCAACTATGCACAGATTTTTGAAATTAGTACACAACAATGTAGATACAAATATTGATACAATTTTAGAAGTTAATTTAGGCAGAAAACCAGTGTTCCCAGCCGATTTGGAAGAAGAACTAGCAGCACACACTACCTTGAAATGGAACGTGAATTCTTCGGTATCACAAAAAGTAACGTAGTGCAATTAGCAGAAATTCGCGGCGTATCAACACCTTTTAATAAAGACAATAGAGTTGCGGGTAGAAAGTGGTTTGAAAATTTCAGAGATCTAAATCCAAATTTGTTCTTGCGAACTCCGCAGGACACATGATTCGGACGTGTTAAAGGATTTAATAAAGGAAGCGTGTTAAGAAAAACATACATGTCCCGCCAACAGTGTTCAATTGCGACGAGACTGGAGTCATAATTGTTGAAGGAAAACAAATGAAGATCGTTGCAAAAAAAGTAAGAAGCAAGTTGGTAGTTTGACTTCTGCAGAGACAGGAATCCTGGTTACAATAGTTGCTTGCATAAATGCAGGAGGAACTTATGCTCCCCCATTAATTATTTTTCCACGTGAAAGAATGAAAAACGAGCTTACTGACGGCGCTTCACCTAGATCAATATTTGCTTCTCATAAATCCGGATGAATTCAGTTGGAAATGTTTACTACCTGGTTAAAGCATTTTGTAAATTATACAAAACCGAGTGCTGAAGATCCAGTTATTTTAGTTCTAGATGGACATTTTGCGCATACTCGTAATTTGGAAGTTGTTTTGCATGCAAGAGAATCGCATGTAACCATAGTTTGCTTACCGCCGCATTGTTCCCATCGGCTACAACCCTTGGATGTCTTCTTTATGCACAATACTATAATGAAGAAGTTCGGACTTGGTTGGCAAACCATAGAGACGCTTTATCAGATCTCAAGTGTGATCGGAAAAGCTTATGCGAATGCTGCGACTATGGAGAATGATATCAGCGGCTTCCGTAAGACAGGGATTTATACGATTAATACCAATGTATCCATGGATCAAGGTTTCGTGGAAGAGCAATTCAGTGAAGAAACAGAAATTATAAATGTAGCTAATGACTCTAACTCGACAGCAAGCTCAGCTGTTTTGCAAGATATATGCCCTCTTGCAGTATTTAAAACGATAGAAAATGTTCCAATGGTTGATCGACGGAAGGAAAAAGCGAAAATTTTAACTTCTACCCCCAAGAAAGAAGAGCTTAAAGCATCAATCAGTGCCAAAATTACAACCACAAAGGTTGCCCAAGTGAAGAGACATGTTTTCAAGAAGAAAAGAAAGAGAAGTTCATCTTTCATTTCTTCCGAGGATGACCTTGTATTGTCGTCTGATTCAGATGCTGAGTGTCTATATTGCAATAAATTATGGTCAGAGAGTGCCGGTTTAGGCGAATGGGTGAAGTGCCAAGGATGCCACAGATGGGCCCATGTGAAATGTGCAGAAAACACTGAAAAACAGTTCCGATGCATTGCGTGCACCGGACTGAACGACCTAAAAATGAACAAAAAATCTCAGTGGAAAGTGCTAGTTAATTAATAACTAATTAATTGGTCAATGAGTGATTTTTTGTTTAGTGTATAATAGGAACATATGCGTTTCATAATAGGAACATAGGCATTCCATATTGAGATCACTATGTTCCTAATATGGAATTTTGAGGATTGATATTTGAGTTGATATTACAGTTTTATTTTTCAAGTTACAAGTTTAATTCATTACTAGAGAGTTGAAGTGATTGTAGTACGTAGACGTTAACGCAAGATTGTATAAATTCAGAGTTGAAGTACCAGATGAAGTCATCAACTGTTAACGTGAAATTTTGATTACATACATTGACGAACCTAACTTTTTGTTTTCTGATTTTCTACGAAAATTTTAGCTCGGCATTCAACATTTCGAGAAATTATCCATTTCATTCTCAAATATAGATAAATAAGAATACATAAACTTATTTGTAATACCCCAGTAAATGTTGATAAATAAATAATAGATAACCTTCACATCAAAGACAATCTCTTTACATTGCATCAAGGTGTACAGTGCATTATATACTAAAGTTCCAATTTCTAAATAACAGAATAGGGGGAATCGGAAATTTCCGGCTGGGCTTCGGACAGCATCGATTACCGTTAGACGCTTACGTGAGAGCACGTACGTTAACGGAGGTCCGTAAACCATAACGTGAATATTTATTCACTGCGCATGAGCAACTGTCAATTTACACGTTTACGTTAACGTTCATGACATCACTTCAACTCTCTAAAGTACTAATAAAGAATATCGTTCGTTCAGAAGTTCACCCATTATTAATATAATTTATTTAATTTGATAAAAAATACACGATATCGCTTAAGTATTCCATAATGGGTACAGCTCCACTAACATCCAAATTAATGATGCAATATATCTTAATAATGCAATTCTAAATATTAATAATGAAAATGGAACAAAATTTTGCTAATTTTGAATCGATATTTGCGTAAATCATTGGAAACACTATGAAAAATCTTAATTTTCAATTGTAAACAATAAGATATTCGAATGTGATTTATGGAATGAGCCACGAATTGTCGTACTTCGTCAAAATGTCAAAATTATTTGAGACAGATTTAAGTTATCGAAAAAGTAATAGAAATATAGTTTATTTAGATGAAACGTGGTTCGACACTTACAATGCCGTTCAACGCGGTTAGGGAGACAATTCACAAAATTTTGTCTAAAATGCTCCGTGATCGAGGGCGAAATGAGTAATAATTTTGCACGCTGGGAATGAAAACGGCTTTGTTTCAAATGTCTTACTTCTTTCAGCAATAAATATCAACTGATCTCTGCTTGATAAATAAATAATATTTGAAAATAGATCAGATTTAAAAATAAAATCGGTCGGTCTTTTTCAGATATTATCGGTTTTTTTTATTTATTTTTAAAATGTCTTTGGAAGAAGACCGTTTTCCGAATCAAAAATTTCATTTACTATTGAATTATAACCTGTAAAACTGTTGCCATGTCTCAAATCATTACATGAGTTACATTCATATATAATTTGAAAAGTTGTTATAGTTTACACCCGTAAGTCCTGTAACACCTTCTTCGCACATATGAAATAAGATGGTTTTGAACGATCTCGCATGCGGCTTTGCCGAATATTTACTGTTTTATTTAATTTAAGAAAAAGTTAAACAGATGTTTATTGGACTAGAAGATATTGAAAATGGAATTGATTACTCCTAATGTAAGAGTCAATTAATAATATTATAAAAAGTTTTGTAACATAATATATATTCCGTGAAATTATTAAATATTTGAAAGACGTGAATCTATTTAAAAAAATGCTTAATAATCCTATTTTCATCATTCATTACTTATTAGGTTTCTTTGTTTGTTTCTTTGGACGGGGTACGGTGTACGGTAAACCAAAGGAAACCGATCTATGTATGAGGAAAGCGAAAGATGCTCTGTCATATATTCTTGATCATTAAAAAAAGTAGCTTATATATCGTAAAATCTAACAAATGGGTGGTCTACTTTTAGAACAAATAATCTAAGAAAGGAAGAAGTAATATATATTTATTTTTATTTATTTAAGTAATATCTATTTATTTCATATCCCAAACATGAAAACACCGACTTAGTCAGAACCTTAACACTAGAACACTTACCATCGTAAATTTTACGACGGGTATATAGTTTGACCACGTGTTTATCGTCGCTAAGAATTTATAAAAGTTGAGCGCCCGTATGCCTTAGTAGACTTGAGTTCGACCTGCCACGTATTTAGTATGGTGCAAAGTGCCAAGGAAGTGGGTTATTTCAACGGTAGTGTCGTATTTTTACGAAGGTAAGTATTAACGTTATTATTAAACATTTGGCATCGGGACCGATTTTTCATATTTTTTTTACAGTAAATAAATATGGATAAAAAGAAATTAGATATGTTAAGACCACTAAACCCACAAGAATTGGAATTTGAAATGGAGAAGTGTTTACAAGATTTTTTTCCTGGTGAAAGTGATGAAAATGCCTGCGAATCGGATAGCGGCTCCGAATTGGATGACGACGTTGAAGTATTTGTTCCATCGGGGTCAGAATATAACCCTTTAAGTGACTCCGATTCTGATTATGATAAACCATCAACTAGCAAAAATAAAAATCAAACATGACGAAAAGGGAAAAAACAAATTCCTAAAAAGCGGGGATCAGTATAACGTTGGAACAAATATTACTGAAAGCGAACATATGCAAGAGTGTTCCGTTATAGATGACGAGAACAATAAAACAGTTCCTACAAATCTAAACAGAGCGGAATGCTAGCTGCCTGTAGGTCTTACTGAAAGCGATGATATTATGCAAGAGTCTTCATTTACATATGAAGAGAATAATACTACAGTTTCTAAAAATCTTAAAGTCAAGGAATGCCAGCTACCTGTAAGTCGTAAGGGAGAAAACGGCCATAGGTGATCCTCGGTGGCAAAAGCGGTAACTAAAATACCATCGCGTAATATTTTGCATATCATACAAGGTCTGAAAAATGATGCTAAAGCGGCAAAAACCCCTCTGGATGTTTTTCTTTGTCTGCTAGATCCAAGTCTCCTAGAAAAAATAGTGGAGTACACAAATCACGAAATTTCAATCCGTTCGCAGAAATACACTACCCAAAAATTGACTACCTCACAAGTGAATTTGGAGGAACTTCATGCTTTACTTGGACTATTGATATTTGCTGGTTGTCAAAAAGATAATCATTTGTCTATAAGGGAGATGTTTGATGACAAAATTTCCGGGTCCATATACAAAGCTACTATGAGTCGCGAAAGATTTCTAGTAGACTGCTTACGTTTTGACAATAAGGAAACTAGACCTGAAAGAAAAATAGACGATCCATTAGCACCAATTCGAGAAATATGGGACCAACTAATAAGCAACTGTAGAAGATCATATAAACCAGGGTCATACGTTACAATAGACGAGCAGCTCTCAGCTTTCAGGGGTAGATGCCCCTTTAGGATGTACATACCCAATAAACCTTCAAAGTATGGCTTGAAAATTGTTATAGTGTGTGATGTTGGAAAGTATATGTTCGATGCTGAAGGATATTTGGGAAAAGGAACCAAAACCGATGGACAACCATTAGGACAATATTACGTAAAAAATTAACCCAAGCTATTTATGGAAGCAACAGAAACGTGACCATGGATAATTGGTTCACGAGTATACCACTGGCTAAGGACTTATTAAAGCCTCCATATAACTTGACCCTGGTAGGCACTCTAAGAAACAACAAAAAAGAGATACCGCCACAAATGTTGGATAGTAAAAATCGACCTATTGGAAGCTCACTACATTGTTTTGATAACGAGACAACAATGGTATCCAATAAAACTAAGGTGTCAAAAGTAGTTATTTTACTATCTACTATGCATGATAGTTCGGAGGTACAAAACATGACATCGGGAAAACCAGATTTAGTTAAGTTTTATAACAAAACTGAATACGGCGTCGATACGTTTGATCAAATGTGTGGGAGCAGAAGTACTTCACGAAAAACAAGAAGATGGCCGCTCTGCCTTTTTTATGGTATGATCAATATTTCCTGCATAAAAGCCTGGATAATTCATAATCAAAGAAGAAAGGGATGGTAAATTGTTTTAAGAGAAGAGTTTATGGCTATTCTCTCAGAACAGCTCACGAAACAGTGGTTGGAGCAGCGCGTAAAATGGCCAACTTTAAACCGTCCAGTAAGGCTGTTGATAGAAAATATTTTAAATCTGGAGCTGGGACAGGAAACACCAATAGAAAATGTTAAGAAACGAGCAATGTGTCAATTTTATTCAGCCAAAAAACGCCGTATGCAACCCACCAATGCCAATACTGCCATCGGCCTTTTTGCAGGGAACATCGCGCCCTTCTTTGTGTGTCCTGCAGTCAAAATATATAAAATATATCCTATTTTTATTAGATTGAGTGCGTTAATACCCTGTTCTATGTTACCAAATTTTTACGAATTTATTAAAGCTTAGGAACATTTTCGTAGAGCTGTTTCTTTTTATCGTCGTAAATCTTACGATGGTTAGTAGGTGATTTAGTATGGTAAGTATTCTAGGGTTAAAAGAAATCATTTATCATTGAGGGAACAGTTTTGATTATAATCCAAAACAATCTGAAAGATTCATTTTTGCTTATTAATCTTTTTCATTATTTTCAACCCGATACTTAGATATTTGTTTATGGGAAGACGGCAGAGAGTCGGGGACTTCCCCTTTTCCCCTTGTTTGATGTTCGATTTTCGATGTTGCAGTTGCAACAGTCGCATTCAATACGTAGTTTAGTTTAATTTGTGGAATAGAACTAATAGTTCACAAGTTCGGTAATTCGTTAAGTTATTGTTAATATTTGTAAATTATTATTGTTGCAAAATGCCGTTGCCCCGGAAGAAACGCAGCAATATCTGGGACCATTTTGGAAGCATTGATAGTAAATCTGCTAAATGCAAATTATGTTCCAAGTTAGTGAGTATTACTGGTCGATCCCTCGGTAATCTGTGTCGACACATGACCGGGAAACATCCTCTTATAGGATTAAATATTCAAAGAGAACCTAATGTGGAAGTGGAACCTGTAATTGAGACCGAGGTAGATGAAAATTTATTCGATGAATCCAGGTCATCTACAAGTATATCAGCCACTCCAACTATTAGAGAAAGTCGAAACAAAGGTGTAGCATTGTTTAAAAAATCTGCTCCTGGTCAACATTCCATGACTGAATATGTTAATAAGCCCATATCCCCTCAAAAATCGAGATCTTTTGACATGCAGCTCGTTCGTATGATAGTCAAGGAGTATTTTCCATCGTGGAAGATCTGGAGTTTAGAAAATTCTTTCATATGTTATGTCCAGACTATTCTTTACCTATAAGAAAGCCTTTGTCCAATAACCTTCTTACGCAGTGTTAATCATCAGAACTTGAAAAGGTAAAAATTAAGTTGAATAATGTTAAAGCTGTCAGTGGCACACTTTTTTATTCGAATTTTGAACTGAGGTCAGTTTTGCTAGATTGTATCAAATATGGAGAACGTCACACAGCAGAAAACCTTGCTTCGATTGTAACATGAATAGTTGCAAATTATGGTTTGGAGAGCAAAATTGCTGCGTGCTCTACAGACAATGCGGTAAACATCGTAGCCGCCGTTCGAATATGACAGATGCAATACATTCCTTGTTTTACATATACTTTGAACTTGATTATGTAACAGGCCAACAAATAAATTTTCAATACCGTAATAAAAGTGAAGTTAATTGTCGAATATTTCAAGAGAAGTTCTCATGCGCTGTTTCAACAACAGTTAACTGAAGAACAAATGGGCCTACCGGAACTAAAACTAAAACAACATGTGGTAACAAGAAGCGCATTTTAATTTTTTTTTGGATATCACAAATGAGATAAGTGCCGAAATAATGTATCTATCTCAAAAGTGATACCTATTGTAAAAACTTTGAAAGGACATTAAGTACCTATTCATGTGAAAATAAGCCCAAGGAAATTAAAAATATGGTCGCAAAACTTAAAGACGAGATTGAAAAACGAATTTATTGAAGAAAATGAAGTATACTGTCAAGCAACTATTCTGGATCCTCGATTTAAAAAATATGGGTTTATAGATGATAACAAATATAAAAGTGCATATAAATTGCTCTACAAAAAAGTGTGTGCTGTGAGACTGCCAAGTTCTGAAGAAAAAAAGTTCATTCCGAAACTAATGTGCCCATAGCTTCTGACAGTGAAGAAGTGAAAACTCTTTGTGTATCGAATAACCCATTAGCGGCGGGCATAATTGAATTGGACAAATATTTAAACGAACTTCTTTTACCTCGAAAAGAAAATCCACTACTGTAGTTGAATGAACGTTGCTAGGTATATCCTAGACTTTTGGAGATGGTAAATAGAAGATTATGTTTAATGGCCACTTCCGTTCCTTGTGAATGGATAGTCTCAAAGCGCAGAAATAGACTTACCTCCAAAAAAATTACACAAATAATGTTCTTAAATCATAATCTGTAAATACCAAAACCAAATGCTTTCGTTTTAACATTCCTGTAATTGTATTTTTTATTATATGTATTTTGTCCAATTTCGTTCTATAATGTTTGTATTTTTTATTTAATATTTTCAGTATCCCCTACTTTTTAAAACGCATTTTGTCGCAAATGTATTCCATATAGCAATTCTGTGAAAAATCAATAAATATATTTGAAAAAACTGTATTTCTAAGTTGTTTTGTTTAGGTTTGATAAGATAATATTTGAAAAATCAACAATAATTTATCATATTATTGTTATTGGCACGCTTTTCATTTCTAAAGTATTTTACAGTACATATAAATACATAATTAATAATTAGACATTATTAGTAAAATTTTTCGAAATAGAATAGATCAGCAGTTCCTTAATCAAATCTTCACTAATCCATAATAAAAATATCAATTAGTTCATTGTAGAATTGTTTCTAGTAGCTTGGTAGCTCGTTCGCGTCGGAAGCGCCACGTCACCGCGCTATTGGTTTTGTGAGTTCTGTCGTTCTGTCCACGGTCCACGTTCACACATGTCATAGTAGTTCATTTTTATTGGTTCTGTCGTTCAGTCTACGGTCCACGTTCAGTCATATTAGTAGTTCACTATGAACTAGTTCATTTTAGCAAAGTGAACTAGTTCATTTTCCTTGTTGACTGAACTAGTTCCTTTTTCTAGTTCGTTCGCGAACTACCCATCTCTAATGAATATTACCTGTTTTACTTCCTCGTAGTTCTTTTGGATTGTACCCAGCGTCCACTATAGCTTCAAAAGCAGTTTCTAAAAGAATTCTGTGTTGAGGATCCATAACTGTAGCTTGTTTGGGCGTAATACCAAAGAAAAAAGCATCAAATTTGTCTATATCTGATAATTTACCAGACCTCTTTGGTACAATATCCAAACCTGAAATCATTTAATAAAGAAACTATTCTCTAAATAAAAATTGCCAAATATGCACATTTAAGATGATGACGATTTTAAATGAAAATTGCAATCAGTAAATTGGCGATTGGGGTAAAGGTTGAAAAAGACAGATGAAAAATGAGGTGATCAAAGAAACACTTGAAGCAAACAATTACATTGCATAAATCAAAGAAGACATATTACAATATTAAGAATAATTACCAAAAATTGGTCAATACAATTAAAAATTATAACTATTCAACAAAAATATTTATAACGCATTGTCCGAAATCGAGTTCAATACATGCCGCGAATTATGTTCTTTATTCTCTTGACTTCTAGAACGATAAAAAGCCGGTCTTAACTATATCAGGGAAATACCGGGGTTATTCGATGTGTTTTGTTCAGTTTAGGACACGCGATTAATTTACAATTGTAGTTTTGTGAGATAACATAATACACGAGTGTTCTTCCTACAGCTTAACTTGCTCTCTGAAATACCTCATATTGCCCAGATAATATTATTTTTCACTGTTGCATCTTACGCTAGAGATTTCGCTGGTAATAGATGAGCGGCAACTGAATTCAGTTCGAAATTAAAACTGTATACGTTGATACGTAAGATACAAAAATTTCGGAAGCTATACTCAAACGACGATTTTCAGTCAAAATTTCCATTACTTTAGCAATGTTCAGTTGAGCGGCCAGCAAATATTCCAACACTATACGCTCTTATGGTAGTAGTATGTATACAGTTTATAGGATAGTTGAGGAGCGTTCATTCAATTCCAGACATGCCCTCATAACCTAATTTCGAGAAAAACACGAATGTGTTTGTGCTCTTACAGCTTTAAAAGTGGAATTTCACAAATTGTGAAATAAAATAGGGCATTGGATGATAAGGATGTTGCGCATACTAAAATTTAAAAAAAAATATTTGCTACGGAAAAACGTAAAAAATTAAATGGTCATGTCTGATTTTGTCTGAACATAAGTTGGATATGTCTGGTTTTGTGTGAAAATATACGACAATATATTTTGCAAACATTGTATTACCCAAAAAATACAATAGAAATGGAGCAAGTCTCTAAAACTATTAGTCATAAAAAATAAAAATAAAAAACACATAGAATCCAGCAGACTAAAAAAATTAGGCATGTAAAGCATGATCATCTTCCAAGCAGTCGCATTCGTTCTGTTTTTCTGGTACATTCTCCTCTTGGAGTTGGGAAGTGTAATTAGACAAAAAATTTTGAAGAAATTCAATTCAGGAAGTTATCGCCACTGAAAGTTCTCGTAATTGAATTGCTCATTGTCCTTTTTTTCCTTGGAAATAGAATTCCCAATTTGCCTGAGTACGACCTTTTTTATCATAGAAATATATGAATTAACTTCGTCAAAATTAAAGAAAGCACTTCCTCTGTACTGAACTGTAGATTTACCCAGATTAACAATTTTCTTTAAGTAATTCTTTTTAAATCTTTAATTCCATTATTTTTATTATAGGTTGTAGACATGTTTTTTATGTGATGTAACTGCCAGTCTTTCCTTAGTATACGAACTCGGCCAACATTTCTGTAATATTTTTGATATTCTTCACGGTTATGAATGATGAAATGTTTCTTCAGATTTTTTCGACTCGACCGAAAACGCGGTCAGCTGGTAGGTGAGAATGGCCCCTCACAAAGTGCTAAGCAGTGGACAATATGGGCGTTCTCATTTTGGCCCCACATCCATCGCAGAATAACCGAAGAGTTTCTATATTTTCCAAAACTAATGATCTGAAGTGTGCCAATTTCCGTGAAGCCGCGACTTGCCTAATCCTCCGTCCAGGTGTAAAACACAAGATTTTTAGATTTCACATCAACACAACAGAAATAATAGAAACTAATTTGCCTCAGGTAGATAGCATCTTGAATTCGTTTCTTTGGTAAGGGGTGTATCTGTTGCAAGTCAAAACAAAACGAGTAGATGATCGCAGGATTTTCTTTTAAAAGGGTGTAAAATTCATTTGCACGCATTTTATGAATTCTTAGTTTGGTCGACAATGCTGCTTTTCCAAATTGTTCTGTTCGTTTGATGGCATTCTTAAGGAGAATCCAATATTAAATTCATTGTAGAATACTCTCTTAAACATTGATCGGGATGAATGGAAACTGGGATTTTTTCAATTGTAAATTTTAAATAAAGTTGCTATGTTTAGGTCACTTGAGAGGTATATCCTACATGATTTTTTCCTATTATAGTGGCTTTCAGATGCTGGCAAATCATTTGGACAATTCCTTATCTTTTCTTTGACGGGACCAGATCGTTGGCCATATCTATCGCCACCTCTTTTATCTTTAGGAATATATCCCTCTTGTTATTCCAAAAGCAGCTAGAAACAGTGCTCGGCAAACTGGGACCATTGATTTTTTTCCTTTAATCCGAAAAAAATAAGTTGCTGGTAAGGATTTTGGCTTCTTTTTGTCGGCTGGAACCTCATGCTTCGGTCTCTTTCTTTTTGGTTCACTTACTAATAAAAGGTGACAATGTTTTTGGTCTTGTAATGTACTTACAGGCTCCTCATAAAATTTTTCCCTCGCCTTCATGATATCCCCTCTTTTCACTAAATTGCATCTAAACGCTTCCGTGTTATGGTCACAAGGACGCTGGAAACCACATAAGTTGGGGTCTACATCGGAATACTTACAAAAGAAAAAAAAAACAGTGCTATTAAAAAAAGCGTTTTTACCTTTGCCTTTTTGAAATATTGCGTTGTGAAGGTCTAGACTCTTTCTTTCTAGATCCCCAATGGATAGCACCAACGGTAGTATCCATCATTCACATCAAAATGCAGCAAATAACAATGGTTAAACAATAATATTCAAAGTGGTTACCGATTAAACAGTAAATTCTGCGAAGAATTCTCGCGGTCGCATTAAACCGAAGCTGTCTGTTCTCTCCGCTCTAGTATAAAATAAATATTAAATAAACGGTTTTAGAGATTAAAACTAACTTTTCCGCATCTGTGGTCCTAAACAATATTCATCATAAAATTGTTACTTGTATACACTTCGGGGGATGTATCGTGCTAACAAACCGGAATTTCTCCAAAAATTTAGTATATCTGGATATATAGGACCCGTTGTACTCGCTCTAGTCAACTGAAAATCAATAGGGTACATCTGTGAGACACCTTGAACAATATTCAATCATGAAATTGATCAATCGTATATTCTCTGGAGGCTGTATCGTGCTAACAAACTGAAAATTCACCAAAAATTACAAAAAATGGTACTTCAAGTACCATAGCACCCGTTGTACTGGCTTTAGTAAGCTGAACA
This sequence comes from Galeruca laticollis, assembly GCA_963921935.1. Classification (NCBI taxonomy): domain Eukaryota; kingdom Metazoa; phylum Arthropoda; class Insecta; order Coleoptera; family Chrysomelidae; genus Galeruca; species Galeruca laticollis. Next base: position 80,605,034 of record OY998183.1, read on the forward strand.
TTGATAGGGTTTATCTTTGAGCTGCTCTGAATAATATCCAATCATAAAATTGATCACTTGTATATACTCCGGAGGCTGTATCGTGTTAACAAAACGGAAATTTCTCAAAAAATGACGAAAATGTCGTACTTAAAGTACTATAGCACCTGTTATACTGGCTGTGGTGAGCTGAATATCAATAAGGTTCATCTGCGAGATGTTCTGAATAATTTTCGTTCATAAAATTGCTGACTTTTCGCACTTCTGAGGCTGTATCGTGCTAACAAACTGAAATTTTTCAAAAAATGACAAATATTTCGTTCTTCAAGTACCATAGCACCCGATGTACTAGCTTTAGTGAGCTGAATATCAATAGGGCTCATCTTTGAGATGCTCTGAATAATATCCAATCATAAAATTGGCCACTTGTATATACAAACTGAAACTTCTCCAAAAATGACAAAAATATCGTACTTAAAGTACTGTAACACCTATTGTATTGGCTCTGGTGAGCTGAAAATCAATAGAGTTCATGAGATGTCCTGAATAATATTCAATCATAAAATTGGTGACTTGTTGAACTCCGGAGGCTGTATGGTGCTAACAAATTGAAGTTTCTCATAAAATAACAAAATGTTGTACTTCAAGTACCATAGCACCCGTTGTACTGGCTCTGGTGAATTGAAAATCAATAGGGTTCATCTGTGACATGTTCTTAACAATATTCAATCATGAAATTAGTGACTTATTGCACTCCGGAGGCTTTATCGTGCTAACAAGACATGTAAGGAAAAGTGGCCGACGACAACGACGACGACGACATACACACAGGATTTTTTTCTAAAAACCATTTTTTCGTGTAGTTGTTGATGGAAAACGTGAATTTTTCCAAAATTCCAACTTTTTTGAGGTAAACCAATACTCTGCTCGCATATAGAAAGGTTGGGCGGAAACGTAAAAATAAGACCCCGGACACCACACAACCGAAATAATGTGTAAATGCAGTCATTCCCACCATACCTGTATTCCAAGGCCTCTGGTATTATTAGTAATGAAAACAATATGAGCCTGGTTGAACAAAACATGGTTTATTCGGTATGGATATGTCTTGTGCTGTTCTATTTCTTGTAGATGTATTAAACTATGAATGGATATGTCTAGTTTTGAACGGTTTGGTAAAAGACTGTTTAAAATTGGATATGTCTGATTTTGATTGAACTACTGATATTTTCATGCAAATTTAAATGGAATTTGTTTAATTTTGAACGATTTATAGATAAGTGATCCATGAAACCTTGAAAAAATATACTAAATCTATTTCATTCGTATTCTGTGAAAAAAGTAAATTTGTCTGGTTTTGAATAAACGCTCCTCAGTTATGGTAACATGGCAACAAAAAGAATTTTAAGGTTTAAAAATTATATATCCTCTTTACTTAATTGACTCTATTATTCAAATTAATTTCTGAAGTCAAAAAATGAACATGAACCAAATATTCCATATAAAAAATACATTTGAGATATCTAAAGAATTTAATTTACTCATCCTTGCCTGCGCTTTTGAGTCCGATTCTCTAAGAGATTGTTTAACTGAACAACTATCATTTGATTGGTTAATATGGAGGTCAGTGATTATTTCAATCACTTTAAATGTTTAGTATTCTCTAAGGCCAAAATGGAAGAAAATGTAACAACTCACTATTGGTTTACCATTATCGAAGTGATTAATTTATCCCCCATAAGTTACGGATGGAAATATAATCTTAAGTGTTTTGAGTGAATATTTTGTTCTTGAAGATATATCTAAAATGACACTAGTTGCAGGAAATTTCTTTCACTTTTTAATGTTGGATGTTGCTGAGGAAAAAATTCAACGGTAAGAAATAAACACATATATTTTTGGAAATGAGTAGATGGAAATACTAGGTAACTGTTGAATTAAAATATAGTTATTTGTAAAACAAGTGTCACAATGACTCGTTTTGTAGTACGAGTGAAGTTTGCACAACGAACCGCGAAGCGGTGAGTTGTGCAAATCACGAGTACTACAGAAAGTCATTGTGGCACAAGTTTTATTCAATATTTTCCATAATTTGCATTTATTTAAATAAAATAGAATTGAATATAATCCCTGTTTTTAAACTGGGAGGAGTGGTTTGAATTTAAGTTGGCAATTCTGTAGATTCCTAATTGGTCAGATCACAGATGGTTTTATTCAGCACTTCTGACATTTGACATATTATAACCGAATAATTGTGTGAATTGTAAACAAACTTTCATTTAAGCAAACAGAACATGATCTATTTATATTATGTCATGAACAGAATTATTTCTGTAATACATCTTCACATAGATATCTGGAAATTTATCCCAAAAATCGAACGTTTTGTATACCTATATATTGATCCTATACAATATAAAAATAAACAATTGACAAATCATTGATAAATAAACGTTAGCGTACTTTATTCATTAATATTTTCAATATATAAATCATTCTAATTTACCTTTAATATAATAATTTGCTAGCTAGAACAACGCTAGACCATTTAATTTATAATTTGTGTCAAGGCTGAAGTCAAATGTCAAATAAAAATATAACTACATATAATAACCAACTGTACACTGAAAATTACTATAACAGTGAGCTTCATTGTGAAACTGTAAACAATGTTATAATGAAGTCTCTTTCATACGCGAATTATAAAAACATTATTTACATGAGACAGATAGCATCCGAAAATAGACATTTATAGAATTCTACGAATTTACTTAACATTAGTGACTTGAAATTCAGAAAAATATACCACATGACAAAAATCTGGTGCTGTAGGTGTTGATATCTATAATGTAACCCCATGTTCAATATTTCAGTAGACTGATGAATAATTTTTATACCACTACATCTGAAGGTTAACTACACTTAAAATTATTGACCTTTACCCTTACGTCATTAATATCTGATAACATAACCGACAAATGTCAAATTATTTTGATTATTTTGTTCTGTACATCACTATTAATAGAACGAGATGCCACTTAAAAATTATGTCGGTTATGTTATCAGATGATAATGACGTCAGGGTAAAGGTCAATAATTTTAAGTGTAGCTACATCTCTGAGGTGTTTTGCTCATCACAGGCCAATGGTCTATTCCATCAAAAAAATATTGGCTTTGTGGCGAATATCTGGATGATGTCCCTTCTTGTATGCAAGGGAGATATTTTCCGAGCTTGGTCTTCCTCTTTTTTTAAGTTGTAGTGTTGGCGTCCGCTTTTAGCTAATGATTCACGAATACTTATGGTAAATGAACTGTTTGTGAGAGCCAATGACACAAAATGGGAAAAAACGCGCATTGTCTAATTTTTTTAACGTTACGATATAATTGAAGAAGGAAGTCTGTCTTATCCACAACACCCATCGACTGATTGTAAAGTTTTATAACTTCCGGTCTATTGACGAAGATATTCTCGTTTTTGGATTCGCACCATCTTTTAGTTGCATCAATATTATCCTTGCCGACATAACTGGAAATCATGTTCACTACATTATTTTCTTTCGATTGGGTTATAATAATATCTTCATTGCCAGTTACAATTTCTTGGATGGCCCCTCTTTTTGTTTTTGTATTGAAGGTTAGCGGACACTTACCACTCCTGTCTGTTCTGATAGTACCAGTATATCAAAAATTTTTATTTTTTTGTTTCTGTACGAGACTGATTGAGGAAAAAATATCTATATATGGTTTGCGATTAGTGCTTAACAGCATTAGACCGTCTGAATACTCATTTCCCCAAACCACGCTCTAAATAACGCATGCGAGAGATTATTTACTAACGGAAATAGAAACAATAGACTTTTTGTATAAGCAATATATAAAACATAAACTTAACATAACTGCTGGATAATAATTGTCATTGTTGCTACTTTATAGACACTTAAGCAGAATCGAAGCTGAGAACAAACTGCATTAAAATAGCGATATTAACTTGATTGTTTTTGTTTTATAGAATAGGGACTTAGTGTGTTAAACGAAACTCAATGTTTCTAGCTAATTCCACAATAGAATGAAAAATGTTGAAAATTCTATAAAATTGACAATTGTTTCGATAACTGAATATCATCGTCAGAATAACAGAAATTGTAGTAATAATTTTATTTAACAACAAACAAAAATATTACTAAATGAAAATAACATGAACTATTTAAAATATATAATGATACGTAATCCGTGTTCGCTTCTACCCTTCACCATGCTACTATGTATAGGACTAGGTTACATCACTATCGGTGTGGTGTAGGGCGATTCGAGTGGCGCCATCTCACCATTTATAACAGAGTCTCAGACGTTGTGCGGGGCCTATCTACATGAAGGTGGTACTGTAGATAGAGCTGTATAGCCTGGTAGGGATCGTTCTGCTATAAAGTTACATATCATTTGATGCCTACCTGATGTTTAGTAGCTATTTTTGTCTAGAATAAGAAGTGATTGTGATTGAATTAATATATGTTAATGGAACAAAGAAGAAGATGTCATATTACAAATATTGAAGCTTAGATATTATTAGCCCTATGGTGATATCCTGGATATCATTTTTCCAATTAAGATCAGTATAACTGTGCAATGATATAGAAAACCAGGAAAACTGTATCTGCTGATCTTCACAATTACCACTTTAGAAGACAGTTTCATAGTGGAGAACTCCCTAGATGTATCTGTTCATTGACGACTTCATATTGTGGGTTTCTCAAGTGTCTTCTGATTTCCAGCTCTTCAAGGAAATCCAGTTCTTGTTTCTTATCATAAATATGTAGTACTTCTAGTTCTGTGTTAGGTGTCAATGAATGGTTTATGTCAAGTAGATGTTTTGCGTAATGTGATTTATCTGGTCGTTTTAATTTGTATGCTCGTGTTCACTGTATCGGATTCCAAAATTCCCAAAGGTCTAACCCAAATAGACAGCATTACATTCTGGGTATTTGAGTTTATATATACCTGATTTCTAATGTTGGTATTTTTGTTTCAACATTTAACAACTTTGTACTTACGTTACTTTCTGTTTTAAAATAAATTGTTGTATTCGTTGCTAAAGATATTATCTTTGAAATATTATTAAAATTATTTCCTGCATATGTGATCGTTTTATAAGTTTTTATTTCTTCAGTTTAATTAGGAAATATCAGTTGTAATGCCACTTTTTCCTCTTTTTTTTAATTAAATTATTTATCATATGTAATTGATAACCGTTGGATGTTGCTATTTGTCTAATTGTATTAATCTCTCTATGGAAATTACATTTGTTCATAGGAACTGAAAACGCTCTATGTACCATTGAATTATATGCCGCTAGTTTATGTGATATGGGGTGATTGGAACTACATGGAATTGTCACATCATTGTGTGTTGGTTTTCGGTAAATTGAATAATCAAGTACATTATTAACTCTTTGAATTTTCAAATCAAGAAAATTGATTGAGTTATTTTATTCAACTTCTAATGTAAATTTAATTTTTGGGTGTAAATTATTAATGTGGTTGAAAAATATATCCAATTGTCGTTCACTACCTATAAAACAAGCTAATATGTCATCTACATATCTATACCAAAATAAAACATTTTTTGAAATATTACTTTCAAAGATTTTTTTTTCTAAACTGTCCATAAAAATGTTTGTCAAAATACGTGATATAGGGCTTCCCAATGGTAAACTTTCATTTTCAATATATATGTTATTGTGAAAAGTGTAATAATTCTGATTAATACATACATCAAATAAATAAAGTATATCTGATATTATTCCTGGATTAATATTTTTATCTTCTAGTAATTTTCTTACAAGTATTAGACATTCTTTTGGAGGAATTTTAGTGAACATATTAGTAACGTCAAATCAAATAAGCTTAGAGTTATCTTGTAATTTGAATGCTTTTAATTTTCTCATTAGTTCTATTGAATTTCTAATTGAGTATTTAGATGCATATCCGTAACTACTAAGTATATTAATAAGCTTCTTCGCCAATATATTATTATAAATATTAACATAAGAAATTACAGGACTAATTGGTTTCGTTATTTTATGAAATTTAACGGTTCCATATAATTGAGGACAATGAGGATTCTTATTTATCATGGACCTCTTTTTGTAATCACTTAAAAGATAATTTGAATTATTAACGATATCCCTTACATTACTATAAAGCTTCTTTGTTGGGTCTGCTCTAAGGACTTTCACATCGCTTGATTCTATAAAGTTATATATTTTTGAATTATAATTTTCAGTTGTCAATATAACAAACAGTTGTGTTCCCCTTATCAGATTTTGTAACTGTTAGGTTATTATCTTCTACTTTGTTTTTTTATTGTATTTAAAACTGTAATGTCATTTTTTGTTTGACGTTCAAATTTTGAAGGTTCGATATTTTTGATTAAATTGGCAATTTTCAATTTCTCATAAATAAAATTATTTGAATTAGATTTTAAAGCTATTTCTGACTCTGCAGCTATAATTTGTTTACTATTATTCGTAAATTTTGGTGGTATGCTGTACATTAAACCTTTATTTAAAAATTCTATTTCACTATCTATGAAATTAGTGTCTGAAAGGTTTTCAAATCGTGGTGCAAAGTATGTTGGTATGTAGGTATTCACAGTTTCATGATGTTTAGAGTATTGAACTCTATGTTGTGTGTGTTCAAGTTAATGTAGCTTTTGTTCTTGTGTCTTAAACTTCTTGTGCTTCATCGTACTGACACTTTCTCTGATTTTGTCATCTAGACAGTCAAATTCTACTGGATGTAGTTTGAACGTGAGTTCTGAATGTAGAACTTTCATGTAGTTGTCTAAGGAGTCTCTTATCTTAGACCGTTTCTTACACTCTTTTTTTAGCCATACTCGTTGAACACATTTTATTGCTTTCTGTGCTTGCGGTGTTTTAGTATGGCATTTTATGTTCACATGATTTGGTATTACCTTTTTTCTAAGGCATTCTGGGTTGAACCAAATGTTTTGTGATGATTTGTAATGTTTTTGTAGTAACTTCTGGTACAGTCAGGTCAAATCTTCTCTCAATGATTTTTTAATGAAATTAACTGTCTTGAATCTACTCATATTAGTGTTTTGAATGAAACTCAATGTTTCTAGCTAATTCCACAATATAATGAAAAATGTTGAAAATTCGAAAAAATTGACAATTGTTTCGATAACTGAATATCATCGTCAGAATGACAGAAGTTACATTTCATTTGATGCCTACCTGATGTTTAGTAGTTATTTTTGGCTAGACCAAGAAGTGAACCTACTTTGTGATTGACTTAATATATGTTAATAGAAAAAAGAAGAATATGTGATATCACAAATATTGAAGCTTAGATATTATTATTATTAATAGTTACGGATATGCATCTAAATACTCAATTAGAAATTCAATAGAACTAATCAAAAAATTAAAAGCATTCAAATTACAAGATAAGTTTAGGCTTATTTCTTTTGACGTTACTAATATGTTCACTTAAATTCCTCCTAAAGAATGTCTAATACTTGTAAGAAAATTACTAGAAGATAATAATATTAATCCAGGAATGATATCAGATATAGGTAATTTATTTGATGTATGTATTAATCAGAATTATTTCACTTTTGATAATAACATATATATTCACAATGAAGGTTTACCAATGAGAAGCTCTATATATCACCAATTTTGGCAAACATTTTTTGGACAGTTGAGAAAGAGAAGTCTTTTAAAGTAATATTTCAAAAAATGTTTTATTTTGGTATAGACATGTAGATGACATATTAGCTTGTTTTGTAGGTAGTGAACGACAATTAGATATATTTGTCAACTACATTAATAATTTACACCCAAAAATGAATTTACATTAGAAATTGAAGATAATAGCTCAATCAATTTTCTTGATTTAAAAATTCAAACAGTTAATAATGTACTTGATTATTCAATTTACCGAAAACCAACAAACACTGATGTGACAATTCCATATAGTTCCAATCACCCCATGTCACATAAACTAGCGGCATATAATTCAATTTTTCAGTTCCTATGAACAAATGTAATTTTGATAGAGAGATTAATACAATTAGACGAAAAGCAACATCCAACGGTTATCCATTACATATGATAAATAAGTTAATTAATAAAAAAGAGGAAAAAGTGGCAAAACAACTAATATTTCCTAAACAAACTGATGAAATGAAAACTTATGAAACCATCACATATGCAGGAAATATTTCTAATAATATTTCAAAGATGATATCTTTAGCAACGAATACAACAATTCCTTTTAAAACAGAAAGTAACGTTAGTACAAAATTGTTCAATGTAAAAACAAAAATACCACCATTAAAGAAATCAGGTCTATATAAACTCAAATGTCCAGAATATAATGCTGTCTATTTGATACAGTGAAAACTTACCAGCATACAGATTCAAACAAGCAGATAAATCCTACTACGCAAAACATCTACTTGACACCAATCATTCATTGACACCTAACACAGAACTAGAAGTGCTGCATATTTGTGAAAAGAAACAAGAACTGGATTTTCTTGAAGAATTGGAAATTAGAAGACATTTAAGAAACCCACAATATGAAGTCGTCAATGAACAGATAAATCGAGGGAGTTCTCCATTATTAAACTGTCTTCTTAAGTGATCATTGTAAAGATCAGCAGATATAGTTTTCCTGGTTTTCTATATCATTGCACAGTTATACTGATCTTAATTGGAAAAATGATATCCAGGATATCACATCTTCTTCTTTTTTCTATTAACATATATTAAGTCAATCACAAACTTCTTGGTCTAGCCAAAAATAACTTCTAAACATCAGGTAGGCATCAAATGAAATGTAACTTCTGTCAATCTGATATTCAGTTATCGAAACAATTGTCAATTTTTTAGAATTTTCAACATTTTTCATTATATTGTGGAATTAGCTAGAAACATTGAGTTCCATTCAAAACACTAATATGAGTAGATTCCACGAAGTGAGGGTCGGGACAGTTAATTTCATGGATAAGGGAACTATCAAAAACTTGGAAAATAATTATTCACAATAATTTCGAAATGAAAATTAACAAATTCATACTTAACTAGAAATAAGTCATATAATTTCAAGAAGATCTTAGATATTTGGATCAAGTCAGATGGGCTAAAATCAATCCTCTCATACATCATATGAAAGATGCTTCTGTTTACTTAACTCACCGACTGCGTAAGCGGATGAAAGATTTAATCCACCGAATAATTTCAGAAGTCACCAAGGAAACCGTATGAAAAAGTGATAAAAAATCAACTCTATTATACGGAAATTTTTCCACTGCTGGTATCCGAGGAAGTAATCATTTGATACTAACAAGTCTCGCAACAAGGAGTACGTGACGTTGTGAATGTTTTCAATCGTCAAAATACGTAACAATATTTAGTTATTTAAAAAAAACTTCACCTGCTGGGTAACGTCTTTCGTCGTCTGTTATCAGATCCTTTCCAATTAATAGAGCTTCCTTGAATTGATCTACATTATGACACTCGGGATACCTTCCAGATATTCCGGAAATAACAAATTCTTCGTTCATACCCATTGTCACGGGGAGGCAAATTAACCTACAAATATAAAAACTGATGGAACAACAGCAAAATTGTACGTATCACAACAGGTGGAATATAGTAATGTGCTCTGAAGAAAATGTTATTGCACATTTACATGTGTCCACAAACAATTTGTAAGTTATTTTTGAAAATCAATAAACCTTTAATGCATTCAAAAACATGTAAAGGATACATAAGAAACATTAATCGTTCTTAGGTTAAACAAAATCCTATATATAATATGATAACTGTTTAAATGAATCTTTGTGTTGTTATTAATAGAAAGTATACTAAATTTTGAATTTGTTGACACTATTTTCTACCATTTACATTATCTGATACGTGTTTCGATAACCAACATACCGTCTTCCTAGAGGTCCGTCAAGCTGCCCCCCCCCGGTTAGATTTTTTTTACCAGAATGCTAGCACACATAAAGGGCACATAGCACAACCTAGCACAATAATTTTCATAACTAGCATACCAACAGCTCACAATAAAAATGCTTTTGAATTCGGGTGGGGCCAGGTTAACGCTAGCCCCCCTCCGGTTGGAATTTGTTCGTCAAAATGCTAGCACAGATAAAGGACACTTAGCAAAACCTAGCACACCATTTTTTATAGCTAGCACACCAACAGCTCACAATAAAAATGCTTTTGAATTCGGGTGAGGCCAGGTTAACGCTAGCCCCCCCCGGTTGGTATTTTTTCGCCAAAATGCTAGCACAGATAAAGGGCACCTAGCACAACCTAGCACACCATTTTTAATAGTTAGGAAACCAACTACTCTCTTCATTCTGGGGAGTGCGGGTCAGTGAAATACCGCTATACTTACTCGATGAATAAATAAATGGATAAATGAATAGGTTGAATATAAATGTAAAACGGCTGGTTTAATTGTTCCTTACTGTAGTTACGAAAAATTTTCGGAACATTCCACTCATATGGTAAAAATTCCAAATGAAGCTGGATCTTTTCGGAGATAACTTTCCGGCAGGGCCTATAATTTCCCTTTTAAGTCCGTATCTAAGTAACGTCTAAGTAACAATTGTTGTTATTATCATAATTCTAATTTAAAATATCATGAAAATGTTACGGTTTGAAAACGATTCTTCAAGTTCAATAGAAAAATAAGTGATTGAAAATGAACCAAAAAGGGTGATTAAATACCATGTAATGTGGTTTAAATAATATAAATTTCGCATTAATACAGTCTAATCGAAAAATATTCTATCGAAACACACTCGTGAAAATAGTTAGATCATTAGTTTTACTTATATAGTCCATGTTGCTTGTAATATTATTAGAAAGGATACATATTATTACAACCATCAGCTCTTCGGGAAAACCCTTTCTTAACCCAAACATCTGAATCGGCCACTTTGGATGTACCTACAAGAATATTATTTACTCTTAAGACCCATAAAAACGGCATTATAAAAATGGGGGGGTGGGTAGCGTTAACCTGGCCCCACCCGAATTCAAAAGCATTTTTAGTGTGAGCTGTTGGTGTGCTATCTATAAAAATTGTTGTGCTAGGTTGTGCTAGGTACCCTTTATGTGTGCCAGCATTTTGGTAAAAAAAATCTAACGGGGGGGGGGGGCAGCTTGACGGACCTTCTTCCTAGGCCGTCTATGATAGACGATAACTTGGTTTTCCAAAAGCGCAGTATGAATATCACCAACGGTTTCAAAAATATGTGTACTATCTATTCACAATTCAAATTAACAGCCTTGCTCTATTAGGTATTCACTGGAGCTTATTAATTAAAGTGAAATAATGTATGGGACACTAGAGGAGTTTTGACATGGAAATAAACTCGTAAAGCTAACAATTCTATTAACCTCTTTGTCCTTTTCTATTCATTATTTACTGAAGCTGAGTGAGAGATACGCAATTTCATTAATGATCCGAAATAGCTCAGATGGGAGGGCGTTGGACTGAACATCTAAAAGTCCATGGTTCGATCCGGGGTTTTGGCAGTCAACTTATTTAGTTTTTTTATCTATAAATCCATTCTGCTAGTGAATTAAACAGTACCTATCGTTAATATTGTAAAGAAGTGTAACTGATTTTTATTAAATATTCATGCATTTACTTAAGGCAACGGATTTAAATTAAAGTTTGGTTCAACATGGTGGTTTGTTCCAACATAATTTCTCTAAAATAATATTTACTTTTACTTGTCTTTTATTGTGAATAGTTTTTTATAGCCTGTCAGAAAAAGTTTTGTTATTCTTTTGAAAATAATTTTTTTGTTTTGAATTTTTTATATAATGATCGTTTTATTTTGTTGGTTTTTAAGCACTTCTTACGCTGTTAGTGTTCGCTGACGCATACATTTTCCTATTTACAACATTGTTCCGAGTAATTAACAGCGTTTAACGATTTATATAATGAATTTTTTTTATTTAAACGAGGCAAATGGTAATTTTAAAATTTAAAACTTGTATTTACTCAAAAATTAAAAAAAAAGCCTTGAATATTTTTACGGACTAGTTCACAAATGAAACTGACAGCTTACATTTCTAAATATCTATTAATTATATAAGACAATAATGAAATTAACTGTTAAAAATCATGTATACCTGTTTATTTTGAATTGTTGTGACAGAACTATTTCATTTGGCTAACATGGAAGCAATAAATACTCCGTTCATATAATTTTAGATTGTTATTCAATTTTGTACGTACATTTTTCAAGTTATTCAAATTATTATCTCCAATTTGTCAAGAGATTGTCGTTAACTGATAAGTGGAATGGTGTGAAGATTTGAGAGAACTGGACCCCACGCTAGAAAACATAGATTATACAGAGAAAACGCAAATTGATGAGCACTTTCTGTGACAAGCATTAAGAAATCGAATATATACAAGTATAGAGCTGAATATTCAATTGAAATGATGGAAATGATGATAAACCTCACAAGAGATATAAAGGACATTGAAGAAGATCAAAAAAATAATAGAGAAAACATGATGCTATTACAAAAAGAAATTAAGGAACTGCGAAAAGAACAGATAGAGCAGAAAGAAGAACTAAAAAATATAAAAGACATAAACTAAAATGCGAGAGAGGAATAGATAACCTCAAAAAGAAATTAAGAAAGCTAATGAAAAAATCGAAAAATTGGAAGATGACAAAAGAAGGAAGAATAAGTAATACATGGATTACGCCTAGATGTACACGAAAGGAATCTTATACACCAAGAAGTTAACAACTTTATTAAGGATAAAATGGGAGTAGAGGTAAAAAGAAATGATACCATACAATTGGCAGATACAATCTATTTAGTAGAATTAGATACATTGGATGATAAATTAAAGGTTTTGAAAAATAAATACAGGCTCAGAAATAACACAAGGGAAAACTTATTTGTTAACGACGATATGAATAAAGAGGAAAGAGAAATACAGAGAGAGATAAGAAAAATTGCAAAAGAAGAATTGAACAAAGGAAAATAAATTAAAGTGGGACATCAAAAAGTAATAATAAACAAAGAAGTGTGGAAATGGAACAAGGAAGCAAAGGCTTTAGAAATACAAAAATAAAAAACTAGGTAAGTCACGGAAACCGGATGACTTGGAAACGACATTAGCAATGGAAAATATTTACGAGAAACAAAATAAAAGAGTAAATGAAGAAAAATCAGGAATAAACTAAAAGGGAATTTAAGGATAGGAACATGGAACATCAGGGGAAAATACGAAAGGGAACTATGAAACAAGTAACGGGAGAAATGAAGAAGTATAGCTACGATCTCATAGCATTACAAGAGACAAAACAGAAAGGAAAGGAAGTTATTGAAATAGACGTCTACATATTGTTTAGCAGTGGATGAGATAGCAGAATGTTGGGCACTGGGATTCTAGTAAGAAAGAAAATTAAACATGCCTTAGTTGAATTCAAACCGGTTTCTGAAAGACTATGCTGGATTAGATTAAAAGGAAAATATCAAGAGTTCATTAATAAATATACACGTCCCAACGGAAGAAACGAATATAGAAGGTAACGAAAGTTACTACGATGAACTAGATAATATATTTGAAAAAAACCCGAGATATGACCTAAAAATAATCCTAGGAGATGCGAATGCGAAAGTAGGGAAAGAAGAGATATACAAGCCCACAATAGGTAGATTAAGTAAACACGAAAACACAAATGAAAACGGCCAGCTGTTGATCCATTTCGCAGAAGAAAAGAGTATGCGAATGAAAAGAACATATTTTCAAAAGAAAGAAATATATAAAGGCACCTGGAGATCACCTGACGGATCATACACCAATCAAATAGACCATGTATTAATAGACGAAGAAAAGTGTATAACAGATATCAGAAATTATAGAGTGCCAGATGCAGACACTGACCACTTTTTGGTAGGAATAGAGCTTGAACAAGTAATACCACAGAAAATAAATCGAAAAAGGAATGAGAACAAACAAAACACAAGGAGTAGATTGACGAAACACGAAGAAAGAAAGCTGTATACAGAAATGATAAATAATTATGCTATACGGACAGCTCACGATACAAATGACATAGAGAGTATCAGGGCAAACATAAAAAAATGCACAGAAGTAGCAATTGGACACATCCACGAAAAAACTCCATCGCGAAGGAAAAAGTGGTTCGATGAAGAATGCCAAAAATAAATAGAGATACGAAAAGCCATAAGACTGGAAATGATAAAGGAACATACACAAGAATGAAAAAAACATACACAGAACAGAGAAAAGACTGTAGAAAATTAATGAGCTATAAGAAAAGAGAGTATACATAAAAACTTCTGACAGAAATAGAAGAAAGTTACAATAATAAAGAAATCAGAAGTCTGTACCAGGGAATCAAAAGAGAAAGAAAAGGCTACCAACAGAGACCGGTGTATTACAAAAATGAAGAGGAGAAATTGATAGGAAATGAGTAAGAGATCATAAAAATGTGGAAGGAATATTTTAAAGAACTCTTGAGTCCTGCGAGGAACGTGGAGTATGAGATAGAATGAGAAGATCTAGGAGAAGAAAACACTCAATATATAGAAGACCCACCAATTTTAACAGAAATTGAGGAAATAATAAATAAGCTAAGAAACAACAAGAGTCCAGGGAATTCATAGAAAAGGAGAAAATATGGGTTGTACAAACTAGAGAGGTATCGCTATGTTAAATGTTGCATACAAAATCTTAGCCATTTATCTCAAAAATAAACTTTCTAGGAAATTGGAGCAGGAAATAGGAGAATACCAGTATGGATTCCGAAAAGGAAGATCAGTAATAAATCAGATATTTACCTTAAGAGAGCTACAGGTAGAAAACTACCAGCATAACAAAGAAACATATGTGCTATTTATAGACTTTAAGCAAGCATATGACAGAATAAAGAGAAAACTACTATATATAGCCTTAAACGAACTAGCAATAATAGGGAAACTCTTTAGATTAGTGAAACTAACATTAAAACAAACTGATAATATGGTGAAGGTAGGAACAAGAGCATCTGACAAGTTCCACGTGCAAGAAGGTCTATGGCAGGGAGATCCCCTGTCGTCGATATTTTTCAGCTGTGCTCTAGAATATGTCATAAGGAGAGCCGAAATTAACAGAAACGGGTTATTGTATAATAAAAAACATCAATGTCTAGCCTATATATATATATATATATATATATATATATATATATATATATATATATATATATATATTTCTTTAAAAACACTTACTGTGTCACTAATCTAAAGAATTTAATAACGCAAAAAATGTGATACAAAGTATGTCTGGAAATAACAATGCAGAAGAATATTTTAACAAAGAAAATATAATGTTTGAAAAAATCTTTAATGAAATAAAAAATTAATAATAGAAAGAAAATTCAAAATTTGTTAAATAAACAAAACTATTTAAAAGATGAACAACATAAATCGAACAATGATTGGATTTGCAATCTTACCAATGTTCTTATACCAGACTCTGTCAGATACATTTGGTGTTTAGGTTCTAGATTTTCTTTTCCAACGTTCAATATACCTATAAATGAGTATATTGCTGCAATTGAAAGTAGTCTTATTTATATTAACGACATTAATAGGGTGGAGATAAGAAATAAAGTTTGTAATATTCTGACTAGCCAACAACAAAAACTTGCACATACACGCAAGGTTACAAAAAATATATATAATTATTACATAAAAGAAACAAAACAATTTATTAAAAGAAATTCTGAAATTCTTATTATGAATGCAGATAAATGTAGCAAGACTGTTATCATGTTAGAGACAGAATACAATAAAAAAATTACATCATTGCTAAATGACAATAGTACATATAAAAAAGAAGCATCAGATCCCACAAACAAAATTCAAGATAAACTAAATATTTGAATCAAAAAGTGGTTTAATGCAAAAGAGGTTTCGTTGAAAGAAAAATTGAAGCTCATATGTAATAATGAAACTTCTCCTTACATTTACGGTTTACCAAAACTCCATAAACCTGGAATACCACTTCGACCAATTATCAGCAATATTGGTGCTCCTACATATAATTTATCAAAATTCTTATCTGGCATTATTTCTAATATTATTGGAAGAAACCAGTATTATATAAGAGATTCATGGCACTTTCATGATTTTATTAGCAAGCAAAATATTCCAAAGAATCATATTCTTATTTCTTTTGATGTCAATTCTCTATATACAAATATACCAGTCGATTTTGCATTAGAATGTATAAAAAATAATTGGAACAACATTAAAGATCACACAAGTTTGTCATTAAAAAATTTTTTAGATGGAGTTCAATTTTGACTGTCTCGACCCTTACTTACACTAATATGAGTTCAATTTTGTTTGAGCTCTACATTTTTTAGATACAACAATGATTTCTTCTCTCAAATTTTCGGCACAGCTATGGGTTCTCCAATTTCTGCCACCATTGCTAGTCTCGTCATGGAAGAGCTTGAAACCTCAGTCATTTCAGGACTTGATTTCACTCCACATTTTTACAAACGATATGTGGATGACTGTATTCTCTGTATTCCCAAAGATAAATTAGAATACTCTTTAAATGCTTTTAATACATTTCATCCTAGAATTCAGTTCACATTTGAGAGAGAAGTAGACAATTGCATACATTTTCTCGATATTACAATTTCCTACGATACTTCCGGAAAAATTAATACTAGTTGGTTTACGAAAGATGTATGGTCCGGTCGATATTTAAATTTTAATTCTCATACTCCAATTACTTACAAACGTAGTGTTGTTACAGGCCTAGCAGATAGAGCTATAAAACTTTCCAGCCCTCAATATAGACCAGAAAATATTAATAAAGTTAAAGAAGTTCTCTATCAGAATCACTATCCAAAAGCCTTCATTGATCCTATCATTAAGAAACGAGTGCATATGTTTTACAACCAACAACACATAACCAGCTCACAAACTAATAAATGTTGTCAATACATACCCCTTCCATACATAAAAGGGGTATCAGAAAACATTAAGAAAATGTTCAAACCTTACAATATCAATATTGTTCACAAACCTTACAATACATCTAAACAATTTTTTTCAAAATTGAAACCCAAAATTGATAATAAATATAGATCAAACGTGGTATATCAAGTTGAATGTTATGACTGTCACAAACAATATATAGGGCAAACTAAACAATACATACATAAGCGTTTGTACTCACACTCTTGCGACATTAAAAATAACAAAACTAATACCACCGCATTATCAAAACACGCCATAGAAAATAACCACAGCTTTAATTTTGAAAATTTTAAAATATTACAATCCGAATCTAATACTAAAAAACAAGAAATTTATGAGATGATATACATTCAGAAGAATAAAAATAGTATTAATTTTAGAAATGATGTAACTAACTTATCCAATTGCTACTACAACCTCATTAATAGTAATAACTAAATAAAATGAATTTTATAATCCTCTATATTTAAATTATTTTGAAGACATACAATTCTGTCACCTTGTATACGGCTTTGTTGTTTTTATTTCCACCTTAAATATATTTTAATTGATACCGAGTAAACAGTATACTACTTTCTATCGAGCGAAAGGTGTATACGATGGTTTTTGGCTGAATGATTTAAAATTTATTAACAAATGTATTTTATTGCATTTACTCCTACAGCTTGAGATGTTGAGCGTTGGGTTTTTTACATGTAAGTTTGTTTTGTTTTTTCTGTTATCATTTTGAGTCTCATTGATTTGTGTATTGTATTTGTTGACTACCTGAAGATATCTCTTTTAGGTTTTTATCTAACTTTGTACCTACTTGAAAATGGCTTTATGCCGAAACGTGCGTAGTAGTAGTAAAGTATCTTTTATGTTTTTTATATGACATCACCATAGTAATAAATAATTAATGGCCGAATCCCAGGAATTTTATTTGAAAATTATATATATATATAGATATATAGATATATAGATATATAGATATATAGATATATAGATATATAGATATATAGATATATAGATATATAGATATATAGATATATAGATATATAGATATATAGATATATAGATATATAGATATATAGATATATAGATATATAGATATATAGATATATAGATATATATATGAATAAAGAAATGAAAATAAGACGAAATATATGACATGGACAGAAAAATAATACAATCAGCAAGGTACCTTTTAGAGGTATCGCAAAGTTTGGCCCTAAACAAAAAGTACAGTCTTTTTTTAGTTTTATTACTAAAGTTGTTGATTTTATTTATATTTATTTGTTTCATTTTTTGAAACATTGTCTCGACTGTCTTTGTTTCGCAATCAATAAACAAAGTAAAAAAGTCCTGTGGTTTGTAAAATTTAATACTAGTTTTGAAAAGAGATATAAAAAGTAGATTCAAATTGAGAATTGTAAACAAATTCTGAAAAGAAATATGTAAAGTAGATAGAAGTCGAGAATTGAAAAGAGTTTTTGACGTTTAATGAAGATATATAATAAAGTAGATTGAAATCGAAAACTGAGAATATCCCCTTAAATTTCTACAAGTACGCAACAAGGATTGTAAAAAAATATTTGATGAAGATCATAAACAAAATTTGTAAGTGTTATAAAATTGAGCTGGTTTATGAATAAGGTATTTGAGAAGACATAGGATAAATTTAGAGTGAAGATTGGTTTGGAGTAAATGAAAATCTAGAAAATCAAAGGTACCGTTTAGAACATTTTTTTAAAGATCTCTAAATTCTATTTGGCCAATTACATTGAAAATTTGTTAAGTGTGTTTATAGGGTGATTATTTCTTTAATAAGATCCTAGTAAAAAAAGTCAAAATAATAATTCAAATAAAAAAATTAGGAATAAAAGAGTCTATATAAATTGATTCAATAAAAAAATTATTATCGTGTAATATTTTGATCATAATATAATAAATTATGCAATTTCAATATAAATAGATTAAAACCATTTCGATATATATATATATATATATATATATATATATATCATGAAACAACTATTTATCAGCCTAGGGGTTTTGTCAGTGCCTTTGATTTAGTTACAAATACAAGCGACTCGCAGTATCAGTTTCTGTAACTCTAATTGCAACTAAGAACAATATTACCTTACTTTTGGAGCACACAATGCACAAACACCTTTTTTTGAAAATAAGAAATATTTTGCACAATCCGCTACCTTATGTAAACACGTCAAATTGGGAGAATTCCATAATTACGACACATTCGTTTTATATATTATACGATATATGGGTAATCCTATAATGAAAAAACTGTAGAATTATGATAATACGGTATAAAAAAGACTTCAGAATTATCCAGCTGTAACAATTTAATGATAATAAAATGAAATTCAAATTATCCTAGTTATCTACGTCAGCAATATAGTGAACAAACAAATTGAAAAAATAAGCAAATATAAAGATCTTGAAATCAAGATAAGCTGGTTGTGGAATACAAAAACCAAAGTGGAACACGTATATTCTTGAACATGTTGTATTAAGGGAACAGTGAGCAATGATAAGGAAAAATATAGAAATAAACTTAGATACGGTCCCAGGTAAATCATCCATGTATGTGGAGCAAGAAATTGCACTCATGGGAATTGCCCACATGATCAGAATGGTTCTAGGGTGAATAATTTTGATCTCAGATTGAGA
The DNA here is from genome assembly GCA_963921935.1 of Galeruca laticollis. NCBI lineage: Eukaryota > Metazoa > Arthropoda > Insecta > Coleoptera > Chrysomelidae > Galeruca > Galeruca laticollis. The sequence continues at coordinate 80,624,775 of OY998183.1, forward strand.
ACTGTATTCACTCATTTTACCGCTAAATCTAGAGTGAGGGGAGAGGAAAGAATATAGAAGTAATAATAATAACAGTTAATCGAATACAAGGAATACGTTTTGGGTGTGACAAATTATTGATGTTTCAGTTTACTTCAAATTTGGATCAGAAAATACGACGTCAAGAAAAGGCACGAACCATGTGACAGATTCTTCTAAGAGATATAAAAATAAATACATGGGCTACCTAAAACAAAAAGTTTACGCAAATAATTTAAACCATAATATTTAAGACTTTAAACGAGCTATCATTGATGTCTATAACAAAATTACCCCAGAAATGCTGCGAAATACTTACAAAGGATTTAGAAAGAGGATTGAGAGTTGTTTTAAAGCTGGGGGAGGATATATTTAATAGATTTTTTTTGTTTACTTAGTATTTCTTACATTATTATTCTGTATTGTTATTTTTGATAGTGATTATAATTCTTAAATACATTGTTGTCAAATATTTTTTAAAGAATGACAATTTGAAAATTATTTATAAAAGTTGACGGTTACTTACTACTTCGTAAACGTCACTCACTAGATTAATACATTATTTTCGAACTTCATACGGTGTTCACAAAACTGGCTATAAAATGAGACGGGTTTTGAAAAACTTTAATTCTATTTCATTCTATGTGTTCTCAGAACAAGCAAAATTTTCATCAAGAATGACATTTTTCACTAAAACTAATATTTTTTCATTTTTCACCTATAGTATAGCCAATCCGTGGACACGCTGTATATTGCACCCTTGTTTCAATAGTGCCACACTCCTGTAATTGTTAATTTTACAGGAGAGGCGAAACAATAATGATTGTGAATGTAATAATTTCTTTGGGCAACAATTTTAATACCTGCGCTTACTATATTCGGTATACAGTGTGACAATTTAAAAACTTACAATGGGCTATATCTCACGAACGAAATATGATATCAAAAAATGCTTAAAATCGTTTCTAGGATAGGGAGGAGGATCTAAAATGACATAAAGAAGAACTCGCCCCCATCAACCCCCTAGGACCCACCTACCCCAACTGAAAAAGTTTAAATGGCAGACCCCTACTTGTGATACATCATTGAAAAGCCTACAAAAAATGCTATCCAACGGATTGAATAATAATGGTACAGGGTGGATGAATATTACAAAACCTTGCCTTAAAAGGAGAATTTAATGAAGTTTTTGTCGAACTACAAATTTGTTAAAAATGTCAATGAAGTAAATGTTCAAAGTGGGTTCCGTTGTTTTGTAAACAATAGTACAGCCTACTTTCATATTCTGCACGAACTTTGAAAAATGTAGTTCTAGTACTAGCGCGACATGCTTGAGTAATTTTTTCCCGCAAGTCCCCAAGTGACGCAGGTTGAGTTTTATACACAACTGACCTGAGGAAACCCCATAAAAAAATCAGGTGGCGCTAAGTCTGGTGACCTCGGTGACCACTCAATAGAACCTCTCCTTCCAATCCATTTGTTCGGATAATAAGTATCCAACCAGTGCCTAACTGCAGCTGCATAGTGAGAAGGTGCTCCATCTTGTTGGCAGTGCAGCAAATCTTCTTCTAGAGCTAGATTGCCTTGGTCATCCCGTTGATTTTCCAATTCATGCACAATTAAAGGTTGGATAGTGTTTTCCAGCATATCCAGATAAATGTCGCCACTTAAATTGCCTGGTATAAACAAGGGGCCAATTACAGCATCCCCTAATATCCCTGCCCAGACATTAAGTTTTTCAGGGTATTGAGTGTGACCTTCTCTAAATCGATGCGGGTTCGTATCACTCCAGTACCGTAAGTTTTGTTTATTCACATTGCCATTCATCATAAAAGTACATTAATCACTGAAACAAATATTTTTCAATAGTCTAGGTTCAACGCGAATTCTTTCAGTCATTAGTTTACAAAACTTAATTCGTCGGTCTGGGTCATCATCGCATAGTTCTTAAAGAATTTGCGTTTGGTACGGGTAAAACTTCACACCTTCCTGACCGACTCACGTGATAGTCCTGTCATTGTAGATACCTGACGTGTTGATGCAGTAGGCTCTATTGCCAATTGCCCAAGGACCTCAATCGCGAATGTACACGTGACTTACATGTTTGTCCGGATGCCTCTCATTAAATATTTGAGCTGTTCGTAAATGACACTGGTTCTGGGAGCCAAATATGAAAATGATCTCCAGACGTTCAGGTATACTGTAAACCATCGTGACAACTACAGCGAATGACAGTACTGATCGTACACAATGATGACACTAATGACATTTAAATGTGTCAAATAAACAAAAAATTATTGACTGCGACAGAAACCAAAAAACAGATGTTTACAACTTGTTTTTGCAAAGACGGCAATGAAAAGTTTTTATTCAACAACAAAAAGTCCCCTCGGACACTTATCATTGAAAATGGGGTTTTATTCGCCTTTAAAGATTTTTAACATTGTATCACAAGTAGGGTTCCTACGTTTGTTTTTAAAATTGTTAGATAATGATTTGGTAATTATTGATACACCCTGTACCATTATTATTCATACCGTTGGATAGCATTTTTTGTAGGCTTTTCAATGATGTATCACAAGTAGGGGTCTGCCATTTAAACTTTTTTAGTTGGGGTAGGTGGGGCCTAGGGGGTTGATGGGGGCGAGTTCTTTTGTATATCATTTTAGTTCCCCCTTCCTATCCTAGAAACAGTTTTGAGCATTTTTTGATATCATCTTTCGTTCGTGAAATATAGCCGATTGTAAGTTTTTAAATTGTCACACTGTATATTATAGATTGAAGATGTCTCTACTGATTATTGATGTGTAATTTAGAGTGAAATCTACAGAGATACTCCAAAACATCAAAAACGTTGTGTGATATGGCAGTACTGTTGATGTAAATTTTATTTTACTTCAATTGATTAAGACTCATGGATGAATAAAACTGCATTCTACTTACTGAATTTAAGTTTATTGCATGAAGAAAACAGTATAAGAAAATAAAGATAAAAAATTAATAACATTTCAGGTTATTGTAAGGAAAACCAACATAAGAAACAAACATTAAATTAGAAAATTGAAATGAGGATTGTTTGAAACTAAAGTTCATTCTCAAAATCCAACATAGCCCGATAAACATGTTGGTAGGACTTAGGAATCTCACTGGCTTCAAATAAGTGTAGTAAGTTCTTTTTCTTGGCTTAGTTGTGTAGGCCGTAACCAGAATCAACTTATTCTTCTTGTTCTCTTTTTGTTACTATCTCCTGAAAATCTTCACTTTCATATGAGTTTTTCACTTGGATGGAAAAGGGTTTGTTCTTATCATATTTCACGACTTCTATATTTGAACATAGAACTTTTTTCTCATTTAGCTCTATATCGAAGTTGTTGCCCAGCTGCATCTGAAGCTTCTTTACATCATAAAAATCACTGTGACACAATTCTGTTACTTTATAGGGTACCCCTGTATTTTAAGCATCTCTGATAATTGTTGCATATTGTTGAGGAAAAAATATTAGCACTCTCTCCAGGGCTGACCTCACAGCTCTTTCAATAATTGAAAGGACAGCGTCCCCTTCGTTCTGCGTATGACCGCAGATTAGAAATTAGTGGGTGATATTATTTATTTTTAAGTGATAAACAGTATACGAGAATATTGCCATGACAAATTTATTTTTGATTTGTCCACAGCATTTGTTACTCTAAAACACAATTTCTAAGTTATCATCATTAATTTTTTTGGTCACTTCCTCCAAATATGATGATGCAGGACGCTATTTCGTTTGCTCCTCTGTTTCCTTCTCCCTGATAACATATATAACATTTCGTCTCAACATTTAAAATGTTGGTTATGGTAAAATTAAAGCAGTTAACCTTAGACTTATAATCAAACAATGAGGTTTTGCCGCGAGAAAATGGCATCACAGCTTGTAAGTCGAAACTGCAGACAATGTATGATCTATTTTCACGTGCATGATCTTTGTCCAAGTCTTTACTTATCCTACTAAGAACTTTCTCATATTGGTGATCTTCATACTTTTCTGTCAGGGTAGGACCATCTGGCGAGTTCTTGAAAGCCTCGCACAAGTTGCAAAGTCTTTTTTGGAAGAGGAAATGAAATGTTGGATTTTTCATTAAAAACTTTTGAGGACATCACAAGATTTGGAGGAGACTATCCTATCTCATATTGCTGTTTTTTATAGTGTCGGTGAAGTTCAGCGAGGCTTCTACCACCTTTAATATATTTTCGCGATGTTTGCGCTCTGAGGTAATGACTCTCGATTCGTGGAATGGCATTGATGAAATCTCTAGCTGATTGTGTGATCCTACCATCGACTTGATAGTGGTTGTTTTCCTCTTTTTTCCGGTTCTAAAAATCCCATTTTATTTGTTTTTTTTTCAAAACCGTTCTGATGGGTCTATCACTTATACCTAGAGTGTTCATGGAGAACAGTTTGCTCATCAGCGATAAAAAATGAAACTGAATAGTCTTGACTTATTTTTTTTGTGAATCCTACACCACTGGGGCAATTTGATAAGGCAATGACGTTGTTTATCTAAATTTCCAAGGCTCCAATAACTATCAAATTATTGTTTATTCTCGTCTGGTCCTATTTTGATTTGACACTTGAAAATGCAAGTTTCAGCGCATGGTGGTCCCATTTTTTCCGTATACAATATTTTCTGTTGATGACGATGTATATTCTAGGCCTTCATTTCACCTCATATTCGCAGTTTCTCTATTTGCTGGATTCATCTTCCTTTTTTTTGTAAATTTAACCAGAGAATTATGAAGTGATGGTGGTAAGCTAACTGTGTCTGGTACATAATATGGGTCCTTGACAGAGTCGTTACTATCGTAGTCTAAACCTAAGCAATCATTGGCGGGATCTTTATGCACCTCTACTGCCATGTTATGTCGGACAAATCAATTATCCGAAATTGCTCAGATAGGAAGGCGTTGGACTGAACATCTAAAAGTCCATGGTTCGATCCTGGGTATGGCAGTCAACTTATTTAGTTTTTTAATCTATAAATCCATTCTGCTAATGAATTAAACAATATCGTTAATATTGTAAAGAGATATAACTGATTTTTTATCAAATGTTCATGCATTTACTTAAGGCAACGTTTGGCTCAAAATGGTGGTTTGTTCAAACATAATTTCTCTGAAATAATATTTACTTTCACTTGTCTTTTATTGTAAATAGTTTTTTCCTACGATCTCTACCCAAAGTAGGCTTTTGCACACTCAAATCTAACCGCAAAGTTTATGTTATCCGTGATCTGTCATAATTTGACATTATTTCCGCTCTAGAGCGTACTTTTCCGCTCACTTGTTTTCATTTACAATAAACTAAAGAAAGTTAGGTAAATAATACGTATATTAATAGTACATTATACACCAAGAGACTAAAGTGACCCATTTAATCCCGCGGATGGGACCCATTTAATCCCCGAGGGAATCAATCCATGTACATTTATAATAAAAATAAATACTACTCAGGATGGACTTTTACGAAACTTGACTGGGTATCGAGGATGTACTTTTATGAAATGAAACATGGCTGGGCATCGAGGACGGACTTTTATGAAATGAAACTTTGCTGGGCATCGAGGACGAACTTCCATTTTTTTGTAGTAAGTCAAAGTGCGCTAATAAGAAAAATAGCGTGAAGTATTCGTGGATAACTGGTCTTTCAAACACGCGCGATTTTTCGAGCACGGCGGAGCAGTGTTATAAAACCTTACAGATTAGACCGATTCAGACGTCATTTTAATTATTATTTTCTATCTCATAAACCCATTCAAAACACCTATGTTATAGTTGTAGTTAATATTAAAAGTGTATAAATAATTACTCCCAATATTTTTCGAACCTCAATTTGTTTAACCTTGTAAATGTCATATTAATGTCGTTTACGGCTTTTATAATTCTTAAATTGTCATTAGTTGCTTTTACGCTGTTTTTGATAGATTAAGTTATTTTTCCTCTCGAAACCTTGACTCAAAACAACAAATTGCAGGAGGTTATGGACACAAGACACGCGTGAGACACCATTGAAGCCTCTGGAGTTTGTAATTTGTTGAATTTTTGTGTTAATAAGTGATATCATGAGCCAACTACCGCTGATCGAGCATCTAAAAGGGCACGAGAACTTTGGTACGTGGAAATTCGCGGTACAGATTTATTTAGAACACGAAGAGCTTTGGGACGCAGTAAGAGGCCTTTTCATGTTTTTTTTAATTACTTGTCTAAAAATAAGGTGATCGTAGAAAAAATCTTGTGTGCCATTCGAGCAGAAAGTGCGTTGTCACTTTCGGCAGATTGCGTCAACAACTCTGCCTCAAGCGGCAAGGTATCACTTTCCGCTCTTAATACACAAGTATCTATATATAGTCTGTCAGAAAAAGTATTGTTATTCTATTGAAAATAATTTTTTTGTTTTGATTCTTTTATATAATGATCGTTTTATTTTGTCGGTTTTTAAGCACTTCTTACGCTGTTAGTGCTCACTGACACATATATTTTCTTATTTACAACATTGTTCCAAGTAATTAACAGCGTTTAACGATTTATATAATGATTTTTTTTTATTTCAACGAAGTAAATGGTGATTTTATAATTTAAAACTTGTATTTACTCAGAAGTTTGAAAAAAGCCTTGAATATTCTCACAGACTAGCTCAAAAATCAAACTTTATTAAGAATTTTTCATATTACATAGTAATGCACTTAATTGATATAAATTCTTTTTGAACCATATTACATTTCTAAATATCTATTAATTATGAGAGAGAATAATGAGTTTAACTGTTAAAAATCATGTATACCTGTGATTGGTTATTTTTCTCCTTTATGAAAAAATAAAACTAACAATTATGAAAACTTACTTTTCGCGCTGGCTCATCCATATTCCAATATAGGTTTCACTACTGATTGGGGATGGGGTTGGATGGAAAGGAAGTGGTTTATTCTATAGTCCAGCCGGTTATCGAAATATAAACCTCTCTATTCTAGTAGACGCGTGACAATTAATATTTTAATAAATTTGTTGGCTTCTATCGGATAGGCAACATTAATGCCAAAACAACCTGTTTATTTTGAATTGTTGTGACAGAACTGTATTTCATTTGGCTGACATGGAAACAATAAATATTTCGTTCATATAATTTTAGATTGTTATTTAATTTGGTACGTATATTTTTCAAGTTATTCAAATTATTATCTCCAATTTGTTAAGAGATTGTCGTTAACTGTCGAATGGTGAGAAGATTTGAGAAAACTGAACCACGCGCTAGAAAATATGGACAATACAGAGAAGAAGCAACAAAAAAGTTCAAGATTATCTGTACCTATTTAGAAATATCGTCAATCCAAAAATATTATCTCCGCTTCTTTAATATCGATTATCAGAATTTGTGTGTACCGTTCCATCATGTTATCTGGTGCTGATGGATAAGAAGCAAATCTAGCTAGTCGGCAATATGGACTTCATACTCTTGAAGGGTTTCATCACGTTTCCGCCTTTGCTTCTTCAGCTGGAATCGGTACAAATGTTCTAAATGTTCGTGACCGTATCGCATGTCCAACCTCTTCTTCAGCTGCTCGAAATCATCCGCTTCTTCCAGAGGTATCGTCTGAAGTACATATAAATTTATGCACGCGGTATATCTGCTTACGTAATTTATTTATACATTTAATTACACATTAACTTATATTATATTCAATAACACTAATTTATATAAACACTTCTCCAATATTTATGTTCACGTCTATTCGTTACGAAATTAAATTGTAAACTAAAAAACTGACTCCGCTGGTGGGTAGTCTCTTATATAGTACGCGTCCTTCCAGTGTCTTCTATTCTGGTATTTTCTTGATTGCGGCCCCCAAGAAACAGTCGACCTTCCTTGAAACGTCTAGATAGAAACAGTCACAAAAAATCGTTCTCTAAGTTATTTTTGAAAATTAGTAAACTTTAAATGAATTCGAAAAACATGTAGTGGATATATACGAATCATTTATCATTCTTGAATCCTAAAATCACATCTGAGGTTAAACTAAATCCTATATATATAATATGATAATTTATGAACGAATTGATGTGATGTTATCAATAGGAAGCATACATAATTTTCATCATACTGTTTTGATAAACACACTATTTTCTACAACTTACATTATCTGACACGCGTTTCTAAATCCCAGGTATCGTCTTCAGAGACCCTTTACCATAGACGATAACCTGCTTATCGTAATGCGCAGTATGAATATCACCAACGTTTCCAAAAAATTTAGTACTGTCTATATTTACAATTGAAATTAACAGTTTCACTCTATAAGATAGTCACTGGAGAATTATTTATTGAAGTGAAAATTTTTATGGGACACTAGAGGAGTTTTGACCTGGAAGTAAACTCGGAAAGCTAATAATTCTGTTAAACTATTTGTACTTTTCTAATTATTATTTACTTGAGCTGTTGAGAGAGACTCAATGAGACTCTCCCCTCAACTCGATTTCATTAATAAGGCCAAATATTTCACATGGGAGGGCGATGGACTGATGTTCTGAAGGTCCGTGATTCGATCTTGAATCTCGGCAGACCACTTATTTTTTAACTGATAAACCCATTCTGGTAATGTATTGAACAATATCGTAAATATTCTGAAGTAGTACATCTGATTTTTTTCCTAAATATTCATGCATTTACTTAAAGCAACGGTATTAATAATTTAAACTTTGGCCCAAAATGGTGGATAATTTAATGAAATAATTTCTTAAAAAGAATATTTACTTTTGTTGATCTTCTATTGTGAATAGTTTTTTATTGTCTATTCGAAAAAGTATTGTTTTTCTTTTGGAAATAATTTTTTTGTTCTAATTTTTTTTGAATCATCATTTCATTTTGTTGATGTTTAAGAATTTTCTTTGTGCACTCATTGTCAGTTTTTGCGTAACATAAAAAGTTTTACATGTAAAGCTATTAACTATCTACTGACGCATAAATTCTTGCTTAGTTACAACATTATCCCGAGCAATTAACAGCTTTTTAACACATTCACTGCCAGAGCACATAGTGACGATTGATCGTGTGCCACCTATTTTTTGTTATAAATATGTAAGTTCAATGATTGTATTAGCTAATGGACACTTTATTAAGTTAAAATTTTTCATTCAGTTTTTACAAAACACAAAACCGCCCCAGAGGCGTTTCGGGCACATGACAAGCTGATTGCTTAGTGTGTACCGGGGACCGCCCCTGCGGCGTTGAATTTTGTATACCTGAAAAAAACGTTTCACGGGGAATTTAAAACCAAAAGTATAAAAACATTGATAACTTCACAGAACACAAAATTTAATCTGAATTATATAAAACACAAAAAACAAATTACAAACATTCAGGAACAAAAAAGGAACTATAAGTCAGTATAAGAAATATATCTAAAAAAATTTGGAATGTGAAAAGAAACATGTTTTTCTCTTACTATAAAAGTGTAAAACTATAAAATAAACTAAAACTAAAGGGACAGTAAACAACATGGAGACAAGCAAAAACCAGGTTGATTTGGATACAGCGGACAATAATAAATTGAATCCTTTCTGACTTATGTTTCTTCCCAGCAAACCTGATATCGTCTGCGTTTAATTCTAGCATTGGCCCCTTCACTTTTAGGACAATGTTCAGGAAGATGTGTTATCTTAAGTCTTGATAAGGGCTCGGGTGGCGGAGGCCCAAGTAGCTTCTCAATAAATAGTTAACTTATAGTCGTAAAAGAGTTTTTTTATTGGTGGGATTCCCTTTTTTGAAAAGGTGAAATGAAGTAAGTAGCATGATGAGGAAGATATGAATAGCTAATTTTTTATACCATATTATCGTTTTATGTTTTCAAGAATAATAAGAGAGCATCTGGTCACAATGATCGGCTCCTGCAATGAACGCATTGTATTTATTCATCAATCCGGTTTTTTTTCTTGGCCTCGTTGAATAGTTATAGATTGCATATTTGCGTTATATTCGCTTGAAATTGCCAAAATTTCAAGACGGTCTTTCCATTTAACTACACTTATCCCTTTTGAGTTAAACTGAACCACTAGTTCACCCTTTTTTAATTTTTCTTCCCCAGAATTTCCTTTTCTATTTGAACGTAATGTTCCTGTTACATACGTTTTTCTAGGTAGCAACTCCTCAGTTAGCTGTACGCTGTTACAAAAGTTATCCATGAATAATGAATGACCGTTATCTAATTTTTCTGCCATCAGAGCTAAAAGAACTTTTTCGGTATGTCCTTCCCCTGATAATTCAGGATCTGCAGAACCAGAATATACCAATATCTTTAGAGCTGTGCCGTTAGGTTCACATAAAACATAAAGTTTGATAACAAACTTGTGTCTCTTGTCTTTTATATATTGGCGAAATTTTAAGGGGCCCCTCCACAAAACCATGGATTCGTCGATAGATAATTCCCTTGTAGGATAGTAAATTTCAATCATTTTATCATTATAAAAATTTATAAAAGGCATAATTTTGCCCAACTGAGTTCGCGGTTCTGGACTTTCAGTATCCTCAAACTGTAGGCTTCTCAAAATTAGCAAGAACCTATTACTCTCATAAAAGATGAGAAACATGTTAGGTCTTTTTCCAGTAATCGTTCATTCTATTTAGTTTGATTGTCCCCATGTGAAAAAGTAAACCCAAAACGTTCTGATTTCTGTTGGATTGAGATCAACCCATCTAGCAATTCTTGGCTCCTCTCCTGAACCAAGTGCGATTAAATCAATTGCATGTTCGTTAGCTCGCGTACATAACATATCAAAAAAATCATCTGTCGCTATCAAGTTGAAATAATCTGTTGGCTCTGTGGAATTAAGATTTAAAAGTAAACCTGTCGTTTTCGTAAATGGCAAATTTTGATTTTCAATTTCAGTGTAACTCCAATCATTGGTCTGCGCAATATTCGAGAGTGTTGCAGTTCTTTGGGTAGGCCTTAGTGGAGATTGTGATGATAGTTGTGGTAAAGCTGTAGGGTTGCGAAGACGAAGGGGCGTTTGTGAAAAATCTTCATCTCCGTCACTTTTAGCACTATTGTCCAAGGAATCAGGATCATCGTCGCTACTGTTTGCGAAAGGGTCCTCCTCGCTATTTTTTTCTCCAAAAATAGCTAACAACTCAGCGTCTGTTAATTTTCTCCCTCTCTCTCGTGGTTAAATTCAACTTTTTTCGAAGGTCCTGGCTCATCTGCCATGATATCTATAAGAAAGTAATAAGAAAACTTACACTCGCTATGTGCCGGTCAACGCCTCTTGGGCGGTCAACGTCATATTTTTGTTTATTTTTTAGGTTATGAAAATATTTTTGTTGCAACTACATTAAAAAAGTTATTAAAAAACCCAAATAAACATTGTTTGGTGTGTATTAATATTATAAAAAAGAAAAATACAAAAAACCTTACATTTTACAATCAAAATCCGCTAAAATAGACACCGATTGAGATTTTTTAAAACTAAACCCGACACGTGATGGACTGATCCTTAACAAAACAACCTTCTTATACGGCGAACCAATCCATACTGTCCGCATTAATCCCTTCGACGTTGTATTAGAACTACACAAGAACGCCTCTCTGGCGGTTGCGGCGTTTTTATCGAAGTCGACCGAACGCCTCTAAGGCGGTGCCGGCAGTGAATGTGTTAAGATTTATATATTGAATTTCTTTATTTCATCGTAAATGGTAATTTTATGTTTAAAATTTGTATTTATTCCAAAAGTAAAGAAGGATAGAAGAACCTACAGCCTACTTCACAAATGAAACTCTATAAAGGGTTCACAATATCACATGGTATTTAACTGGATAACTAGATTGATATCAATTCCTTTTGAGCGTTATGGTAGCTGATATTTTTAAATTTGTATTGATTCTTCTTCTTCTTAATCCGCCATTTCCCGTCGGAGGTTGGCGATCCAATTTGCAATCATTATTCTGGATGTAGCGGCTCTGAAGATGTCAATTGAGGTACATCCAAACCATCTTCATAAGTCTTTCAGCCAGGAGTTCTGTCTTCTTCCCACTGATCTTTTTCCTTCAATTCATCAGTCTCAAGAGTTCATACCTTTCGCCTCTCATTATGTGGCCTATATATCTTATCTTTCTCTCCCTAACAACCTGCATCAGTTCTTTTGATTTTTTCATCCGCGCAAGGACTTCTGTGTTGGTGACTTTCTGCACCCACGGTATTCTTAACATACGACGGTATAGGTACATCTCAAACGCGTCCAACTTTCTGTAGACGCAACGAGAGTCCACCCTTCACTGCCATATAACAAAGTTGAAAATATATAGCATCTGATCACGCGCATTCGAAACTCTAGGCTCAGTTCGCGTCTCGTGTAAAATTGCTACATATTGTAATAAACACGAGATATGACATAGGAAATTTTAAGAACGCCCTATATAGACAATTTTTTCTTAATTCGAAATAATTAATAAATGTTGACCTCCAGGAAAAAAATTGATACAAACAACTTTGTTATAATTAACAAGGTTAATAAACACCACAGCTGATGGTTGTGCCATGCTTTGTTTATCAATAAATCTAATCAAAACGTTACAAATCGAAATAATGAAATATAAAATTAACCTTCACACAAGGGCATAGACGAGGTAATGTTAGAATAAATAACATGAATTTTTGAATCTACAGAGAGAGACAGTACCTCTCCCTAAGTGGCCAGTCTAAGTACGGACGGCCCCTTTACCGTCAACAGTACTATTGTGTAGTTGTGATTTGTGATATTCCAAAAGGTAACTTTATAACGTATAATTGATTTTTATATACTGTATTGACCTGTTTTATCATATTTTTTTTTGACTTAACTGGGTGTCCCAAAAGGTAAGGAAACCCATATTTTCGGTCATATTGAGTGTAATATTTACATCTGCGCCCCTCACCTACCAATTCTATTCTGAAATTTATAGGAGATATCGTATGTTCCAGGATCATCTCCCTATATATTTGTTTTCTGTATTTGTGCCAGGATATTATATTGTACAGGGTATCATATTCATTGTGATTTAATTCCAAAAAGAAAAGTCTCGTCCGATATTTTATTACCTTATTATTGTACAGGATATCCACATACCCGAGATATCATAATTAACCTGAATTTTGCTGATATAGATTTTTTTTACTATATTATATAGGTTTTCCAATTTCACGAGAATCATAATTATTTTATTCGAATCCAAAATTTGGTCGATACAGATTTTTTTTACTATATTGTACATGGTTGTCCAATTTCACGAGATTCATAATTATTTTCGATCCCAAAATGTTGGTAATATATATTAATATAGTTTATTTTATGGAAATTTAATTTGCCCTACGTTGGGCCGACATATTAATATGAATTGGCTATGGTGTAATAAGAATGTTATACTTATTTTATTTTAGTTTAAATTTACTTTAAGTTTATTGTTTGCCCGGTATATTGATGATTTTATATATATGATAAACAGTTTATATTACTAACATGAAAACTTCTCATCTCAGGGTAGAGTTCAAGTATTTAGGATAAAATGATTTTAGAATTTTATATATATTAGCGCCAAAGTTAATAAATGCTTTATATTTCAAAAATAAATTTGTTAATCAGAATATGTTACTTGTTCAATGATTCCAAACTAAATACGGTCCTGTCCTGCTTAAAACAAATCTGCATAATTCAATAGATGTCATTCAGAGCTTCTGCCTATGGTAAGTAGATGGTGCGCAAGTCACCAGATGAAATGAATAACTAAATAACTCAAAAATAGTTTAAAACGTTCTTCAAAGGAAAAACAATATTTAATTTAATGAAAATAAATACATTACACTTTTACAAGTGTTCTTGAAGAAATTCAACTATCTAAAAGGATGACTCTTTCATACAACATACACGCACTCTGGTGAGATATTATTATAAGAGTGAAATACAATTATACAACTTCATAAACATATGATTTTTAGAAAATAGCGAAATACAATCCTAAAAAAACGTCTATGCGTCACAAAATTTTAGTTCTTTGCATAAATTGGTAAGTACGCTTGACTTTTTAATATATTAATAAATTAACTTCTACTACCTTATTCACTTCACTGTTCTGTTTGTTCACCTCAATGATCCGTTTCTTTTACTTGTTTCAGATTCTCCTCCTGGAAAAACTCCATGCTGGCATTCCGTTTCTACCAGAACAGGAATCGATGCTATATTTCATTTAAAGTCCAAGCAGTTTATATAAATTCCATTATTCAGTGTTTTCCAAAAGATATTGTGGCTATTTTACTTCCACAAGACACAAGACACCATATTTTAAAATAAAAATCATGGTTAGTACTGTACAACATTCGACAATTCCTTTTTTTTTAATTATTAATATAAACTTAACTACTTACACTGATGTATATCTTGTAAGTATAATGTATTTGTTCTTGAATTCTATGGTCAAATTTTATCTTCCAAATAATTTCAAAATGATTTTCTTTACCAAAGTGTTTTTCTGCTTACAAATTTTTCTACCCAAAAAAAACTTCCTAGTGAATAGACCCCATAATCAACAAACTTTTCACATTCCGATTTTTTTTTCGTTAGCAACATAATTGTCGCCGATATGATCCTTTTTAAATGTTTATTTACCAATCAAATTTGACTATTTATTTTATCATTCAAATTCTTCATTTCAGCCAGTGAAATGTTCATCCATTATATCAGGATATTGTATTCTAAGGTTTTTAATTGCTTAGACTTCCTATATTATTTTCATTCAATAATATTTCCTAGTATTGTTAAAATGACATTTCCTAACCTCTAAGTATGTATGTCAAATGAATATTCTTAATGTTTTAATAGATGACAGCTGTTACCTTTAAATATATATTCAAAATGAAAATTCGTTTTTTTTTATGAGTCATGTTCTCTGAAATTCACATTATTATATACTTTTCTGCTCTGTTATGTCTAAACAGCTACACTAACTTACTTTAATGTTTTAATCAACAAATATTATGAGATTAGCTTGACTTTACAGAATAAAGCATTATTAGTTTCTTATCATGAACAAATTCTGATACTTGATCTTTTTAATAAAAGTTTGGTTAATTTATTTCACATAAATTGTTTATCACACCTATTCGCAATTATCCCTACATTATACAGTCTGTCCTTTCTGGATGCCTTCTCTATCGAATTGTGGATCGTACAGATTGTCTCCATTCAAATGTTTAAAAAAAATTTTTGACTTAAAAAAATTCTTCTATATATATATATATATATATATATATATATATATATGATTTACTATAGGTGTACAGGGTATTGTATTTATTCTGATTGAAAAAGTCTCGTCCGATATTTTAATACCTTATTGTTGTACAGGATATCCACATATTGCCAAAGTTTTTTATTATTTACTATATTGTACAGGATATCCAATTTCACGGAAATCATAATTATTTTATTCGACTTCAAAATTCTATCGTTATATATGAATTTCTATAGAGTATAGAATACCGTATGTTATTCTGATTTAATTCCAAAAGTCCTGCTCGATATTTTGTTATCTTGTATTATATAGGACATCCAAAAATTCATGAGATAGCCTAGTTATTATATTTTATTCTATTTCAAAACTTTGTTGTTATGTATGACTCACTACTATCTTTTTGTAATATATACTTGTACATACTTGACCTTCCAGTTTATTTCCTTTAACCACAGCCCTTACCCTCGTACCAGCAAATAGAACGGGCTGACTCGACCTGAATTTTGAACACAGGCTTGGCACATTGTATAAGCCCAAGAGGCCCCACGAAGACATTGATCGCTCGTGCCAGGAAAACAAAAAACCTCCCTCGAGGTAACCCACCGGGAGAATCCTGGTTCTAAATTTTGTACCGTAAGGCACTGGTGACAGCACGCTGTAACGTTTTCTAGGATAGGACTATACAGTAGGGCCCTCCCGGTCACTATAACCAGAGAAAAAGAAAACGAGAGAGATAAAACCGACCCCAAATCATTACAATATTAATAAATGTTTTTCTGGCCTGCTCAATTCTTGCTTTTATTTGGAACTTGGGGTCGCACTGATTAATAATGATAGTCCCCAGGTATCTGAATTAATTTATTTGTTTCACCTGTATATCGTTATTGGACAAATTGGCAATTATATTTGTCTTAGAAAAAACAAGAAGCTTAGTTTTAGACACATTCATGAGTAGTCCATGCCGTTCATTATGGCTTACTAAACGGTCTTGTAAATCGGCCAGATTATCTGCCAGCACAACACTGTCGTCGGCGTACTTCAGATTGTTAACAACGACTCCATTGATTTTGATTCCTCTCTGCAGCGCTTCTCTAAATATATTCTCAGAATACAAATTAAACAGGAGTGGTGACATGATACAACCTTGCCTTATTTCCCTCTTTATTGTAATAGCCTCTGATGTTGATTGCTCAATTTTAACGTCTGCTATTTGGTGCCAGTACAACTATGGAAGGATTATGATCTCTTCTTTATCTATTCCCGTGGCTTGAAGAATTTCCAATAGTTTGTCATGCTCAACGAAATCAAATGATTTTTTGTAATCAATTAAACATGAAAATATATTCTCGTTCATATGACTGCATCTTTGAGTTAAGACGTTTAGAGATAACAGTGCTTCCCGTGTACCCACACCATTCCGAAATCCAAACTGACAGCCATCTACCTGACTTTCGCATTTTTTGTAGATGCGCGTATGAATTATTCTTAAAAATACCTTAAGAACATGAGACATTAAGCTGATCATTCGATATTCGTCACATTTTGATGCGTTGTTTTTCTTTGGAAGTGTTATAAACGTTGAACTGAGCCAGTCTGAGGGTATAGTACCTGTTCTATAAACAGCATCATGATTGATTATGTAAGACAATAATGGCTGTGAGAAATCAAAAGTATATCTGTCTATTTTGAATAGCTGTAACTAAACTTTCTTTCGGCTAAAATCGTAACAATAATTACTTTGTACAAGTACTTCTAGTGTAGTGTTCAATTTGGTGCTGACACTGTTCCAGTTGTTCAAATGATTTTCTCCAATTTGGGCAATTTGTTTCCGATGGTACGATTCCTAAAAAAGCTGTATGTCGTACGATAAATTGTTGCGTGTCCTATGTATACGACCTATTGGATCCGATGGTAGAAGAAAAGAGGACGAGATCATAGCTTCAAAAACCCGATTTCTTCTGTAATATGTCACCAGTGAAATTTATTTTTTATATTTCAATGCCTATGAGCCGATGATTATGTTTTATTGTAGTTCCTTATCATTAATTATGAAAAATATAATAAAGTTAGGTTAAAAACCGTACCATCGGACAAAAGTTAAGATAAATCGAAAGTTGTCCGACATCGTACGACTGAAAATTGTCGCCAAAAATTTCGCCTAATAGGAAATCAATCGGATCATCGTAACATCGGAAAACGGATCCGTGGGACGCTTGCTTTAGTCGACATGGTGGAAATATTTAAAAGAACTGGACAACATGCCAGAAAACGTAGCCAAGACAAAGAAAAAATGAATTGATGAGCATTTTCTGATACAAGTATCAAGAAATCCGGAATGTACAAGTATATAGCTGAGTAATTAAATGAAAATCGTCAAAAGGATACAAAATCTTCAGTTCACCAAATGGTTGCAAGTTAGAAAGTTATTTGTAAGATTATCTGTACCAAATTAGAGATATCGTCAATCCAAAAATAAATATTATCTTCGCTTCTCTACTATCGAACATCAAAATGTGTGTGCACCTTTCAAAGAAACAAACAAACAGTTAGTGTTTTTAAATGAAACTCATGGTCTCTAGTTAATTCCACAATATTGTGGAATTAACTAGAGACCGTGAGTTTCCTTTAAAAACACTAATATGAGCATATTCCACGAAGTTAGGGTCGAGACAGTTAATTTCATAAACAAACAGTTAATGGTTTTTGCAATGAACTCTTTTTCAATTGTTGAATAATTTTGTTCAGCAGCGTTAAGTGTACGAGAAGCATATGCTATGGCTTTGTCTCCACCGATTGGTCCTTGGGAGAGGACTGCTCCTATTGCGAAATTACTTGCATCTGTGGTCAAAATGAATTCTTTGATGAAATCGGGTTAGATGAGAATGGGTTCATTTATTAAAAGAGACTTGCAATCTTCGAATGTCTTTATGTAAATCGGGTCAAGTATATTGATGTGAGCGCCTTTTTTTAAACAGCTTGTAAAGGGTTTGGTTAATTTGGCAAAATATTTTATAAACTTTCTGTAGTACCCGAGAAGGCCTAAGAAAGCTATTATGTCTTTCGTGGTTTTCGGTAAGGGGTAGTTGGTAATAGCTTTTACTTTATCAGAATTGGGTTTGATGCCTTGAGGGGTGATTATATGACCTATAAATGATACTTATTTTCTAAGAAATTCAGAATTATCGAGTTGAACCTTGAGGTTAGTCTCACGAAGCTTTTGGAAAACACTTTTTAAATTATTAATATGTTCTTGGAGTGAGCTTGAAAAGACAATTATGTCGTCCATATAAACGAAACAAATTTTATTACGGAGTTCTTTTAGTACATTATCCATGACCCTCTAAAATGTGGCAGGGGCGTTCTTGAAACCGAAAGGCATTCTGACGTATTCGAAATGACCATTTTCAACGATGAAAGCGGTTTTCTTAACATCGTCGGGTTGCATTTCAATTTGATGAATTCCACTGGCTAAATCTAAGGTGGTGAAATAATAACAGCGTCCAAGTTTGTCAAGTATGTCAGTTATGTTTGGAATGGGATAGCGGTCGTCACTGGTCTTTTCATTGATTTTTCGGTAATCAACGACGATGCGCCATTTCTTTCTTCCAGATGCATCAGCTTTTTTGGGAACAATGCAAATGGGAGGGTCGCTAGGCCTAATAATCCCTTTCTCTAGCATATCGTTAATTTGACGTTCGACTTCAGGTTTATGGATGTAGGGGTATCGATATGACTTAGTATAGACTGGAAGTTCGTCTGTAGTTTTAATTTGATGTTTGACTTGGTTGGTGAAGGATAGGGGTGAATTTTCTGTATGGAATGTGTCACGAAATTGTTTACAGAGTTTTTCGATTTCGAGTTTTTCTTCTGAATTTGAATGAGAAGTTCGAATGCATTGGGCAATGTCGAAATTATAGGGATGATCGTCGGCAGGGCTTTGAACAGAAATTTGGAAAATTTCGTAATTGTCTTCAAAAGGTTCTACAACTATGGGTTTGTACAGAAAGACATCTTGAACATTTTCGGAGGTATTTATAATAGCAACTGATGCATATCCATTTTTTGAGAAAGTGACATCTTCTTTGATACTACAACTAGATAGTTCAGTGTATGGAATTCTATCAGTACCATTTGGTATATTGACAGGTATTTTTGCGGTTTCTATGGAATAGGGTTCAACATGAGCGAAAAATAAAAGTTTGCCTTTAGATGAGTAGCGTGATAATGGTAGGTTTGCGTTTTGTGTTTTTAAAAGTGAATTTTTTAGATCGATATGTTCTTCTAAATCCTTTTAAGTTTCGTAACCCATCAAGCCGTCAAAGAAATGGTGGATTTTGAAAAGATGAAATTTCATGATTTTATCTGAATTGAATTCGCGAAAAGCTGGAATTTTAGCTCAAAAATCTCTAGTAGTTTTTTGGAAGACTGAGCTGATGGTAATTGGTTCTTTATAGATATAATTTGGGAAATAATTTTCAGCAATTTCGGGGTTTATAAATGACTTTGAAGCTCCGGTATCTATTAATAATTTTAAGGGAGGATCAGAAATTATTATGTATGGAAGATCTTTCTTGTCATAAATTGAAAAAATTTCTACGTCTGATTTGTTGGTTCGGGAGCGTCTTGAAAATTTTGTTCGTCGCTGCTTTGTGCTTCTGGATTGTCAGATATTGAATTTGTGGTGTCTACATAGTCATTAAATTCATAGGGAGGAATATAATTTTAGTCGTAAACGTTATCTTGGTCGAGCATGTTATTTTCATAAGGGTAGTAAGGAGTGTTTGATTGATAATAGTCATAATATTGCGTTTGGTCGACATTGTGCAGTTCTTCAGAAATAAATCTAGGTTGTGATGATTGGTATTGTTGTGGAGGTGTAAGTGCAAATCGATTTTGGTTTCGATTAAAGTTGGATCTGTTAAATGTATTTGACGAGATGCCACTCATCGGAGTTGGTTTGGGCTGACGGAAATTTGAATTTGGTTTCCACACATTACTCGGTGCTCTTGAAGGTTATTGAGGACCGAAAACTTGTCTATGAGTCGGGAATCTATGTGGGATGAATCTGGGTTGAACATTGATTGGTCCACGAGGAAATGGATTTGAAAATTTTTGTACTGGCATTAAATTGTGACCGAAGTTAGGGACATTATAATTAGTTTGATTTTGATAGTTTTGATTAAATTTTGGATATGATTTATTCTTAAAAGTTTCGTCATTTGATTTTTGGAGGTGACGGATATTATTTTCTGCTATAATAAATTGTCTAGCTGTTGCAAGAGTATCGGGTTTCATAGCTCATATTGTGGAGCCCATAGGTTCTTTCAAACCGGCCAGATATATTTTTAAAGCATGTGTATTGTAAACATTTTTCTTTACGGTTGCACCAGCTTGACTAGTTTTATGACAATCAACGTAATTATGAAGAGCACTCAAATTAGACATTAGTCTAGTGTGAAAATTAAGAGCAGTCTCGTTAAAATTTTGTCTCAACTGATCTAGATCAAAGTGTAATCCGTTTTCGTCTCTCTGGTCGCCGAAGTGAGCTACCAGAGTGCTTTTAACTGTTTCCCAATCTTTGTTTATGCAAATACTGTAAACTTCTCTCGTGTTTCCAACTAATTTTCCATATATTCCGAAAATTAAACTAATGTTTGGAACGCAATTGGCATTTGCGGGATTTGGATCCCAATAAGTTTTAATTAAAGTGTTACTCGTCTCTAAGAAAGACGTTAATTCGAGCGGATTACCATCAAATATTGGTACAATTTCTAATAATTTAATTCCAAATTTGGGAACAGACATTGTTGAATTTGATTGACTATTATTAGATTTAAAATTTTCTTCAATGCTTAAATTATTTAAAAGTGAACTAACTCCTAATACTGAACTTTCTTTTTCTTCGTCAGAAGAATTAAAATTAAAATTTGATTCAATACTAATATTAAACTCACTATCGCTTTCCACTATGGAATCTTCAGATGAAGAGAATGACATAGTCCAAGAAAGATAATAGGATAAATAATATGAGCCACTTACAGTAAAATTGCGATGATTTCCATTGATCCTCGATAGACTGCACTCTCTGGATTGGCACCGTAATCTTCTCAAACGTTTATTTGCACTTTTTGGATTATTCAAAATTTGGAAACATTCGCGATTAAGGTTCTTCCAAATAAACAGTAGAATCTGAAGGATAGTACACGATGAGAATCCTTTTGGATCCTACTGACTGCGCCACTTTATGTTTTCGAGTTTTACTTTTTAAAAATATTATTTAATTACAATAATTACACGTTATTAATATTTATTGAAGTTAACAATATGAAGTCTAATATCATTCTGAAAATAAAATATGATGATGGTTCTATGTAACAATACCATATAAGGTCACGAATTCAGCTGACGGGACATCTATCGTTTCATAA
This sequence comes from Galeruca laticollis, assembly GCA_963921935.1. NCBI lineage: Eukaryota > Metazoa > Arthropoda > Insecta > Coleoptera > Chrysomelidae > Galeruca > Galeruca laticollis. The sequence continues at coordinate 80,646,505 of OY998183.1, forward strand.
CTTGCTTGCAACATGGTTTCCAGGGCAGTAGCAGCACGCTGAAATTCATCCAGGAGTGTATAAGAGCTTGTTCATGCCGCTCAAGAGGAATGGCGGAATATCCAGCAACAGCATATCAGAAATCTGATTAACAGTATGGGTAGGCGTCTCCAAACCTGCATAGATTCTAGAGGTGGATACTCAATATTAAATAATTTTTATTTATTATTTTTCCAAAAAAGTCACCAATTAGTAAATTTAATTTTCTTGCAAAAATACTCTTATATTTGAAACATGTGTATTAGTGGATAATAAAATTTTTACAAAAAACCTTGATGTTTTTTGAACATAAAACTAATCAAATAATTATTCTCCAATCCATTTTCGATGTAGAAAAAAATACTTTATGAGATATTGGGTGATGCAAAACTTTTGAATCTATGTATATATATATATATATATATATATATATATATATATATATATATATATTACTAGGAAAATTCTTTGGTAAGATGGAGTTCAGCACAGAGTCAATAAGCGACAATGTAGAAACAAGTATAAATTCAGTATATTACTCTTTTTTTCTAACAGGATATCATAACTCAACAAAAGTGGAGAAGGTGCAACGTACATAGCCGTAAGCGACGACAATGTGTTACAAAACAGGTATGAATGCATTTTAGGTATTAACAGCATATCAGAAACAGGGAAAGAATTATTCACTGAACGATTTCAATTAACACGCGAACTAGTTATAAAAAGCTTTTAATTATGATAATTCGAGAAGTTGTGACAGATCAAGATAATTAATCCGATCTATTTGTTGAACATTTCATTGTGATGCTGCAAATTGTTCTAGTTTTCAGTTTGAACGCGGTTAAAATATTTGCTTCTTTAGACTCGGCATCGTGGAAGTATATCGACAGAACACTACTTGTCTGGTTTTTTCAAATGAAACCACAGGAGTTTTGACTTTTGTGTAAACTCGTAATATACTACTCAAAACAATTATCGCATATTTTCTTAAATGGCCATATTCAATCAGCAAATAAAAATTACTTTGATGGGCCGTATGCACCCAACTAACGAATGTGGCCTTGTATAAATTGGGTCCCTGCTCTTCTATACACCCTTATACAACGATCATTTGTGTAAATCTGGACTTGTCGGTGAACAATTAGCTGCTCTTCAGTTCATGATTACGTGATGAATCTAACCTGGTAAGTTCTTGTTCACGCATTCGTAGATGAGGTTGTAAGGTTTCTTACAGTTTACAACCGCAAATGTCGATTCTGTGCTGCAGATGTGGCCATAGGACGGCCTTGACCAGGATGTCTTAAGAATGCCTCAGTCTCCGTATACCGTCTTAACTATCTACCTAATGACAGCCGTATATGTCTCAACTTTGTCAAATGTCTAGTAAGGCGTCTCTTGCCGTTCATATCTCAAGTTTCAGCAAAATTATAATTTCGTGCGAAACTCTATGGTCTACTAATGGAATAGTCGTGCCATTGATAAATAAAACATATAACATTTTGCAATTGTAGAGAAAAACATCAGAATAAATAATAACGACCCACAAAGGAACTGCTGGAATTTGCATAAAATAGATCTAATATTTTCAGTACTGAATGTCTTAGTTTACCAATTTTATGAATAAAGTATTTTGTACAGGGTTTTCCAAATATGCGATAATCGTTTTGAGTAGGTAGTATAGGCCATGTCAAAGGAAAAGTCGCTTAGTTCAGAAGTTGGTAGGAAGTTAGGGATAAGAATATGTAGCATGTCTATTATTACTCTTATCAAATATCTCGAGTTGTCAAAAAATTGCCCCGTGCGCTTGAGGAGTTTTATAAAAAAAATGGGAATTTTTTTCACCCTTTTTATATCGAGCAAAAAATTCTCCATCCTTCAGTCAAAGATTCAGCTTTGTATGTTTATTTATATAATATATATAAATCATTTTGTTGTTACATTTAACATTGTTCTTAAGGACTTTCCAAATCGATAAACGCGTCTTATAAAGATTATAAAAATGGGTTGAAAATCTTATAATTTTAAAGGTTATAATAAGGAAAACAATAAATCGACGATAGTGACATTGAGTTGACTACTTTTTGAAATAATTCATTATTGCAACTCAATAATTAAATACCGTAAATATTAAAAAATCACAAATATTCAATTCTGAACGATTAGCCGAAAAATTTGTTTCTCTGAAAAAGACCTGTGGAGTGTAAACCGCCTGTAATTCCCACGCTCCTGATAGAACGATTACGTCTAGAGCCGTAATTCTTCTATTTGTATCTATCCCTTCTGTTCATTTTCAATCTACATGTTGAAAGTATTAGTGCCCATACAATATTCCTTTTCAATAATAATAGAAATCATTCCTCATTTAATTCTAACGTAAAGTAATAATCTCCTCATAGTCAACGAGAAAATGTAATAGGCACATGTTATTACCAGTGTGTTAGAGATAAGCATGATGAGATAGACAGTCTAAAGTCAGCGTACATTATTACAGTTAAAATAAGGATACTAGAATATACGAATACGAAACGGGCGTGCGCCTCTCGTGGGCGGCACTTCTGAGCAACTATAATTCGGACTAGTGTTGGGAAAGACCAGTACACTTGGTTGAAGTAGCACACACCGTACAGTACATTAAACTGCACCCTACAGTACGAGTCGTACAATTGTTCGACGAGACCAAGCGAGGGAATAGCGTGACCCGTATCTCGAACTGGGCAAATTATCAGTTTTAGGCAGTTATTGGGTTCTATTCGGTTGCGATTATAATACGTACAATACTTGCTGGTGTGGTAGAGTCTGAAAAATAAGAATACCTCCAAATATTGTTTTGTTATAATTATTATATTCATCAATCAATGCACAATTATCTGAAATATTTTGGGTTCAAATTATTAATCTAAAATTTGTTATAATAAATTAATTGAATTTGTGAATGTGAATTTGAAAGGATTATTTTAAATTGCAAGATATATATTTAATTATTTGTTGAAACATTATATGTATTTGTAATGAATTAAGAATATTGTTTTTTACCATTCAAACGTTGAAAGATATTATTATTTCAAATATACGCATCAAAATGAGTTTCAGTTTTTTGTATGCTTATGTTATTGAATTAATTGTCTTAATTATCTACCAAATTAAAAAACATTATACAGAAACTATATTTACTAAAATTTCGTAAGCAATCATATCCATCTGATCACTATACAGGGTGTCCCAAGATTTTCTTTCACAGGATATAACTCAGGAATTAACAAATAGGTTAATTTGAAAATTGGGTAATGTTTTTGGGACCTACAGTAATTTCATCCGAGGTATACAGGGTATCTGTGACGTCATCATAAAAGCCGGAACGTAATCGCAATGAAAACCGTTCAATGGAAGGGGGAGATCAAACTTAGCTCAAATGAAAGAGCTTGTTATTTCAAATTCAACAGTGTATCACAGTGAGGGTACTCATGTGGATAATTATACCAAATTTTCAATTTAAGGTTTACTTGCAACAATAACCAGAACATTTTGACTTTAGATTAGTGATTCTATAAACGATGTTCAAAATGGCCTCCGTCTGCAACAACACAAGCATCGAAGCGTGTAAGTAGTTCACGTGTACATGCCGCATGTATCATCTCTTGCGTAAGGTTATTACAAGCTTGTCTAATTTTCATCATAAACAAGCTATTTCATGTATCCCCATACAAAAATATCTAGGGGCGACAGCACCGGCGATCGTGGAGGCCATTGGAAGGGTCCATGAGTTCCAATCCATTTGTTTGGAAATCTAGCATTAAGATAATTTACTACAATACCGCTATAATCTGGGGGTGCGCCATCTTGCTGCCATATCATATCTCTTTTTTCATTTAGAGGAATATTTTCCAGTGAGGCAAGTAGGTGATTTTCTAGAAAATTTAAATATTATTGACGATTGAGATAGCCTTCAAAAAATATGGGCCTACTAACCGACCATTGAATAATCCACACCAAACATTAACTCCCCACCGCGGATTTTCAACTAACCAATAATGAGAGTTATTGCGATTCACGGCGCCATTATTATGGAAACACGCTTCATCCTTGGAGTAATAATAAACATAGGAAGGGCTGTTCATTCATAAACACGTTTATTTTCGCGGCCATCAATTCTAAACGCCAGTAGTGAAATAATGAATGAATTACAAAAAGTGGAGATGGTATTGTAGCCACATGGCCTTTGTAATTTCGGCTGTTTTTCTGGAAAACTTGGCACCGACGAACCATGATAATCCAAAAACATTAAATTAATTAACTTAAAAATTGATTTTGTCAAGCTCCATGCTAAACTGTAGACAGGTTTCTTCGTAATCAGATGACAGATTTCTTTAAAACAACAATCCGATATTAGGCAACTATCTGATATTAAGGCACTTTACTCTACGGTAGAATATATATTAATTCTTAGCTGGTATTATGTCATTTGAGTCGCATAGTTGGTGACATGGAGTCTGATGGACTCATATATAAGATGAAGCTTAACAATATTAGTAAAATTAAAATTAAATCGATATCTGAAAAAAACTAATAGGTAACCTTTTCTTTATAATTTTATTGCAAAATAAAGAACAAAAATGTTTGTTTTGTAACGATTTTTAGGAAATGCCAGAGATATTGCTATATATTAGAAGGAAAAAAAATAATGTAATTTTAAACAATAATAAACAAATTGAGACAAAAATCGAATTAAAAATCGTGTTTGGCATAAGTAAAGACACTATTCCATAAAACAACATAAATGTCACTCTGAAAAATTAACAGCTAAAAAGCTGACCACCCGGTATTTGTTAATCAAAATAAACTAGTCGTTTCTATTTTCACAGCACTGTAAACAGCATTTTAGTGAACATTTGGAGCATATAGGTCGTTTGCATTGGAAACATACATCACATGTTTTTCTTTTCTTCTCAGATGGACATATGTAGCAATATTTGCGGATTTCAAATTTAGTTTCTTCAGTTTCCCCGGGATATTCCTCTATTTTGAGAATTCTGGCTATGATACATTTGAGTTCCCGTGGAATGTTTTTTTGTAATCTTCTACGCATTTGGTCTTCTACTAACGCACTACAAAGTTGTTCGATGTAATCAAATCTTGTTAACTCGTTTTCAGGGGCAGAAGAATATACGATGTTAACATTGCAAATGTCAACAATCTTATAAAAATTTCCATGGGCCATCTGCAAATTCGGCGGCTACAAGAATATTACACAGTTATCTCATCGACAGTGTCTACACCACCCTTCGTTAAATTGTACCAAGATATAATTTCGGGAATGTTCTTTTCTCTGTCCAAGTCTTTGGCATCGTGCATAAATGAGAAGAGCACAGCTGCTTTTCGTTTTTTCGGTACATAAGATAACAGGGTTGAATATAAACATTCACCAACTTGTCTATTGTTACGTGGTAGAAATTGTGTAGGAATTTCTCCTTTATTTTGTTTCAAGGTTCCAACAAGCGTTAGTCCCTTTTCCAGTAAACAAGTTGCTGCTTGGACAGATGTATACCAATTGTCTGTTGTTATATTCCGATTTGAATTATATAGCGCCTTGCATAATATCAAAACAACTTGAGTGGGTATACTCAGTTAGACCGTAGCTATCCGTTCCTATTCCAGCATAGATGTACGCATTGTACACATAACTCGTGCGTGCATCTGTCAAACACTGAATTTTTATCCCGTATTTGCATGGTTTTTTTGGAATATACATTTTAAATGTACACCTTCCATGAAATGATACTAAAATTTCGTCGATAATGGCACTTGATCCTACTATATAACTTTTTTGTATACTATACACAAATAATTCAAAAAAATCATGAGCTGCCGCATCTGGATGGATAGTTTCTCTTTGAGGTCTGTCATCCAGATTATCAAATCTCATAGCCAGCAACAGTGTAAGAAATCTTCTCTGATATCTTCCTGATTTGATTTGAAGATGGAAGTATACAATTAAATTACTAAAATGATCTCATTCCAACAAGATCGATGTCATATACTTAAGGTTTGTCATATCGTTCATATTTTTCTCGCTTTTTTGCCAATTTACCATTCGTCCATTGAATATATAGTTCGCACATTTCCGATAATTTTAACCTTAATCAGCAAACACGTGGAGACTTCCTGTTTTCACAATTGTTATAATTTTCTTATCATATATGTTTTCTTCTGTATTCAGCATTATACTACATTTTCCGTATTTTTGTAATCTAAAAAAGAAGTCAGCCATAATAGTAACACCAACTGTAACGAATCATAAAGTTTAATTAAATCTTTTTAAAAAGTATATTTTTTACTTATTAAATTTAACTATTGGAAGTTGAATTATATGATTCTGCTTTAGGCCCCTTAATTTTTTTTTACACTTTCTCTCACATGTTCTCACTTTCCGCAACGCAACTGGTGACACGGAGTCTCAGAGTCTCCACTAGTAACTTTGCTGAGATTTCGAAAGAGCAATTGTGATACCTCTTCCACAGCTTGAAGTACACTAAAAGTTATGAAGCTACTGCAACGCACATGAACTTGTTCGAATTTATAGCGGGGGAAAAGTGTAAGTAAATAGGTTTGTTCTCATACGAGTCACAAACCATCAGAAACAGTCAGGATTTAGCGCAATCCATTTCTCCGACTTCATACATAAGTTTATGATTGTTTGAAAACAGCTGGACGATGGTCACACAGGTTTGACTGATGATTTTCCAACTGTCCAACGTCCATCTGTTTTAAAAGAATCAGAAACTCATGTATGAACGCGGAAAAATGTATTGCGCAGAATCCTGACTATTTCTGATGGTTTGAAACTCGTGTGAGAACAAACCTCATAGCGCGCGGAGTCTGACAGACTAAGGGTTACATAGAAAATCGATTGTCTTCAGGTATTGTTTACTGATATGTGTTCGAGATTGAACCAATATTTCAAAGGCATTCAATACTCTCTTTAGCCATTTTCTTAAAAAAAGCCTTTGATAAGTCACATCCTACTCCTTTATCACCAAAATCGATAACGTTTTGATGTAGCTTAGCTATAGAGTATATATTCAATAGAACATTTGATGTATTTGAATAAACGAAACTCAAGCCAATAATATTCACGTGTTTTGTGTTGAATCAATGAAATTTGTTGTGCCATTGTGATGAGGTAGATGTATTCCTCTGAAAAATCGTTAACACATTGAACAGGTTCAACATATAAATATGATATTTTCATAGACCATTATTTGAAAATGACATTACCTTTTTTTGTTTCAGGTAAGAATTGAACTCCAGCCAAATAAGGCAAGTTTTTCAAATCTCCATTTCATTCACTGGCAGGGGTTAGTATAAATATATTAGAAAATATTAGCGGAAACAGTAACTCCCAAATTTTTAACAACAAAAAATAAGTATCATAATTATAAAGATTATATTTTTGTCATAAGTCTTGCCGACTCGACGTTTTCACTAACTAGGGAGCTCCGATGTGAGTGAAGTTCTTTTCAAAGATAATTTTTCGTCACTGATGCTACAGGTTGTCAGAAGTAATTGGAAAGAACATTTTATTTTGATTGGATTCAAAAATCTTTTTTGTACCACCAGTGCTGCTTTGGTTTGTTGTTAACATAATATATGCGGCTGCGCTTACTAATTCTAAATGGCTAAATTAACTGATTTCTAAATTTAAGGGAAATGTCAAGTCTTTATAACAAAAACAGAGTAATGCACAGTAACCGCAATATAATTCCAATATATAATTTACAATGAAATACATGAATTGAATTAAGTCATCAAACCAAGTGTATCCCTGGAAATTAGTAGCTTACGCTTGATTCATGAGATTATTCAAATCAGCAAAAGTTAGTTTTGCTATGTCTTCTGTGAGCATGTCTACTTTGAAATTCTGGAAAATTATTTGTTTAACTTCTGCCGACATCAAGGAATCAATTCCGAACTGTGCTAACGTTTTAGTTTGGTTGATGTCTTTGGCTGAAACGGAAAGCAATATATTATTCCAAATATACGAGAATTACCTAAAAGGTTTTAAAATGCAGTTTAATTTTTCAACAGAATTTCATTTTACGACTATACATTTTTCACAGCTATTCTATAAGTTTTTCAATTGTCACTGGAGACAAGATCTGGAGAAGTAGGTGAATAGACACCCATTCAAAGTGCACAATTCGTGAATTTTTGACATGGCGTTTAGCTGAAGTGTGAGCAGGTGTCTTGACTGAAAAGCACTTTTCTTTTTCAAATGCGGTAGTTTTCTGGCAAATTTGTCTTCGGCTTATTAAGATGCGTCCGTTATTGTTTTACCCTTCTGGAGATAATAGAAGATAAGAATTACGCGGCTATCCGAAACAACAGTTGTCATCACCTTCCCCGCATATTTTAAAGCAGGTACATATTCTGCAATCTAGTCCTATGACAATTATTTCTTCGTATACTGGTGGATCCAAGGTTCATCTAAAATTATGAATCGACACAAAAAATAAAGGGTTTTAAAGATTAAAACTAACTTTTCCGCATCTGTGAGATGTCCTGAACAATACTCTATCATGAAATTGTCACTTGTATACACTTCGGGGGATGTATCGCGCTAACAAACCGAAATTTCTCCAAAAATAACCAAAAATGTAGTATAGCTGAAAATCAATAGGGTACATCTCTGAGACACCTTGAAAAATATCCAATCATATGATTGGTCTCTTGTATACACTTGGGAGGCAGTATCGTGCTAACAATCAGAAATTTCACCAAAAAGGACCAAAAATGTGGCACTTCAGGTACCATAGCACCCGTTGTATTAGATCTAGTGACCTAAAAACCAATAAGGACCATTCATAAGAATTGGTCACTTGTGTACACTCTGGAGGCTGTATCGTGCTAACAAACAGAAAATTCTCCAAAAATTACAAAAATTTGGTACTTCAAGTACCATAGCACTTGTACTGGCTTTAGTGAGATGAGTATCAATAGATTTCATCTTTGAGACGCTATGAATAATATTCAATCATAAAATTGGTCACTTGTATACACTCCGGAGGCTGCATCGCGGAAAAGTAAACATTTATTCTTAATATAATTTTTGTTTTTTAGTTTCTTATTAACCCTCGTGGTACCGTGCTAAAAAAATTACACGTGGTACTGTCCGGGGTATACTTGTACCCTACGTAAAATTATATACTATAGTGCAGCAGTTATAGTTAACCTTTATCTAAAGAAAGAAAAGAGGGAAATAATATTTTTACTTCTAAAGTGAGTACAAAAGTTAGTAAAAGGCTGATATTCTTCACCACTTAAAAAATAACATTCTTAATGCTTTTCATTCCAGCTCGGTTTCCTTGCATCATCTGGAAATTATTTGCATTGTACAATGTTTAGAGCACACAAAATTTTCACATTGGATGCAAAACTTTCTAGATTTTTGGTCTCTTTTTCTGTCACACAAGTGGCACCGTCCAGCAGTTGACGGGGGGTTATCCATAACTGGCACTGGTGCTTCGTTACGTGCTAGTTCTGGAATAGCATTAAGCATGTAGTTCTTAATAGTTTTGTGTAAACCTTTTTGAGTTTCAAATCTTCTAACAATATTTGGTTTGACGAGTGCCTCGCCTACCTGAAGCAAATATTTTCTTCTATCAGCCCTGCTTTTTGTTTTTGTTGCAGGAAATTTAGTTGTGCATAAAATAAACGAATTCATTCCGGCGATATCCAACAATTGACCAAATATTGCCATTGGCCAACGGTTGCTAATTCGGCGGGCTGAATATTGTTTTACCATTTGATCAATGGTGTCTACGACGGCACCTTTTGTTTCATTGTAGTGCAATATCGGGTTTGTGTTTGGAAGCTTCTTCTGAAACAGCATCATCGTGATGCTCTGTAGATAGCAATATGACTGCGTTTCCTTTGCTTCGCATATAGAAGACCACTGTATGGCTTTGCGAGACTGCAAACATGCTAGAAAAAAATGGCTTTGAGCGTCGAGATAGCAATTCTTTGGGAATATAGGTCTTATTTGCTCGAAGAGTACCGCAAAGGGTTATTCCTTTCTCCATCAATTTATCTGCCAATGGCAAACTTGTAAAGAAGTTTTCCGTTGTAAGACCGTATCCTGTCCCTAATGAACTTACAAGATCGAGCACAGCTCTTTCTCCCTGTTTTTTTTCTACAACATTGTTGAGTTTACCCAGATATACTTGCAAATTAAGACTATAGCAAGTTTCACTATCGGCCATCGCCCATATTTTTGATCCATACTTATCGGGTTTACTCTTCATATAAACCCGAAATGAGCAACGGCCCCTAAATGAAACCAACTGCTCATCGATAGTTACGTGCATTCCTGAATTGTGGGCCTCTTTGCAGTTGCTTACAAAGAAATCAAAAACATCCCTAATGGGAGCCAATTTATCAATCGCTTTGCGAGCTTCTCTGGTTGTAAAGTCATCAAACCGAAAAAATGATGATAGCAACTGGAAGCGTGTACGGGACAATATTGAAGCAATTATTGGCCTAGCATAACCTTTTTCCGCACACCACAGCATTTTTACAGTTTCCTTTGAAGCTCGAAGTGAACCCAAAATAATTAGAAGTCCCAAATAGGTTATTATTTTCTTGTAAAACTGCTTCCAGTTGTACATTTCCTCCTAAACCTTCAGTTTCAGTATTATCGTCCCCTATATCGCCATCTACCTCTTGACATATTTCCGGTTCTCCATCACTGTCTTCTCCAGTATCACAATAATTTATAATATCGTCCAATTTGTCCGCATTATCGTCATTTAGAAACTGTTCCATTTCAAATTCAGTCAATCTCTTAGAATTACGTACCTGTATTTTTTTAGACATATTTTACTGCAACGTTATTGCAAGAAACTATAACAAATTACTATAACGTTACACGTTATGTACGATTGACAATCACACACTGCATGATCAGACATGAATATACTCCCTCCCGGCGGTGAATAATCTTACTGCGCATGTGGAGGTGGCACCAAAAATTGCTGGCTTCAAGTACCGAGCGGGGTACAAATGCACCCCATGCCAGTTTTTATTTTTTAATTACGTTTTTTTGAGAGTTGTGTAAAAATTGGAAAGAGATCAAATTTTACTGCTCTTTATTAACAATCAAAAAAATATGGAGGCATAAAAAGTAATATTTTAAAAATTAAGCCATAATAACTGACGCTGGGGTGCATATGTTCCCCGCTCGGTACCTCGAGGGTTAATAAAATAATTTTATTAGTTAACACTTGAAAGCAATGAAATAATTTAAACATTTTAACACAGCAAACAGATTTAATAAGATTCGCTAAAAAACGAAGAGTAAAAGAATAATAACTAAGAAAAGTATGCGTTTAGGATAAATGTTCAAACAAATCACCATAATTCGCTGAAAACAAAAACAAAGTCTATCGTAAAAATTTCGCCGCATATTTGGTAATTGTTTATTCGAAGTTTTCGCACACTCTTCAATTATTTTCCGCTTGAGAGAATAAATATTGGGATGTCTTGTTTTGTAAAATTTAGATTTTAGATATCCCCATATAAAAGTCATTGGATGCAAAATCCGGTGATCGAGCTGGCACCATGTCCTATTCAACAAATACCAAAAACCGTATTTACATCTAATTTACTTGCCTGGGGAATGAGCCGGATGTCCATCCTGCTGAAACCGAACACATTTCTCGCCGGAAACTTTTTCAACTGCAGATTCGATATTATTTTCTAATAATTCTAAACATTTGTCTCCATTAAGGTTTCCCTCAATGAAGAATGGACACAATAGTTTCACAAAAAAACATTCGGTTGAATGCATCTTCCTCAAACATTTCTCGATGTATTGAAAATTTATACGATTTGTGTACTTGTTTTTTTTAAATATTTCAATGTGAGTTCAGATACATTTTTTGTAAATCAACTTCTCTCGGTTCCTCCGGTTCTTCAGATGAATGTTTATTTGTACTAGATTTGCATGGAACAAATACCGAACAATATTTGTTTTTATTTTGAATAACTCTTTTTATATAGTTGTTTCCGAAGGGATTTGTTTATCAGGATAAAAAGCCGCGAAGGTATCTCGAACTTCATTTGCAATACCACTTAAATAAAAAAAATAAAAATGGCCATTAAATACAAAAATCCATATTGATAATATAGCTGTCATAATAAATTTATTTTATCGTTCTCAAATTTTAATAAATCATAAAATTATTTTATTAATAGGAAACTAAAGAATAAAATTCCTAATAAGAATTTAAGAATAAATAAAATTATGCCTTTCACTGGCTTCGAACCCCAACCGACCGCGTCAAACCAAGCGATACTACCACTACGCTATAATCTACTCTCAACAAAAGTTAAAATTCAAGTTCATGAATGACAGACGGTTTTTTGACATTCATTTCCTCAATTCTTGAAATTATTTGCTATTAAACAGTGATTATATTATTGCCATATTGTCAGAAATAATGTAATTCATGTCCATACAAAATGTCATTATGTTTTTTTGCTGGGAAACAAATTTTTAGGATTTTATTTTTCCCATGTTAAAATCCTATGGTCCTAGTCACCAACCGGTATAAGCTCAGAACTTAATACACAATCCGTATACCACCGCACTGCAGCATATACTCCTATTTTGGAAGCCCTCAAAAAATGTAATGAAATACCACAAAACAACTTCTTATTCGTTTCAGACTCTTTAAGTGCAATGCATGAAATACAACAACTTTATCCAAAACTTTAAACCTTAGAGGTGATAGAAACTGAAGTTTAGTTTACTTTGCATCTGTTTCTCTTCAAGCGCCAATGTATTAATTTCGATTTAATACTATACCCTATCCATCCAGTAGTTCTTCAATTTCTTATTTTCCGCACTGTTGTTCATTTTCTCCATTCCACAAGCTTTCCAAATAATTTTTCTTCCATATACCTTCAATTTTTCTTCATCGACAAGACACATTGTTGCCACTTCATTTAAGGTACGTAGAATGAAAATCAACATATCATGTTCCATTGACAAAACTTTGATCCACATTGCATGAAACACTTCTTGGGAATGAATATTTTCAATATAATCAATTGGGATAATGAAGTCCGCTATACCACACGGCAGTGGTCTGGGTTTATTTTCTATATAGTTTTGATTTACCAGTAATAGCCGTTTAAATCATGAAAATTGAATTATCAGTTTTATACCAGATTTAGTTTGAATTTTCAAACTGTTTAAAATTCTAAGAACATGCATTGAATAGTTTGACTAACAAAATAAGTAGGTACATGAATCATCATGAATAACTTACCTGTACTTTTTATGCCCAGGATGTGAGCTATGGTCTCTACTGGAGTGCTCCCTTTTTTGTGATCCGATTGAGCCGTTGTTGAAAATACTGTAGGAACACCAACAATTACGTCCTTGTTGAGCATAAATGTCTCAAGAGTTTCCCAACAAGACTCTATTCTTTGATTTTCCAAGTTATAAATAGTCTGTTAACATAAATAATATATTATTGACATTTCGTTTTAAATGTATACTGAAATTTTGAAAAGAGAATGGTTCAAATTTTCAGTACAATGATAGTAAAGTAAGTATTACTCAATTGGTTTTAAATCTAGCAAATACAATAATTATGTAGAATTGGCTATTATCTAATAACAACTCAATAGACTATAGTCTATTTCTTAATGTCTGACAGCACAGTAGCCTCATTAAATATTCAAATAGAAAATTATCTCTTACAGAGTGATCCTAAGAATTTTACAAAAAAATACTAAAATTCTAATGCAAAACAAGTAGGTGTCTGTATTGGTTATCTGTACATCCCTGTTTCAGCTCAAAATACAATATGGTAATAAAACTGAACAATGCCAGCAAAAAGATAAACAGTGCGGCAGTGGCGGGGATTACGATATTAGTTCATTTTGCTTATTTAATTAGATTCGGTCAACATTACAGTTGAAATAAAATTCATTCGTTTAGGCCTATTAACATTTTTATTAAATTGAATTAATTGAAGAAAATATAGTTTAATTCTCATAATTCAAATTTATTGACAATGAATTAATGTATATTAAGTAGAGTAAACATACCATTTATAGGAAATATAAAATTCAATCTATAGTATCATCCTCTTCCCTGGCCATAAAAGGTTCATCCGAAGACTTGTCGAGAGAGATCACTATCGGTTCTATAGTTTGTTCTGTGAGGTTATCTAAAACCCACATTTTCTCTTCCTCTTTAATTACATGATTCACAGCATCTCTCCAGTTCTCTTCAGTTATTGTTGTCAATGAGTACTTCATGAGTTCACGAACATCTTTCATTTTGAATGTTTTATTATGTCTAGCTACATAACCTTTCATTTGGGCCCATATTAACTCTAATTTAATTCAGAATGGTATGGCGGCAAACGAAGCACTGTTATCCCATGATTCTTGGCTATTTCATCAATAACAAACTTTTTCAATTGAAGCTTGTGATCTGAAGCAACCTTTAACAGTTCTTTTTTCAACATATCATCTTCAAATGATATATCTTTTACGATTAACCAGTTTCTAATATCAGCTTTCCTCCAAGAAGTAGATAGAATATTTTCTGTTAATCGCGAATTATAAGTGGCATTGTTCATAACGATTACATAATTATTTGGAATTAGTTCGACCATATGTGTAAAATACATCTGCAGTCATTTCTTCATGATAGTCTTTGGTTGATGTTTACTGAAACTCCAGTAAACCACCTTCAACGATTCCTTGATTGCATCCAATATGCGTTATTATTAGTCGGCGACCTTTACCGATAGGAGTTTTCAGTCCAGTAGATAAACCTTCTATGAAAGTTTGACGACTGGTTTGAATACTTTTGTCCTGCCATAATTTTTTCACTGAATGTCCTTCATTGAGCCATGTGTCATCTAGATAATGGATTTGTTTCTCCTCCTGTCTGTATTTTCGGATATCTCATAAATACTGGCGTCTCCAACATATTATTTCTTCGTTGTCGATTAGCACTGATTTGCGACTTTGCTTCTCCCAAGTAAAATTTAATTTGAGTAATATTTTCCACAAAGTTTTTCGCCATATGTCAGGCAAACTCTCGTCCTCCTTCACCATTCTTAGAATTCTGTCAAGGGTTGGGATCGCTTTTTTAAAATATAATTCATGTAGTTTTCGTCTTATTGTATTTTGCATATGTTCATCAAGGTCAAATGGTTTTTTTCCAGTTTACTTTATAGGTGGAGATATATTTCCATTTTCCTCTCTCTTAGTAGCCTGTAAATAGTAGATTCACTAACTCCCGTCATATTGGAACATGTCGAAACTATATTTCTAACAGTAGCAGCCGGCATTTGATGTACAACAGCATCATGCACATTTAACACTACAGTCTTCGTTTGGAAGCTAATCACGCTCTTACACATTACTGGGGTAAAACTTGAAGACATTTTTCACAACACAGTTTACACTTATGGAACATAAGCAAAACAAATTATATAAATTTGGGCGAGACCAAGTTTCACCGTATATACCTGCAAAATTTCTAAGTAGTCATTGGGACAATTCCTAGTTGGACCCTATTGTAATGTTTCTTGGAAATGTTATTATCAACATTTCGAAAATCAGAAAGTAATTATCTGGAGAATGAATTGATAAATGGTTTGTTAATATGTCTCCCAAGAATTGGCCTGCTCCAAATTCTCAAGATAATTAATGAAATATTCAGTCAGAATAGTTGCGTTACAAGATTATTTCAAAAATAATTTATCGTTTTAACTGTATGTACTCTACAAATGAATGAAGGTCAGTTAGATGTTTTAACTAACCGAATTTACATTTATATTACCTTTACATATCAGATCGGGTATAAAATTAAATAGTAAATAAATTCCTTAGATGAACTGTGACGCTTATGCTTTACTACCTGACTAGCATCTGTGACCTTTTCGCGTGCTGTCAGTCAATAAGAAACAGACTATAGGTAGTTTTTATGTTGAAATCGTCAGCGTGTCGGGCCCTTTTTGTCCCAATTTTATATTCGGTAACAGTAAACTTGCATCTAAAAATTTTTAATCGTTCGTTTATTATTCTACAGAATCTGCTGGGACCTGGTAACTAAAAACTAACGAGGTATAAGTCAGGAGCCTTTTTTCTCATTTAATGGTATTGACATAGCTAGCAGTCATTAATAAAAAAAACATATTTTTCATCGTTTTTTGGTTAACTATCTAGAATACCTCAAAGTTACAACTAGAGATGAGATAAATCCAAATTCCGTGTTATTTTAAAGCAAAATTGCGTATGAAATATATGTTGGAATTGTTTTCGTATGTTGCTAATACGCAAAGGAATTTGAAGGCAAATTGATTGTGTTCTCATCATATCGTATTATTATTAGTACATTCCAAATGAATCGAATGAATCGAATCGCAAGGATTATTCCAATAAAACATTTTTGTCAGTAAGTGAATCTAAACTGAAGATAATATCATGTTTTTCAAAGTAGAAATGAATACTCAAACATTACATCCACATCAAGCAAACTAATCTACAAGTTTCAAATTTGCCAAAAATCATTGAGAACTGGCATCGAGGCAACTGAAAATAATAATACATATACCCTATGAATAACACGCACTTGTTCCTCATTTTTGGAGATTTTAATATTTTCCATATGTTCAATTACGATTCGATAATTATTCTACAATAAATTTTTTGCAAAAAATTACGTCTGCCCTGAAGATTGCATTGAAATAATCTTTTACTCGTTTGTAAAGCTGTTTGTCATTTCATGACAAAGTATGCTGATCCTGTTCTATCATTAATTCGACACTCATTCAGTTACTTCATCTAGTTTACTATCAATTCCTTTTGCGAATGAAAGTTTTATATGGTCTCTTTCATAACATTAAAGCACGTTATATAATTCATTGATTTTTTTATCCTAACGAGTAATGAGAGAACGAGAAAATAGCAACTTACCATACTTTGGAATCGGTCAGCGATTATTCCAACATCAGCAATTGGTCCCCATTGCATTGCTAAACTAGGGAAATTCTCTCTCCTGCGATCCTCGCATATTCTTTCCAAAGACGAATTAGCAAAAGCATAGTTCGCTTGACCAAGTAATCCTCTCGTTGCAACTTGCGAAGAGAATACTATGAAAAAGTCTAATTCGGGGCACTGTTTTCTGGTAACATAGTCTAAATATTCACATGAAGCTATCTTTGATTTGAATACATCTTCAAAGTTTTGTTGTGTTTGTTCTGTGATTGGTGCATCCCGAAGAGTAGCAGCTGAATGAAAAACACCTAGAAAATATAATATTTAAATTTTTTCACATGTTTTACGTTTTATAAAATAGATCGTTAAAAAATCGTTGAATAAATTGTGAGCTTCAGCTACGATACAGAGAAACATAATATGTTTTACATTATCGAGGAAAATGTAGGTCCCTACTTAGCAGAAATATGGCCACTGACCCACAGAATAGATCAGAATATTATAGTTAGATCATACGCAAATATGTTCCGGAGCCACAAGTGAAAAACAAATCCAGAACCTAATATATCGTACAGAATAAAGGAACAAATCAATCCAGAACCAAGGCACTAGAAACCTGAACGGTTTAATGGTGTAGACATGTTAGAAAAAAGCCAAATACCATACGATTAAAAATTACCAGTTTAGAACTGTAGATAAGAAAAATATGGTTGAAAAAGATCTATAAGTAGGCGTTTGGAAAGTGAAGTTTTATGGAAACAAGAAAAGGTAGAAACGAAAAGGTGAAAACCAGAGAAGAGGAAATTAAAGGAATACTTCGAATTAGTATCAATTGGAAAAATTAATACTGTGAGAATGATCTACAAAGTATAATCACAGATTATCGTTGACTCCTTGATTCTCATAAGTACAATTAACATAACAGAATTTTGTAACAAGTTATCAATTGTTTAGCTCACCTCCAATTGGTCCGTACTTTTTAGCATTGGCTATCAGTTTTTCAGTACCAGCCATCGTAGTGGAATCGTTTAAATCGATGATCCCTTGGTATCCCAGTTTAGACCAATTATTAAGACAATATGCTTGATAACCGTTCCAAACTCCTCGTCTACCATTTAAAATGAGTTTCCGTGCACCTCTGCTGAATAACCAGTGAGCCAATTCAAGTCCCATTCCACCCAATCCTCCAATAATTATATAAACCTTGTCGCGATTGAAAAACAGTTTACGTTGCTTTGTAATTTTCGGAGGTTGAGAAACATCTTTTTTGATTTGGATCAGTACCTTTCCAATGAATTTGTTTGTCGAAAACATATTAAAGGCTGTTTGGAGATCGTCTGTTTGGAAAACTGTGTGTGGGATTGGTTGAACAACGCCCGACGCTATACCTAATAACATTTGAAACCTTATTTTATAAAAATCCTCATTTAAAAAATTAAATTTACAGCAAAGCGAGGGCAGAAAATCAGAGTTCGATAGTTCAGTCCCTCTCTGCGTCAACATTACCCTCTTTGGCGGTCTCTTTTTTCTCGACAAAATAAAATTCTTATACAGGGTTCAATACAAGATAACAAAAAAAGTAATGAACTGTGATTAAACTAATTCTTAGCACTACAAATGAATAATATATATTCTTGTAGAAAATTGCCCAGAATTCGAGTGAAATAATGGAAAATTTGGTAACTAAATGAGGCATCAGTCATTCTAATTAATCATTTAAATTAACAAGTATGTGAAGAGGGATTATACGTTGAGTTTCTTCATTAATTAACAGTGACAACCCGTATCACCCACAATTCTTCAATCTAGTTTCCGAGCAAGTAGTGCAACTGTGATACTTGCATACCGTGAGATTAATATTCAAGATGAGGAATTTGTTGTTGCATTGTGTTAAAATTGATCCAGTACTTTTTTCTCACATACCTAACTCAATTTCGTCTTCTGTTAATTACTTCTAGCGCAGCACCATACGGTAGGTGCGTTCTTTTTGACTGAGATCTCAGATAATCTCAGCTTACATCAGTAATGTGAGCGTTCTTCTTGTTTTCCTCACTTTTAAGTGAGCTGAGATTTTTCCTCCCCCTTCACCCATGCTGAATGTGTTGTGAGGGGGTATCAGTTGGACTTGGGTCGGAAATAAAGTGAAGGGGATGAAGAAATATTTGATTTACTTGGGTTATTTGTAGTTTTAACCAAGGTTATCTATGGTTTTAACTATTGACATATAAACAAACATAATCTATTTTTCTTTTGTTACAAATTATGGATGCAATAACATTATTAGATGCTGATACGAATCTGTCGTATAGTTTAAATCTATCCCTTGAAGGTGCACAGAGGGCGAAGGAAGGTAACAACTAATAATGTTGGAATATTAGCCATAATACAAATCTTAACTCAAAGAACTATTTGAAACTAAAAATAACAAAATCAAGCGTGGTTATCAGAGATCTCGAAATAGGTTATGTTTATATGTTTTGTTTCTTATTCACGTATGCATAGACAGATCGCGCGCTTGAATTGAGATGTCGTTCTTTTTGGTGTTTATCTCAGATCACCTTAACTGAAGTAATCTGAGATCTAAGTCAGTAAAAACGCACCTGGTAAAATAAATCGCATATTTTCTCATATATAGGGGTGCCTCTTCAATAGGTTTCCGGACTTTTGAGTTAAACAGAAAGATGTGCACATACAAACCCCTATTGAGTGTACCTACAGAGTTTATTGATGAATCCTCAGCAAATTTTTGTTCTATTTCCATGTATATGGAGGTACAAACAACTTTCTAATTTTTGGAATTGCCTGTTTGTAGTGGATACAAAAATGAAACAGAAATGTAGTTTCAATGGACTCTTGTATTAAGTAGTGTATAAATAATAATAGAAAATATCCCTATTTCACTTTTCATTATAATAACTGTTTTCTCTCTTTTTTACTTCATATTTTTATCTAGTTATTAGAGAAAACACAAAATCCCATCAAAAATAAAAGTGTAAAATGAATAATGATAAATATACCTTCAGTAATTAGCTTATGAATTTTCATCTTAATTTTTGTATTCTCATGTAGTTCATCTATAAACAGTCCAATAAAGCTGGCATTCTTAATGAATATATTGGAATCAATATCATTCTCATTATTGACATTCATTCTTTCGGTTTCTATAAATCTTCCATCTTTAGCTAAGCAATTAATAGTAGTTTGGAAGAGGTCTCCAGTTAATGTGTTAAAAATTATGTCCACTCCTTGACCCTGTGTCTTCGATTTGATCATATTGTAGAAAGTTCCATCGTTTGAACTACCTGTAATAATAAGAATATTAGTAGTTTCTCACAGATTGGCTAAAAACATCCCAAATAACTTTCGATATTTGGTATATTCACATTGTTGCAGCATTATGGTACACTACTCTCCCGTTTATCAAATGTGACACGATTAGCCTGTCTTTTGAATATTATTTATTTATGCATTATTCACGAATAGTGATACTCGCCGGAAGATATTCATTATGAACTGAAAACAGCAGAAGAAGAAGTTCAGTAAACAAAGAGATAGCGTTTTGAATTTTCATAATTTTTTTGAATTTACATGAAATGATCGACTACTTTTACCCAGACATTTGTATATACATGGAAATTTCACAAGAAAAATCAGTTCTACAGGCCTTACATGTCCTTGGCTTCTATCTTCGCCTCTATTTAATTTCAGTCTTTCCTGTTTGTAACACAATTCTTCATCTCTATTTCTGCTTCTTGTATCTATTTTTTACTCGGTCTATCTCGTTACCTTTTAATATTTTCTATATTGAACAAATTCTTCTGTCGTTCGAATTATGTGGCCCAACCATCTGGCGCTCTGTGCTCGTATTTTGGTCGTTATGGTCTTCGATACAAGATCATTCTTCCATTTTCGTTCTGCTGCCTTATCTCCTTCAAATATCTTTCTAAGCATTCTTTTCTAGAATTTCGAATTTCCTCTTGTTCTGTTGTGTTGATCTGAGAGGTCTATATCGTCCGTGGTACTCTCTGATTACCTCTTTATCATTTTATTGCAGTATATCCCATGTAGTTATGAAAATTCTATTTTAAGCTAATTTCAAAAAATAACTAATATTTGATAAAAGCTAATCAATTACCAATGTGCGATTGTTCCAGTTGAGGAAAAATCTTCAATAAATATCGCTTCTTTTCTTCTGAACTGACGGTAGTAAAAACGGTTGCATTCAAGCTTAATGCCAAACGGATAGCTGCGATACATATTGGTCTGGAACCAGAGTGAATTAGAATGGATTCATTTTTTTCCAAGCCAGCTTTCAAAATCAGTCCATAGTAACTCTGAAACATAAAAAATTTAATTACAGAGATGTTGCCTTTTTCCTATTGATACACACTAGTCTCTAATATTTCCCCTGCTATATTATATGAAAAAAATATACAGGGTTTGTTTAAAATATGGGAACATCTGAATTTCTCAATGGAAGAAGATAAAAAAATATTTTAACAAGTGCTGCAAGGTTGCTAGGAGCATACTTTCTTGCTACAACAAAACTTAGAGGGTGGTCATGAAAAGCGTAGTGACTGTAGAGATTGATTTTTCAAATGGGACATCCTGTATAATATATCACTTTATGAATCCTCTCGACTTCCAGATTAACTTTGTTATGAAGTAACCTATGCCCTAATTCTGTGGTTACGCAGATATCGTCACTTTAATTATTGCATTACATGTATTGATAAAACTATTAGTAACACATAAATATCTTATGCACGGAAATCAACAAATAAAAATCAAAAACCGTAGCCAGTACGCTTCAAAATGTTATTTGTAGTATTACATCTTGAATCATATTGATAATAGTAGTTAACAGTCAAATAAATGAAGAAAAATAACTGAACAAATTCTAAAGTAAATGTTCAAAGTGCAAATCATTTACGATTTGACAGTATCCAAATCGTTTACAAAATTGTCTAATTGAATCACGTAAATATGTTTGTGGTATCAGATTTATCTCTTCCAAAAAACGATATTGTAGAGTTTGTAAATCAACTGGTCCATTTTTGTTAACTTCATTTTTAAGATATCCCCACAAGAAAAAATCTAATGGGGACATGTCTGGTTCATTCTATTGCTCCTCGGGGTCCTATCAATCTCTGTGGAAACACTGTATCTAGATAGGTACGTACAGCGCGGGTGTTACGAGGGGAAGCACCATCTTTTTGATACCATATGTCATCAGAAGGTAACATGGGATTGTTAGGATTGTAAAATATTGGTGCTATATCTAGCACAACATTGTTTCTTAACAAGTCCAGATATCTGCCACCATTTAAGTCACCTTCCACATAAAAGGTGTCGATTATTTGATTATTAATAAGCCCTGCCAAGACATTTATTATCTGCGGCCACTGTGTATATCTCTCCCTCATCCAATGCGGATTACGTCTAGACCAAATCCGACAATTATGTCTATTTTCTTCTCCGTTGGGGTAAAACGTTTCCTCATCAGAAAATACATTTTTGTTCAAATTAACATCAACGTTCCTTTTTTCTTCAAGTATTTCACAGATCTGCAAACTGCGGTCTGGGTCATCTTCTGTACGTTCTTGACTGTAGGGAATTTTATAAGGTTCCATTTTTTGTAACTTCAAATTTCTTATCACGGACGTTTGAGCGATATTGTTGTCCAGTGCCAACTGGTTTGAAGTTAGTTTTGTTTCATCATCCGTAGCAGTTTTCGGCCTGCCAGGTTTAGGACAGTTTCTAAAATTTCCAGTCTCTCTATACCTCTTGACAGTTTTGAAAACGGTTGATCTGTTAATAATGTGTCTTCATACCTTCTTTCCTTATTGCCAAAGCCTCGTAAAATTAGGATTTGTTTGCATTCTGTATCACTAAGATATGCCATTTTATAAGGTGATTGACGTTAATTAATTTTGACAGTTGATTAATATTTATTTGCAAAGCATAGCCAGCTTTGTGAAAATAAGTACTTATTATGTACTTGTCGATATCTGCCTAACCATAAAATTTGGACAAAGGGAACCTGATAAAAAAGTTGATTTAGACGTCGAAAGAATTCATACAATAATATATTATACAGGGTGTTCCACTTAAAAAATCAATATCTACAGTCACTACGTTTTTCATGACTACCCTGTAAGTTTTGTTGTATCATGAAAATATGCTTGCAACACGTGTTAAACATTTTTTTATCTTCTTCCGATTGTGAGATATTCAGATGTTTACCTAACCCTGTATAATTTTTTATTAATTTGTAGCCAATCAGTTACTACTATAGAAAATAATTCAAAATACACAAGCCAGCAGTTGTTAGAGGAAAAACAATATTGGTGATGATTTTATGGATTTTCTATCTCTGCATGTGATTGTGATAGTGAGCAGAGGAAATAGGTGCCAGTAATTGACGAATCATGTTGCACTTTTATTTAAGGGAGAACAGTTTTCCGTACGGAAATCAAACCTTTTAAGCTAGTATTTATATGTTGTTGGGCATTTGGTTTCAGTGACTATTTCACTAGAGTAAATTGATAACTGACAAAATTTGAAGGTTTTGAACTGGCAATTTTTTGTCTTGTCGCGGCAATTTTTTGACGTTTAATATATCAAATCTATGTGTATAAAATTCTATCACTCTGTGATAAAATTCAATATAAAATCTTTGTTGGTGGTTTCTAAGGAAACTAACTTATTTATTTAACTGTCTAAAAATTATTAGAACTGTTTCAAAAATTTAAATAAGTATTATTAACATGAATAATACAAGATTTGGAAATAATTCAATAAACGAAATAGAGAGTACAATTAAGCAAAGTATACCGCGAAATACAATGAAGACAAAAAAGTCTGCGTGGGAACAGTTTAGAATGTTTCTGGACGCACGTAATTATACGTTAGAAAAGGATACTTCTGAACAAGTTATAGCAAAAATTCTTGAAGGTTATGATTTTAACATGAAAAAAAGAGATGGAACTGATTATACTGAAGCTAGTGTGAAAACACTTTGGAATACGACTGCTCAAATGGTGCAGGAAAAATATTTTGTTGAATTTAACATCAAAATTGATCCATTTAAAGATATTACCTATAAATTTGCTAGATTGGCCAGGGATACAAAACGTAAAAAGCTTCAGGCTGAACCTGAAACCAGAAAAAGAAGTTCTAACGCGTTTACCAAAGAAGAATTAATGGAAATGGTAGAAAGCTATTCTGAAGATAATCCTAATGGGTTACAAAAAAAGTTTTTTCATTTATGTTCGTTCGAATTAGCATGGCGTGGAAATGAAGCTGCTAATTGTGATATTAATTACTTTAAAAAAGAATATGATAATAAAGGTAATTTTACTGGCAGGGTAGAATATAATCCAATCTTTTCTAAAACGACACAAGGAAGATCAAAAGCTTTATCTGGCAGTAAGTGGCTGGTAAGAAATAATGCTAACAACAATTTGTGTCCCGTTCGTTTATTTTTAAAAATTATTGAAAAAAGAGAATTCAATCCTTATCTAACAACAAGATTATTTTTAACAGTACATCCAAATTGGGAGAAAGGAATATGGTACAAAAATTCACCATTGGGAATTAATACAATTTCAAAGTGGACGGAAATATGGGCAGAATCAAATGGTATAGACACAAAAAAAAATAAAAATAACCAATCATTCACATAGAGCTTCTGCAATATCTGCATTAGCAAAAGAAGGAGTTGGTGAACAAGAAGTAATTAAGCTTACAGGACATTCTTCTGCCCATTCTTTGAAACCATATTTACAATTAAATGAAGAACACCATTTCCAACTTATAGAGAACCTTCGAGAAAATAAAAATAAAGAAAAGGAATCCACAGTTTCTAACTTAAATTCATCACAGGTTATGATGCAAAACAATCCCCAAAATAATGCTACAACGTACAATTATTATAATTGTACTTTTTACATAAATAATTTTTTTTCATAATGTTATTATTTTTTTGGCTTTGTATAATTGAAGTTTGCAATAAATAAAACGTTCAAACATATGATTTTTTCGTTTTTCTCCCGTGAAATAGTCATGTCGAATACCACTCAATTAAAAAGTTTGTAAGGTAAAATTTTTCTCTTGTCGTATTCAAGTTTGTTGCTTTTAGGTAATTTTGCTCATGACATTTCTTTCTTTGTTATAAATGTCATTCGCAAAATTGCCAAGCAACAAACTTTCATGACAATCGAAAAATTTTGCCGACAAAATTTTCACTCTCGTGGTATTATATATGAAAATTTGGATAGAATTATCAGTTTTTGGATATTTTGTTTAACCGCACATGGTCAGTGAGTTGACTTAATTTCAGACGTTTTAACTGTACTCAAAGCTCCGGATAGCCATTGAATTTGAAGTGTAGATCGGTTGATTTGTACACAATTTCTCTATAATCTTTAAATAGTTATATGTGTGGAACTTACCGTTATGTAAGCAATTGGTATTGTTGCAGCTTCTGCCAAACTCCAAGATTTTGGAACTTCCCAAGTGAAATAAGGTTCGCTACGAATTCGTAATTTAATAGGTTCTTCTACGACACCCATTACTTTCTTGCCGGATTCTGTTACTCCTGAATATTCGGATCCTAGATACATTTCGTTGGTTTTACTGATGTTCATTTTGCCTGTAGCCGTCATAAAATCTTTGAAGTTCAATGCCAAATAATTGGTGTTTACTATTTCATTAGGAGTCAATCTGAAAATTATTCGACAACAATCATTATATTTGCAAGGCTACCTTGAATATTTCACCATAATTTGGGAATATACAAGCCTGTTAACATGCATAAAGGCAAATTAATAATGATTTCCTTTGGTTGATAAGTTCCCGATCTAACAAACAGATGGTGAATAAGATGTTTAGAGTTGACTGTAAAAATGTTATGATAATGAAAGTTTTGGATCAAGAGTTAAAGTGGTTTTAGTGAAACAACTTTTTAATTTCTTAAACAGCGGAAAAATAAGCATTTTTCGTGTAGATAAAGCCTAGCTTCTAGATGGGAAAATACTCGTTCCTAATTGTTATTCGGATTCTGTATCCAAAAAAAGGGGTTATACCGTGAATCATGAAAATCATTTTGTCAAACATTCTGAAGGAACGTGAAGACCCTATTTTGCAAAAAGATTCATCTATCAGGAAGATATTTCTGAAGTGGATGTTGTGTGTGCTGAGAATAGACTAAATATTACAACTAGTACTATTTGGAGATGCTTCGGCGAACTGGAAAAGTCTGTTTGTATAAATATGTAGGCATTAAAGTACGCTGGAGATAAATCAGCAGTCATTTAAGTGGAAAACAGCTTTGATCAAAGTGGCCAAATCCGAAACAAAGAGCTATCGAGTATCTGGCAACCATATTGTCAACAGTCAATATAGACTGTAAACTGAGCGCGTATTCTGTATCGTCTCGTAGAAAGAAATTTCTCTCTATTTCGTGAACCTATTCTGTACCACTATTTCTATATCTATTCGGCAATGCTCGGCTATAGAGAACTGATAATTATTGGATTTAAAAACATTGACCTGTTTTTAGGGCAATTTGGGATATCTTTTGATTAAGTCGGCAACAATAGCAACATTTGATTGTTTATTTCTCAGGAGAAAAATAGTTACGAGAATTATTTCATATTTCATTGTGAGAGTCAATTATTATTATAATTATTATAACTGTTATTATGGTGTGTTGTGAATATTATAAACTATAGCATATTATCTGTTTTTAGTGTTCCTTTTTTTAATCTTTATTGCGAGAACATTATAAAGTATGGTTTAGAGAGAAGAATTTATCAATTCTTAAAATCACCAATGTTAAATATATTTAACTTTTTAAGAATTGGATTAAAGACAAAAATTAAGAAGTTTAGTAATTAATTTAACATGACGTTCAACACAGAAATATTTCACATTTACAGGTAACACCGTAAATAGCTATAAATATGTATTATTTAGGTACCCTTTGCACTTGTTTACGTATTAAATTGCAATAATATTATTTATTCCACAAATTATTTTTCCAACATTCATAAACTTGTATATATAAACCACAAAACACCATAAACGTATGCACCTTTAATTTGAAGAAAAGTAAACATGCCAACAAAGATAAATCTAATGAGTGTGTGTTAAAAAGAGACAGGGATACTCAAAACATCATAGCAAGACCTAAAATGGTATTTCTATTACTTTCTACCAAACGAAGCGTTCGTGACACACGACCAATGCCGAAGTATGTTAGAGATTAAGGTAAAGTGGCATAGAGAATTTATAGAAAGAAATTTCCTTTCTATGACGATACAGAATACGCGCCCTGAATTATTTGAACTAAGGAAATTTCTCCATAAACAAAGAAAGGAAGTGAATTTTCACTAATCAATTAACCGTGCCTAGAGTCTCTGGCTACGATGACAGTTTTGGCCCCAACGATTATATTATCACACTGTTGCAACCTATGAAGTAAAACGGGAAGAGATTGGACTTGAATGATATGAACCTAGAAATAAATAACTATTTCAATGGAAAAGATAAATCGAAATTTTAAAGAAGCACTGGATTGGTTTTATCGCTCTTGAAGGAATAAATACGATAATTATTAAAATTGAATTCAACAGAAAAATGTATTTTTCTCACATTGGAAACTGGCTAGCCGATAATAATAATGATTAAATCAAGGAATCGATGAATATTCCATAACAGGAAAAAATAACATTTGCGACCTAAAGCTCCCTGGAAAATGTTATAATTCGCATGCTACACAGTTGACAAATCAATTGAAACATGAATAATTTCATACATATAAAATATATTCCGAACATACGAAATTGCTATGAATCAAGTTGAGAACCTGATAGACCCAAAAGAAATTAGAATACAGTGATCACATGTATCAATTATAGATATTTTTTCGACTCTTTCTTGTTTTGGTTATTAGAAACACCAGTTGTGTTAAATTCGGGAATGTTTGTTCAGTAGGGGGAGGTGGGGTAGATGGATTCATAAAAATTTAAATTCAAATAATATGTTGATAAACGTCACATTTATGATTAATGTTCCAGTCAGTATTCAGCTAAATGTATAAATACTATAATGTCAAGGATAAAAACAGTTTAAGATGTGAAAGAAAAGAATGAGTACGTGATTTGTAAAAAATGGATTTTGAATCATTCTGCCCCACCAACGGGGTGCTTAGATACATCACATGGGGCATTTTAATACAAAGTGGAGATTATACGAAATTGGTTAAATTATACCACTTTCATGAAAATAATACTTTATTATCGTGAAAATATTGTAATCAGTGTCACAAAATTCTTGTTAATTAACCAAATTAACAATTAATAGTATCTTTATTCTTCCAAACAGGATTGCCAAGACTATTATCTTATTGAACAAATAAAACTCAGTACCTAATCAAAACAAAAACAATCGTAAAATAACTCTAATAAGTAAACAAAAATGTAAACTTAAATAATAGTATTAAGAACGCTTCTATTCCACATTGTAAGCACTTGTATTAACTGAAATAGTATACATAGAAGATGTTCGAGTTGTGTCTTTCGTAAAATTTGGTCTTGGCAAGCGTAAAACAACATTTCTAAAATCAAGGATTGCCTGGTCTTCTACATTAGGAAAAACAAAAATATAAGAACTTGGATTTTTTCTTAGATATAACACTAGGTATTCAGTCAAACTGTATTTAGTAATGACTTTGGCTACATAATGAACTACAGATTTTTTCTTTTCAAACTTAATAAGAAGGAAATCCCCAATATTTATATTTTCAGGATTAGGAATGTCTAACTATTCTCTTTCTCTTCTTCCTCACCATCATCATCATCATCATCACTTAATTTCAATAAGTCATCCTCGCTGGTATCCAAATCTGCCATTGGCTTCAAACGAAGACAGACTTTCCTCTTTTTAGGTTTTTTAGTTTCTGTGAGTCCCAATAAATTTCTTGCTGTTTTCAGCTTCTTTGCCTTTTACCTCATCCATTTAACTTCTCGTTTTCCTTCGTGTAATATTTCTAACCGATTTTTCTTTGGTATGTCAGTATAAACCCTGGATTTTCCTTTTTTTCTTCCGTTCTTAGATCTTTTTTCAATAAAAGCCTTCTTTGGATATGATCGTACAGCTGCTGGAGACACTGTGTTATCATTAGTCTGAAAGCTTGGTCCAGCCTTTAGAAGCGTTGAAACATTCAGTGATGGAGTAATATTCGGAGAAATATCCAAATTCGATTGGTTACTTAAAGGGTCTGTTTGTACTTCGTCTTTGTTGCAGCTTTCATCAATAATTTCAACTTCTTTCCGGCTCCACATAATCTACTTCCTGTCTCTCTATTCACAAATTATTTCCTTCGTATTCCTCTTGAGAATTCTCACTGAAAATGTCTATAGGTGCAAAATCATCATCCCCGAATGCAAGTCTGTTAAATGGCCTAATACCAGGCTTTGAAAAGCCGCTTGGTATGTTTTTGGGTGTATAGGCGGATTTTGAAAGTTCAGCATTGTTATACATAGATAAAGTCTTACCAATATTTCGAATGCGCCAATCATTAAATGCTATTTTCAGTTTATTTTTAAATGCATCAGAAACGCTGACATCTAGCGGTTGTAGTTTGTGTGAAGTGTATGGTGGCAAAGAAACATAGACAATCCCATTGTCACGGCAATAGTTGACAGCTTCAATAGAAATATGTGACTCGTGGTTGTCACAAATGATTAGAATTATCTTTAGTAGATGATATGTGTCGTTGATTGTGTTGAAGAACTTGTATATACAATTCAGCTGTCATCCAGCCGCTTCTGTTTGCTAAACCAAGACCAAAAATATAGACAGGAGGAAGAGCAGAACCTGTTGCTGTGACTATTCTAAAAAACGTTACTAGTTCTCCTCATTCAGCGGACACAATTTGTCATATTTTCCTCTGATTTTTTTTCAGCCAAAACTTTAGGCGTTGGTAAGACTGTGTTAATGTCTGTATCATCTGAATTTACTATACGATCAGCAGTAAAATAAAAGCGTAACATTACACGCTCATAATTGTCAAAACATTCAGCCACTGCAGTCTTATTAAATGCAAAACTTCTTGTTGCGCTTGTATTTTCAGGCTTTCTTAGGCTGAGCTCCGGATTCCTGTTTCTAAATCCTACTGCCCAATCTTTCCCAACGAGTTTATTCTTTTTCCATGATTCTGGATATTTGCGTCCCAAATAGTCTGCATACTCATAAGCTAATGTCAAGAGTTGCTGCAAGGATAATAAACCATAATGCATCTTGCTGCAAGTCAACAAATAGTCTAGAAACATTTTCTCTTGCTGGACAGTAAATACTTGGGCAACAGTACACTTTGACCCATACAAATTAGAAGGTGACGATTGGTTTTCCTCAGAAACGTTTCTAAACTTTTCAACACGATGTTGCAGAGTTCCAGGTTAAATACCATATTATTCGGCTGCTTTTCTAAGAGATGATACCTTCAAAATAACTTCAAATACAGCGGTCTTGATCCTCTCTTCATCTAAACTACGTCTTTCAGTCTTGGGCTTGTATGTGCGCACCATTTTCTGATAACAACATAATATATATATATATATATATATATATATATATATATATATATATATATATAATTTTGATTCAAAATATTTTACAATTTATAAAATGGAGTTAGAGTTTCTAAAAAATAAATCAGTTTGTTATTTTGTATAATTTTATAAAATCTGTTGAGCTACATAGATACAGTAAAGTACGCGGCACCTTGATACACACAGGGCACAGTGATGTGTATTAAGGTGCCCCGAATTTTGCTGTATCTAAGTGCCCCAACAGATATATTTCTAAATGCAAATTGTACTGAAGAAACTAACTAATTACTATGGTATATATAGACCTTTGGTATATATAGATCTTCACAAGATGGTATAAAAGACCGGAGAAATACTTTTACATTTCACGTTTATTTTTAGTTGGCCGCACTCGAAACACGCTCTGACTTCTAGAGTGCTAACGGCTGACTGGCTGTTGGCGCGAACAAGTAGGATTCGTTCAAACATTTCTATGAGCGTTTTGGAGATGTACCCTCCCCTCCTCCTATTACAAACAATATCGGTTTCTATTAAGCCAAAAATCATATGTATATTCCAGTGGTTAACAACAAACACCGTTTCCACAGCTATGTCTGAATCTGATTATAAAACATCTTCAGATTCCGTCAGAAAGGCCGTGATAAAGAAGATATATTTCCACAATATAACTACACAGCATGGCTTCTTGTAAGAAATGTGTCCATTATCCGTGAAAAACTGAATTCAAGAAATCACGGTAAGTAAGTAAGCAAGAGCCAAAATTAACAATTCTTTGAACGAGCTGTGCTTTTGAATTTCAAACCTAGATAATATTACCTTGGTAACATTTATTCATGAGAGGAGGATATTCAATGGGTGAAGTTTGGGGTACACTGCAAGTAATATAACTTACTATAATTCAATAAAAACAAAAATTTTGAAGTTTTGTTGTGAGAAAACAAGCTCATGAATTGAGTAATAAATTCAACCACTCATTATACCAATACATAGAAGCGTGAAGCCTTCAACTTCAATTAAATTAGATAGTATTATAAATGTTTAATATTGACAAGTGAGATATTAGCTAAATATTTACTATTACGCTATTCAATATTCGTTCGACTCATAAAAAATAACATTTAGCATGGAAAATAATGAAAAAACTCACGTTCGTTCTATAGATGGTGCTTCGGTCCAACTCAATGAGGTGATGTCCCCTGGCACATTGACAGATATTAAAGCATTGTCCACAGTAGTTGACACGGGTCTTTTATCCTCAAAAGGAAATGTAACGAACGTACCCCAGACGTTGTCACGCAAAACGTTCAAACATAGATTTTTAGAGAGCTGATTTTGGTAATACTTTTCCGTTAGTGAAAATTTCGGCTTGTCTTGGTCTATTAAAAATGCTCTGAACGGTGTTCTTGTTTCAACCTGTAAGTTTAATACCAGTCCAAGAATTCCGTTGGTTACTTCATTTTGACTGTATAGTACTACTTTTTCGTTCGACTCATTTTTGCAAATTTCTCTTATTCTATCCACCCACAATAATTCGTGATTTTTGACTTCAACGGCAACGGCATATTTCGCGTTAGAGTTCTTTAAACGTAGCAATGTCAAGCTAGGAGTTTGGAAGATTACTTCGAAATCGTCAAGTTTTTCGCTCACTATATTGCCAGTACATACTATGAATATTTCCTTATTTGATATAGCCCTGATTTTATCTCGATAGCTTTTAATTAATACGTCGTTAACCACCAACACTTCAAATTGATCGTTGAAAGGTGGTTTTAATTTTGAAAATTTCGTGACTACTAATATTTTACTGCTATAAAAGTCCTTGATTTGGTTAATTACAGTTTCATCAAACTGTCTATCATCTTCAATTTGCGCAATGTTTATCGTTTTCACTATGCCATTCACGTTTTGCAATATTATGTTTAATGCTATTTGCAAAGATTGGCTATAATCATATTTCTTATTCAAGGGAGAGTTATATGGTATAAACTCGTAACTTTCCAAAAATGGATCACTTTGTATTTTCTTGCGACGAGGTATAACGGTCACTTGAGGGCAATACAATTCAATGCCTTGGGTGTGTATAATATTATGGCAGGCGTTTCTAAATACTTCTATATCTGCAAAAAAATTGATGAATTACGTTTCACTAAGATTAAAGATATTCATAAAGATAAGTAGCTTTTCAATTCATCGTAGAGCAATTGTTTTGTACTTACTCACCACTCGGTATGATTATTGAGAATAATATAATAGCAGATTAGCCTATTCCGATTCATATACATATAGGAGACAATCAATATACCATCACTACTATTTAGGAATCTATAGAGAAACATAGATGGGTTCAGATTCATCTCTGTTTTCCGAAGATATGGTGCAATTGCCTAACAAAGATTGACCTAGAGGATTATAAAGGTAGGTGCTTCCAGACCAATATTTAAAGACTAAAACTAACTATTCCGCATCTGTAAAATGCCCTGAATAATATTCTATCATAAAATTGTCACTCATACATTTCGGGGGACGTATCATGCTAACAAACCGAAATTTGTCCAAAAGTAACCAAAAATGCAGTATATCTGGATTTATAGGAGCCGCTGTACTCGCTATAGTCAGCTGAAAATCAATAGGGTACATCTGTGAGACACCTTGAATGAGAGGCCTGGAAAAATTCTCAATTATAAAATTGGCCACTTGTATACACTCCGGAGGCTGTATCGTAATAACAACCCGAAATTTCTCCAAAAAGAACAAAAATTGTGGCACTTCAGGTACCATAGCACCCGTTGTACTGGCTCTGGTTACCTAAAAATCAATAAGGTTCATCTATAAGACGACCTGAAGAATATTCCATCATGAAATGGGTCACATACACGTTGGAGGCTCTATCGTGCTAACAAACTGAAAATTCTCCAAGAATGACAAAAATTTGGTACCTCAAGTATCATAGCACGCGTTGTTCGGGCTTTAATGAGCTGAATATCGATAGGGTTCATCTTTCAGACACCCAGTATAGTATTCAATCATAAAATTGGTCACTTGAATATACTCCGGAGGCTGTATCGTGCTAAAAATGTGAAATTTCTCCAAAAATGACAAATATGTCGTACTTAAAGTACTATAGCACCTGTTGTACTGGCTGTGGTGAACTGAAAATCAATGCGTCAATCTGTGAGATGTTCTGATTATTATTCAATCATGGAATTGGTAACTTTTGGCACTCCGGAGGCGGTATCTTGCTAACAAACTGAAAATTCTCAAAAAATTACAAAAATGTTGTACTTCAAGTACCATAGCAGTCGTTGTACTGGCTATTGTGGGCTGAAAATCCATAGGGTTCATCTGTGAGATGTCCTGAACAATATTCTATCATGAAATTGGTGACTTGTTGCACTCCGGAGGCTGCATCGTGCTAACAAGTCATGTAACGAAAAGTGGCCGACGACAACGACGACGACGACATACACAGGATTTTTTTCTGAAAACCGTTTTTTCTTGTTGTTGATGAAAAACGTAAAAATAACTTATTTTTTTTCAAAATTCCAACTTTTTTGTGGGTAAACCAATACTTTTCTCGCATATAGATGGGTTGGGCGGAAAAGTAAAAATATTAGCTCTGCGTAAGCTAATAGATATACTATGGAATAAAACAAGAAAAGTATTCTGTATAACAAAAAAACCAATTCACTGCGTTGTCAATGGCGACAGAAGCGATGAGTCCCATTTATTTTATTACTGTAACATAAATGTTTCTTCCGACGATCACTGTGATATGTGGTAAATTTCTTACAGTTTTCTATTACTGAAAATTTGAAATTGCGAACGAAGGGCGTACCCGTATGAAATGAAAAAATTGAAAAATCTGATTGGCCGACGCTGTGTGTAATTACATTGCACACGGGAAGATGATTATCGATGTATCCTTGAAATTTTGAGCTTGACTTTTGAGCAAGTGAAAGAGCGAATTATAGAGATTTATTGAATTTTATGTAATCGTGAGTCTGATATGCATTAAACTCAAAACTTTGTATCAACTGAAGAACATAAAATGGTCAACAACGGTCTTAAAGCACCAGTTTATTTTTAAAATTGTAGTAACCTTACCATAAACTTCAATTAATAAAACAAATACTAACTCTGCTTTTTTTGTGGTCCTCTGGAAAATATCGTGTAGAACATGTGTTGAAAATTCGATTTCACACTCGTTGGCGTTAGCCACTCGCCTACGGCTCGTGGGTCAATTCTGCAAACTCGTGTGAAATATTTCATTTTCAACACTTGTTATGCAATATACCATGAGACAATTGCAGTTTCACAACAAAGTGTCGGAAGTGATACCAAACATATTAACATAATATCTCAATGTATGAATAGAAGAGGCATATATACATGTGAAGGAGGAATGGGAGAGGAAATTAATCTATTAGTATGGAAGATCTGATACCTAGACAATTTCATAATCTGCTGCAATTGAGTTTGGCCGATTCAGAATATGAGTTACGACATCAAATTATGATGGCTGGAAAAAATGAATTGTTTTGATCTAATAGTGGGCATTCAAAAATGAGATGTGTTTTTATATTAACATATAGAGGACATGCCATTTGAGGTTCAAAGCTACGTGGAATCACGGGAATGTTAGCGTACAACGGGGTTAATAGTGTATTTTTCAATATCTACAAGAAAAAATGAAAGTAACATGGGACTTTCGCAGACAACATTAGTAGACCTAAATTTCAGATGAGCTTTTTTATATACGTCCATTAGAATAGTTTAGTACTTGTAACTAACGACAAAGAGGGAAAATTTTTGCCACAAAGTGAATGCAGTTTTGAATCGGAGGCCCTATTATTATCGACAAACAAAACGAGTAGAAACAGAATGCGTAGAATCTTCACTAGATGAGCGAATACTACTGATTATGTTTGGAAATATTATCAAACAAATAACCGTCTTTTGAAGGGAAGAACAAAAACTGTCCAGGCTATGGGCCGCGACGAATATTGAAATACATCTTCTCCGAAAAACTAGACGGTGATCTGTTCTTTTGTAGATTCGCACATCTCTGTTAGCTTCAAACGGGATCCAATTCAATATTCATCACACCATATAGCCAGAAAATTAGTTGTATTTCCCTTAAAGAAAAGGTTAAAGTTTGTTTGTTTGATAATATTTCCAAAAATAATTTAGAGGTGTTAGTAGTATTCGCCCATTTACAACAATTGTTTGAAAACACCTTTGTAACGTCATAAGTAACGACACTATACAAAGCTTTGTAGTTCAGTGGGAGAAGCAAAACGAAGTAGATATTATCTTTGAATTAACTAGATATTGTCGTCAAATGAAGAAATGTAGTTTAAACACTCCAGTGAAGTGATAATTATTCTTGATTATGAAGAAACATATGACCATATTTGCTACTTACTTGTGTCTATCGCATATTGTGATTGAACCCTTGGATTGATTAGTATTTTTCTGATGCTAGTAGGTACCACCAGATCTCTATTGTTCCTTTCTACTAACATCAATTGCACCATGCAGTCCATGAAAGCAGTGAAGTTGTTATTCCATTTGAGTTTGGCTCTCGAAACATCGAAATTACATTCAGAAATACCCTGGAATATTCCTTCGTAACAATATCTTCTTAAAAACAGCTCTTTATAGATATCCTCGTGATTTAACTTGGTTGGATAATTATCATGGGTAACCATCTAAAACAATTGTATTCATTCATTATACCACAAAATGAGAAAAAAACTACGTGAGAGAACTTTTACGACTGAATATTGCAAAGTATTTTCTTAAACATTTCTTTCAGTAATCATGATGTATTCATCTGCTCTCTACAGGGAATGCGGAATATTGGTTATTTGATACAAATAAAATGGAAACCTAAGTACTAATAAATTATTTTGAAAGTAAGACGAACCTTATCTCTCGTTTCTGAAAATATTTCCTTAGGAGTGAACTTATCGTCTATGTCTTCTGCTTCTCGAATTCTTCCTGTTGCTACTACTGAACCACTTTCAGTTACTTCGAAATTTCCTGACTTTTTCATTATATTCACTGCAAATTCCGCATTTGCGCTCTCTGATAAAACGACTGCTCTTACAAATCTTATGTTTTCAAAAATAACAGGCATTTCCGTATGCTTCTTCAAATTCATTTCTGCGAATACTGTCCAAACAAGCTCCTAAAATATAATGTAAATTGTCATCAAAAAATCTATTAAGAATCAATTGTTTCAGTAGAGGCCATGTACATTCTAATATGTTGATCTTCTCTTAAATTACTAGCGAACTGGAAGCCCTCTTGTCTTACTTAATTTTTCAACTATTAGAACTGCATAATTATATTAGGAGGGCCCATTTTATTCACGTGAAAATTCGCTACTCCACGTTTTGCAAGAAGAGACAGGCAAGGAAATTTGAATGAATATGTACTGTATCATGTAAATTATATGAGGTCAATGTTTGTAGAATCGATATTATTCATATCAAGAGGTTGCACTGATATTTTAAATACATCCCATAACGTCTATTATTTTATAAGAATTTGTCATTATCCCTTATCAAATGATTTAGGACTAGAATGCAGCTCTAAATTAATGAACATTTTCCAATCATGCATGGTACGATACACATTGATGGCGCACCCGGCTTGCATATTGAAACATTTTCAATGGAATCCAATTTTTTTGTAGTGTATTTGATTTCGTCGTTAGGACAACGTCTATAGTTCATACTACCGCCTTATTTTATCCCTTTTGCATATTAAAAAGGACTCTTGAAAATGCAACGGCATGAAGAATAATGAAACAAAGGAAGATACAAAACACGTTGCAATAAAATTTGTAATCAATTTAAATGGTCAATTGGAAAAGTATCGCAAGAAAAACAACAATTTACCAGAAAATAAAATATAATCACTATCACTTACAACAATGAACCTGGTAATAAACAGCTGGACATTTGGGCACTTTATATAAATAGCTAGCATGAATCGAAGAAAATATAAAAATACACCGTAATGGTAAGTGAAGAAACTGAATTAAAAAAAAGGAGGAATGTAGAGCGTTATTAGACAATAGCCCATACTATTGAAAACGAAGGCAGTAATAATAATTGAAAGATATTTAAAATGATATTTATAAACCAGCAGATAAACATAGGGGTGAAGCGGGGAATCATATGCATCTATCTATTCATCCAGGCGATCGTTGAATATCGCTGCTAATCGGATAGACCCATGGCATTAAGTATTTCTACCATCTCCGTTGCGGTTCTGTTCAGCTCCACACTTGTGTTTGTTAGGTGAGATATTTATACATATTTATAAGTCATTCTAATTTTTATGCATGGAAGGACAACAATCATTTTCAAAAGTAAATGATGTAAATAAATTGTGGCAATATTGACTATATTCCTTGAAATAACTTAAAAGAATAATGGCGTCGTCACATCGGGTAATGATACGCGGATGCGTAGCATTACCCGCGTAGTGTCCGAAAGTGATTTAAAATTTGTGTTTTGATTCTTTATAAAAAAAATATTTTTCAGATGCCCGACAAGTACAAGAGAAAAACGAATATCGCTGAAGGAGACTCTACAGAAAGCTCTGGATGCAATAGCTTCTGGCAGAAAAATACGAGAAGTTCCCAGGTCATTCACGAGGCAACAATATGAGCTCGTAGATAAAAGAACGACAGATCTGCTCTAAGATTGGGAAGACCTGCTACATTCTCATCTGACACTGAAACTCAAATGGCAAATAACGTTCTTAGGTTGGCTAAATTGTTTCATCGATTGACTCCTGCGGAGTTACGAAAGGGGATACGACATCATTTCAATAAAATTCGTCAGGAAGCTGAAAAGGATTGGTCGCAGTTATTTCTTAAGAGAAACCCCCAAATCAGCTTAAGAAAACCTGAAGGAACTAATGTGAATAGAATAACAGCTTTTAATGAAGAACCCGGTAAACATTTTTTGTCAAACCTAGCAATCCTAATGAAGCAATATAAATTTGGACCAAGCAGAATGTTTAATGTTGACGAGACAGGGATATCAACTGTTCAGAAGCCTACTAAGCAGCTGGGACCAAAAGATGTTGAACAGTTTGGATCAAAAATATCTTGGGAACGTGGAAAGAACGTCACTGCTATATGCGCAATTAATGCTTGATCTTTCCTCGGAAACGAATGTCTCCCACGTTGACGAATAAGGGGTCAGTCGAGGGAATTTATGCAGTCACCGATAATAGCTGGAGCTACGAAAAATGTTTCCTTCAGTGGTTGCAGCATTTTAAATTGTATGTAAATTCAAGTCCAGCAAACCCTGTTCTGCTGCTCCTTGACAACCATTATAGCCATATATCTCTTCTGATTTAAAACTATTGCAAAGATAATGGAATAGTTGTGTTGACGATACCGCCACATACGTCCCACCGCTTACAGCCACTGGATACTTCATTTTTTGGACCATTTAAATGCGCTTTCAATAAGGAGTGCGATATTTTTTTAAAAACTGGCCTGCAAGAGGATCTGGAATCTACCCCTTGAATCCAGATAAATTTTCAAAAGAAGATTTTGAAGCCGCTAGCCAATATATGCCTACTGTATCTGATGATTTGGCTCTACAAATGATTTTGATCCCGGTCCGTCAACTACACATGCTGCAGTCAGACCTCAAATGTGTTCAAAAGAAAATTCAATGGCAACAAATGGTTCAAAAAGAGAAAAAGTTGGCATTGCCGAACTGTCCCCATTGCCATCATATTCTGGAAAAGGTAAAACTAAAAAAGGTACCAAAGGAAAGTCAGAGATATTAACGGCTACACCTATGAAATCAATTCTCGAAGAAAAACAACAAAGAAAAAATAAAAATATTTCTGCTCGAGAAGTTAAGAATAAAAATATTGGATCGAAAGTGGGAATATGTAAAAAACCAAGAAACAAGAGGAATATGGAATTAGTCAAGGGCGATGAAATTGACGAAAAAGATCTTGTTAATGATGACGAAGTGGATGATATGGATTTGGTTTCTAACAAGAACGACCATTGTTTGTTGTGCGAAGAGTTCGGAAAAGATGGAGAAATGAGGTACAGATGTGTTCGTTGCGGGGGGTGGGTGCATGCCACAAAAAAGGGACCTTGTTGCGAACTTTTAACTTGTAAAATGTGTTTTATGTTCTTGTTATTGATATATTTCAAATAATTATAAGTTTTCTGTTCAGAAGTTTGAATATTTTGTACTGTTTTTTCAATAAATTGGATTTATAGAAACAGTTTTATTTGCGTATCGTTGCCCGACACAACGCGTACGCAAAGCACAACACTTGGCTTAAGCTATTTTTCTAAAGACTCCTTTTATTTAGAAAAAATTGAAGATGACTATGTTAAAGGGAACATATCAGTAAACAATCGTGTTAAAGCTGTAGTGTTTAGGGATTAAAATATCTACTCTAGGACAAATATTGCTTAGGCGTGTACCGTTCCCCTCCTTTCCCCTATATTGGACCAAAAAATTATGTTTCAACAGATTTTGACAGTAATGCACAGACACTAGGGAATAAGTTAAAGAAGACAGGCATGAGAACCAAACAATTAGAAGAGAATAATATAAGGACATCTATATAAAATATGACTGTGTAGATAGGCTCTACCACCAATTTAGGGCCAAATAAAGTGGTAATAGAAATAATTAAACGATTTTAATGAATGTGGATGGCAAACTAGCTAACTAATAACATTGAGAATGTGAATAGATCAACAAGGCACGAAAGCTAATTTTGAAGTTCTGGTATCGTTTGTGAAAAATTGAGGTCTTGAATAATCATCAAAGTAAGAACCCATAATAATGTGTGTACGGAAACGATAACAATTAACAACACAACGAAAATGAGAATAAACGGCTTTAAAGATTAAAACTAACTTTTCTGCATCTGTGAGACGCCTTGAACAATATCCTATTATATAGATAATTGTCACTTGTATACAAACCGAAATTTCACCAAAAATGTAGTATATCTGGAACTACGGAAACCATTGTACTGGCTCTAGTGAGCTGGAAAGCGATAGAGTTCATCTGTGAGACTCCATGAAAAATATCCAATTATAAAATTGGTCACTTGTCTACACTTCGGAGGCTGTACGGCTAACAACACGAAATTTCTCCAAAAATGACAAAAAGTTCGTACTTCAAGCACCATAGCTACCGTTTTACTGGCTCTGGTGAGCTGAAAATAAACAGGAATAATCTGTGAGATGTCCTGAAAAATCTACAGCCATATAATTGGTGACTTGTTGAAATAAGGAGACTGTATCGTGCTAACAAGATATGTTACCAAAAGTGGCCGACGACAACGACGACATAAACACAGGATGCTTTTTCTAAATACCGTTTTTTCGACTTGCTGTTGCTCAAAAACGAAGAAGTAACTCAAAAAGAATCGAAAACTCCAACTTTTTTTAGTATAAATCAATACTTTTCTTGCATATTGTATAGGGTTCGGCGGAAAAGTAATATACCGCAAAAGTGACAGATATTTAATATTCAAAAATATAACAAGAAC
Organism: Galeruca laticollis; assembly: GCA_963921935.1. Lineage (NCBI taxonomy): Eukaryota > Metazoa > Arthropoda > Insecta > Coleoptera > Chrysomelidae > Galeruca > Galeruca laticollis. The sequence goes on from OY998183.1 coordinate 80,687,736, forward strand.
TGGAAGGCATAAAAATTACAAGACAGTAGAGTAGGGTTAGAAAACATGAATTTGATGAACAATAATATCACCAAGAATGCAATGACAACCTAGAGAAAGCTAACAACTCGACAGTAGTTACATTTTGTTTGGTAACTAGTTGAACTAATTAGATTCAGCCAATATTTCTACTGGGGTGAAGATACGTCTTAAACAGAATGAATGTGCAGTAAGAATATCAAGCTTCAACATGATCCATCCTAAAAAAAATAATTGAAATATATACTGTAGGTATTGTTACTCTTATTCTTTCTTTCCGTATTGTACTACTTCAATTCGATATTCACAATTTAGACATTTACATAGTCTACTCTGTAACTTTGACATTTTCCAAAGGTGAAAACATTCGGTCAGATTTTCAAATTGAAAATTGTAATTACCAGGTAACCAGTGGCAGGCATTAAAACTCTACCATCAATATTGTGTCCATATAAATGAGCATATTTGGCATCGGATAAATTTATTACTATATTTTTTCCAGCATTTCCTTTGTTTTCAAATAGTGGTACATAATACGAGGCACTGTGATTCCATTTTATCAGAGGTGCTAACATTTTCGTTCCTCTTCTCACGGGAAATTTAACTTCTTTGTAGAGATTCCTCAAATTTGGTTGTGCACCTGCATTGAATATTCTGAAATATGAGGATAACTGTTAATAACGTAAATGATAGTATATAGAGAAAAATGAAGCAGTTCGGGATATCACCTTCTATTTTTATTACTCGTTTTTAAAGAACCTAACTCTCACTAATGTTATGAAAATGTTTAAATTATTGATTTTCTTACTTTCCAATTGATGAAAGCAAATGCTCTTCTTGGTTCTTGCTTGTTTTGTTCATCATGCCGATCAAGGTACTATCAGGAGATTTAACACGACGTAATATAGCTTGCAATAGTGCATGAGGTCCGATTTCAATAACAATAGCATTTTTATGGATATGCTTGAAAATATTTTTAAAAAGCACTTCATGTCCAAAGTTAAATGCGTGATACTCAGCACAGTTATATTTCGCCCATTGTTCGTCTTTTTTCTCAGCAGGTACTGAAGTTGAAATCCAACCTTCAGATCTGGGTTTAGGATCTTTTATTATAGTTTTAGCAAAGTCCAGAAAGTATTTATCAGCATTATTTAGATATGGAGAATGGAATGCTATATTTCCACTATCAACTAATCTAGCAAATACGCCCTTTTCCGTTAACTTCTGTACAAACATTCTTGTCGAATTCTTTGGACCAGAAATTGTAGTGTTATCATCACTATTGAAGCAGGCCATATGAATGTCGTCCGGAATGATCGTTTGTAAATCTTCTTTCGATAAACCAACAGCAGCCATTTGCCCTTCAGGACAAGAAGCTTGTTTTATTCCATATCCTCTTCCATATGCCAATGAGATTGTTTGTTCTATAGTGAGGTCACCATTTGCATATCCACATGCTGAAATGAAAATGATAAATTATTCTCACTGAAATTTTGGAATAATGGTTTGTTATTAGGAAGGAAATATAATTTGATGAAATGCAGAAAATTGAAGAAATGATTTAAATTATACTTAAAAAATTATACAATATTTAGAATACATGCATTCATACTTATCGAAATGTACCAGATTCGTATAAATGATTAATACATGTTTTTTTTTCCTCATCGGTCTTTTCATTCTTCTGTCTTATTTTTCTTCTTTAGGGGCCATACACAATGCAGTATTTGTCTATATATAATTTTTTCTTCTTCTTATTGTAAAGCCTATCTTTGAAAGTTGCTCTTATTCTGTTCGTTATAATATTTGAGGCAAACGTTCAGAATAGTTATGAAAAGTGCAGTTAAATTACTTCCTAAGCTTATGCTGCCACTGTGCACGTCTTCTTTCTATAGGTATTCTATCTTCTATTCTGTCTCACATTGAGCGTTTCAACATTTCATAGTGTTAACCTCTAATAATGTGACCAAAGTATTCCAATTTTTACCTCATAATTCTTGTTCTTTGTTTTCTCGTCTTCATATTTTCTATTGATTCAATTCGCGATAAATACACATCTAGACTACGTTCTGGTTATTCATTATACGTTGACTCAACAATAGTTGAGGCTTCTGCCTCATGTAACAACATCGGCGTTTTGAGCTTTTGATTAACGGTTTCATATCAGAAAATACAAATATTTCTCAAACACAGATTTAACTTTTTGGAATTGATGCATTTCAGCAGTTGCCTTTTGGAATCGATCCATTTCAAAAGTTGATTTTTCGATACTTTTCCTGTTTTTGTTGCATTTACATAGATTTCGAGATATAAAGATTTGCTCATTACCATATTCTTGGAGTTTATTTTACGCCAACATATTTCTAGTATCACTTTGAGATTATCCGCATTCTGTGACAACCAAAGTATCATGAGCGTATCTAATGTTATTGATGAGTGTTTCGTTGATCTCAATTCCCATAATTCGATTGAAGAGGTTTTCTTTATAAATCTCATGAACAATAGACGAAACATAATTCTCTGATCTTGTTTTCTCAATGCTAAATAATACTGTTTAAATCAAGTACAGATTCTTTATTATTCCAATATGTTTGTCAAGTTGTATCAAACCCTATCTAATACCTTCTCATAGTCTATGAAATCCAAGAAAATACATCGTTGTTACTCTGTTCTGGAGGTATCCGAAAGCATTTTATTACTAGTTCGAGAAACCATTTCTGAACTGTCGCTATATAGCGAAGCAAATTTTCCACTTCTTCCGTTCTTTTTATGTGAGAGGTTATTTATACAAGGTGAGTTATAACTATTGAGACATAGGATAAGGGAGATTGTTTGGATCAAAATATGGCGATAGAACTACATATGCCTCAATGAAATATTGCTGTGGAAAAAGATACAGGGCGTTAAAATTGAATTGTTTTTGAGTTTTTCGCTAATAATTTCACTGTATAATTTATCAATTTATTATTTTATGTATATTCTACATTTTGTACAGGGGGCGCCACGTGAATGATTCCTAATGATGAAATCGACTGGTTACTTTCTTTGATGAAACTTTTCAGTGATTTTGATTAGAAAATATGACATAAACATCATTTCTACGTAATATTGGTACTCTGGTTTAAACACCAACTTCTATGCCTTCTCTAATTATTTTATTAAAAAACTTTCGGACTACAAACAAAATTATTATTATATCCCCTTATGAAGTTAGCCGCATTTTCTATTTTCACACAGAGTTCGTCTCTTGAGTTAATATCATTCGCATAAACTAAGGACCCCATATGTCCTAAAACATAAAAATGAAGGGGCTTATATTTAGACTTCTTGGTGGCCATTAAAAATCACTTCATCTGCCAATCCATCGTTGAGGAAATATGTCACTTAGATGATTTCTAACAACTAGTGGGAAGTGAGGTGGAGCTCCATCATGCATAAACCACATTTTCTTCTTACAGCTAGTGACAGATTATCCAAAATATAACTAAAATAATTACCCATAAAAAATTAGAATCTTCACTTTAATTTGGAGGCAGAACACATGACTCTAGTAGTTGGTCGCGTATAATGCCACACCAAATCAAAAACGGCGAGCAGAAGTGCCATGTGCATATATCAGCTGCACAGATATAGGAATAAAAATAAGATGCCACGCTACTAACTTTTTAAGTAGTTTTAATTGTCTTGATTGTAATATTTCTTTCCCTAAACTTCAATTTCCTTTTCTGTTTTGGGTTTTATGATATATTATTCAATCTAGTATATTTTATAACTAACATATTAGAATGAATCTGACGGATCTTACGCGGCATAATCATGTCATTATATTAGTTTTCGCATGATTCCTGTACTAACTATAATTTTGTGTTTCGGATGCAAATCCACTAGAGTACGGAAACATTCTGAAATAGTAAAAGGTGTTGTACTGAAATCCTCAAATTCGTACAGAATTTTAATTACCATAAGCCAACTAGTTTCGACTTACAAAGTCATCTTCAGGACAGGTAAGCAGTCAGTTAAAGAAAAAACAGGACGAACAAAATTATAAATTAACAGAAAACAGTTTAACTAAAATTAACTGTCTCGACCCTTCCTCCGTGGAATCTACTCATATTAGTGTTTTAAATGGAACTCACGGTTTCTAGTTAATACCACAATATAATAAAAATTGTTAAAAGTTCTAAACAATTGACAATTGTTTCGATAAATCAATATCATCGTCAGAATGACAGAAGTTACATTTCATTTGATGCCTACCTGATGTTTCGTAGCTATTTTTGGCTAGACCAAGAAGTGACCTAACTGGTGATTGACTTAATATATGTTAATAGAAAAAAAGAAGAAGATGTGATATTACAAATATTGAAGCTTAGATATTATTAGCCCTATGGTGATATCCTGGATATCGTTTTTCCAATTAAGATCAGTATAACTGTGCAATGATATAGCAAACCAGGAAAACTATATCTGCTGATCTTTACAATTATCACTTAAGAAGACAGTTTATTGTCTTGGAATTCATATACGCAAAACATCTACTTGACACCAATTATTCATTGACACCTAACACAAAACTAGAAGTGCTGCATATTTGTGAAAAGAAACAAGAACTGGATTTCCTTGAACAATTGGAAATTAGAAGTTATTTAAGAAACCCACAATATGAAGTTGTCAATGAACAGTTATATCTAGGGAGTTCTCCACTAATAAACTGTCTTCTTAAGTGATAATTGTGAAGATCAGCAGATATAGTTTTCCTGGGTTTCTATGTCATTGCACAGTTATACTGATCTTAATTGGAAAAATGATATCCAGGATATTACCATAGGGCTAATAATATCTAAGCTTCAATATTTGTAATATCACATCTTCTTCTTTTTTCTATTAACATATATTAAGTCAATCACCAGTTAGGTCACTTCTTGGTCTAGCCAAAAATAACTACTAAACATCAGGTAGGCATCAAATGAAATGTAACTTCTGTCATTCTGACGATGATATTGATTTATCGAAACAATTGTCAATTTTTTAGAATTTTCAACAATTTTTATTATATTGTGTTATTAACTAGAAACCGTTAGTTTCATTTAAAACATTAATAGAAAACAGTTTGTTTAGTTCTTTCGTCGTGTATTGTTGTTTGTTGTTTTCTGTTAATTAATTATTAAGTTTTTTCTTTAACTGACTGCTTACCTGCCCTGAAGATAACTTTGTAAGTCGAAACTAGTTGGCTTATGGTAATTAGAATACTTTACGAATTTATGAAGTTCATTACAACACCTTTTCTCACTTTATAATTTTTTTATTAGCATATTGAGTGAATCAGGACTAACGTCTCTTATAGATAAACAACACACTGTGTCATATTTATTTCACAAGATACGAGTACTTATGAATGCCAGGGTTGGCTATATTTGAATATAATTTTCGAAATAACAGGGTATTCCACAAAAGTATACCGGATCAATGCTTTGTGTTTTCGAAATAGATATAAGGAAGTATATTATTTATCTGATAAGACTTATTCGTGATTTATTCTGTGCATAAATATTATGTTTTGTACAGGGGGATTATGTCGTCAAATAAAATATTTTGTTGAGATAATCCAGCCGATGTTGCAGAAATTCATAAAATTTTATTGGATGATGATTCGGACAAAACTGATGCACGTACCTTCAAAAATACAGTTCATGATTTAGAAGAAGAAGAATCGGACACAGATGCATCTGAACACATCGAAGAATAGATAGACGACTCAAAGACAGAACACAGTGACACAAATGCGTCTGAACAAATTGGGGAACAAATGGTCATTTATATCTTATTGGATTTTACAAAGGAGGACTGATGAAACTCGGAGAATTATGGACTACTGACAGTTTTGGAGTCGAGATATTTCGACTGACAATGAGTTTTCAACGGTTTTTGTTTTTATTTCGAATGTTGAGGTTTGACGATCACCAAACTCATCCTGAACGAAAACAAATTGACCGTCTTGCACCTATACGGGATCTGTGAAAAATTCGTATAACACTGTCAATGATGTTACTGTATTGGGGCCAATGTAACAATAGACAAGAAGTTGGAAGATTTTAGTGAGCGATGTCCATTCATTCAGTACATCCCATTAAAGCCTACCAAATACGGATTTAATATATTCGCAGCTATAGATTCGATGATGTTTTATAACTGCAATTTTTAAATATATGCAGGTAAATCACCTGAAGGACTTCATCAACATAGTAAGAAGAATTGAAGGAAATTAAGCACAGGCCCATCTGATCTAGTATGTTTGCCTTTAGAGAAGAAGGAACCATGGATTCCTATGTTCCTCAAAAGAAGCAAAAGAAAAAGAACGTGTTATTGATACCCAGTTTACATATGGGTAACACCATTGATGAAGTATTAGGTAATAAACCCAAACCCGAAATTATCACTTATTAAAATGCCCATAAATTAGGGGTTGACATGGTCGATAAAATGTGTTCATCTTATAATGTAAAAAGAGGGACTAGAAGATGGTCAGTCGTCGTACTATTTTCATTACTCAATGATGGAGGTATAAATTCCGAAATCCATTTTATAGGAAATGAAAATAATGTCGACGCCGACTATTTTTGCGACAACTAGGAAATGACCTAATTGAAGCTCAGTTGATAAAACGGTCCTTAATTCCAAAAATACCTAACTCATGTTCTTCAAGGATTGTAGATATATTACTAAAGAAGCCAAACATCACCAGAGAGCCACCAACAGAAACTGTCATCAGTAGAAAGCGTACATTGTTCATCAACAGAAATAAGACGATATACTAAGTATAAATGTAAATTGTGTGGACAATATTTATGTCTACAGCATTGTGCGTTTGTTAATCCTGGTGGATGCACAACAGGCGATGATGAAAATAGTGAATGAGTATTTGTAATGATGAACTTAATTTTAGTTTGTTTTGAATATTAATATTTTTATTTCACAAAGTTTCTCACGTTTGTGCAAGTATTTATTGATGAATTATAATTTTATTAACCATCAATGACCCAAAACAAAGAATCTGATCAATTTTAAGTAACGCATCTATATTTGTTAAATTATTTGGCTCGACTATCGGAGTATTAAAATCATGCTCAAAATGTTTTTCTTTCAGAACATGCAGATTTTGCTCTTACCAATAATGGCTATTTCGCCACATAAATACCCCTCGTCTGTTGAAAGTTGCTTCACCGGTGAACATAATATTCTTAATAAAATTATTGAGAATACGTTGGCAGAATTGGAACCATCGTGAGAGAAACAAATTTTGAAATTATAGACTGCTGAAAATGCTATTCGAACAAAAATTTTATCTTCTTGGATAGGTGTTATTTGTTTTGGAGGACTACCTTGATTTTTATTGAGAAATGACCCGGTTTCACCCAAACAATGAAATAGATTGGAAAACATTCTGTGATTTGGATTTGGTTGCTTTCTGCCTGGATATATCAAGTCATACCTTCTGGCTGTAGAGCGGCCGAAAAAATATTCTTGTGCGTATACACAAATCGTATTCCGCATTTCTTCATTCGTAGAATGATTGTGGCGAAGCAAAAAATCAACAATTGACTTTAAACTCGCAGCAAAATTTATTCACTGACAAGAAATGTCAGTTGCCAGCAACAAATATCTGACTGTCCAACGCACACTCTTCATAAACGAAATAGTGGAAACAGTTAAAGAAGTATTAAAGAATCTGAAAATCGCAGCGTCTCCTGGAATTGAGAAAATATGCCCTAAGTCTATAAAAATTGCGCAGACGGTCTAGCACCCCCACTATCCAACCTTATGTCCAGATCACTGAAAGAAAAATCCATTCCTACCTCATGGAAATCAGGAAAAGTTTCGCAAATCTATAAAAATGGAAATAAAATGCTTTCGACGAATTATCGGCCTATAACGGTTCCACAAACCTCAGTTGAAATTATGGAGAGAGTAATCGTTAACGAACTTGTTCTATTTTTGTTAGACAATAAAATCATTCCAGATTCCCAGCATGGTTCTCTACTTAATCTATTAGTAACCAGTAATCTTCTAACTGCTCTTAACGACTGGACATTATATTTAGATCATTACGAACCTGTGGATGTGGTATACATATATTTTTCTCGAGCCTTCGATAAGGTATCAATTAAAAAGCTACTAGCGAAATTGGAACATTTATGAGTGCGTGGTAAGCTGTTGGCATGGCTGAAGAAAAATTTATTATGTCGAATTTTCCAAGTACAATATGAGGATAACTCAAGTAATTCCCGTGAAGTGCGCAGTGGGGTACCTCAAGGTTCCATTTTGGGTCCTATCCTTTTCCTGACATACGCTTCTGACTTAACTGCTAAGTTTAAATGCAAAAACAAATCGTTTGCCGATCACATGAAATTTTACCATTGCCTGATATTAAAAACTCTATTCAACAATCCATGTGTTACATATTATCTTGAATCAGAGCCTATAAAATCTGTTCCGGAAGTCAGTGATCTGGGTGTCATAATTAATACAGGTCTGGGTTGGTCCTCACAGACTCGAAAAGCGGTTAACCGGGCAAACTCAGCTCTGTACTTGATATCTAAGGCATTTCCAAGAATGAGTCCAGGCTTGTTCTTCAGGCTATACAAAAGTTCCGTCCGACCTCACTTAGAATTTGGTTTGATCTCCGCATCTCAGACGTGATATAAATCTTATAGAGGGAGTTCAATGTAGAGCTACAGACTTGCCACTAAATTTTTCTCACTTAAACTATGAAACAAGACTAAGCAGGCTCAGGCTGACAACACTATCAGAAAAGAGAGACGGGTGATGTCATTACAACGTTTATGATTCTAAGAGATGACTTTTGAGACACTTCTAACTTTGTTACATCAAATGAAGATAACAGGTTAAGAGGTCACAATTGTAAATTGAAAAAACAATCATTTCGATCTAGTGTTAGGCAAAACTTTCTAGTAAATAGAGTATTCCATGAATGGAACAATTTAAGTAGTGATATCGTATCCGCTCCTTCTCTGAATAGCTTCAGGAATGGGCGGGACAGGTGTTCTTGGTGTTGGTTGAACTTGATTAGTGATTTATAATTCTATTGTTCAAATCTCAATTTTTTTAAGCTAAGTTTGTGAAATTAGTTCTACTAACTTATTAGTACCTATGTAATTTGAATTTGTAATTTAGCCGTATAAGCTTTGCTTTGGCTCGTAATACCTGTGTGATAATAATAATATTTGAAATCCCCTTCCAAGACACTGAACTGTTCAACTGCATTTTTCTCGACCACTGATAAAAATATCGCGTTTAAACAAGTGAACCAATACTAGGTAGTAATGATTATGTTATACTTTCTAATCAGAATCACTAAAAAGTTTCGTCAAAAAAAGTTACCAGTCGATTTCACCATCAGGAATCATTCAGGCCCCCTGTAACAAAATGTAGAATACTATATAAAATAATATTCTCTATTTAAAATTATGCCTCTGTGCCGATTTTGATAACAATTAACAAATTATACAGTGCAATTATTAGCGAATAACGACAATTAAAAATTGAACTCTAACGTCCTGTATCTTTTTTCCACAGCAATATTTCATTATTGCATATTTGGTTCTATTGCCATACTATGGTCCAAACAATCCGCTATTTGCCTATGTCCCAAAAGTTATGACTCACCTTGTACAACAAAACTCGAATTATTGTTTACAGTAATCACACAATAACCCAAGTAACCCTACCCCGCTAGTAGGGTTAAGTGGAATTAACTCGTTCCATAACCTATTCAACTTTTCGAAAGAGGTTAGTTGCATCGAATCAAGTGAACCAACGCAAAATTATAAAAGTTGGTTGTCGATCACGAACCCGATTAAATTTTCAGTAAATACCTCATGTTGTGCTCGTAGTTTATTCCCGTTTGCTTCTTCTTTGTCTCAACATATCTCATATTTATTTGTGACACAAATTGTTGAATATGAAGCTACTATGGAAATATTATTATGTACTTATGATATTTATATGATTTTATGAGATAATATGAGAATTTTGCATTCTAATTCGTCTAGTATGCTTGATGATATTCAAAATTTTTATTGAGTTATTTGTTCAATGTAATGAGCAGTCAATTTAGTTTACTTTTCCGCTTATTGAAAAAAATAAATCGTTAATTTATCTATGCTAGGTTTTCGTTTTTAACAATGCGCTAATTAAACTAATGTATCTTTACCTATTTCGCCTACTGAATGTCCGGCAAAATAATCCGGCGAAATTCCCAGAGAAGATAATAGATTTGTTAGTGCTATTTGAATTGCTGTAACACCACACATACTGACTTGGACGTCATCCATAACTATCGATGATTCTTCCATAATCAATTCCAATAAATTAATTCCATGAGGCTCTAGAGTTTTTGAGCATCGTTCTATACTATCTCTAAATACTTCAATATGCATAAATTGTTTTCCCATACCAATCCATTGGCTACCCATGCCGGTGTATATGAACCATATAGGTCTTTTTTCTGCGGAATACCTTTCAATTTCTTTGATATTGCTACTTCCAAGAACAGTATACCTGAAGAGATAGATTGGTAAATTAAAAACTTGAATTGTTTCCAATATGCAAAGTATTTCAATGAAAACTATCCACCCCATATAAATAATAATTGGAAAAATATATACGATAATAGTTATTTAACGAACGAGTGTAATAATAAGAGAAAATAACAATAGAGCGAGCGAAGTGAGCGCGTTAAAATTCGAGATTGTTAATCGCCATTTTAATTCACGAGTTCTTTACAAAGCTTTTCCGTCGACCGTACTTTTCAAGAAAAAACATGTTTTATTCTCAATTTTTATTTATTTAACGATAAACAACAATCACTATGTCCTATTTATATTAACTCTATTCAAAATTACTTTACCTTACTGGTAGCTGTATTATTATAAATATTAATATTCGAAATTTGACAATTATTGAAATTGAAGGGAGGAATTGATAAATTATTATCTGGTGTATAGCATTTTGAAAAATGTATATCTAAGTCTTCTTGGACTTCTTTAATATATGAAGTAACTACTTTGACTAGTTTTAGTGGTATTTTTCCCCAAGAGTTTTTTAGCCGTCTCAAGTTTATTTTGCAGATAATTATCTATATAACCTTCTGCTACAGTAGTAGATTTCCAACCACCAAGTCTTTTAATAGCTGAAAAATCTGCACCACTATTACATAGTAGGTATCGAGGCAGAAGAACGTCTAAAACAATGCCCAAGTGTAGAGATGTGTAGAGATAATTTCAAGAATTTTGCAATAACGGACGGCAATTTAGAAAAGGTATTTATGCCAACGGGCTATGTGGAACATTTGTTATTCTCATAAAAAACGAGAAATCGTTCATGTGGAGTGTGTGCCGGTCTTAAAGAAATATAGTATTTTATTGTATTGAGAATATTTGCTTCATTAACTACTATGGCAAATGTTCTATTTGTGTGTGTTTTTGAAGCTTTTACTGTGACAAGAAACTTTGATCCTTAGTCTTGAAGGAGCATCACAGATGAATTTCTGTACTTGTTCTTTTTCAAGTACTGTTGATTTCTTTGACACATAACCTGTTCTTTTTTGCTTGATAATAGTTATTTGTATGCTTAGGCCGCGAAATACCTTTTTAACGTACCTAAAGAATAGTTATCGCCGATGCCACTTGCGGCCGAGGCAAGATAAGCTTGAGGTCGTTAGAAAGTTTCGCGGCCATGGCATACACACTATTTTTCGTGCAAGCGTTAAAATTTTTAAACTAGATAATTGTAAATAAATATATTATTGCTCTAAAATCAACAGCAGTTCAATTTATTTAACAATGTTAACGTGTGCTATGGAAACGATATGTTTCAATATGTACAAAATATTTTGACAGTCTTGACAAAACGCAAAACGTCTGATACTGATAACGATATTCCAGTACCTTCCACTCCTCCTGAACTCAAAAGCGTTGTAAATTCGGCGCTTTCCGTTTTAATACCCGAAAAATCGAAACGGCAGTACGAAAAATGTTATGGCGAGTTTAAAGATTGGTGTGACAAACAGGATATTAAGACGATGTCTGAAAACATCTTATTGGTTTATTTGATGCAGAAATCAAATGTTGTAAAAAGTATTCGTCCTAAATAATATAAGTACTTGTGTATTTGTTGGTATTCAATAAAAAATAAGCCTTGCCTTTGTAGTATTCTCGAAATGTCAGATTTGAAAGTGATATTCAAATTTGGAAGTGCCGTTTGTTTTCGCAGCCGTTGCTATGGGTAACGGCTGCGAAATTAAATTTCGCGGACTGTGCTGAGAACGCGAAATACTGACTTCGCGTGCAATTGCACGAAAACATAATTAACTTAATATATTTGCATATAACAATGTTTGACTTTAGACTTAAGGTTGATTTTAGCATCGAATATTTGGGCAAGAAACTTGCAATTAGTCCTTTTCGGCAATATTTGAAAAATATGCCAACAGCACAAATTCTGAATATCGCATTATTTCTCTATCGTCACACCATGCAATGAATTCGGCGTATGTTTTCCCGTATAACAGTTTGCTTCAGTTAATCAGTAAACTTAATGATATTACATTGGCAGTTTCTGCCACTTCTGGTGGAGTTAAATTGAATTTTTCGTCAATATCCATCTTTTGATTTTACAATATACGTATAATTTAATGAAATTATAACAATAACATAAATAATGACATACATTGACAGATAGTACCAACACAGCTACTTGATTTCAAATGTTTCAGTAGGTAACTATATCTATGTTTGGTTGGATACATTACAGGTCACTGCCAATATAAATGTATAAGAGCAATGTACGTTGCGTTGCAAATAATAAAATAGTTGATAAATATAAAATCATTCATTAATAGGGGTCATTAATGAGTGCGTTAAAATACATCATGAATGCACGATCGACGGAAAATATTATATAACTTTTCCGCATACTCCCTATTGTCACCCCACCCACTTTTTAAATGCAAAATCCTGTAGGTACAGTTTCGCATTTTTTTATTCTCCTATAGAAAGAGACTCCAAAAATGCATGAAAATTTTAATAAAAGTGAACCATTTGGGAATTACGGATAATTTCATTTTACTTATAGAAACAGTTTAATTCTTAACTTCTTAAATTAGCATAACAGCAACGAATTATTGAATTCAACTATTTCCATGCAATAACACAATCGAGATTCAAAAGCTTTTCGCACATGAGTTTATTTTTGCACATTCTTGAACAATTTGCTGACGTGGCATATCATCTGCTTATCCAACGACCAGGACCAGGAAAGTTTCGTTTAAGGAGGTGTCCTCAGCAAAGCTTCTGTACTATTATCATAATTTTCGAAAATTCGTGTTATTCCGACAACAACTTTGGCGAGTAATGGTAGATAAGATTCGCCAAACAGATATATCTGGATTGTCGTTCAGTCATCAATTCACAATGCTGAAGATGCCGCGCCGGTCGAAATCGTTTTTATATAGCTCTTGCACTAATTTAATTTTGTAAGAATGGAATTTGTGTTGATGTAAAATGCTAAATACCCTCTGCATCAGAAATGTGTGATATTTACTGTTGTTCCTGCAACGTAAGTTATCCTAACACACTTCCATAGCCTTTTACTTGTCAATGTGAATTTGACACATTGCTTAAAAACGTCAAACAACAGGTTTTCAGTCAATATCTTTTTGTTCCAGGAAAAACAGTATTAATTGGTTGAGTACAGCCCTTCAGGCATTAAGATTAACAGGTCAATTTGAAATTATGCGTAACTACCTAATTATTTAATTTATTCTTTTAGTATTAAACATTTTTCGAATCCCCATATATAGAAGAGTTCAAGAATGTACAGGGTGCTTTTTTTAAAAAAATGGATGACAATAGAGAAAAAGAAAAGAAAGTACATACAAGCAAAGAGATGTCCCCATTTTTGCAGAAGAGCATTTAAAAATTTGGCTTAACGTTTAAAACAAAACGGATCCGTTCAACCTAAACGAAATTCTACACGACGGCGAAAAAACAATACAGAATTTGATGGAATAAATGATTTGGATTCATTATTGCAGGTCCACAAGTTAGTGTAAGAAAACTAGCTTGCGAGTTAGGAACTTCTAGGTATTTTATTTTGAAATGAAATCATTTTCATCCGTATCGTGTATTTCTTCATCAAGGAATAAAAGCTACAGATTACGATAAAAGACTGGATCATTGTTATTGGCTTAAGTATCTACTGAATGGAAATCCAAATTATTTATCAAATATAATGTGGTCCAATCAAGCCATATTTTCCAGTAATGGATCTGTAAATAGACATAACATACTGGATACAACAAAATTTTAACCAGGGTCGCTGGTCAGTTAACGTATGGTGTGGAATTAAAGTTGGAAAATTACATGTCCTTTCGTTTTTGATGAACATTTAAATGTTCCTTTAGCGGTACGGCAAAATATGTGGATACAAGAAGATGCCCAGTCCGCTTCACAAATGAAGTGATGCATTTGTTAAACAAACAATATGAGTATAGGTGGATAGAAAGAGGTAGCATATTCCCGTGGCCGCCAAGATCTCCCGACCTTACTCTGTTAGATTTTTATCTATGGGGTCGAATTAAAGATTAAATATCTCAAATAAGACTTGCAAATAGAGCAGATCCTATTTAATGAATACAAAACGTAATTGACAGTATTCCCAGGGCTGAAATAGAAGCTGATGTCTTTTCTACCACGCTGAGATTAAATATCTGCATCGGAAAAGTTGGAAAGCATTTGGAGCAGTATCTTTAGATAACTTTACTAGGTCAATGTAGTTTAATTTTGTTGTTTCTGGTATGTAACTAATTGTTGGTTATTATTACAATGATACTGAGTTTTTAAAAATCATATCCTATTATTTTTTCTAGTATCTTCGCTTAGAAAATAGATATTGAGATGCACCATTGCATTTTAAATTCCATCCTCTTCCATGTAAAGCACTAAAAAATATGGCATCGTATTTGAAGATTCCCAAAAAAAGTTGAATATAATCAATTATGCAATCACCGTCACCTAGTAACCGTTAAAATCACTGAAATTAAACGATAGGAGTAACGGTGGAGTAGAAAACGATAATCATTTCCAGCAGTTTCTCGTATGCGAGTTTGTAACACCGATTTTTTTCTCTAAATTGTACGATAAATAGTTTCTGAGATGCACTGGGTTACCTCTCTTAATAAGGCACCTCATAGTATTTGATAAATGATAAATTAAATATCAGCAGCAAGTATGTTGAGGAGTAGTTGTTTTCAATTTAGCCTCAAAAGTGTATATAAAATGATTATTTTTTGGAGTTTTGTCAAATAGTATATCTTGAACTGAAATTCTTCCTATCAGTCCCCTTTTCTTGTCCTTTTTATCATTGCTTTTTTCCTATATAAATCTTAAAATCCAATGAGAATTATATTGTTGAATATTTATACGTCCCATCTATGACGAGACATGCTTTAATATTATTATCATTCTTTGTAACAACGCAGACAAGTTTTAATTCAGTCTCC
This sequence comes from Galeruca laticollis, assembly GCA_963921935.1. Taxonomy (NCBI): domain Eukaryota; kingdom Metazoa; phylum Arthropoda; class Insecta; order Coleoptera; family Chrysomelidae; genus Galeruca; species Galeruca laticollis. The sequence continues at coordinate 80,703,334 of OY998183.1, forward strand.
AGTTTACAATTTCTGAAATAAGTTTGCAAAGAAGAACGTACGTCATTAAGGAATGGTGGTCAATGTATAAATAATCTATTTAAATCTACCTTGAATAAATAAATTTAAGTTGTTCACGACAACCACGTATTTTAACTCACCCCCTGTAATCATGCCCGTCAACGTTGCGTTTATGAATTTCATCAAGTAAAGTAAAACATTCTTCGTCAAGAGTATATTTCTGAAGTTTATCCAGAAAGCTGTTTACTGCTTCTTCAGTTCTTCCAGATACTTCTACTAATCTGTGTTGATATTTGAATGGCGTCTTGAGTCTTGGAGTTGCTGGTTTTAAAACTGTATGAGCATTGGCTCCAAATAATCCAAATGAGTTTATTCCTACCAAACCATCTTGAATATTGATATTACTTGTCACGACCTAGGGGAGAAAAAAAAAAGATTGTATTAGTTTTACCTTCCAGTCACTTCATTTCAGAAAGTGAGATATACTCTTTATATATGTTGGAGACTTATATCCAATTTTGTTTTAAAATGTTGAGTCCCATTCAATTGCCATCTTATTATAGGAACAATTTCATTGCCGTTGGGGCAAATAAAGTCGATTTGTGTGCTATCTCAGCGGCGATTTAAGTAACCCTTAATAGGCTTTTCCAGCGCTGATTGTTCAATTATTTCCTAAATCTCTGGTCTGTTTCATTGTAAAATCCATAATTTTTTGAAGAGTGATGAAAGCACGAAAGAAATGTTTTGTTTTTCTTTCTTGCAAAAGTTCCTCAAAATTTCATATCTTAATAATGAATTATAGTATTTCTAATAATAGAATTTTCACTCAACTTCCAGCTCATTAAGCAAATCAGCGAATATTTTTTAAAGTTTTTTTTGCATTAATAATTACAATTCCTTAAATAGATATCATTGAGTTTATTTGTTGTGGTTATTTGTTTTCATGTTTTCCATTGGATTTGTTATGCCGGCTTTATACACTCGCCGAGACAGCTCCTGACAGGTCGAGATCGAGTTTGTATATTAGACCGAGAGTTAGTGACATATTTTCGGACGTGTTTTTCTCAGGGAGTATATTGAAGCCTCGATATTCTAAGGATAATAAGCCATATAAAAAAGAATAATTTTGTATTCTTCATATATTTTAAAAGGTAAATTTTATTTCCAAATTAAGTGTTTTTATACAATTTCTAGCAGGCTGCCAAGTGCTTTAAGATGGAATTCAATGAAAAAGCTACTGAAAAAGTCGTTGGCATATCGTTTGCGTGAAAGGTTGCAATGGATAGGTGTAAATGTTTGTAAAAAAATTATTTATCCGCGTTTCGGAACAGTCTGTCATTGAGTAGTCTTATATGTTTATGCTATACGTGAGCTAAAAAATGGCATATCGTATGCGCATATCTAAGGGCTCTGCGTATTAAAAAAATCTAGTAATTTTTTCAGGAACACGGAATTATTAATTAACATATGGCTTTTTATAGTTAGAATATCCATACCTCAATATACACCACGAGTAATACTGTAAGAAATCACGTCCGAAAATCTGTTACTAACTCCCAGTCTATATGACGCCTTGCCTCCATCTCTCCTTTATTCAATAGTGCCGCTCGAATCCAAACAGTGAATGATTGGGTGGGTATTCAACACGTATTTTTGAAAATACTTCCCATCATTTCGATCTCCTTGAGTGCTTTCAAATTTCTACAAAGCATCGTTTCAGCTCATCCATTAGATTTTTGAATCCAGAATATACTAGATACATCACAACAAAGAGAATTACGTATAGAAATCTCATAGATGTCAAGCCATAAGAGCGAAATGACTCAGTCAATATAAATAAAAAATTCACTGTATTATTTAATATTACCTTGAGGGAGCCATCGCTAATACCGGGTATTGTTGTATCTAAAGGCTCATAATTTATATTTTTTGGGATAATTCCAGTTTCGAAAGCTATCATAACTTTAGTCATGTTTGCCAAACCAGCACCAGCTTCGCAATGTCCCATGTTTGATTTCACAGATCCGATGAGAAGAGGTTGCTTCCTCTTTGCGAACATTATAGAAAGTGCTCGGGCTTCTTCACGGTCTCCAGCCTGGGTACCTACAAGTTGATTTTAATTTATCTCTACTGTAAATTGGAAAGAGTTCTAGCCAAGTGCTTCCGAATAAATTTAAATCACTATTTTAGGAGGTCGAACTTCTGACTTTATGTTTTATCAATAATATATATTTATATAGTTTATATTTGTTTCAAAAATACTACTTATTTAGAATACACGGATTAATATATATTTTCCAATCAACAGAAATTGATGATGATATTCGAATTACGAAACTGCAACATAAAAAGATTTAGGGAAATTTTTGGTCGGAAATACATAAAAAAAATCTTACCCGTTCCATGCATTTCAACGTAAGAAACATCGTCAATATTAACGTTGGCTTTGGAATAAATTTCTTGCATTAATCTGCACTGCATTTTACCAGATGGAAAACTAGGTCCTTGGCTTTTATACCCGTCAACATTAGTCTTGGATCCCAGTACTGTTGCATAAATTCTTCTACTATTACATCTTTTTTGTAGAAGATAGGTACATACTATTTCTGATCTAACGAATCCATCTCTCTCTTTACCGAAAACTTTACTTTTTCCTTCCCAGCTGAGGACTTGTTGAACAGCATATTCTCTAGTTTCGGCAGGCGACAAGACAATATGAGCTCCTCCTACTATTGCATTCTCTATTTCGCCCGATTTCATTTTTTCGTAAGCTAGTGCAAAAGCGTACATCGAAGCAGAGCAACCTGTGTCTACTGCTAAACTTGGTCCTTTGAAGTCAAAACAGTATGAAATCGTATTAGGGCAGTGATACATAGAAATCATCAAATAGAATGGAAATTGTGGATCATCTGGAGTGGATCCCGGGTGCATGATTGAAATTCCCACAAATACTCCTGCAAAAATGATAACGTTATTCTTCTTATCATCGTCAGTATTTATAATGCCAAGTGCCTAGAACAATTTTATTCGAACAATTAATTGAAAATAGTATTGAAAGACAGACCCAAAGTTTTATTCTAAAAATACACTGAAATATATCCAACATCTTATTTCATATTTTCTCTACATTTGCGATGAAAAGGTTGTCGCAACTTATTTTCATACTTTTCGGGCTATTAACTACAAGCTTCCTCCCTCCATTTTTCAGCTTTCCTAATTCGCCCATAGTCATAAAATGAAAATTAAACATAAGGTGTGTTCCGTTATTCACTGAATTCTCTTTTAGTACGAACTCAATATACAATGTACAACTGGGTAATTACTTATCATTGACTTCCAATATCATAGACATATTCTTGAATATTAATCTATCATTGACAATTTTTTTCAGCAAACACAGTTAACAGTAATAGTGAGGATTGCTAGAATTCAAAACAAAATAAAAACGTTGATTCAAAACATATCACAGCCGAGAGTAACTTATTAGAATAGTTTATTGTTCTTTTATACAAAGTACATGAACAAGGAGTCGGTTATATAGTAAATATGAAATACATATATACTCCTTAACTAACATGATAGATAAAAGGTATTACAAGAAACAATGACATAAAATTTACATGTTTTTAAAGACAGCGTACAGCACATAATAGTCCAGCAATAGAGAAGAGCAGAAAAAAAAAATACAAGACAAACGCATAATTCCCATAACTAATCCTATACTATAAATTGTTTATGTAGAGATACTGTGGATATCTAATCATTAATAATGAATGATCTAATTTTCATTGCTCCGCTGATAAAACCATGCAATTGCTTCAATAGTAAGAGATCGTTTGAATTAAGAAGGCAATCTAGATCGTCTGAATGCTTTCGTCTTCCTATGACTGTATTTCTCAATCCAGCATACAATGGGCAGTCAAATATGATATGTTCCAGGCATTCATTGGCCTGCTGGTTACATATTGTACACATCTGGTCGGTTTTTATTGTATGAGAGGAGTTATTCACATATAGGTATAAATACTGTGAATTTGCTGTGCGCAGTTGGGCTGTTAATCTTTTAATATAAAGCGGTGACGGTCCACTTAAATAATTGTAACTATTATTATTTTGCAGAAAGAATTTATATGTAGGGTGGTGAATACTAAGTAATATTTTATTCCAATCATTTTGCATGTTTTTAGCTAGATGTTCGGCTAATACAATATGTTTAAAATTTTCATTGATACAGTCAGTGTTAAGGCCAGCATTATATGGACAATAAATACTGACAACATTAATCAACTGAACAAACCAATTGTATTTGTGATGACCATATCCAGAGTTATATAATTTTATTAATCGAAATAATGCTCTATAGGGGTACCTTGAGTGATTTTGAGATTTTACCCTGATGAAGTATTCAATTGCTTGTTTTATTAGATAATATTCTAGCCTACACAGATTGGCTTCGACTCTTATTATATAAGCGGCAGTAGTTCTCTGGAGGAATAGGAGGTTTTTCCAAAAAGACGTCTGTATTTTCTCAGTTTGATCCAGATAACGCAGACCCCATATATTACTGGCATATGTGAAAGTGGGTATGACGACATTGTTATACAGAGTCTTAATAGACTGAAGAGAAGATAATTTTTGCAAGTTTATAGTTGAAAGTACAGTACCTTGAGTAATTCTTGCTTTTCGTTCTCGTGATTTAAAATTATTTAGAAACAGTCCATTGAAAGTAAAGACCACTCCCAAATATTCATAAGTGTTTGAGATTTCTATTGGGTTGTTAAGGTATGAAAACGTGGGTTGTTTTCCAATATTGGGGCTCCTTCGGAATATAACTAGTTTTGTTTTTTCTGTATTTACCTGAAGCTTGAATGTGTTGCAGTATGATTCTAAAATCCTCAGGCCCTTTTCCATTTGTATTTGCGACTCTGCAAACAGTACCAGATCGTCAGCGTATAACAACATCCGTATGTTATCCCCTTCATCAAGAGTAACTCCCCTACTGCCTTGGTTCTGAAAATAATTATCAATATCGGAAATGAATATCGCGAATAGTAGTGGGCAGAGCGGATCCCCCTGTAAAACACCTTGGGTTATTTGTACTCTCTCTGAACTGTTACCTTCTTGTTCTATAAACAGTGCTGCTTGTTTGTATATTATTTTTAGTATTCTAGTAATTTTTGCACTTATTCCGTTTGAATATAATTTTTCCCAGAGTATATGATGGTCTAACGAATCAAAAGCTTTTCTAAAATCTACAAATAGAGTATATAATTTTCTTGAAGGGAGGCGAAGGTAATTGTTAATTATAGCGTAGAGCACAAATATGTTGTCTTCACAGTTGCGTGTTCTGCGGAAGCCGCTTTGGCACTCTGGTAATATTTCATTATTCTCAACAAAGTTAGTTAGTCTCGTATTAATTAATTGGGTAAAGAGCTTAGTTTTGTGATTTAAAAGTGCTATACTACGGTAATTATTAGGGTTTTTAATATCGCCACTTTTGTGGAAGTGGATCATTTTAACATCTGACCATGTGGGTGGTATTTGTTCTTCGTTTAAAATTTTGTTGAAGAATGTTTTCAGGTGTATTATCCAATCCAAAGGAAAGTTTTTGAAGAATTCGTTGCTAATGTTGTCTACCCCGGGTGATTTATTATTTTTAGCTGAGTTTAAGACTCTAAAAATTTCATTAGTGGAAAAGTTTATATCTAGATAAGGGTGTATAACGCCAAAATATTGTGAATCCCTATGTAAATGCGTTCTATAAAACTCTTTGTAAAACTCAATCATTGTGACGGTATCAATTGTGGGACCTCTATTTTTAATTTTTCTAGTTTTTAGAAGTTCCCAAAATTCGGAGGGGTTGCTGATATTATTAAATTTTTTTATTGTAACGTTTTCGTAAGCTAATTTTTTAATTTTAATGAGTTGTTTGTACTCTTTTTTAATTTCACTATATGATATTAGTGCATTCTGTTCAAAGTTAGAGTTTTTTAATAGTTTTTTTGACATGTTTAACTTTTTCTTTGCGTCCTTGCAAAAGTTATCAAACCATGGTTTTGAATTTGAGAACATATGATTAGTATTGTCACGGTTTTTTTCCATACCTAAAAATTTTGCTGTTAACTTGATTGCCTCATTTATTTGATTGTCCATTATATTAATAGTACTCGAGTCTGAATGTATTTCAAAGATAGATACTATATTTTTATATGGTTGTGTTTTGGCAGGATCCCACCTTATTATTGTTTCTTTATAGCTATGATATTCTGATAGTTTATTAGACCTCACAAAATATGCATTTTCTATCTTCACAGTGCAACTCAGATGATCCGAAAACAGGTTTTTATTTATACAGAAACTGGAAATTAGGCCTACACTACTAACTCTTACCCAGACCAGATCTATTGTACTTCGTCCTGACCGCCCAATGTATGTATAAGCACCTTCATAATCCTCAAACCTACCGTTTAACAAGAGAAACCCTAGATCTTCCAAAGCTTCTACAAGTAATGTTCCTCTAGTATTAACTAGGGAATCTTTTGAATTACGTGGTTTTAACGAGGGATTGATATGTATTACGTTCTCTGAATCAAAATCATCCTCAAGCATCTCTACACATACATGATCATCTAAATCAAGTTTTAAGTAGACTACACCTAAAATAATATAATTATTATTTATATTTATTCTGATAAAATTCCACATATTACATCTATCGATTACATCTAATGACTTCACACTCCCCAGGTTTTTTTATATAAGTATTAAGATACCCCCACTACCTCTACCCTTTTGCTTATCTTTTGAAGCTTGGCATGAGTAAGTATGATAATTGTTTAAAATATTTGGTAAGCTATTTTGGAAAGAGGTAATCCAGGTCTCCACTAAGCCTATTATATCAGAGCTACACAAATCATTAATTTCATGTATTTCTAAATTATCTAAAGTATTAATACCTTGACAGTTCCAAAATGTTATCTTAAAAGGGACAATTCCGTCCACAAACCTTGATCTTTTCACCTCTGTATTGATTAGTTTTTTGATGATGTCTCAACTTCTCTGTTCATTTTGGTTATTTTTTTTGTCGTTTCTTGAGCGCCTTCGGGAGATCTCTCACTGTATTTTCTTCCTTTCGCTGGAGTTTGTTCTGGTAGTCCTGTCTCTTCTTCAGTCTCGATTTCAGTTTCATTTTGTGCTTCTAATTCTGATAAGGTGTATAGCTTATCGTTAATATATAATTTATTGTAGATGATCTTAGTTCTACATCCCTTGTCTCTTGCAACTTTTGAGTATTTTAAGAGCTGTTTTCTTTGCTCCATAATTTCTTTGGGAAAGTCTTCGTTAATATAGATATTTGTTCCCTTTAATCTATTTCTTCCTTTCAATATGTCCAGCTTTTTATCCCATGTCTTCACTTTTAGTAATATTGGTCTATTTCTAAGTTTGTTCCTGTCTCCTTTTCTCCTCGACTCTATTACGTCTGACTCTACATTTATATTGGTGTTTACTCTTTTCAGTACTTCTCTAACCTTATCATTCAGTTGTTCCGCATTTTCTCGTACTTCTTCTTCGATGCCATTTATTATCAGGTTTTCCCTCCTTGAATCCTTTTCTATTTGAAGTAACTTATTACTGCCAAGCAATGTTGAGTTCTCTGGAATTATTATCTTATAGTTTACGATTTTTATATGACTTACATTCCTACTATCAATATAAAAACTGATGTTTCAACTCAAACATTAACGAATACGTACAAACCCCGCGCTATTCTCAGCTTTATATTGTCACTAATCAGCAGACTCAAAACTTTTCGTCCTTTCATGTTATATATTCGAGGAGTCTCAATTTACATATTCTAAGGGCCGCATTGAACACCAAGTGACAGTCTGGCTGACAGTCTCTATGTCCAGGTCTGGATGCAGGTCTTTGTTGAATGATCTGCATGTTGCTTTTTGAAGCAGCCCAGCCCTATAGCTAAATACCGTGAGTTAATACAGGTTTCAGAATATTGTATATTATAGACTGAGTGGATTTTTGTCCAATACATTTTCTTAGTTTAATTCCCAATTCCTTCACTCAGCATTGTTCAATCCAATTGGCACATGTTGCTTTCTCTTGTTTGTAAATTTCAAATATACTGATTTTGTTTCATACAGTTTGATTCCTGGTCTTTTGGTCCATGGGTAAATTTGGTCATTGGCAGTTTACTCACTCCTTTCGATGGCTTTTTTCTCACATCTAGGATAGCTGTATCACCAGCAAATATAGCTATAATACTGTTCCTCTTAGCCACACTTTCGCAAAAATTTGTGCTACGTATAGAATAACTATGGAATATACTTTTTTTTCTTCTACCCTTTCCATGATATTAGTTATTCTATGGCACTTATCTCCAATTAACAGACTGAATTTGGTCTCTTCGGTTGAATTTTTTCGAATTAATTTGATATTTGTTGAAAGAACCCAACATAAAAAGTTGCCTGGACGCCAATTGCGGAAAAGATTGACAAAAGTTTATTATAGGAAGACGAAAACGACTGACGGTAAAATTTATTAGACGCTAAATATTGTAGGAACGTTGTTTGAGAATGTAAATTTTTTTATTTTATTACCTATGTTATATTTAAGGAAAATGCATTGCCATACTTTGGGTCTCATTCTATTTCTAAATTACCTTTTTTTACTGTTGATAAATTTGTCAAAACCTAAAGTAAAATTCTTTTGGCCAAAAAGTTAAGACTATCAAGTTTATTGTACTTGTTAAACAGTTTTCAAAAATATTTACGTACCATTTTTGTAAATTGTTTATTATGTACATTTGTCGTCTATTGTTAATCTGAATTGTCAAAGTATGGTGTACCCACTAGATATAAATTGAATGAATGAAATGACGAGTACTGAGTGTGTATTTTACTAAAATTCCATCTAAGCACTCTCAGCCATTAGGCCATTCTCAAAGTTGTCCAATAAAAATTAGAATAGTTGTAAAAATTTAAAGAACAATTTAAAAAAGTTGAACTTACGTCAAGAAAAAACATAATACAACAGGTGTTGAAAAACATCAATACCTGTAACTGCTTCTTCTTCTTAAGGTGCCGACTTCTTGCGAAGGTTGGCGACCATCATTACTAATTTTATTTTGCTAACTGCTGCCCTGAACAGGTCGTTTGATGTAAAGTTGAACCATTCTTTGAGATTTCGAAGCCACGACATCCGTTTTCTTCCTATGCTTCTTTTCCCTATTATTTGACCCTAAATAATTAATTCTAGCAGCTTGTATCTTGTACCTCTCATTACGTGACTCAGATATTAGAGTTTTCAGAACTGTAGCTCTTGGGACAGTTCTAGATCCTTTGAGACTCTCCGCAAGACTTCTTCATTGGTAATTCTGTCAACGTATGATATCCGGAGTACCCTTCTGTAAAACTACATCTCGAAGGCATCTATCGTTTTAAGCTTTTCTTTTGTTAGAGTGGCAGCTTCTATTCCATAGAGCATTATTGTAAATATATAGTATCTTAGCATTCGTATTTGGAGGTGGTTAATCAAAGTTTTGCAACAAAAGAATTGCTCCATTTTAATAAAGGTGTTAAGTGCTATTTCAAGTCTCGTTTTCAATTCAAATTAGTAATCATTGTTGTCGTTGATCAGGGTTCCTAGATATTTATATTTATAGACTCGCTCTATTATCTGGTGGTTTACCGATCAGTTGTGTATATTGATTTGGTTTTTTGGTAAAGATCATGAATTTGGTTTGATTTAGGTTCATATTCAAGCCATAATGGATACTTGTTACATACACTTTTTGGACCATTCTTCGTAGGTCATTTATACTATCTGTTAGCAGTACGGTATCATCTGCATATCGTAAATTGTTTATAGGAACTCCGTTTACTACTACTCCAGCTGCTTCATTGTGTAATGCCTCCCTCATGATGACTTCCGAGTACATATTAAACAATAGCGGAGAAAGTATACACCCCTGTCATACATCACGTTTGATGTTGATGTTTTCTGTGTATTTATTACCTATCTTGATGTTTGCTGTTTGGTCGTGATATAGGTTTTCAATAATTCTGGCATCTTTGGTATCTATTTGCTTTTCTCTCAGAATTTTCATAAGTTGTTCATGACGGACTCTGTCAAATACTTTCTCATAGTCCACAAAGCAGGAGTACACATCCTTGTTAACGTCCAAACAGCGTTGAGTCAACACATTTATACTGAATAATGCTGATGTCGTTATCGAGTCTTTATAATCACGGTAGTGAATTATTTTTAGAAATAATTTGAGTGTATGGCTCATTAGGCTTATGATCCTATGCTCTTTACATAATCTTGCGTTGGCTTTCTTGAGAATCACAATGAAGGTCGACACCAACCAGTCATTTGGTATCGTTCCTGATCTGTAGATCGCATTGGAGAGCTCAGCAAGTGCATTCAAGCTATGTTCCTTAGCTGCATACAATCAAATGAATGTTTGATGTTACAACATTAATTAATTAAAATGTGTTAAAATTACCCTATGAAGAGGGTATACAATGGTAATTCACATAAGGAAACGTCCAAGTCAAAATTATCAACTAAATGATATGTGATTACCAGTTTGACGTTAATAGATGGTGGCTAATATGCCGGAGTACAATAACACAACTAGTGTCTAATAATACGTGATTTCATGATGAACATTGAATCAAATATCATATTTAAAAAAGAATGAAAATATCAAAATAGTCAATTGAAACTGGAAGGAAATTTATTTATCTTTTAAGAATGAAGTTAAGGTTGTGATAAAAATTAATACATTAATTAAAGTCAAAATTTCCAAACATCATCCAACTTAGATGAATAGAAAATACCCCCTACTGCTTGTCAAAATAAAGTGACTTGAGGGTTGGATCCATTCCCCAGCCAGTCAGAAACCAAGCGAATTAAACCTATATGCGTAAAGTGATAAAACAAAATAAACATTTGATCGTAAATTCTTCCATGGAGGAGTTTACACAATGAACTGATGTAGGTGGAAAGGTTCACTGGCAAGGTCAACCCAACAGCTTATGGCATCCAAGAAGAATTAAATGAAAATGGTGAAGGGAGGAGAATCTATTGTCAAGAAACCTCGAACATTGATTGTGATCTGATAGACCACACTATGACCCATACATAGCCTGGTGTCAAGAATACAATGTGGTTGTCAGTTTAAAGTTAATTGGGACAAACCTAAACCCACAGTAGACATACACAAGAGGAGAATAAATCGAAGAAGTGAGTCAAGAGTAAAAGGAAAGGATAGACAGATTTTCTAAAAGTTATAATAAGTAGTTTGCTTGTATTCAGATGCACTCAACTATGACCCATACATAGCTTGATTTCGGGGAAACAATGTGGTTGGGAAGTTTTAAGATAGTTATGACAAACCTAGATCCATATTAGGCATGTACAGGAGAGAAGAAACCAAGTTAGAGTGTAGAGAGAAGAAAAGGATAGCAGATATGCTAGAAGTTATAATAATAGAAGGGAGGATTTATGATGAATCAAACTATGACCCATACATAGCTAGGTTTCAAGGAAACAATGTGGTGGTGAAGTTTTTAAGATATAGTTGTGACAAACCTAGATCCATACTAGGCATGTAACTGAAAAGAAGGAACCGTGGATGAGTGTAACGAAGAAGAATAGGATAGCAGATATGCAAGCAGTTATAAGAATAGAAGGGAGGAATTGCTTGTATTCTCATGAACCAAACTATGACCCATACATAGCTTGGTTTCAGGAGAGCAATGTGATCGTGATGTTTTTAGATAATTATGCCATACCGAGAACCATGCTAGGCATGTGCAGGAAAAGAAGAAATCGAGGAACAGTGTAAAGAGAAGAAAGAGGGATGGAGTGATTTGCTCGAATTTATAAGATTGCTTGTATGATGAACCAAACTATGGCCCATACATAGCCTGGTGTCCGACACACACTGTGATTAAGATGAAACCCAGACCCATACTAGGCGTGTCTCAGATTAGTTTCAAGGGAAATATATGTGCTAGAGAGAAATATAAAATTATTACTATTATTGTAATTAATTATTAATTTATAATTAAATTTGATTGTTTGCTAATGAGCCAAACCATACTAGGCGTATCCAATAATAGTTCCAAGGATATGTAGAAATAAATGGTTATTTTTATTAATGTGAAGATAAGATGAATTGTTTGTTGGTTGAAGTATGATAATTTCTTCCTGAGAACGTAGTACTAACAACAATAAATCGTTTTGTCCTCATGAACCAATTATGACTCATACACAGCGTGGTGTCAGGAACATAGTGTGTATAACAGTAATAGGTGTAGTGCAAATGTGAGAGGTAAATAAGGTTGAGCAAACTTAAAGTAGAAGAAAAGAAAAAATAGAAGTGATGAATGGATAGAAGATAGGAAAGACTCATTCATTCGCTTTTTACGAATCGACCGAGTGCTCTGCGAAATATGCTTGGACCGGATCGCCACGGCGAGAAGGTGAGACGAAAGCTCAAGAGGACCACAAGGTTTTGAATAGAGGCTCAAATTTACAATTAAGACATACTTGGGTGTTTAGACAGTGTTCTGAGTTAACCTTGATTTCTATAAGTATTTCTAGATCTTCAAATAAGTCCATCTTACTGAAGTTGTTCCTGGGAATGTTATACAGGTTTTAGAGTTACCTTAGGGAGACAAATTGTGGTTGTTAAACTTAATATGGAAGCCGAAATAAAAAAACTTCAACTTTTTTGACAATTAACCATAAGCGGACTTTTGAATCTTTATAAATTAAAAGCGAAACTCAAATTTCAGTGTTTATTTATTTTAACCATCAAAATCATCGTAAATCCAAAAAAAAATTAGTATGATTGCATAGGTATTCCATATACATTTCAAACGAGGTGTCACTTGCCATAAGGTCCCATTTAATATTATTCGTTTCAGTTGCCTGGTGACGTCACTGATGCATATTACGTCACCTGTTACCACTAGTAGAGACGCTTACAGTAGTTCATTTTCACGCTCCAAATTTCATCAGTCTAAGTATCACCGTTCAAAAGAAAAGCGGGGTGGAGGGGACTTTTGAGAAGCACTGTGTAATCGTAACGAATACCACTTAAGCGATCGAAAATAATGGATTATTTTACGAGTAACTCGACGTAATCCTTTAAACAACCACTCGAGTTACGCTCTCGTGATTTTTCGCAGATTACGTCTCGTTACGCGTGAAATAATCGATTATTTTCGAAGCTCTTCTGATATTATAATTGATTATATGATTATACAGAAATTTTACACGTCTAATGTCAAGAATATACAATGATTTTCTAAAAAATGTATTTTTATCCATTATTACGTGTTAAAAATTAAAATACCTGTATTGGATCCTTTTAATTCACTTGGGTTATAACCAGCATCAATGATTGCTTCAAAAGTTGTTTCTAATATAATCCTGTGACGGGGATCCATATAGTTGTACTGTTTAAAAGAAAGACCAAAAAATTCGGCATCAAATTTATCCAGATTTCGGAGCTTTCCACTTGGAATTGGGATATTTGGTGTACCTAGAACATTTTTCAATAGAAACTCATGATAATGTATACAAACCAATAATATTCTCAATTTTTAAATACAAGTATTAAAAATTGGAATATATCAACACGATTGACGATAACAGATTCGAGAATAAGAAGAATATTTTCAAAATAAAATATTGTTTGTTATTGGAAGTGCGTTTGTTCCACAACTTAAATTTTTCCTTCTATTATTACTTCCTGTAAGTAGCGATCAGATAAGTTCGTTCAGTTATTCAGGGATGCATATGAACGTGAAGAAAAGCACTAAAATACTCCTATTATCATAAATTTACACAGTACATGAAGCTTTGTCGAGCAAATTTAACTCTTTATAGCTCAAAAGGAACATTTCAGTAAATACTGGTGTAAATACGAGTCAATGATATTTGCAAAAACTTGATAAGACATTGTTATAACACAATCTCTGACAAATACTATCGCTGTTACATTTCACGAACAATTCATGTCCAAGAGAAACATGATTTTTGATCCTATCCATTTCAACCTGCTGAAAAATAGAACAAATTTGCTACAAAGTTTGCATGTACATACTAAATACTCTTGTTATCGTCAGTTTTCGTATCTTTAGGAATATATTCTGTAATTTCAATTTGATCATACCAAAATCAATGTTTTCAATTTATTTTAAATATGGAAAATAATCTAAACTCACCTACGGGAAATCTTCTATCATCATCTGTCAACAAATTAACCCCTGCTAACAAAGCTTCCTTGAATTCTTCAGCATTGTCACATTCCGGGTATCGCCCAGCAAATCCAGTGATAACAACATCATTGGGGCTCTCCATGTTTGTAGTGTGTACCTAATAGAAATAAATAGATCATTCTAGTTTCAAACGACACGAATAGCAAATGATTCTATGTACCAAAACTGTTGTCATGCTTAATTAAATGTCTTCCGTTAAATGAGACCAACTAAATATGTTAGGTGACTGTATCTCCCGATTTTGAGCTCGTCACAGTTAGTAGTAGTTAATTTCAGTTGATTAAAAAAATACCATCGGTGATATAGGCTTGGAAAATAGCTCAAGTAATAGAAATACATTCGATTAGCGGTTTTTCGAATATTCCAATATCTTGTTCCTGGCAAAATACAACATCCCAAGGTTAGTTCATCCGATTAAATTCAAACAACATGCAAGTAGGTTGTAGCTGTGATAGAGATAGCGACATGTGATCTGAAGCAGACTTCCTGCACAGTGAATATTCACAAGAAGCGTTGTAAAAATGAAGGGAGATAGTCGATGATAGATGAATACTAATCAAATAAAAATGGAACACTCCATAGCACCACCCTTGTTATTCAATAGCCAAAACAAGGAATGTTACGACAAAATGAAGAAAACCAATAAACTTTTTAAAAATAGGATTTTTCAAACTACAAACACCTATTTTGATCTGTTTTTAAATTTGAAATTTTCAGAATTATGAAGAATTCAACCATGTGATGAAATTATATTGAAGTGACGTGGAAAATAATCCAGGTCAGCAAAGATAGTTGTAGTTGTTTTTGAGAAGCTGGAAACCGTTTTTAAATTAATATCTTCCGTAAAATATGAATCCGGTCTCAGAATTACTTCAACTAGTCAAGTTTCTGAGAAATCCTAACCTGAAAGTGCAGAACATACAATTTTACTCTTTATTTTCTTGTTCGGAGAATCTTTTTCCATCTAAATGTTGTTATTAACACTTTCCTATTCTAGAAATGTCGTTGAAGCCTTCAAGTATGTTGCTGGATCTTTAAATGATCTTGCCTTGACAGGATTAAGGCGGCTGGATCTTGGATTATATAGAGTGTCTTTTTCAGTTCTATTTCTTCATACTTCTTCTGATTTCATTATATCATTTCTTTCTTCTTCAATTGTTGCTCTATTGCCTATAATGTTCGTATTTTCCATATAGTCAGAAACTTGGTTGAAGCATATGTCAAAATATGTTTAATCTTCTTCCATGGGCATTAAACATCAATTTGCATTGAATTCATAATCCTTCATTGGAGAAATATATCAAAAATTAATGGTTTTAAAGATTGAAACTAAGTTTTCCGCATCTCTGAGATGCCACGAATAATATTCTATCATAAAATTGTCACTTGTTTACACTTCGTAGGCTGTATCGTGCTAACAACCCGAAATTTCTCCAAATAAGACGGAAAATATAGCACTTCAGGTACCATAGCGCCCGTTGTACTAGTTCTGGTGAGATAAAAATCAATAAGGTTCATCTACAAGACACCATGAACAATATTCAATCATAAAATTGGTCACTTGTATCTAATCCGGACGCTGTATCGTGCTAACAAATTGAAATTTTTCCAAAAATTACAAAAATTTCGTACTTAAGGTACTATATTACTACTTGTTGTACTGGCTCTGGTGAGCTGAAAATCAATAGCGTTCATCTGGAGATGTCCTGAATAATCTCTATCATAAAATTGGTGCCTTGTTGTACTCCGGCGGCTGTATCGTACTAACAAACTGAAATTTCTCAAAAAATGACTAAAATGTCGTACTTCAAGTACCATAGCACCCGTTGTACTGGCTCTGGTGAGCTGAAAATCAATAGGGTTCATCTGTGAGATGTCCTGAACATTATTCAGTTATAAAATTGATGACTTGTTGCACTCTGGAGGCTGTATCATGCTAACAAGGCATGTAATGAAAAGTGGCCGACGGCAACGTCGACATACACACAGGATTTTTTAGTAGAAACCATTTTTTCGTGTTGTTCTTGATGGAAAACGGAAAAATAACTAAATAACAAAATTCCAACTTTTTTTGGGTGAACCAATACTTTTCTTGCATATAAGATAGATTGTGCAGAAAAGTAAAAATATATAGGTGTCATAGGTATACATCAATCATGAAATCTTTCTGAATAGAATTAATTTCACCACAGGATGTATGTCTATTAATGACACTAAATATGAAATCATTCAGTTTAGAGAGGTTCAACATTTGAAAATCAAGAATTACGAAAATACTAGATAAGTACTAAACAAAATCCTACCTCTACCCTCATCATACTGCCTTATTCGTCTGTCATATGAATATTTGAATTGAATACTCACAGCAGTTGAGTTGATTTTCACTTACTCTAAGAATCACTTAACATAAACAAAAATTATTCATAAAGTACAAAACAACTCAGTTCAAAACTTAATTGGCCACCTATATTTTTCAAAATTGTTCACAAGCGTAACTTACCAACAGCTGTTACTGGAAAACTAATAAAAATGCAAAGTAATCGATTATTTATATATAATTGATCGATGTTTTTATTGTAAAAAAAAATCATTAATGTCACTAAAAACTCTTAATGCGACAATTGAAAAAAAAACTGAAGTAAAAACTTCAACCAATTGCTCGACTAACGGATTATAGTGCACTCATTCAAAAAATAGACCAACAGAAATCATCACTGTATTCAGATAATAAAAATAAATCCACCTAATTTGTTTGATATTTTGGCAGGGTTGGTCAAGATATATTTAATAATTCTTACCCAAGTTCCTCGTGAAAGGCTACCCAATTTTCAGATGAAAAAACGGGACTTATATATTATTGATAAATTTGAAGAAGATCTTCAACAGGCTTCCTATTTTGGAAGAAACGCATGTAGTTTACATGCATCTAATCCATGTAGTTTTTAATTTCTCCATCAATCAGAAATAAAATATGTTGGTGAATTAATTATATTAATATAAATAATATCAGCTAAGCATATGTCAAATAATTTCAGCACTATACAACTAGCGAAATGGTTCCGAGTTATCAGAATCGATTGATAGGAAACTGAAATTTGATAGAAATGTCTTTCCCCATTTACCTTGTCAGATACAGTATCGGCAACAAAATTCATTTTCTACTGAGAATCTGGGGAATAGGCAGTTATAACAAAAAATTGCATTTGCTTATTCCTCTTTCAGCTATAAAACAAGATGAGGAAATTTTGTTAATGGAAACGGTTCCCAATATATCATTATAATCAAGCACCAAAGTACCAATACCATCTAATACTCCTTTACTCACAATTGCCATGAAAAATTTCCATCCTCAATAATTATCAAAATGCTTAGATACTCAAATGGACTTTCTTAGCAATATGCCTCATCAGTCAAATTTCTCATATTGATGTGATATGGTTTGAATCGTCTTTTTTTTCTTTAGGAATTGAAATATAGCCCAGATTAACTATAAATAAATATATAATTTGTTAACGATCCCCAATACATCATTTTTTTTATTTAGTTAGTATTAATGGTAGACTTTTAATAATGTTCGTGTTTTGATATGTTTGTTTACTCATTTTACGGTATATTAAGATCAAGGCTCCTAATTTCAAGTATTCCCACGTGTCTTTTGCAAAGCAAGATTACTCACGCTTAATTATAAGAATATGCAATATTGATGGCAAATTATCAAATAACTTAATACTACGAATAAAAATTAAAATCTAATAGGCATGATGACAGTACTAAGGAATCAAAAAGTAAATGGTTTTAGGGAAAAATATGTCATGAAAGGATTCTGAAATATCAACATTTAGAAAAATGAGAGTTACAGGAAAATAAATATATGAAATACTGCAATTGGCCATGCTGACCGAAACAACGCATGACGTCACGTCACAGTAAATCAGTATATACAGCTTATAAAAGCCATCCCTACCAACCCACAAAAACTCCTACAATTTCCCTATTCATAAAATTAAATTCCCCTAACGCTAAAATATGATAAATTAAAACGCTTTTTTCTTAACATTTCTTTAGATGAAAATGTACTGTTATTATAAATCAAAATTAAAATTAAAACTAATTTGTTGTCTCCATTTTGGTCGCTTTTTTTTGGCTGAGCAGTATCGTTTTTTTCAGAAGTGGAAGTTGACTCAATTTTCTGCATTTTATTCTAAAATAACTATT